>OY720454.1:4622500-5285000 GCA_963082715.1 Harpalus rubripes | reverse complement strand
CCTCTTCGTTACATCAATGTGAAGAGCTGATTGGATTTTGGTTATAATTGGTCAACCGGAAGTGCCCTCATTTGAAGATTTTAACAGTTTTTCTTGAAAAAACGATGTTAAATATCATTTTTGCACATTTAATGTTATTATAAATATTAAAGACTTATTTATTCTCTATACGATTTGAATGCATTTTATACTTCATATTAAATGGACATAGAGTTAAAAAATTATAAAGAAATTAAATATCATATATATTAGTCAGCTTTGCTATAACTTTGGAAACAGCTGCTACGTTAAGAAAATTCTGATTGAAAGGTGTCATTGTCAAGTGCAGTTGACAGTATGTTTATGTTATAATTTTACTGGAAATATAGGATCTTTTGTTAGAAACCTTCTGTGTGAAATTTGCATAAAATATATACAACTGCCTTAAGGTAATGTACAAGAAATATAATCTTTTGCAATGAACTTTATGTTTGACATTTATACAAAATACATAGAACTGACGGAAGGTAATGTGCTGGCCACATCAGATTTTTTACTATGTCCTGTAGGCACAAAAACAAGAGCCGCTGTCTAAATGTCATTTCTGTTTTTGGAAAAGAATAAAACTGATTCACAGAAGTGCCTATATAATATGTCTCAGTATATTGATTCCGGGTACACCATGGTACCTGAGTATTTTCATCTATTTCGGGACAGATTGACATTGAATCATATGACATAAAATTGACAGAACCTAACAAAAATAAAAATTAACCAATTAAATAATAACGTTGAATATGACAATGAAATTGAACATTTTATTACATTTAATTAATGCCAATAATAAAACAACCAACAATATATCGAATATAAATAATGTTTTCATTCTTACATCTATAATAATTATTAGTAATACCACTAATGCGGTTTAGAAATATGACATTGACGTATATCGTTTGATTTTGTTATATGATGATGTTTGAAAGTAGCGGTACTTTTTACCAACTTTTTTCAGGAACCGCGTTCCAAATAGAAACCGGTAAATAATTTCAAGACTTACGGAACACAAAACCGTAAACCTGATCGAACTGGTTGCGTTACGGAACATACTATTAGCGAACGACGTTCGAAATTTATCTCTATAGGTTATATTCGGCTGGTCTCGGGGAGTCGATTTCAAATCTGCCCCTAATGGCGACTAGTGGAGAGGAAATCTTAAATCTGATAGATTTCAATCTACAGTAGATTTCAAAGTTCAAAATGAGATACGAAAGTACTATAGACACTGCAAAATGACAAGCAATCATAGCGCGTGACATGTATAGCTTTTAACAACAGTAAGGAAATATAAAAACAGATGAGATAAGTTTACACTGGCAAACATACAAAAACAGCAATATATGGGTCTCAAAGACCCCTCCGTATCAAACGCGAGCGTACTCTGTATCTTCAAACTACAGTGTGTTCAATAAAATTCCTAACTCGGAGTAGGCTATGAACAGAGAAACGTATGTCTGATCATTAATCAATTCAGAAGTCAAGATGTCAAAATTGATTTTGAAATGTAATTTTAAGGAGAAAAGACAATAAACAAGGATACAGTACAATGACATTCGCCATTTTCTAATTTGTTTTCATTTCTAAAATAAGATTTAATAAGAAATTCTTTGATTTCTTTAGATAACGTTTTTGACAATATCTCATGTTAAATTGACATTTAATTAAATATTTTTAAATTGACATACGTTTCTTTGTTCATAATCTACTCCGAGTTAGGAATTTTTTTGAACACTGACTGACAAAATGAAATTCAAACTTACCTTTTCAATAATATCATACCATACTTACTTAAGATATATTGCTGTGTATTCAAGAACAAGTAATTGTGAAAACGGCTTAAAAAAGCAACAATATGCTTGCATGTTTTAAAATTGGTATTCAAAAAACAATGTCTGCAGCACTTGCACCTGTATATTTTAAAATAGGCTTTCATCGATATTACCCTTATTATGTCAAAGCCAAATATATTAATCTCCCCACAACAACCCAACAATGTGGCTTACACCAAACAAACAAATTCCACCACTTAACACAATGGGATTTGGTCCTTTTGTGCTAACCTCCGTTCCCGCATGATTATTTGCCAGTTTCAGGGGCAATGAACGCATTACCCGCTCAGCGGGATTCTTTCTTCTGTGCACAGGTTTACAACCTGCACTCAAATCCGCAACACCGACAGAGCTGTCATACAGAACATAGAAGTCGTAAAAATTTTCGGTTTCACTTTTCGTTTGTTTGATGTAGCCGAGAAAAATGATTTTATAGTAGGGGATATTTTTGCAAATAATGGGACTGTTGGAAAGGTTTAAGTGCCAATGAAATGGATTTATCGGAAGGGTATAATATATTGAAGGTTGGAGGATTGGAAACTTTGAAGCTGTTAAATTTTATTTTATTTTTATTACTTTTGCTAACTCCAAGGATACTTAATATTTTTGAACTTTTTTAGATTTTTAACAATAAAATAAAAAAAGAGGTATTTTGACCTCTCTAACTCGAATTTCTGTAACTTGAAAATCTCCATAATTCGAAACCACTCATATACCCCAGTAACATTTTAGACTCTATAACTCGAATTTTCAGGCACAAAATAATTGAATTGAATAATGCAATTGATCTGATATTAATGGATGTTTTTATGAATCATAATGATGACCTTACTACCTGCGAAAAACCTACGGACGAGGAAATTATCCTGGAAATTATCGCTACTATTGCTAAACAAGATGAGCTTCAAGACAAATCGGATGAAAGTGACATCGATGGAAAATTGCGCAGGGAGAAACCATCTCACCAAAAAATGATAAAAGCATTTGAAACAATTCAACTTTGTTTTAGTATGAATTAAAATACAACAGATGAAATATTTAGTTTGCTCAATAAAATGAGAAAATTTTATGAGTTAAACATGCAAAAAAAACAAACATCAATCGTCAATAATTGATTATTATAAATAATATCTTTTTTATTTCAACAACCCATTTTTACCTCCCGCACCCTTGGTAAGGGACGAATAGGGATCGTGCTAAAAATCGCATATCGAGATTTTGGTAGATGACTACGTTTTAAGGTCCCTAGAATCCAATTATAACATTTTCACTATGATGTGTGTATGTGTGTGTGGATCCTCCACTCTAACTCAAATACTATTATTCAGAAAATAGTTTTTCTTTGAAAAATACCTTTAATAGTATATTAAAGAACGTGTTTTATAAGACATGTTTTTTTCGCACGCGTCAAAATTTAGAAAACGAGCGTTAGCGAGTTTTCTAATTAACAAGTGCGAAAGAAAGTCATATAAAATAAGTTCTTTATACTATTTTTTATATTTTGCGCCTTCTACAATAACATTTACTTACTCAATTTGTGATTATATTTGTAACCATTTGTACATTTTCATGTAAATAATCTTCCCTAAATAAAAAAAAATAATAATTTCGACATTATATTATTAAAATGAATTGTCAATTAACTAAAAATAAATTAGGTAAAAATGGGTTAAAGGAACATCATCTAGTACCAACCGTCTAAAACAAAAAATTGCGTATCGAAATGAAGGTCATTACAATACGCAATTGCGTATCGTAATGACTTCATTATGAACGCAAAATATAAAAATGTTATTTTTTCGAGATTAGTGTTATTATAAAAATTAAAGATTATTAAATTTTCTATAGATCTGCATTAATACTTTTTCTATATATTTTAATATTTAAACCTGTTGAGGGGTTTTTAAAAAAAGTTAGTTACTTGGATTAGATTAGACTATATTTTTAGAAATAAACTGTAAAAATTAGAGTAAAATTCGCTAATCCAAAAATAAATAAATAAATAAATATATTATCACGGCATATTACCCATTGCTGGGTGTGCCAATCTGCTTTATTCGCAGATATCGGTAATGATGATGACATATTTGTACCATGCGGGCGTTTACCAGGCGTCACCTCATGGAAAAAAATAAGGATTAGCTTCATCTTTTTTGTGACTCGGGCTGTAAATGGCAAGAGGTATTGTGTTTGTCACACCAGATATTTTGTTTTAAAGAATGTTTAATATGAATCTCATATTGTGTGGTTTTTAATTCTGAACAAGCTTTGCATTTATAATTTTCCTATAAATTTAATACGTATGCAAGTAAATATTTCGGCGTTTGAAGAAAAAATAATACTTAAATTTTTTGTGGACTTTTTCGAAATATCTAAATATAACAGTGGACGGAATGAGAAAATAAACAATGAAAAACGCAAAATGACAATTTTTTAACTCTAAGAGAGATTTTTAATTTTTGTGTCAGCTGTGGCACACTTAAAATATTCCGAGAATTTTTTGTGCAAGCTGTCAATCAAATTTAGTCTAAAATTTCATACTAATGTTTTCTTTTCGGGCGTTACAAAGGGCGTACTTGTTTTTTTACTTGGAAATTTTGATTTGGGGACAGAGTTGTCACAAATCCCTGCAGTATCAGTTTCGACTGTAGTTCTGGGTCGCAGACAAGAAAGCAAACTGTTCTAATCTACAAAACCAACATTGACTGTGATCCAGGCGTCCGTAGTTTTTTGTTTACTATTTGACTTTTAACGTAAATCGCGCGTAGATAAAGCAGTGGGATGATAGACGATATTACACATTAGAACAAACAAATTAACTTGTTTTTAACACAAGATTGATTACGAATCATAATAACAGCGCACGGTAGACGTCACTAGGTTTGGGGAAATAATTTTCCATGAACTTGGGATTCGCTTATATAAATTGCTTTTATCAAAAACAAACTTAGTTATTTTTTTTTGAATTTTTAATCACTTAATCTTGGAAGCACACACAAGTACATATACTATAATTTTTAATTCATTATATGAAACACTTTTTTATACAGGATTGAAGAACACTCGTTGTTCGAAAGATCACTTTGATTTATATCACTTGAGATTTGATGTAAGGACGCCTAGAAAGCCCGGAACGATATTCCGGATTTTTCTATTCACAGCAGGAGCTAGATCCGGAACTTTTACTAACATTCTGTCAAACACGTTGAACCCTCTTATTTAACAAAATTAAAAGTATCCAATACTTTCTGTTTAAAAAAATGCTTATTTAATAACAATGGTAATCTTTTTATTTGAGTGCAGGTACCAATACTTCTTCTTAATTATAAAATAATTTGATTTTTTGTCGTTGATTTTTTAAACAATATAGTATAGCCACTGTTTACAAAAAAAATACATTATAAAAACAGATGAGATAAGTTTACACTGGCAAACATACAAAAACAGCAATATATGGGTCTCAAAGACCCCTCCGTATCAAACGCGAGCGTACTCTGTATCTTCAAACTACAGTGTGTTCAATAAAATTCCTAACTCGGAGTAGGCTATGAACAGAGAAACGTATGTCTGATCATTAATCAATTCAGAAGTCAAGATGTCAAAATTGATTTTGAAATGTAATTTTAAGGAGAAAAGACAATAAACAAGGATACAGTACAATGACATTCGCCATTTTCTAATTTGTTTTCATTTCTAAAATAAGATTTAATAAGAAATTCTTTGATTTCTTTAGATAACGTTTTTGACAATATCTCATGTTAAATTGACATTTAATTAAATATTTTTAAATTGACATACGTTTCTTTGTTCATAATCTACTCCGAGTTAGGAATTTTTTTGAACACTGACTGACAAAATGAAATTCAAACTTACCTTTTCAATAATATCATACCATACTTACTTAAGATATATTGCTGTGTATTCAAGAACAAGTAATTGTGAAAACGGCTTAAAAAAGCAACAATATGCTTGCATGTTTTAAAATTGGTATTCAAAAAACAATGTCTGCAGCACTTGCACCTGTATATTTTAAAATAGGCTTTCATCGATATTACCCTTATTATGTCAAAGCCAAATATATTAATCTCCCCACAACAACCCAACAATGTGGCTTACACCAAACAAACAAATTCCACCACTTAACACAATGGGATTTGGTCCTTTTGTGCTAACCTCCGTTCCCGCATGATTATTTGCCAGTTTCAGGGGCAATGAACGCATTACCCGCTCAGCGGGATTCTTTCTTCTGTGCACAGGTTTACAACCTGCACTCAAATCCGCAACACCGACAGAGCTGTCATACAGAACATAGAAGTCGTAAAAATTTTCGGTTTCACTTTTCGTTTGTTTGATGTAGCCGAGAAAAATGATTTTATAGTAGGGGATATTTTTGCAAATAATGGGACTGTTGGAAAGGTTTAAGTGCCAATGAAATGGATTTATCGGAAGGGTATAATATATTGAAGGTTGGAGGATTGGAAACTTTGAAGCTGTTAAATTTTATTTTATTTTTATTACTTTTGCTAACTCCAAGGATACTTAATATTTTTGAACTTTTTTAGATTTTTAACAATAAAATAAAAAAAGAGGTATTTTGACCTCTCTAACTCGAATTTCTGTAACTTGAAAATCTCCATAATTCGAAACCACTCATATACCCCAGTAACATTTTAGACTCTATAACTCGAATTTTCAGGCACAAAATAATTGAATTGAATAATGCAATTGATCTGATATTAATGGATGTTTTTATGAATCATAATGATGACCTTACTACCTGCGAAAAACCTACGGACGAGGAAATTATCCTGGAAATTATCGCTACTATTGCTAAACAAGATGAGCTTCAAGACAAATCGGATGAAAGTGACATCGATGGAAAATTGCGCAGGGAGAAACCATCTCACCAAAAAATGATAAAAGCATTTGAAACAATTCAACTTTGTTTTAGTATGAATTAAAATACAACAGATGAAATATTTAGTTTGCTCAATAAAATGAGAAAATTTTATGAGTTAAACATGCAAAAAAAACAAACATCAATCGTCAATAATTGATTATTATAAATAATATCTTTTTTATTTCAACAACCCATTTTTACCTCCCGCACCCTTGGTAAGGGACGAATAGGGATCGTGCTAAAAATCGCATATCGAGATTTTGGTAGATGACTACGTTTTAAGGTCCCTAGAATCCAATTATAACATTTTCACTATGATGTGTGTATGTGTGTGTGGATCCTCCACTCTAACTCAAATACTATTATTCAGAAAATAGTTTTTCTTTGAAAAATACCTTTAATAGTATATTAAAGAACGTGTTTTATAAGACATGTTTTTTTCGCACGCGTCAAAATTTAGAAAACGAGCGTTAGCGAGTTTTCTAATTAACAAGTGCGAAAGAAAGTCATATAAAATAAGTTCTTTATACTATTTTTTATATTTTGCGCCTTCTACAATAACATTTACTTACTCAATTTGTGATTATATTTGTAACCATTTGTACATTTTCATGTAAATAATCTTCCCTAAATAAAAAAAAATAATAATTTCGACATTATATTATTAAAATGAATTGTCAATTAACTAAAAATAAATTAGGTAAAAATGGGTTAAAGGAACATCATCTAGTACCAACCGTCTAAAACAAAAAATTGCGTATCGAAATGAAGGTCATTACAATACGCAATTGCGTATCGTAATGACTTCATTATGAACGCAAAATATAAAAATGTTATTTTTTCGAGATTAGTGTTATTATAAAAATTAAAGATTATTAAATTTTCTATAGATCTGCATTAATACTTTTTCTATATATTTTAATATTTAAACCTGTTGAGGGGTTTTTAAAAAAAGTTAGTTACTTGGATTAGATTAGACTATATTTTTAGAAATAAACTGTAAAAATTAGAGTAAAATTCGCTAATCCAAAAATAAATAAATAAATAAATATATTATCACGGCATATTACCCATTGCTGGGTGTGCCAATCTGCTTTATTCGCAGATATCGGTAATGATGATGACATATTTGTACCATGCGGGCGTTTACCAGGCGTCACCTCATGGAAAAAAATAAGGATTAGCTTCATCTTTTTTGTGACTCGGGCTGTAAATGGCAAGAGGTATTGTGTTTGTCACACCAGATATTTTGTTTTAAAGAATGTTTAATATGAATCTCATATTGTGTGGTTTTTAATTCTGAACAAGCTTTGCATTTATAATTTTCCTATAAATTTAATACGTATGCAAGTAAATATTTCGGCGTTTGAAGAAAAAATAATACTTAAATTTTTTGTGGACTTTTTCGAAATATCTAAATATAACAGTGGACGGAATGAGAAAATAAACAATGAAAAACGCAAAATGACAATTTTTTAACTCTAAGAGAGATTTTTAATTTTTGTGTCAGCTGTGGCACACTTAAAATATTCCGAGAATTTTTTGTGCAAGCTGTCAATCAAATTTAGTCTAAAATTTCATACTAATGTTTTCTTTTCGGGCGTTACAAAGGGCGTACTTGTTTTTTTACTTGGAAATTTTGATTTGGGGACAGAGTTGTCACAAATCCCTGCAGTATCAGTTTCGACTGTAGTTCTGGGTCGCAGACAAGAAAGCAAACTGTTCTAATCTACAAAACCAACATTGACTGTGATCCAGGCGTCCGTAGTTTTTTGTTTACTATTTGACTTTTAACGTAAATCGCGCGTAGATAAAGCAGTGGGATGATAGACGATATTACACATTAGAACAAACAAATTAACTTGTTTTTAACACAAGATTGATTACGAATCATAATAACAGCGCACGGTAGACGTCACTAGGTTTGGGGAAATAATTTTCCATGAACTTGGGATTCGCTTATATAAATTGCTTTTATCAAAAACAAACTTAGTTATTTTTTTTTGAATTTTTAATCACTTAATCTTGGAAGCACACACAAGTACATATACTATAATTTTTAATTCATTATATGAAACACTTTTTTATACAGGATTGAAGAACACTCGTTGTTCGAAAGATCACTTTGATTTATATCACTTGAGATTTGATGTAAGGACGCCTAGAAAGCCCGGAACGATATTCCGGATTTTTCTATTCACAGCAGGAGCTAGATCCGGAACTTTTACTAACATTCTGTCAAACACGTTGAACCCTCTTATTTAACAAAATTAAAAGTATCCAATACTTTCTGTTTAAAAAAATGCTTATTTAATAACAATGGTAATCTTTTTATTTGAGTGCAGGTACCAATACTTCTTCTTAATTATAAAATAATTTGATTTTTTGTCGTTGATTTTTTAAACAATATAGTATAGCCACTGTTTACAAAAAAAATACATTATGTTAGATATTAGAAAGAATTTAGAAATTTAGAGCTCTTAGCGCACCACCGCCTTTTGGTACCATCCGACGGGTAGATAACTCTCGGAGAAAATATGTCGTATCCAAATTGGTATTATATTACTGTAGGTATTACAGGTGTTACTGAATTAGTTATGGTATTATTTATTGAAATAATATATGAATATATTTAACGTGAATCACAGAGGTAAAGGTATTCCTGAGAAAAAATTAGTAGGTATTGTGACGAAAATATTCTTCAAAACCTTCAATGCGTTAGGGTGATTTCATCCGTGCCAAATATTTTATTTATAGCTTTTTGTAAGTTAACTGGAGGAATAATTTGAAGACTGAACACTATTATATATGTTCAGGTCTTATTCATTTTAAAATCGACTTGGTATACCGGCGTCTAGGATAGCAAGTCCAACCAAATTAAATTAGTTATGTTAGACAAATTTTCCTTATTAGAAACAGGGTTGGCATTATTTAAATCATTTGATTTAAATCTTCATTTAAATCAACTAATATTTTTTTAAATACATTTTTTATCAGAAAATCAATTTCAAATTATTTTAGATGCCTACAGAGTTACCAAAAAGAAAATTCTACTATGGTAATATAATATAAAAATATATACATATATACCGGGTGTATATTTTTTTATGAACCATAGGAAATACAATGGTAAAGTTTTTAAATATAAATTCTGCCTTATTAATTTTAGAACTAAAGTGTAAATACCAAAAAATGTTCAAAATTAAATACTGCATCAAATGAGCCTAAATTTATTGATATAATAAAACATCCGTTTTTTGCTTTTTACAGAGTGCCATGCAACACATATTTTGACTTGTTTTTATTTAGGTAGGCATTGATTCAAGTTTAAAGTTTAAACAGGCGCGCGTGGACGCGTTATATAATACTACGTATACGCAAAAATTCAAATGCATTATTTGGGGTTTTATTGCAGATTTCGTTTTCGTTTATGAAATAAAATATTTATATTGCTATTAAAACAATTAGAAAGTACAATAACACCAACATGTCTTTAAAATTAAAAAATCAAAAAAAATCATGATTTATTTGATTTTTTAAAATAAATCATGATTTTTGCCAATCCTGATTAGAAGGCTATTTTAGTGGTGTATTGTTTATACGAAAAAATCATGGGTTAGTAGATTTAGGCGAAAGTATAAATTTTGCAAATAATGACCATGTAAGAAATAACATTTGGATTTTGATTTGCACTATTCAAAGCTCTTTCAAATGGCGATGGCCAATATTTTTTATCACTATTGGACTATGTGTTATGATGCCAAAGTTATATTTTTTACATGGACGCCATAGTGGATAGTTACACCTTTGAAAAGAAGTTTTTTTTAGTTTTTCAAAGAAATATACAATTTATCTATGTCCATCAGGGTTGGCAAAAATCCTGATTTATTTAAAAAAATCAAAAATCTTTGATTTTTTTTTAAATCAAATAAATAATGATTTTTTTTATTTTTAAAGACCTGTTGATGTTATTGCACTTTTTAATTGTTTTAAAAGCAATATAATTATTTTATTTTATAAACGAAAATGAAGTTTGTAATAAAACCTCAAAGAATACATTTGAATTTTTGCTTATCGAGCGCCTGTAAAACTCTGTAAAACGCTTAAAACGGATATTTTATTTTAAGTTTATCTCATGACAAGCACCTATTATATCAATAAATTTATGCTCAATAGATGCAGTATTTAATTCTGAACATTTTTTGTATTTACTCTTAGGTTTTAAAATTAATAGGGCAGAATTTACAAATATTTGAAAATTTTACCGTTGAATTTCCTATTGTCCATAAAAAAGTACACACCCGGTATATATGTATATATTTTTCTATTATATTACCATAGTAGAATTTTTTTGTTATTTCTGTAGGTATCTAAAATAATTTGAAAAACAATTGATTTTTCTACAAAAAATATATTATTTTATAAAATTTGATTTAAATCAGATTTTTTATTAAAAAATCAATTGATTTAAATCAAATGATTTAAATAAGGCCTACCCTGATGTGCGTTTGTCTCAAACACAATTTTTTCTCCACACTGAAGGTGTTAAAAGTACATAATCCTGCGGTTTTCCTTAGGTATTGCAGGAATTAGTCAAATATTCCAATGGTACAAAAATTATGGCGCAAAAAACTTAGAAGGCGCGCGCAAATCTCTCTAAATGTCCGGGGTAGATCCTGCAGACCAGCCCCCATTGATCCGACGATCTGCTGTTGTAGTCGTATCCAAGTTGGCATACAATGGAATATCCAAAACACAAATATTTTTCATGCAAGTATAAAGGAACACTAGTCAAAACATTGATAAAAACACATTAAATATTTATTCATGATCACAACATTTTATGATGGACAACTGTAATGCGACACAATATTTGGTAACGATTTTGGGCACACACAAAATTGCACAATTTTTTGATAGAAAAAAAAGTCACCAACATTTAGTTTATTATCACAGTATACATTGGGAAATTGTAGTTCCTTCTTGGGTATGATCCTGCCGGGGGTGTGTGTGGAAATCCGCAACAGTTGAATTCCTGAAGCAACAGGTATCCGCAAGTTGGCACAACACGCAAAGTTGCCCACATATCGCGAACTGAGCAATTGGCGAGCCGACACGCGAATGCGGTGGAGTCACCCGTTTAGTGTGCGAATCCAGCGGGCAGTTGTCGGGAGGATTCGCGGGTGCTCGGGTTTTGCACGCGGCACTCACACTCAAGGACATCTAGTGGGACATGACCCCGGCGTTGATTCGCAACGTTGCGCTGGTCATGATCCCACCCTGAAACCCCCGCGGACCCCTCGCCCATCCTGCCGCACTGTCAATGCCCGTAGCCCAGGTCAGGAGACAGCGGCGGAGAAACCCCGCGCTGAATTCGCACGCGACTCCATCCCTCCGTCCCGCAACACCCCGCGGAAGTCAAGGACACGATTGTGCGAATCCACCACTGATTTATCACCCGCCTAACGGCATACACCGCAAGAAGAATAACTGTCACGTAAGAGCTAATGGGTAACGCGTCGCCCTGTGCTGTTTTTTGCTTGTTTGTGTGCGAATAAAGACAGATGAAGACGCATAAACAATGCCAACTTTGATCCAGTGATAGTGCATGTGTTCGCAAGGCTGCATCAGTCATCTCTCCACACACATAGGGTAAATATCCTTTCTTTACTTTCTAACTTTTGGAAGTACAATATTAGCATCCGAAAGTGAACGTAGTTACTAATTAGTATTATTAAAAGTGCGTTATGTCGGAAGGTCGTTTACTTAGTGCGAACATTAATACAGTGACTGACTACGCCTCAGGCAAATTGACAAATGTTATTTGTTTATTACGTCTTCAATTATATAGGTAAACAATATTCCGTTCTGTGTCACTCAGTATGAATCATTTTTCACTGGTATAAATTACAATATATTACTATAATTATTCCGTATTTCCTGGAACTCTATTGCTAATTTTGCGTAGTTAGTGAAAATTGCAAATCGATAATAAATAATTTAAAAAGGAAATATGTATTTATTACATTTTTTTCTAACGATTTTGACAGGATATGAACTCATTGACTACATTCTTCCGCATAATGAATTATTATATTCATTTCAAATTGCTGAAATAATTTCGCCAATATTTTTAATATTTCATCACGGAATTATTTATCTCTTTTGTGATATATATATATTGTTTACTGTTTTTATCACATTGTTTAAAATACCAGTTACCTTGATCCATTTTGTAGCAAATTCACCCCTCCCATTTTTTTTCTTTTATCTGGCGGACTTGTCGAGATGATTTCCTTCTTTACTGTAATCATCTTTAAAGATATTCTTCAATTCGACTACCTATATATTCTGGTTCTGATTCCAGCACAAATTTCTTTATAAATTACGATATATCTGTTAGACACGATTAGAAAATTATAAAAATTATAAAAATAAACAAAATAAATGTATTGTACCGTTTTTTACGTATTTGGGTGAAGTGTAAATATTAGACAATTATTAAAATAAATGTTTATTAAACTATAATAAAAATTACTATTACTAATATTAAACAATTATTAAAAACTAAATAAGACTAAAACTATAATTAACTAGATAACACTAACACTATTTATTTATTTAACCAATTAACACTACTATATATTCCCACGATATCACTAATTATTTATTTCTACTATTTAGATCACTTTTTATTTCACATTCAACTGACTCAACAGCGTCTGTATATTCAACTGCTCGGACAGAAGTCACCTCTTTCACCACACTATCTGTCTATTTATGTAACTCTCTCGCTTCCACAGCCTCAGTATCACCGACTGTTCGTATGCCACAATTCTTCAACACCACTGCCGAGTATTCACTTCCACTTGCCGTTACTGTCCCCGTATACCTAGCTTCCCAATACTCTTCAATACTACAGAGTGTTCACTTCCACAGTTATCCCGGTATACCAGTAACTTCCCGACTCGTCGTTACTGTCCTTGCACACTATAGCTTCCCAATACTCGTCAACACTACCGAGTATTCACATCCACAGCTATCCCAGTCAACCAGTAACTTCCCGAGTCCTCCACTCGACACTATACTGCATACGCTCACCACGATACTGCTGTACTTCACTAACACTATGTGAATGTCTCTATATATGTTTCTCCATGTAACTAACAACTTCCGAGCATAGCTGCGTCCCTTTTATACAGCTGCCATTAATTTCCAGAGAGCTCTAGAACGTTCGACCGCATAATAACAATGAACACAAAAGGTTCAGGCGACCGGAAGTAATTAAACACGTCGCGGCTTGTTTGTTACGTAGCCCGGCTGTTAGCGCGATTGCGTCATTGCTGTACTTAGACGCTTGTTCAGCGTAGCAGCGGAGCTCACACGTTACATTATTATTATGGCATATTACCCATTACTGGGTGTATTAATATGCTTTGCACACAAATATCGGTAACCGTGCAGGCGTTTACCAAGTGTCATTTCGTGAGCACTCATTGCTGGAGTAAAGAGTGCACCATAATGGTCACTTTTATAAAAGTAAATAAATATGTCATCACGGCATATTACCCACTGCTGGGTGTGCCAATCTATTTTGTACACAGATATAGATAGTGATGATGATATTTTAGTACCGTGTGGGCGTTTATCAGGTGTCCCCTCATGGACACTCATTACTGGCGTGGAGAGTGAACCACAGGGGTCACTATTGTACCATTTAATATTTGATATAAGTTTGGGGTCAGTCGGAATCAAACCCGGGACACCAGATTCGCGACCAGACACTCCGGAGAGTTTAGCATGCTATTATTAAATGGTGTTAAACTCCATATTTTGCCAAAATTCTTTGATGAATTTTTCCAATATACACACCACTTCATTTATAGAGCACAGTGCTGACGCTCTTTCAAATTGAGAATCACGATATTTAAAATTGGTTTGAAACGTATTGTGATAATAGTGTTTGCTCTCAAAATATTCTTCTGTAGAATTTTCTCACTTATAAAGATAAATGTATTTGTTAATTGTTGTATACCAATATACTGGTATGTTCAAACATACTTGGCCTGAATATGTTTATGTATTTAAATTCGCAAAATTGCAATAGGAAAACATACTAATAATACTGATAACCATTTCAAGTAAAGGAAAACCAAACAATATCCAATTGTGAGTCACAAATTCGCACAATTCTGCCAATTCCCAAACCTCATGCAATATTCAAATGTTTGCTATTTTCACAGTCGACTACGATGATGCAGTATGTGTTTTATTATCAGCATTTATTGTAGAAAGAACTTTCGACTCGTGAACTTTGTCGTGTTCTCCTGATAAGTGCAACGTTCTCGTTCGGGATGCATTCCATATTCCAGATATCTGCCAACCCACAGCGACGAACAAAAATATCTCGATACTTCAGTGTTTGATTCAGGTAAACAGAAAGAGATACGATAAAAGTGTTTGTGAATTTCTATTTTGATTCTAACAGAATAAATTTTAAATTTGTAATGGTGCGGATAATTTCATCACTTTTATTTTTAGATCTCTTTGAATTATTGAGATGGTTGATATGATCTTGGTTTATTTTTAGTTTGCGCGTATTTAAGTGTATCGTTTAATTTTTACAGACATGAATATATGTAATGTGTACCCATGAGACGAAGTTTAATAACCGTTCTTCAAAATCAATTAATAGACCATATGATGAATATGTGTGAGCTCCTTATGAATTTTTGTGTGATGTACACTGAATGTAAAGAACGAATGTATTTTGTGTACCTGAGGTATAATACTGGGAAAATTTGGAAAAAAACAATCTGATGAAAACGTTTGAAAATTGTTTTATTACATAGCCGACGTTTCGGCACCAAATATGCCTTCTTCAGAGAAATGTAAACTGAGTTGAAATTATTTTTTTAAAAATCTGATGTGGCCAACACAATACCTCCCGCCATTTACAGCCCGAGTCATAAAAAAAATTAAGTTAATCCTTATTTTTGGATTAGCGAATTTTACTCTAATTTTGTCAGTTTATTTCTTAAAATATAGTCTAATCTAATCCAAATAACTACCTTTTTTTTAAACCCCTCAACACGATTAAATCCCAATTACAGAGTGGGTTCAAATTCACACACATCCATGCCTTAGTGGGATTCGAACCCAGAGCCCCGAGGGCACTCATGACATGAGGCGTTGCTCTAACCATTGAGCCGAGCCACCGGAGCTAATATAATGAAGATTAAATTTTAAACATTTTTGTGAATCGTTAATTTTTATTAATCTAAATACATACCTACATATTTACTTATGCTGGAAACTGTATTGAATTTCTTTTCTATTGTTCTATTTACTTTTTTCTTTTTAAACATTACTAATATTATTTTGAAATTATTAGTTCTTTGATAGTGACATTTATCTGTCAGTTACATACATTTGAATAACTGCGTTTTGTTTGTTTAAATCGTAAGTTCTGGGATTTAAATTATAAATAATTTTTAAAATATATAGAAAAAGTGTTAATGCATATTTATAGAAAATTTAATAATCTTTAATTTTTATAATAACATTTAAAGGTATTTTTCGAAGAAAAACTATTTTGAGCTTCTGGTAAAGTGCCATATCCGGTTATCCGATTTTCACCAAAATCTAATGGGCTCTTTCCATTATAGAAAAAAGTTCGAAATACAAGGTTTCAAAATTTTCTCCATGACAGTATTTGAGTTAGAGTGCATGATCCACACATACACACACACATACTCCCAGACATCATCGTGAAAATGTTACAATTGGATTCTAGGGACCTTAAAACGTGGTCATTTTTTAGCACGATCCCTATACCTCCCTTACCAAGGGTAGCGGGAGGTAAAAAATGTTGAATTTAAAAAAATTATTTAAAGAAAATTAGAGTGGCCTCAAAATTGAATTGCGCCTCCATCAATTTATCTACATACACGTTGAAAAGACTTGGTGATCTGCAACAACCTTGCCTGACTCCCCCCCTCCCTATTGTTTGTTGTTTCTTCTGATTCTTCATCTTCAATTCGCACTACTACTTTCATGTGTTTTATTAATATCCTGTATCCTGTATCCTGTCCTTGGAGTCTATGCCAATATCTTTCAATATCTTCCGCAATATATGCCATTTCACTCTGTCGAAAGACTGAAATGTTTTTAAATTCTGAATATTTTACCTATTTATACTATTGTTCTAAATTTAAAAGGGCAAAAATTGTCATATTAATATTTTACCGTTGTTTCTTCTGATTCTTCATCTTCAATTCGCACTACTACTTTCATGTGTTTTATTAATATCCTGTATCCTGTATCCTGTCCTTGGAGTCTATGCCAATATCTTTCAATATCTTCCGCAATATATGCCATTTCACTCTGTCGAAAGACTGAAATGTTTTTAAATTCTGAATATTTTACCTATTTATACTATTGTTCTAAATTTAAAAGGGCAAAAATTGTCATATTAATATTTTACCGTTGTATTTCCTATGGTCCATAAAAAAGTAGACACCCGGTATATTACAGTCGAGAAATTTGCCACATTTTGATAATATATATATATATATATATATATATATATATATATATATATATATATATATATATCGGGTGTCTCACAACTCGCGCCCCAGACGAAACTGACACTTCGCCGACGACAATACGTTGCCAACAAATAGAAGAAAATAATTTGCGGCTGCTGGCATAACGGAGTTACAAGACTTTTTAATCCACCAATCCCGGAAGGATATCTTGAGGTGTGATGATATTATTACAAAATAAAACTGGTTGCTAGGTTTTAAAAATACTACTAGCGGGTTACAAAATTTGTTTGACTTACTGTAATTTTGACACTTTAGAGTTGACTTTTCACTGTCAACAAATTTAGGTTAGCGAAGGTGTCATCCGAGATCATCATTTATATCGTACAGTGCAACGTGTTGTAGCAGCTGTGTAAAATGTGTTAAACGAAAATATTATTGTCATTTGACTTCTTTGAGCTTAAAACAACAAATGGTGGTTTATGATCCACAAGATATCTATCCGGAAAACGTTCCGAATAGACTCGTGCTGCCTCTCTGGCGTTACGTTCACATTCTCCGAAAATTATAATCATTTCTAAGTAATCAGCAGCTGAATACATGGTAAGAATTTGCCTTTTTTATTCACCTTGTCAAATTTAATTTGACACTGACATTTTTTCGAAAACTACAGTCGCCTATACATTTTAAAGAAGATTTGATTTGTATAAAACCATAGTAACGTAAAAGTACGGTAAACACACGTTAAAGGTGTAGGTCTCTGATTGGTCAATTTTAAGACGTCTTTTCTCGAATATCTTTTAAGCTAGATTTTTTTTTCTTCGAAATTACACATCCGAGTGCAGTATCGTGTTTCCTCATTCGCTCTGGGGCGCGAGTTGTGAGACAGCCTGTATATATATATATATATATATATATATATATATATATATATATATATATATATATATACATATATATATCATGAAGAAAGAACGAGTATTATCGAACTATAAAATTCCCATTACGAGTATATCAATAAAAAACCCAACAAATTTTTTCGCCAAAAACTGTGTGCGGTAAAACCAAAAAATACATAATATTACCTTTACCTTTATTACATTTCATAACGAATACAAGAACTCTCCATAATAACCATTAGATAGCAAAAAATTCTCCTCTTCCATATGTCCGGATCGTAGCAATTCAGCAATCTACATTAAATAAATATTTCATATCAAATTATCCTTCTCGAATTTCCCTGGGAGATGTACCTACTTCCTCGTCTTGCAGATGTCGCGTGGATAGTTTGGCAACGGACGTGGTACTTTGTGGTTTTCCTGTCACTATCACTAAACCGACCGAAGTGTGAAAATGGACGAAATCTAACACAAACTCGAGCACTTAAATTTGACAGACAGAGAAGAGGCAAGATGACATCAGTTGGCACCTAATCGCGCGGAAATTCTAAATAAGAGGAAAGGTGAAAAAAATGGGGGTATTTGTTACTTACAAACAATTTTGCACATTAAGAAAGGCTGTTGAACTAGTAATGGAAAAAAGATCACCACATATTTATCTTTAGAATAATGTTTACGTCGTAAAATATACAGGTTGTTCCAAAAATAGGCGGGAATGTTTAGGGAATACCAAAAAAATATAACGAATATACTTATGAATTTAAAAACACTTGTTAATTTGTTTTTGTTTTATTTTTAGTAATATTTGTTTATAATCCTTCCCTTCCTTCTAGATCTAGTTTTCTCAGGGATTATTGAACGCGTTCTAATAATGCTGTTTGTAGTCTTATTGAATTGCAACTGTCCACGATTCGTAATTCTATGAACATTTTTCTGCCAAGTCTCCTTTCCGGCTCCACACATGCCATTTGAATCATTTATTTGTATTTAGGGCCGGTATTTTCACTTGCGAATAAAGGTTTAGAAAAATTTATCCTTCGGATAAATATTTTTGTCGTCTTTTCACTTGCAAATAAATTTATTCGAAAGAATAACATCTGTTATTCGCGAGATAAATTATTCGCTACTTGGGTAGCGAATAACCGTTTATTCGTTCATTACATTTCCACATAGTGCAGATTTATTAACAAAATGGATATATTAAATATTATGATGATATTTTCAACTATGAATTAATAAATAACGTGAGAAATCGATCACACACCATCAGACAGCAACATAACCACATAAGGGCCGGTATTTTCACTTGCGAATAAAGGTTTAGATAAATTTATCCTTCGGATAAATATTTTTGTCGTCTTTTCACTTGCAAATAAATTTATTCGAAAGAATAACATCTGTTATTCGCAAGATAAATTATTCGGTACTTGGGTAGCGAATAACCGTTTATTCGTACGTTCGTTACATTTCCACATAGTGCAGATTTATTAACAAAATGGATATATTAAATATTATGATGATATTTTCAACTATGAATTAATAAATAACGTGAGAAATCGATCACACACCATCAGACAGCAACATAACCACATAAATGAAATAATTTTTGACAGGTTCCGATTATGAAAACAATTTAGGATCACATATTGGGGATCGCATTTGATCTCAACCAGTAAATAGGTAAATCATTATAAAGATCTGATAAAGATCCTACCATTTGACGCTGGCAACATATTTTCGAATTTTGGATACTTTTGTTGAATACATTGACAATCATTTACTTTGAACTGAAACAAATATACAAAAAGTACAAGAACAATTTTACAATATACGTATCCCGCTTACCGCATATGAGTGCTGAATTAGATGGTATACTTGTTAAATTACAGTCTCCCGGGGTTAAAAATGCATAATATAGATCACATTGACATTTAAGATGTCAAACAAAATTTTGGCAACTACGGATTCAAAAGTAGTTGACACATTTCATCCTTGTCTGCTTAACGTGGCTACGCCAAACTCCATCCTTCTCTACTGACACAAATTCACTCTGCAAGGGTACCAATTCACGAACGTTAAAGTTATTCGACAGATAGCTATTTGTTTGAGTAAAATGTGTGAAAAGATGCAATGGAATTATTCGTTGGATAAATATATAGAATAAATTAATTTAACGAATACTTATTCGAAACTTTATTCGGAAGTGATAATACCGGGCCTTAGACAAATAATATCAGAAATGAACGACAAATTATTAGCTGCTACTAAGTTATTTAAAATATGGATGTCTCGTATTCCACAGAGCTTCTTCTTTTCTTACGAGATCAATCAGAGATTGAAAAAATTCGTCTGATTTTATTTCAACTCCAGCTCCTCTAGCCATTTTTAAATATTTCGTACTGTTTACCAGCTGTTTATAAACAAATGTCAAACATTTTAGGGATTTTTACTCCCAAAGCCCCTTTACTATGCATGCGTATCTTGATAGTTGCAGATACGTGTGATTAGTTTTCGAACAAGATGTAAAACTCGTTGCAGGAAAATTGTCGCACTATCACACGTCAAGTTGCACGAAACGCTTGAAGTTGCAAAAAATGTTTGACAGGTTGCAGATGGGTGCGTACGTGTGATAACCCCATTAGATGTCTTAAGATCCTCGCTCTACGAGCTCGGATTTCAAACCGACATCTGCGACAGTTATGATAGTCATAACAATCCTAGGTATGTTAATAGCTATTACCTTATACAATACATATGTAATTATTAAAACAATTCCAAAATTGTATATATAAATATAGGTTGCTGTGCCAAACACACAAATAGCGATATATTTACCGTTAATGCAATTTGAAAATTAGAAAGAAGAAGTTTTTAAATCTGAAACTGTTTGTTAGAATTTTTTATTGTATTGGTGCCCCCTAAATATTTTTCAAAGACTCTGTACTGCATTTAATCTGATGCTTTTTCCACGATAACTTTGGAACATAATTATGATCATTAGTATAACATTAGTATTAGTATAACATAAGTATCATCATTACAGAAATCTGCGGATAAAATTTATCCCTAATTTATTAAATCTGACAAAATAATAACAAAATTGGTAAAAAGTTGGTCAGATACGTCATCGCTGTTCTAGTTAATGGCGGATGACGCTTGAATTCTTGACTTGTAAAGTCAACAATATTAGATAAATAAAATAAATAAATATATCATCATGGCATATTACCCATTGCTAGGTATGCCAATCTGCTTTGTAAGCAGATATTGGTAATGATGATGAAAAGAAAGAATACATATAAATATTTTCACAATTTTGAATTAGCAAAACTGTAATCCAACCCCAGTGCTGTTTTTTTACAGTATCTTTAAGAGCTTTCATTGGTACAGTTATATCGTTATCATCGAAATCTGCGAATGAAAGTAAATCGACATACTCAGAAATGTGTCATAATTAATAACAAATAAGTCGTGACGAAATATTTATAATGACAATAATATTTGATATCTAAAATTTCTCTCATACTTGTTGAAATAACAAAACCAATTTGTCCCTCTCTTCTCTGTTCCATCCGCATCATTCCCACCAATTAAGCAATCACATCCCTCGATTTGTAGCCATACATCACGAAACTGACCAATGACCGCGCAAGTACCGTTTCACGTAAAAGGAATGTTTTATAGAGATAACCATATCCTATCGAAACTGGTGCATTGAACCTGTGGTCCGGGGTTCATCATTTGTCATCGGTTACCGATCCGCTCTTATCCGAAATACCGTTTCAATGCAGGGGATACACGTCAACTGGAAGAATTCCGAATGACCCATACGTTATAGCAGGGGGAAACTTAGATTTTCAAATAATGACAAACGTAGACATGGTGCCGTTATAGTTCTGAAAATGATGACATTTTTTAATATTGACTATTTCACTCATAAATACATAAACCAATCCAAATTCAGGATTCTACCTAGTTACCACGTTATCATTTCGCCAAAACAACGTCACAAACATTTTTTTCACCCTTTAAGTCAATAAGATGTTGTATTTTTACAAGTGAGTTTAGAAAAGCGATTTTTTTTAATGTTTTAGAAATGGGTGCTATTCATAGCTGTATACTAAGCGCTACTAAGAAAACTGTACTAGGAATTACTAAAAAATCTATTCACAGCTCTTTAATACGCAATACTAAGCGTTACTAAGTTTCGTGTTTAGTACACAAATCTAAAACAAAGTAGTACCGTGTTTAACATGGATGAACGCGCAGTTCAAATTGTGAGACGTGCGCGATTTGTTCGAAATTTACAAAATAGGCGGCAGAGGTTATTCTAACGTGCAGTTGGACACAAAATGTGCAGTAGGAAAAGCAAATTGTGCTGTGGGAAATTAAAATCTGTGCAGTTATTTTTCATTTATTTCGAATAAGCCAATTAATTTTTTTTTCAAAAAAAGAACTAAACATATTAGTCTGTACTGTATTAAAATTAGTGACAAAGATTTAGAAACATCCTATGTAAGCACTAAAATTGTACTAGCTTTTCCCTCAGACTCTTCGCTTGTCTTATCCTCATCATTGGTATTGGCCTCAGCAAAAATACCATTAGAGGTGCTCACGCTTTTCATTGTGGCTTTCCGGGGATCTCATTGTAACAGAGAAGGCATGTTGTAATAAATATACAAAACCGCATTTTCGGAATCTACCGAGAAGCTATTCCGAGACACGATGTTATATTTTTTAAATTTAATTCCGAAGAAATAGTTAAGAACTACCTATGCAAGCGTCAGTTTCCGCAACTTTTCTATTTGTGGATGTTCTAGTATTTCGTTATAATCCAACTTGAATTGAATTAAATAAAGTTCTTTCACCAAAATATTATAAAACTATACTCTGTTCCATTTAAGCCATTCAGTATTGTAGAGAATAGGGAATACTTTTATCCTGTCTGATTGGCTGAAATTGGAGACAAGAGACAAGTTTATCCAATGTAATTTCGGCTACTTAAAATTGGCGTTGATGCGAGCGATATCTGCTGAATGGCTTAAAGGGAATAGAATATACGGGGATTTATTTTCTTGTGCAGTGGAAAAAAATCCTTAGAATAACCTCTGATAGGCGGATTGAAAACTCGGACCTGTTTACCGAATTCACAGAAAGCGAATTTAAAAGAAGTTCCAGACTGTCTGAAAAGAGTAGTTCAGAGTAGTAATTTTGAGGAACTTGCAGTTACGCATGTACGAAATACAGGTTGGAAATATAGGCTGTTTCGATCGCACTTCAAGTAACGCCATTTTAATTAATTTAAATACAGTTGGTTTACAATTTTTATTGGTTTTTAAGTTAGTATACAAAAACTTATATTAATCCATACATTTCATACTTAGTTAGTAATCTACTAATAGATAGGTACAGGTACCTAATAAAACAATTATTGTAGTTATATATGAATAAAGATGATATTTTAATTATATCCTATGTTGGTACCAAACATTAAAATTTGTCGGTCTTTCCTTAAATTAAATATTTTCTCTTCTTATTCCGTCATTGAATATCTTGTTTTTTTTTTTCCATAGATGACACATTTGAATGCGATTCAGTAATAGTTTCAGAATTAGGGTCTTGTCGGTGTGGTTGGATAAATGATCACACTTAGGTTCAAATAAACTGCATACAAATAATTTTTTAAATATATTTTACAATAATATTAATAGTGAATAATATTTGCGATAGATTAAATATTTACCCAGTGAGAGAATTTAAAACGAGCACAGCTTCTTATTCTACTCTCTTTATTTCAACTTCGTTCTCAACTTCCAAAATTAATTCTCCCTGTACATATGAAAATAATTAGATTAAAATTTAAAGTACACAAACATAAATTAATTAAATAATACTTGTCGTTTTTGCCATTGCAGCATCTGAATCAAATTTATATTAATTCTTTTACAATTTATTCGTATGATAACTTTTATAATTAAACTTCTTTTAAAATTTTATTGAAATGTCAGAGTATGTCATTTGGTGTTTGACGTAATGTAATGTAACTATGACTACTAGAGTTATTTGCAATGTTGTCAACTATGTTTTTCGCTAGTCATTTGAACTTACTAAAACATGCTAGTATAGAGCTCTGAATAAGCAGTGTATTAAATTTTGTTTTAGCGCTAATATATCAAAGCAGGCATTAGCACTCCATTATACACACTTAACCGAGCGTCTCTAGATACGTTTATGTTTCGAGCAAACGTACCCAGAGCACCCATTACCTTACATTCCGCACTCACTCTCCTTTCTCTATCAATTCGACTATCCCTTGACATCATACTACCCAAATATACAAACTCATTCACTTGCTCCAGTTTCACTTCATCCACCAACACATTGCACAGTCACCAATTTATTTATTTCAAATACTAACACCTTGGATTTATCAACATTTAACTCCAGATTCATACGTCTTTCAACTACATGTATTCTCTCCATATCATTCTTCTGAGTTGCTCTTTTTTTTTTCACCTACATACATACATAAATAATTAAAAATACACAATGAATATATAATACATTACAACAAATTTTTCTCACTCCTTACGAACTGAAGTGACCGATTTTCGGTAGCGATAGCCAGATCTGCACTCGTGCATTCCTCTTTCAAGTTGGCGCACGTGAGCAGGTGGGTCATCCCGAATTGAATCACAACTGTTTAACGATGTCAATAAATTTTTGTTGTCTTTTGCAAAAATTCAAAAGCTACTAAATATGACAAAATTCTTTATCTTGTAAAAATAACGTTTTGAACCTCCCGATCATGGAAAAAATAGTATCCTAGCCCTTTGGAAAAATAATGTATTTCTCTTCTCTGCTGTATAATATACTATTCAATTCCTCGAATATCTACAGCAATCTGTTCAATGTTATTAAAAAATCAATTCATTGCAACGCAATTTCTCCACTTAATTTACTGAGTAATAATTCAGATTTTAATTTATAGTTGGAAAAGAAAAGCAGCAAATTAAAAATAAAAATCCGACCGCCCCAGATTCACGAGTCCTGTAATTTCCTATCCATTTCCCTTCATACGTGGAAGAGCTCATGCCAAATAATTATAGTCTTTCTCATTTAAAATTAAACATCTTTCGTAAAACAAGTCCGTGACATTTAACATGACACAGCATTGCTGAACGGCTTCCGCACGATCGCTCAATTATTCAGTACTGTCAAAAATCCAGCAGGACACTGGGAAGACCTTCAAAGGAGGATAGTTTCAAATTTCGGGGTGCTATGAAAGTTTCTAGTTTCGCTTGTTTGAATATTTTAACGGGAAGCATTCAATACGAAGTTACTTTGTTCAAATTGAAAATTTAATGGTATTAAAATGGATGAAATTACTTTGAAATGTTTCAATTTTCTTTCTGACGGAATTAGGAATTTATTAAAGTTACATTAAACTTTGTAAGTATTATCATTTCCTAAGAAATTGGATATGATTAGATAGCAGCTATACTAAAATGTTAAAGAGAAAGATATTGAAGAGTTTTTAAAATATTCAGAAGTCTTACAAGTAGCTGTTTTTTACTTTAATCAATACATCATACAATCAAGAATGTTTCTCATTAAATAGCCATTAGTAACAGTAAAAACTATAAATAGAAAAATTATCAGACAACTATTAGCAATAACCATATCTAAAGTTTATTGTCTTTTATTTACATGAATTCATAAATAAATAATAATGATATCGCTTCTTTTTAATTTTTACCGCTACCTATCTCAGATATAAAACACATTTAGACACTTGGTCTGCTTTTAACAAGAAATCGAAGTAATCAGTTCACTAATGTTTGACATAGGAAATGTTCCACTAAATCTATGCGACATAGTTTGATTAAAACAACAGAATTAAGTTGAAGTTTTGAAGACAAACTGATATTTTTCAAAGTCAAATCCACTAACCACACGTTTTCGCTAAAAAATTAGCAACATTAATCGTTTTATACCCTGTATGTCAGACATATCTTGTTTTGACAAGAAATATGAACGTAATATTGAACATATACTAAACTGGCATTAGGTTGTAGATTTTAGCAGTGTTGCCACATAAAAGTTTTGACTTTTGCCAGTATGGTCCACCTTTACAATTGATGGATAAACTATGGTATAGCTATCGGAGGTATAACTTTATTCTAGTAATTATACCTTCGATAAACAAGACTGTCTTTTACAATACATTTTTATCTATCAGATAGTTATACCAGGAATTACGTTAAATCACTTTAGGTTGGTATTGACACAATAAAATTATCTTCTTGTTAGACTCTTTTTCTTCGATATTGTTATTATTTCTGCCTTCTAATTTGAATTTTTCACGATGTTAGATGATATAAATGATATTTTTGATTCGGACAGTGATGATGAAATACTTGATTGACATCTGTCAAACGTATTAATAACAATACATCGTTTGTGTTTACGTGGTATCCATAAGAACCAGGGATAAAGTTATCCGAGGTTTATACGACCGATTTACATGGGATAAGAAATACTGGTGTTTATTCTGAGTTTTATCCGAGGTTTATAAAATACAATTTTCATCTTTATACCTGGTATAACGTTATACGAGGTTTATCTAATGATTGCAAAAGTGGCCCTTAATCATATAATTATGTACAACATTAGTCGGAGTGACTAATGTGAGAGAATATTTTAGAAGTCACGGAAAAATTATTACTGATTTTTTTTTCAATATAAATAAAAAGCAATTTTACAAAATTATTTTATTATTGAAATAATTTAACATTATGAAACTTATTTATTTAAATTCATATTAACATTTATGCTAAAATATGTTACTTATCTTTGCACAATGACAGCTGTCATTTACGGCTGATGAAACGAAAACTAGAAACGAGTTAGTGGTTACTTGCTTCGGAATTAAATTCGAAGATGCTGCTTGTGCTTCTAAGTGAATAAGTTTTAAAGGAAGGTCCTCATTTTCACCACATTTAATGTATTTTTCTTTCAAATAATTCCCAATGACAGACAATAATAGATACGTTCTATTGGCGTCCGAAATCTACCTACTTCTTCTAGTAGAACATTAATGGTCGTTCTTTTGCGTCAAAAAAATCTGAATATTCCTACGAATCATTCCAACTTCAGAGCTGGAAGCGTTGGTAGGAAGATATATAGTGTGGAGATAAATTCAAAATTTTACTAGCCGACTATCATGTGTACTTTTCTGTCACATTTGTGAATGTTTAGAGTAGACTGTGTTCAACAAAAATACCTCCTTTACGTTTTTATTATTTAATATATTTTTATGTAATTATAATCTCTGTAATATTTGCATAACAATATTTGGAGATCCAAAATAAACATACAAAGTTATCTTTAGTTGTTAACTAACAATAACACATAACCACTGCCACTCTTCTATCGTATTTAATTTTTACTTGACAGCACTTGACAGTTATTGGTTACTGAGCATTCTATTGCTTTAAGAATATTCTTATTCTAGTAGGAATATTTCTGACACCGATAGAACGTATCTAATTATTACAGTAAATTTTTTTCAATAACAATAAAACTATAACAAAACAATAACAACCATTCAATGGCTACTTTGTAATTTATAATACATCAATTGACTCGTCAGTGTCAAACGATGAATGAAAACATAAAAATGATTTAAGAAGTTTTTAAAAAAGTGTTGGATAAAACGTTGTATTACACTTGTGTCGAATGTATATTAGTCACTAAATAAAATTGGCTAAACTTTTTCTTTCGTTACTAATATGATATATTCTACACTCATATAATAAAGAACTATTCTCTGTTTCGAAATCAGAATTATATATTCTCGCACGCTTATTAATGATAGGAGTTTCATTCCTAAACGATTTTTGGTGACGTTTTGATATTTAGGATTGATATGACTGCACTAAATATACAAAATATCTAGGCAACGAACAGAATGAAAACACAAATCACTGTCATCTAACCTAACCCAATCTAACTATTCCCTGAATGGATATTGCCAAATATTTTAATAAATAAATAATTTATATGAAACCTGAAAAAGAGCAAATTGTGTAAACACTCGTACTAGAAGGCTATTCAGTCTTTCTTTCGCCGCTGCGCGATCTTGTCCGAATTTCCAAGTTGTTCTAAAATTGTTTGCCTTCTGTAACCTAAGTTTTGATTATAATAGAAAAAAATGTTACATGTTCTTTAGACTTTCTCATCAAGGTTCGTTCAATTTTAATTTACTCTATCCAATGGTATACTCTTTTCTCTTTAAATTTAATTCTAAGTATATTGTTGCAGCATTCTTTAATGAATTTGAGAAGGCTTCGCTCTTTTTGATGCACTATTGGAGCCATGTCATCACATTCTAAAGAATGTCGCTTCTATAAGTGGTCAGTTTTTGAAACACTCAATTTGTGTTTTACTGTTAACTTTATTTTTCCATACGGTTATCAACCTCGTAAAAACATAAAACAGAAATTAATACTAAATTAATTCATTTGACATTAATTAATACCAAAGGTAAATGAATCATAAAAGCTTCCAAAAAATTCAGGACAAAAATGCCGTGAGGTCAATTAAAAAACAATCCAGAAATCATTTTACCGTGAATAAAGAATTCTATGTTCATTAAGTTTTATCTATGACAATGTGAAACAAGGGGTAATCTGCAAGCGGTTTGAGTAGGCTAGGGAGACAGTAGACAGTCACATATTTCACAAAAAGCTTTTTGTCATTTAAGGCAAATGGCCACCGAATATCTTCGTGACCAGTAATGTCCATACATGTGATATATTCATGATATCTAATATCTATATATTTTACTTTGTTTTGTCACAATTGATCACACGCAAACCACCCCGAAATGGCAAACGGACGTTTTTTAACCCCCTTTGCTTTATTGCCTCTGAAAAGAAATTTTATAGCCCTTCTCTAATGCTAGTTTCGGTTGTCGGAATACTCAAACAGATTTAGGGTTTCGAACGGTCATCGACTTTAAGGGTTGATTTTTCTTTAAACTTCTTTTACACTACTTAAATTACTCATGACAAGAATCACACATTTTCTTGCGCGTGGAAAATTCTTTATGTTAAAGTTTGCTTAGAAATATAAGAGCTTCACTTTTAATTATTTTTTCTATAGCAAGAAATCCACCAAATTGATTAACTGTTAAGCATGCAAAGTTTCTGTCCAGATGGCCATCGCCCACTTGACTATCGCCCAGTATGATTTACTCTGCTTCCGTCGCCCAGTTGCCACGTACCTAAAGCCGATGTTATATTAATCAACTTTGGTTGACGGCAACCGACAGCTTGCATTGTATCAACCAACTAATGTTATATATATATATATATATATATATATAAGGCATAAAATTCTGCATCTAAATCAATAAATAGAATTACCTTTACATGCTTTGTAACGACAGAAATTAATTATTATATTATAAATATCGACAGCCATGGAATTGAACAAAAAATAAATAAATGCTTGACGTTTTATTTGTCACAACGTAAGTTAACTTATTTGACGTTTCTGATAATTTGATAAAACGTCAAGCATTTATTTATTTTTTGTTCAATTCCATGGCTGTCGATATTTTCAACGTAATTTTCGACATGTTCATATTTAAATTCTGTCGTTACAAAGCGTGTAAAAGTAATTCTGTTTATTGATTTAGATGCAGAATTTTATGACTTAACACTTTTATTTGACGCATTTTTGCTTAAAATAATTAGGCGAGCAGGAAATTTCTCCTATGTACACCTTTAAGACAGACACACGATATATATATATATATATATATATATATATATATATATATATATATATATATATATATATATATATATATATAATTAAAACTTTTCACCTATTCCAGACATTACAACTACATAAATATCTCGATCCTGAATAAATATCATTAATTCATTTTTGCAACTATGGTCGAATAAACCGAAGTTGCTTCAAGCAAGGTTGCCAGTTTTCATCAACCAAATTTGCCTATACCTTGTTACATTTAAAGATCACACTAGAAGTAGTATATCTGACGCATTATCCATGACTTCGGTTCATATCGCTGACTTACTCCAGTGTGATAGCTACAATAGGAAATCATGGATCCTGTTGTCGGATGAAATGGAATCGGTTTAATTTCTTCTATTTATCGCTGACTTCTCTACTGCGCATGCTCAGCTGTCTCTGAAGTACAGGAATGTAACTTTACAGAGTAAAATATAACTGCAGAAATGTCACAAGTTGACATTTTTTGTTTGATGTGCATCAAATTATTATGCTTGTCCACTCTTACATTATTTTTCCATCGTTTTCTTTCATTTTACTTGAAATAATTTGGTATGTTGAACAAATTTGAAATATGTTGTTATTAAAGAAACCATATCATAACCAACTTTAAGTATGAAAATCCATTAAAAGTCAGAGAAAACGGTTGTTCGAAATTGCAGTGTGATAGATCGAGTTGATCATATAAAATAAATCGAAAAAGAGTCAGATATATGATTGTAGTGTGATAAGGCCTTAAGCCATTCAGCTTTACAGAGAATAGGGCATAGTTTTGAACTCTGATTGGCAGAAATCGTAAACAAGAGTCAAGTTTATCCATTGTAATTTCGGCTACTTATAACTGGCGCTGATGTGAGCGCGTCTGCTGAATGGCTTAAATGGAACAGAGTATAATATAATATGGGCCAAGGGCCTAAAGTTGCCAAGCAACACCTATCAAAATTATGGTATATGGGGATGTCAGACAACAGAATAAATTCGATAAATCACATATTTGAACACCGCAACTCGCAAAACTTTTCGAATTCTTTCTCGTCTTTGAACTTCTAAAGAACCAATTTGCCCTGTAGAGCCCCAAATTCACCTGATATTTCTTTTGAATAATCGATCTTTACTTTTTATTTGACACTAAATTAAAATTGGTTATAAACAAACAATATAGCTAGAAACCATAGCATACTTAAAATTCACAACGCCAGCACAACTTTACCGAATATAAACGTACTGAAACCTAGAATTTCGAGAACCAAAATAAAATAAAACGTTGTATGTACCACGGGTATAATCAAGATTATAGCACTCGGGAAAATTAAAACTCTTTGCTACGCGTCGAGCTTTAAACATTCCCCTGTGCTACAAACTTTTGATTATGCCCTTTATACATAAATAACTATTTTGCACGATCGGGTTATGTTTTATGTTTACCGATAGTGTTTCTAAGACAGTAGGTCTTATTTACAAATTACTGAACGGTAAGTGATGTGAATCACGTCGGTAAGTGATGTGCTTCACTTACCGTGCAGGAGGCGAGACGGTAAATAAATAAAAACAAAAAACAAAGCTTACTTCAAAAATGACAAATATTTTTTACCTTCCGTCACCTTTAGGTAAGGAAGGTATTGTCTTTGGTCAAAAAATTCGACGATGAGTTTTTAATGAATAAGCATGTTTTAGGGTCCCTAGAATACGATTTTACTATTTTTACGATGGTGTCTGTCTGTGTGGATGAATGTATGTATGGATGTGATGTGATGATTAGATTTTGGTTATAATTAGTCGACCGGAAGTACCCTAATTTGAAGATTTTAACAGTTTTTCTTGAAAAAATGCTGTTAAATATCACTTTTTCATATTTAAGCTTATAAATATTTAAGAATATTTTATTCTCTGTACGATTTGATTAAATTTTATACTACATATTCAATGGATATAGAGTTGAAAAATTATAAAGAAATTAAATTTCACAGAGCAGCCAGCTGTGCTTGAAACATGGAAATATCTACTACATTAAGAAAGTTTTGATTGACAAATGTCAGTGTCAAAGTGTAATTTACATAATAGGTTTGAGTTATAATTTGTACAAAATACATAGAACTGACTGAAGGTAATGTACTAGAAATATGGAATCATTTACAAAAAAACTTTCTTCGCTCAGTCCCCAAACATTGTCTTCGATCGGTAAACTGTCCTTGCCGTTCTTAATACTTAATATACTATTATTCACAAAATTTCTATAGGATTTTTAGCATGATATTATTTCTCGATAACAATATAATTTAATATTGTTCATTGTACATACGTCAAAACATTTTGATGTCTTGTCACGAAATATAATTCAACTAGAATTGAATTATTTTGTTCAGGATTTATTTTTATAAAAGAAAACCGTAAAATTTACAAGATGTACTGTCTGTACAATTTAAAAAAATAAATCTAGATAGGTCAAAAAGCATTAGGCATCCAACACGCAACTAACATATGAATCAGTATTGTGAACTTTCGTAAATAAAAGAACTAATCGTGCCTAGTCAATAATCATTTCCATCAAAAATCTATTTTTATTTCCCTGGACAATAATTTCACATCGTGAAATAAAGCAAACACAAAAAACAAAAAAACAAAATCACAATTTCCGTTTACAAAATAGATATTTCCTCGACCAGTCGTGACGCGTTTTCACATATCGCAGCATAAATCATCCCCCAGGTGGGGAAGGCACTACCCACCATCGTGAGGGAGGGGGTAAGTGGCACAACATACAGAATAATCACAACCAAATCGATTAAGGTGTATTCACATGAGAGTGAAATAATGGAACCAGCGTTTGATAAATTATTCAAATTGAACCAATATCGTAATGGCACGATTTGCGTCCATTTTTGTCCGTTTCCGAATAAGAACAAAATAACAGTGCTCGCGTAGAAACAACCCATATAATCGCAATGTTTTTTTTTTGTACATATATCGAACTTATAATGACCAGTGGAATATAAGGATATCATCAAGCTATTGACAAAAGGCTAAATTTTTGTTTTTATCGCATAATACACTTGTTACTAATGTTTTTGTTGTATTATCTATGTTTGAATTAAATTTTTGTTCAATCTAACAAACAAGAAATCTACTATAAACATAATAAATAAATAAAACTTATGTCAGAATATATTTATAATTTTATATTTTCTACATAAAATTTGTTGTTCATTTACAAATAATTTTGTGATGTGTCAATAATAACGATATATGTGCTTTACAAATATCACTCCATAATATCGTGAAATTGATTACTTATTATTTCTAAATAATTATTTAATTTTTCATCGTTTTGCTCTTGTTATTATTGTTATATCTTTTGAAATTTGGACTCTAATACAAATCTGTATTATAAAGGTTTCGGAAAATTATTAAATGGGTGATACTATTTAAGAAAAGTATATTGAATCATCTTATTACTACAATTAACGTAGCTTTAACATTAATATTTAATATAGACCTAGGGACCCGGTTTCTTCCATACGACGAAGTTCAATACCGACTTGCCTCATAAGTCGTTGGCAAGTTTCAAAGTTTATTTACGGCTTATTTTTTTCAATTTGGGCTCCTACACATTATCATACACCTTTCTTGTATGCAAGTAACACCCAAAAAGTTTCAGTAGGTTTCCTAGCAAATCTCCTATGGTGTGATATCATGTTATGAGAAGATACAGTGTGTTCAGAAAAAAAACCCGGAGGAGGCTATAAACAAAGAAACTTATGTCAATTTAAATTTTTACCTTTTGTTACCTTTAGGTAAGGAAGGTATTGCCTTGGTCAAAAAATTCGGTGATGAGTTATTGATGAATAAGCACGTTTTAGAGCCCCTGGAATAAGATTTAACTATTTTTCCGATGTCTGTATATATATATATATATATATATATATATATATATATATATATATATATATATATATATATATATATATATATATATATATGTGTGTGTGTGTGTGTGTGTGTGTGTGTGTGTGTGTGTGTGTGTGTGTGTGTGATGATTTGTTCGGATCCGATCTTACAATTAAAAAAATTATAATTCTTTCGTATTCCTTTTCTGTACATTCATGTGAAGAGATGATTAGATTTTGGTTATAATTACTCAACCGGAAGTACCCTCATTTAAAGATTTGAACAGTTTTTCTTGAAAAAACACTGTTAAATGTAATTTTTCCATATTTAATGTTATTATAAATATTAAAGAATATTTTATTCTCTATTTTGATTATATTTTATACTTCATATACAATGGATATAGAGTTAAAAAATTATAAAGAAATTAAATTTCATAAAGCAGCTTGCTGTACTATAACCATGAAACCGCTACTATATTACTACTGATTGACAGATGTCAGTGTCAAGTGCAATTAACATGTTTGTGTTATAATTTTACTGAAAATATAGGCCCGTATTCTCACCTCTTGCAGTAGCGCTATTTCGATTTTTTAAATTTTATTATAGACAAGAATAGGTTTTATGTTTTTGTAAATGAAACGTATAATATTTGAGATAAGTCATATTTACAATTTAATTTATTTTTATTTCTCTAATTTTTTTCATTAAAGTTGACATTTGACAGTTGAACTAGCGATTTTTCCGAAGTAGCGCTACTTCAAAGAAGTAAAAAGACGGGCCATAGAATCTCTTAGGTACATGTATGGAATTTGTGCAAAGTACATAGAACTGACAGAAGGTAATGTACTTGAAATATATAATCTTGTGCAAGAAACTTTCTATATGGAATTTGTACAAAATATATGGAACTGACGCAAGGTAATGTGCTGGCCACATCAGATTTTTTGAAACAAAAGTTAATTTGACACGACATATTATCAAAAATGTTATCTAAAGATATCAAAGCTTTTCTTCTTGAATCTTGTTTTAGAAATGGAAACAAATTAGGAAACGGCGATTGGCAATACACTGTATCTTTCTTTATTATCTTTTTTCTTTAAAATTACATTTCAAGATCAATTTTGACAACTTGGCTTTTGAATTGAATAATGATCAGACATACGTTTCTCTGTTCATAGCCTACTCCAAGTTAAGATTTTCTTAACACACTGTATTACTTGAGATATTTCAAAGCGAAAGTTGTGGAAACTTAATATTATTTAAATGTATCTTGTAAAAAAGCTTTGCAAGAACATTTAAACATGACACCATCCAGGAAAATGGACACAAGCTAGTGACGAGCGGGCAATTTTAATTACGTCTACAATTTTACAGAACATCGCCAAAATATATATAACGGTATCCATATTATTACCCTGAGGAACTCCATCAAAGTTGTGAAGGGTTAAAATTAGTTTAGTAATCATATGTTACTAATAGAAGCTTTTCTTTTAAAAAGATTTAAAAAATAAATGTTTGGTCAAATCTTTTGTCAGTCTTTTCATAAATAAATATTTTTTAAATCTAATGGGGTCTTGTATCATATCAAAAAATAATAAAATAAACACTTTACACTTAAAATATTACTCAATAAATAGCGATTAACATGAAAAAAATAAATTTTTAATAATTACTTTGCGAGATATTTGAGGTTTACTGTCAGTGTCACTGTGACGTCACATTAGTGCTACCTACAGAGAAAGATAAAGCAATAGGTATCGCCGTGACGTCATGTTGACATTAAAAATCAAATGCAGTTAAACAAAAAACAATTAAGACTTTTTTATACTACGAATTGCTTCAAAATTAAAAGAACTTTCATTTAAAATAATAAAAAAATCAGCGTGCAGGACCCCATTAAAATTAAAGAGAATATTAATTCATCAACATAAAGGCCTTCCCTCAGGTATCCAAACTTCCCGATTATGTAAGAGGATAACGTCCACTATTTTGTAATCATAAATTACTCTCGTACGCACTCAGGAGTCTCATAACGCCCCAAAATATCAGAGGCTGATCAACCACGCAAAAACACATTAATGATTGTATATTGTAGTAGCATTAAAACTATTGCATCGCGTCCAGACATAGTCTGCAGTCCGTATACTTCTGTGTGCGTGCGAGGCAGGTGCGTAGGCCAACTGCACGCTCGAATTAAACAGTTTTTTATTGATTCATTCGTTGTTTTATTTTCTGCGACTATCATGTTGGATTAATTAATAAAATTAAAGTTTTTGTGGGGTAGATTGTTTAATGATTAATCATTTTTTTTTTATTTTTACATTAGAGAGTATAAAAATCTAATAACCACAATATCTAAATATGATCTTCATAAAGCAAACACATACATACAAATTATATAAGTTATGTAAGTAAATTTTTCGACTGTCGCGTGGATAACAAATACATACTCGAAATCTCTACAAGCATTCAAAAACAATAGGGGATTCCATCATTTTTACCTCTCGCTAAGAGAGGTATTGTATTCATGCTAAAAATCGCACATCCAGATTTTAGTGAATAAGCACGTTTTAAGGTCCCTAGAATCCGATTATAACATTTTTACGATGATGTCCGTATGTGTGTGTGTGTGTGTGTGTGTGTGTGTGTGTGTGTGTGTGTGTGTGTGTGTGTGTGTGTGTGTGTGTGTGTGTGTGTGTGTGTGTGTGTGTGTGTGTGTGTGTGTGTGTGTGTGTGTGTGTGTGTGTGTGTGTGTGTGTGTGTGTGTGTGTGTGTGTGTGTGTGTGTGTGTGTGTGTGTGTGTGTGTGTGTGTGTGTGTGTGTGTGTGTGTGTGTGTGTGTGTGTGTGTGTGTGGATGTGTGTGTGTGTGTGGATGTTGGATTCACCATAACTCAAATACTATAAGACTGAAGACATTTTTAACTACGGATTCCTCAATCTAACAATAATGGGAAGAGTCGAGTCAGTTTTGGTAACAATTGAACAACCGGAAGTAGTAGTTACAAGAAAAAAATCATCTAAATATTATTTATCGAAAATTTATGTAAACACTTATATTAAAGAACGTTAAATTCTTTATTCGATAAATATAAATTCATTATTATATCTTCTATAGATTTAGAGATAAAGAAATGCATATAAAATAATTTGATGTAAAAATTCTTAGATCAAACTACTTCAAGGCAAGAAACTCAAATGTTTGTAATTCACACATAAATGTCAAAAATATTTGTATGACACTGTCAAAAATATTTGTACATCATTATGAAGATTATGAAAATAAATAAAAAGTCAACAACGCAAAAGAATATACCTAAAAAAGAATATAAAAGGAATTTGCAAAAAATGACGAATAAAAGAAAAAGAAAAGGAAAGTGGAAAAAAAATCAGGATATTGAATATAAAGAAAATGTATGTATTGTACATAATTTATATTAAAATAATTATTTTGTAGTGAGACATGAATATATGTATTTGTATTAAAAATATTTTTCGTTTTATGCATACAACCAGGTAAAATATCTGGCGAGAGATTATGTGCTGGCCACATCAGATTTTTTTATATATAATTTCATCAGAAAGTATAAGTAAAACTAAGACTATTGGTGAAAATCCGGTGAAAAATTCCTATTAATAAAAATTTGAAAATATAGATGTGACGTCACGAATATAAGTTTTTATATAAAACTGTGTTAGATGTTAGCGATCTAAAATGTTTTTGAAATGTATAATATTTTTAAATTATATTTATAAAAAACAAATTAATATTATAACACTGTACAAATCTACATGCTTTATAATTGCAAGTGTATCAAAATTATTAAGTTTAATACAAGAAATTTATATTCAAATAAAAACTGTTTGAGAATTGCAGTACTGGACTGGTAGCCACGTGTCCGCTATTTGAATTTGTCTACTTTCATTGGTAGTAGACTCCACGTCCTAACTCGGTATTCGTTATATATTTATAGGTGGTCTTGGAGTCGCCAATCAAAATAATATATATGAAATTCATATGGGTGACGAGCTGCTAAAACAAAAACCCCCTTATTTCCGAAGTATTTCAATTATATCATTTTATTTCTTTATTAATATTCATTATTAAGCATCTACTTTCACTATTTTTTACTAATTTATCATAATTCGATTGAGCTGTAATTCCCTATTTAGTACATATAACATTAATATAAGTTTTTATATACACTTATACATTCTTCAAGGTAATAATTAAGAATGGCAGATTTCTATTCTCGATTTTGAGAGCGAACAGAGAGAGCCTCGATTTTGTAACTTTAAATTCAATCAGATTTCAAATTCTGTCAGAATTGGTTAATCCCCACTATGAATTCTACTGCTCCAGACCAGAATTTGAAATCTGATAGAATTGAGATTTTCCCCACCTTTTCTCCGATTAGATTTCAAATCCTACTGGTCTGGAGCAGTAGAATTCGTAGTGGGGAATACCCAATTCTGACAGAATTTAAGGTTACGAAATCGAGGCCTTGATGTGTATGTGCTTTTTAGACGAATATATTCTTGTGTTTGATTTTATATTTACGAATCTGTATAATCTTAATAACCCTGAAGAAGGTATATACTCGTATATATATATATATATATATATATATATATATATATATATATATATATATATATATATATATATATATGATTATGTAAGTAAGTTGCCTTCTGAACAACTTATATTCTTACTTTTTTTGCGCTAAAATTAATAGGTAAAGTGACATAGCAGTATTAAAAAAATAACATTGAAATCGCTATGCGCCACTTTTCACTTCTACACCCGGTATATACAGGATGGTGACTTAAACGACGCAGCATAGGGGTTTCAATGGTAAAATCTTAATGTGCAGTTAATTGCTACCCAAATTATTTTAGAGCAAAATTGTATTGAGGTTTTTTGCTACAGGAAAAAATACTGCATCCGAATATGGTATTGTTTATAATTTTTCAATTTTCGGAACCGTAAAAATGGTCGAAAACAATAATAACATTTTTTCAAAAATCATTGATGCCATGGAACAAAAGCACAAACATTTGTCACTACTTAAAGAAATCTTCAATTTCATTCTCGTCAAATTACATTGTTGTAATCAACTATTACATTGTTGTCATCATCTCTACAGTAAAGGTGTTTTATTTATTCTTGTTTTGAAAATAATTTTAAACGTCAAGAATCTTTTGACAGATGTTTGCACTTTTGTTCCATGGCATCAATGATTTTTGCAAAAATATTATCTATTGTTTTCGACTATTTTTACAGTTCCGGAAATTGAAAAATTATAAACAATAGCATATTCGGATGCAGTATTTTTTTCTGTAACATAAACTTAAATACAATTTTGTTCTAAAATAATTAGGGGAGCAAGTAACTACACATTTTACCATTGAAACCCCTACGCTGCGTCGTCCAAGTCACCACCCTGTATGTTGTATGATTGAGATTTCAATTATTTGTTAACAATAAATAAATATATTTATTATTTATATATACATATTACCCATTGCCAATCTGTTTTGTTCACAGATATCGGTAATGATGATATATACTTTGCGGGCGTTTACCAGGCGTCAAATTACGGGCACTCATTCCTGGCGTGGAGAGTGCAGCTTGAGGTTATTTATTAACACCTTATATTAGTTATTTTTTACATAATCTTGGTGGAATCCCAGAAGGAAACATATGTGAAATAAAAAAGTTTAATGACAGTCTTAGCTTTTGTATTTTTTGATATCTTCCAAAAAGGGCCAGTATTTTTATCTGAAGATAAATCAGTAAAAAAGTGCCGAACCGGAAATGTCTAAAGATGGTAGTGTCCTACCTGCTTCACTTGATACGTACTGAGATAAAAAAGAACACTACAAAAAAGTCATTTTAAGAAGAACAGGAAACAATCAGCAAATTTACCCTAACTTATGTTTCCCCTATAGCATAACCGTTGTAGGACGCCATTCACAATAAAAGAAACATAGGTACCTCTACAGTTTTAATAGAAACACTAATAGATAATAGCGACATTCTGATTCTACATCTCGTCCACATGCAGGTATTCCAAACTGTGTATGGTGTTTTTTTTGTATATTTCTTTGTAAATATTTTAGACAGAAATCTCTTACCAAATTTCTTTAAGTCTATTGATCAGCTACTGATGTAAAAGTATTTGGTACAATTAAAAATACATGCAAAACTTGGCTTGACTTTGCTTAAAAAACAAGCCAAGCCTGACGTTTTACAAAAATTAAGTTAAGCTACATCAAACCAAACCAAGCTTTTGCTTTCATCAAACCTAAGCCAAGCCTAACATTTTTATAAGCTTGAAATTTAAAGTGAAGCTAAGCTTTTCAGGACACATATATTTATACTATCGTGAAAATAAATGAAATAAAACTATAGTTATTTGTTTAACTAGGCACTAAAATAATAGATTTACAGAAGAGGCAATGAATGCTGCCGAAATTGTAAATCTGTGTTTGATGCCGTGTTGAACATATTATTTTTTGCTGATTTTAGAATTAATATTAATGTAGTGATTATTTTTAGTACTTATTTTGAAAATTATCGCCATCAAATTATGTTGCTTTGCGTTTATCGAACGGTTGCTATGCGTTTATTAAGTAGTTTCTATGTAAAAATCAACAGTAGACAGTAAAAATATTTTTACCGGTTTCAGGATAATAATCCATTGTTTACATGTATAAAAGTAGGCTGGTAACAAAGTAATAACTGTATCTGTATATACTGACCAGGGGCGTCACTAGGTACTTTTAACAGGGAGGGCGCAACAGGGCGCACCTTTAGAACGAAATAATTTTTAACAGTCTGATTCTGCATTTAAATATTTTCATGTTTAAAACATAAAAATATTTCTTTTGAAGATTTTCAGATGTAATGAAGCGAACACAAATACTTATCTGTTGTTCTGCAATGATGTCCCGAGGATCATCTACTATTATTGCAAAATAATCACAATTATTAATTTCCGGAGTTTCACTCTCTATAACATGATTTTGTGACGTAGTGAACAATAATGTGCATTTTGAGGTACATTGTAATTCTGGAGAAAAGGATCAAACTTTTTAATAACTAGAGTCTATAAAATTGGCACTATTTGTTGAATTTTTTGTTTCATTATGTCCTTGCAATGGGATAGCCTTAAATAATTTCGTCTCTTTTATAGCCTGAATGGTGCATCATTTTGATTTCTTGTAGTACCTTTCTTAAGAGGAAAGGTTACCCCTGTACTAAAATATAAAACGAAAATTCAATTATTTGTTTCGAACTATTAACATTTTAAAAAACAACACACGACACGCATACTTCCGATATTAACCTGAATAAAAAAAAAATATTATTGAAATCTATTAGTATTTGACTTTGATTTTAATGGCAAAACGAGAAAAGTCCAGTATTAACAGATTTCAATAATTTTTATTTTAAAATGCAGGTTAGTATCGGAAGGATGCTTGTCGTGTGTTGAATTTTTTAATGCGTTAATAGTCCTAATACAGGAATAATTTATTTGAATTTTCGCTTCATATTTTAGAGCAGCGGTAACCTTTCCTCTTCGGCTAAAGTCGTAGGTACATAATCGTCTCGCTGCTTATTGCAGATAAGTAAGTGCATAATAAAATAGTAAAAAAATCAGATTGATTTTTAATAATTTATTTAAATAAAAACACGGAAAGGGGGCGCAAAATTAAACAGGGACGGCGCAAGCCCCCTCAGAAATGGTCTATCGACGCCACTGATACTGACTTGTCAACAACGGCCTACAAAATGTAAATAAAATAAAATGAAAATATAATGCTCTTCATTAATAACGGTCTACTTTATTCTAAAGTAATAAACATGAGGAATAAAGCACATAATTTAAATATTTGACATATGTCAAAATAATTGTTCTGTTAACCATAGCAATCTAAAAGTAGCATTAATGAAAAAATTTCAAAACATGATATTTATCAATAATGTGTTAATTTTCTGAAACCGATAAACTATTGAACAAACCACGGATGTTATTAATCATAACAAGCCTTAGATGTTTTAAAATCCTCGCTTTACGAGCTCGGATTTAAAACTTACATCTGCGGCAGTTACGATGTGCATAACATTCCTAGGTATGTTAATAAAAGCTTAAAATTACAAGCCAAAGCCATGCTTTGCATATATCAAGCCAGGCTTGAAACTTTAAACCGAGCTTTTTTATTTCAAGTTAAGTTACTTGACTTGCAGTATTATTATAACTACAGTCAATAGTTTTATTAAATTTTCGTTGACACGCTTTCTAAACTATTGGATAAAACAACAATGTTACCATTCTGCTGGATCAATTAGATTTACAAAAAACCTCCACAAAAAAAAACATTAAAAATAGCATCAGAATGTAATTGAAACATACAGACAGGCAGCCATCTTCGTCTGCAACAAATTCATTAATCACCAACTGTATCCCACCACAGCATTTTAATTTTTCTCCTCCACGTGTCGTCGGCGTCTGCAGACTACACGTGGCTAGGGGCTAGTTTGCATGGAAACCGCAGGCGCACGCACATCTACGCACGGAACAATTCGCGTGCGACCGTCCGCCCTTCTGTCACGCGTGCAGAATGCATAATAATCCCCGAAAACAACCCCACAAGAAGGAAAGTAGTTGGTGGTTCGTACTTTCCCCTACAGTCATTCACCAAATTGTGGAGAAGTTTTTTACGGACTAGCGAATGCAAATCGATAATTAGATGGAAATTTTGATGATAATGTATGATGGAAAATACAGTAACAGTTTTTATAAATAGTTTTCTTGATGTATATTTTAAAATAAAGGAAGTGAAATATTGCAGAATAAGTCAAGGTTATTTATTTAAGATTCAACAAAAACTGATGTTTCGGACTCAATTAATACATCTTCAGGGTATGTTGAAACTAAGTAAACATATAAATGCTCCAATATTTTACTTCTTTTAATATACATTTACAGTCCATAATAGTATTTTATGTACTAAGGGCGTTACGATGATGATAATGCCAGGAGGGCGTCGGGGATTTAGTTCGAGGGCCTTTGGCCCGAGGGATAGATGTCGTCCGATGGGCATTATCATCTAGTAACGCTCGTGGTGCATATAAGATTTTATATTTTATGTCTCACTAGAATAGGTGAAATAAGTTTTCATTTATAATAATTTTGATGACAATAATACTTAAGCTTTGTCGTTGCTAAGAATGTTGTTTAATTGTTTTGTTTATTATCAACATTTATTTATTTTTAAAACACCAACATTATATATCGTTAGGATATGATGGAATGGGTGAATTTGATGTTTTGGAAGATATTTTATCGAAACAGTGTAAAGAAATTATTTTGAATGTTTCTTTATACTTTGAGCACAGACCTTTACGTTTGTCTGTGCTTTGAGGAAGAGAAACGCATAAATGTTCCCCTAATTATTCCATTCTCGTTTATAGAAGATGTTAGTATTATATTTTGAGATTCGCTTTCACATGACAGATCTCAGTTCTTTATTTCTTATGCACTTATTTCTGAATATTATTATATTTTAGAGAGTTTGTACTGTTTTGGATGTGTCACATGTGACGGTAAATAATATCAAAAATGAATTTAAACGTGGATAAATATCGTCTCCAGAAAAATTAGTGATCCGTCATCCGTCCAAAATCAATGCGAAACATTTTCATAATCAATTTTAAGTATTTAAATTAGATTAAAAATGAATTCTGTGTTGTGTTTGCAAAAGTGTTTTCTTATTATATTAATTGTTGTAATCAATTAATGTATTAATTGTTGTAATCAATTAATGTATTAATTGTTGTAATCAATCGTTATTATTATTGTAAAGAATTATAATTAAAAAGAAAATAATTTTCCTTGCATACCGTTCATATTATTTCTAATTTAAAGTCCGTAAACGATGATCGGATAATAATGAGGGCGAAATGAACGATTATGCCCTCATATAATGCCCCGGTTGTTATAGATATGTTTATATACACCGTATCCTAACAAACAGTTCATAATACTTTAGTGAGACATACATTTTTTTAATATATTTTAAAAGTTATCAGACTTTAAGAACGAGTACATCATCAAAATTATAAAAAAAAAATAGTAAATATTTTGTCGTGGCTTCTTCAGAGTGCCATTTTCAGTTCCAATGAATAATTTGTTAGGCCCTATTCTACCACCTTTAATTAAAGTAAAATGACAGTTTATTAACCATTAGTTAAGAATTAAACTGACGATTAGAAACAATGCGAACAACAGTTTTAACTTCTAGTTAGCTTAAACCAAAAGTGGTAAGAATAATTTTGCAATATAACCGTTGGTTATCATTAACTGTCACTTTAACTATATGTGGTAAGAGCGGGCCTTAAAGAAATACAGAAGAATGAATGTTATGTAAAACAAAAATCTTCTATATGATTTTACCAGGAAGGAGTACAACAGTTCTCTCTTATGTATATATTACAATTTTCACATGGTTTGTGGCACAGAATTAAGTCAGATTCTGTAAAAAATATGTCACAATACAAAAAATGAAACCATTTTTTAATGATCCAGAGTTCGAATATAAAAATGCTGAATCATTGTGCAAAATATCACCTAAATCCCCGACCTATAGAATACTAAATATTTTCACGCTTTATTTACAATGTATTGTTGAGGATGACTATATCATTTTATTCAGACAGAACTTTTAAAAGAATATAAATCAGTTCTGTGACGTGTTGCACATTTTTTTTGTATCTAACACTACATTTTATCAAATTGAATCACAAATAAAGAAATATTTGGATATTATTTGGTATAATGATCAACTACAGGTTACTGAAGGTGCCTACTTTGCGCAAGTAAATAATATTTAATTCTTTGTAACTTCTGTTATAATTATTTTGATGGACTTTGAAGGATATTAGTATTTTTGTTCAGAACTATATTTACTTGAATCTGGGAAATTTCTCGACTGTGGACTGTGGTATAGATTAGGTGGTAACAGTTATACAGCATTTATGCTCTTATATACAACACCGATGTTCCGGAGCACTCTTGCTCCTTCTTCTGGATCTATAATCATTCAAAAAACACAACACAGTACGAGGGTAGCACCGAAAGTTTCTGCAAACAAATATAACCAGGGTAGCTACGAAAAATAAATGCATGGGCAAAACAAAAGTACATCCTTTGGTAGCATGGTAGTTCTTGTTACAATTCGTTATCTGTTATCAGTAATTTACAGTTAACAAGAGAAAATTTCCTAGCCATGATATTTTCGATTTTACAAGTTTGCTTTCTCCAAAATAATGCATCGAAAAGTTTCGGGATGCTTTTGGAAATAAAGCACCTAGGTCTGTTCACGGCTGATACAATGAATTTAAATTTCATCGAGTTTCTCTCAATGACGATTTACGCGAAAATCGGCCAATTTCTGCAGTTACGGATAAAAACATAGCTGCTATTCGTACAATGATTAAAGAAGACAACCGTGCCACATACAGAATTATACGGGCTACTTTGGGCATTGGAATGACCGCTATAAATAAAATTTTGCTCGATCATCTAAAAGGCAGGAAAGTTTGTTACCGTTGGATACCTCATAATTTAAATGATGGACAAAAGCAACATCGTGTGGAATGGTGCATTAAAACTTAAAAAAAGTACAACGAAGGTAAATCTAAAGCAGTGTATGATATTATAACAGGTGATGAATCATGGATGTATGCATTTCAACCTCAAACAAAATGACAAGCAGCTCAATGGGTCTTTCCAACAGATCCCAATCCTATCAAAGTAAAACGAGTTGGAAGTGTTGGTACAAAAATAATTGCCTCTTTTTTCTCAAAATCCGGTCCTACTGTCAATATTGCATTAGAAGATAGAAAAACAGTAACTTCTAATCGGTACATAAGAATTTGTTTTTCACGGATGTTTGAAAAAGTGCATGTAAATAGGTCTCGAAGTAAACTAGTATTGCATCAGGACAATGCATCCTCACATACTGCTGCGTAAACTAAAGCCTATTTAAAAGAGTCAAAGGTGAAATTACTGGAGCACCATACAGTATTGACCTGGAACCTTATGATTTCTTCCTATTTGCTAAATTAAAGGAAATAATGTGTGGTTTCCGATATACAAGTGCAAATGAAGCGGTTGAAGCCTACGAAAACATAGTCTCTCGAGTGTCTCAAGAAGAATGGATTTCTTGCTTTACCAATTGGTTTTATCGAATGCATAAATGTGTTGAGTTAAAAGGAGAGTATTTCGAAAAACAATAAAAAAAATAATTTCTGGAAAATTTTGTTTTCTATCAATAGTTTGCAGAAACTTTCGGTGCTACCCTCGTATACACGGGAATAACATGTACATTATCACAATTACAAGAAAGATCTTACAAAATATTACACAAAATACATTCGTTCTTTACATTCAGTTTTACAACCTTACAAAAATTCATAAAAAGCACATAGGTACAAATCTTGTGGAAAGATTCTTTGGTTACATCATCGATACGAACTCCTATTGGCCGTCTGTACCCCATTGATTCTATAGCATTGATGTAGAAATTTAAATAAAATGTAAATAATTTAATTAACTCTTAATTTGACTTTAAATTTGCTTTTTCCTTTTTGAACTTTTCCGATACAACAAAATATTCGCTACTTACTCCTTGTATATTAGTTCTTGCATTGATGTTATTGCCAGCATCCCTATGTAGCATTTCATATTTACTTAAAGTTGTACTTGTATGAATGACGAATACATTTGAAGAGCCAAATGAGATGAATGGTCCTACTAATAGATTCAAATGGTACATTTAAAGACGGCAAAAACGGTAACAGTCCTAAGATAAAGGAGCTAAAAAGGTTTACGGTCCAAGCATTTTTGCTTAGTAGATTCGGTAGATTAGTAAAATTCTATTAGGTACCACATAAATTCAGACTTGGCCCACCTGTGGAAATAATAATGTCCAATCTAAGTTTTGGACTAAGATTAAATACAATATATTACTTCAAAAATAAGGTTTCAAACTTTAAAATTGGCATATTGAAAAAAAGAAACATTTTGTGACATTCATCTTTTTTCCCTGGCTTTTCATTTTCAATTTCAATAATTATACAAAAAATCTGATGTGGCCAGCACATTACCTTCCGTCGGTTTGCGTCGGTTCTATGTATTTAGTATAAATGTCACACAGATAATTCTTTGCAAAAGATTCTATTTCTTGTACATTACCTTAAGGTATTTGTATGTATATTATACAAATTCCATACAGAAAGTTTCTAGTAAAAGATCCTATACTTCCAGAAAAATTATAAGACAAACATACTGTCAACTGCATTTGACACTGACACTTTTCAATCAGAATTTTCTTAATATAGCAGCTGTTTCCAGAGTTATAGCATAGCTCGCTAATATATGATATTTAATTTCTTTATAATTTTTACCTTCCGTCACCTTTAGGTAAGGAAGGTATTGTCTTTGGTCAAAAAATTCGGTGGTGAGTTTTTGATGAATAAGCACGTTTTAGGGTCCCTAGAATACGATTTTACTATTTTTACGATGATGTCTGTATGTGTGTGTGTGTGTATGTATGTGTGTGTGTGTGTGTGTGTGTGTGTGTCTGTGTGTGACAAAATTTTCTAATGCGATAACTCTAATACTAAAATTCCAAAAATTATAATTCTTTCGTATTCCTCTTCGTTACATCTATGTGAAGAGCTGATTAGATTTTGGATACAATTGGTCAACCGGAAGTACCATCATTTGAAGATTTTAACAGTTTTTCTTGAAAAAACGGTGTTAAATATCATTTTTTCACATTTAATGTTATTATAAATATTAAAGAATTATTTATTCTCTATACGATTTGAATGCATTTTATACTTCATATTAAATGGACATAGAGTTAAAAAATTATAAAGAAATTAAATACCATATATATTAGTCAGCTTTGCTATAACTCTGGAAACAGCTGCTACATTAAGAAAATTCTGATTGAATGGTGTCAGTGTCAACTGCAGTTGACAGTATGTTATAATTTTACTGGAAATATAGGATCTTTTGTTAGAAACTTTCGGTATGGAATCTGTATAAAATACATACAACTGTCTTAAGGTAATGTACAAGAAATATAATCTTTTGCAAGGAACTTTCTGTATGACATTTATACAAAATACATAGAACTGACGGAAGGTAATGTGCTGGCCACATCAGATTTTTTAACTCTATATCCATTTAATATGAAGTATAAAATGCATTCAAATCGTACAGAGAATAAAATATTCTTTAATATTTATAATAACATTAAATGTGAAAAAATGATATTTAACATCGTTTTTTCAATAAAAACTGTTAAAATCTTCAAATAAGGGTACTTCCGGTTGACTAATTATAACTATAATCTAATCAGCTCTTCACATGGATGTAACGAAGAGGAATACGAAAGAATTATAATTTTTCGAATTGTAGTATTAGAGTTATCGCATTAGAAAATTTTGTCACACACATACAGACATCATCGTGAAAATAATAAAATTGTATTCTAGGGACTCTAAAATGTGCTTATTTACCAAAAACTTACCACCGAATTTTTTGACCAAAGACAATACCTTCCTTACCTAAAGGTGACGGAAGGTAAAAAGTTGTCGGTTACCCAAATATTTTTTCAATGTGTGGTCCCTTCTCTGGTACACAAAGCTTAGTTGATACTGCATCACAGGAATAACTAATAAATTCATTCATCATCTCCAATTGATTCTTCTCTCATGTTTTCTTCTTGTGGTTATACATTCTTGTGGAATGTCCAGAAAGTTTAAATCCCTGTCCTTAATTCCGTGCTGTGACTCTGGTTCCTCGTTGGCGAGGTGCGAGGCCAAGGACACCCGGTCACGGTGTGTGCGTGTGCAACACACTGCGTTCGTATCGTAGGCAGCGGTGGTGCATTGCACTTCGTGTATGCACGCCCGCCATGATGCAACGAACCAGGAAGTAGACACGGGGTGAATCGGGGAGTAGATTCGAGAATTAAAATGGCGGGGGGGGGGGCTTTGTTGGCTTTGATTGGGGGCATGAATAGTTTTGTATTAGATACTGGACAGTAGGTAGTTCTTCAGGTGTGCAGATGGCCTTCTTTGAGAGAGGAATTTTTGTTCAGTTTTATGCACTTTTTACCTCTCGCTAAGAGAGGTATTGTTTTCATGCTAAAAATCGCATATCCAGATTTTAGTGAATAAGCACGTTTTAATGTCCCTAGAATCCGATTATAACGTTTTTACGATGATGTCCGTATGTGTGTGTGTATGTGTGTGTGTGTGTGTGTGTGTGTGTGTGTGCGTGTGTGTGTGTGTGTGTGTGTATGTTGGATTCACGATATCTCAAATACTATAATACTTAAAACATTTTTAACTACGGATTCCTCAATCTAACAATAATGGGAAGAGTTGATTAAGTTTTGGTAACAATTGGACAACCGGAAGTAGTAGTTACAAGAAAAAAATCATCTAAATATTATTTATCGAAAATTTATGTAAATACTTATATTAAAGAATGTTAAATTCTTTATTCGATAAATATAAATCCATTATTATATCTTCTATAGATTTAGAAATAAAGAAATGCATATAAAATAATTTGATGTAAAAATTTTCAAATTAAACTACTTCAAGGCAAGAAATTAAAATGTTTGTAACTAACACATAAATGTCACTGTCAAAAATATTTGTACATTATTATGAAGATTATGAAAATAAAAAAAAACGTAAAAGAATATAAGTACGTAAACAAGAATATAAAAGGAATTTGCGAAAAATTGACGAATATAAAGAAAAAGAAAAGGAAAGTAGAAAAAGAAAATTTCAGGATATTGAATATAAAGAAAATGTATGTATTGTACATAATTTATATTAAAATATCCCATAGATTTTGCAAATATATGTGAGAATTGTTTTGTAGTGAGACATGAATATATGTATTTGTATTTAAAAATTTCTTTCGTTTTATGCGTACAACCCACGGGTACAACCAGGTTAAATAACTAGCGAGAGGTTGTGTGGTGGCCACATCAGATTTTTATAAATTAAATTTTTACAGAGAAATGTTCTATGAGCTAATTTATTGTTTTGGAAATGGGACAAGTGTCATAAAATTCCAGTCAGGGATAAACTGTAGAACCTAAGATAGAACTAAACAAAATAAATGTCATGAGTGCCCTCGGGGCTCTGGGTTCGAATCCCACGAAGGCATGGATGTGTGTGAATGTGAACCCACTCTGTAATTGGAATTTAGTCCTGTTGAGGGGTTTAAAAAGGTAGTTACTTGAATTAGATTAGGCTATATTTTAAATTTTAAGAACTGTCAAAATTAGAGTACAATTCGCTAATCCAAAAGTAAGGATTAAATTAATCCTTTTTGTGACTCAGGCTGTAAATGACGAGAGGTATTGTGTTGGCCACACCAGATTTTTACCTTCCGTCACCTTTAGGTAAGGAAGGTATTGTCTTTGGTCAAAAAATTCGATGAGTTTTTAATCAATAAGCACGTTTTAGGGTCCCTAGAATACGAATTTACTATTTTTACGATGATATCTGTATGTGTGTGTGGATGTGTGTGTGTGTGTGTGTGTGTGTGTGTGTGTGTGTGTGTGTATGTGTGTGTGTATGTGTGTGTGTGTGTGTATGTGTGTGTGTGTGTGTGTGTGTGTAACAAAATTTTCGTCTGCGATAACTCTAATACTACAGTTACAAAAATAATATTTTTTTCGTATACTTCTTCGTTACATCCATATGAAGAGCTGATTAGATTTTGGTTACAATTGGTCAACCGGAAGTACCATCATTTGAAGATTTTAACAGTTTTTCTTGAAAAAACTATGTTAAATATAATTTTTTCACATTTGATGTTATTATAAATATTAAAGAATATTTTATTCTCTGTACGATTTGACTGCATTTTATACTTAATATTAAATGGATATAGAGTAAAAAATTATAAAGAAATTAAATTTCTTAAAGTAGCCATAGCTAATGAAACAGCTACTATATTAAGTAAATTCTGATTGAAAGATGTCAGTGTCAAGTGAAATTGACATAGTGTGTTTGTCTTATAATTTTACTGGAAATATACGATCTTTTGCTTTCTATATGGAATTTGTATAAAATACATACAACTGCTGCAAGGTAATGTACAAGAAATAATAATAATAAATCTTTTATTTCTGCAGATAGGTACATTACACTGTATATAGAAAACGTCACAAAATAATAATATTCTGTATGAAATTTGCATAAAATACATGCAACTGCCGGAAGGTAATGTACAAGAAATAGAATATTTAATTTAGCAAGGAACTTTCCGTATGAAATTTGTACAAAATACATAGAACTGATGGAAGGTAATGTGCTGGCCACATCAGATTTTTTTTATTAAAATGGCCGTTGTTTCCTTTACCCACATTCTTTAATTTCTTATCCACAGAACAATATTCTAAAGTATTTCAATCATTTGAAATCCTATATTAGTTATTTTATATTTATTCTAAAAATTATCTGTCAAATAGTATTTCCGCTTTTACCTAGTATTGTGTAAACTGGAATCCTATTGCCAGCTGAATTATTTATTTTTGATCACTTTGTATAAATAAACGTAGGCGGTAGTTTGTCACATGTTTAGCTGAATGAACTATATAGCTACTAGATAAATTACAGCTGACTCGTCCACCATTTTGGAGCCAATTAAATCATTCAATATCAGCGTTACAGTATTATTAATCATAGAAATGATCCATAATGATGGGCTGTTCTGCTCCAAATTGTGCAAATCATTTGAGAAATGGTTTTAATTTTTACAGGTACTTATGCAATACATATATTTTTCTCTAACCTCAAAAATCTTAACGAACCGTATTTTTTCTTATTTTATTATTTTAAATAAATATAATATGGCAAATATGCAAGTTATATTTAATTATGAAAAATAGTTACTACATAAACTTGTAAGAAATGCACTTTTATTTCATAATTTACTGCTTTCATTTTGGCACCAATATGGCTGACGAGTCAGCTGTATATTATCTAGTAGCTGTAGAATGAACTTTGACGTAACATTCTGTTTCAGATCACGTGACTTTTTCAAAATATTATACAAATTTCAATAATTATTTGTAAAATATCTAACGGATATTTCGTTATGTTGTCAAATATCAGGCCATTTAAAGAATAATATTTTTTATAATTCAATATTTAGGAGGCATATAAAAATTCTTGCAACATCACTATTACGATCCCTAGGTATAGGCAGACCATCATAGAGAAGAATGAAGATGAAAGCAAGATTTAGCTAATGCTAATTATTGCGAAAGAATTAAATTTGGAGTCCCAACATACATAATTTTGTCTCAGAACAAGATTGTCTTGGAAGTTTATGAGTATGCGTAAATACAGTTGAAATTGAATCGAATTGTGACCTTTTGTCCTGGGAATATTAATTTATGTTGCACTATTCTTTCAAGATGATCGAACTACCTTTCCAGGTTTAGGTATAACCTCGTTTTGATTTCACCATTTTGTTCATACTCTTCATTCTTTTCTCTTTTCGTGTGGTTTAAAGTTCTGCTCTTGTTTCGGTAATCTTTCATTTAGCATGCATTTTTATATTTTCTGTTTTGTTTATATGTTTGAATAGTACTTTCAATATTTTTTATGCATAATTAAAATATTTTCCGTGTAAAAAACTATCTACAAAACAAGAAATTTTAAAATGTTAAATGTATTTTTAGTTGCAGAAACTAAAAAACAATGTGACGATTACTCACTTCAAATTTTCCCATTAGATTCAATATCTATAGCTAATTACAAATTAATGAAATCGCGGTTTGACGTATGCATATTGGTATGCAAATTTAAATATACCTAACATAGGAAATAAAATTTATGTTAAATAAAAACCACAATGATTTATACATATTTTTTTGTAATACCTACACATTCATCAAAAAGCATGTAACAAATATGAATGTATTACCTCTGCGTTTACACTGTTTGGAATCCGAAAAAATAATTAATAAACCATCTTAATAAATCATGCATACTATAAGCTTTTAGTTTTATTGTATTGTCCTTAATAACCGAAAGAAATAAATTTGGTAGCGTGACGATTTAAGCTCGTATGTGGTTATTTCTGTGATTGATATCCCAGCAATTAAAAACGCAAATGTTTTACATTCATTAGAAGACTAACTGTAATAGACACAACAGAAATACTTCTAAAATCGCATGTAATGATAATGTGAAGTATGTATTTACCGTACAAACATAGTAACTGATACCACATTGTTTTTCATTGCACTATATCTGGCACATGGGACAGAATAAATATGCCACGCTAATATGGTTATCACATATTCACAGATTCATCATGGAATTTCTCACATTTAAACAATAAATTTCCTTTATTATTGCATCGAAATCAATGGATTTTATACGCAGTATATTTTGATATAGAAACAACAGGGTAAATATTAAGAAAAGGAAAAATGTTTTGATAGAAGAACCAAATAAGTCAAAAACTTGTAAATATGTTATACCGAGTCATTAGAAAAGCTCGCAGCCTTTGTAGAAATAGATGTAAAATCTGCTTATTAATCGCAAATTTTGTATGGACCCCTTTATTAACCTATCAGATTGATGCATAAATTCGTAGCGTTTTTATTGAATTCAAAATTTATTTATTTTTTCAAGAATATTATATTCTCATCCATTGTATACGAATGTCTCCCAACGATCTGGCAGTTTTTAAATCCACGTCTGAAGACATCCGGTGATTTGAAAATGTAGAAGTCGTCAAGCCAAAATGGCTCTCCTTGAAAACGAGGAAATCATTTTCGTGCTGTACGTTCCCGACCCGAATAGCGTCTCTCCGTAAACTGTTAAACTCAAATAGAAAGATATGTAGGAAATGCTCGTTTTTTTTTTCTATTTGACACTTTATCTTATATAGACAATTTACACAATGCTTACACAAATTTGCAAATTTTATAGATAAGTCAATTAGGCAATAGTATAACATTAAAACAACTTTGACATAATGTCTAACAAATTATTTTATAAGGCACTCTTGCACTAAATAAAAAATCTGATGTGGACACCACACGACTTCCTTGTACGCAAGGCCAATATGAAGTATAGATCCAATTATAAAATTGCACGTATGTATTTGACGTAATTTGACATTAACATCTATTTTTTTTATTTTTTTGTTATTTTTTGTCCAAAAAGTATATCGTTTATACAAATTTAATACTTGATGTGCTAGACGCAGAATTTAATTCTCTAAAACTCTTATTTGAAGCATTTATTTCTAAAATCAAAATGAAATCATTTTTATTCAAGAAAAACTGTTAACAACTTCACGAAATATATCACTTCCAGTTAGCCTGTTTTAACCAAAATCTACTATGTTATTCCAATTGACATAAAAATCTTATATACCAAATTTAAAAAGTTTTGGAATACATTTTAAAATAGTATTTCATTAAAATCTATTGTAGGCTTCAAATAAAGTACCATTTCTGGAAATTATTTAATGACCAAAAAGGGAGGTGCACAACTAGATATTATTATAGCAGTCCTAAATACAAAATTTCAACTTTCTACGGCTTACCGTTTTTGAGTTATGCGAGATACGTACGTACGTCATGACGAAATTAGTCAAAATGGATTCAGGGATGATCAAAATGGATATTTCCGAAATTTTTCGCGATTACAATACTTCCTTTACTGTATATGTATAAGGAAGTAAAAACGCTACAAACTTATGCGTCATCCCTATATAAAATTAACTGTGTGTATTAGGGTAGACCTTAAAAGGTGTCAGGTCAAATTTTATCCGAGCCGCCCCTAAAGTGGTTCCAAATAAATAAATAAAAATTTTGCAGGCAATGATTCCGCTTAATATTAATATTTGACTGTGCCTAAGTGCACTTGATTTTCCCCCATTTAAATAACATTGGGTTTTGACATATTTTGGAACTGTATTTTTATCAAAGGCAATAAGGGGTTTAAAAAATCCACTCAATATTTGAGTATATACTAGAGTAACCCGACTATATGTGAACAAAATTTAATGTTCCAATAAATATTCTTAAGACTATTGTATATAGCTTCTTTGGGCTTTTGTGCGATAGTTTAACCATTTATAATTATCTTAAGAATAATGATTGGCACTTAAAATTTTGTCCACATATTCTCGGATCATTCTAGTATATATTTCAATATTGATTTTAAATCTCCTATTAGCCTGGAAAAAATATAGTTCCAAAATGTGTCAAAACCCAATGTTATTTAAATAGATTTTTTTTATTTGGAACCACTTTGGGGCGGCCCGGTTAAAATTCGACTTAACCCCTTTTAAGGTCCACCCCAATGTGTATATTGACTGTTGGTGTATTGATGTATTCCGAAAATGAACCACGGTAACCACTGAAAATGGATACGGTTGAACCGTGGTTACTATGTTACCAGTATCGAGGTGGAAAAGTTGAACGCGTTTCTCTTAAAATTTGGCTACCAGTCAAATTTAAGATAAGTAGTTAAAAACTAAATGTAAACACGTGACACGTATACGCAAGTGCTCATACGATCCTCTTTGGCTCATACTTTAGTAGTTAGTATATTTTATATTTTCTATGTGCTCATCTGTCATAAGCCAAAATGTTACCGTACCATAACCGCCGATCTAGCGCGGTTTGTTAGGTTACGATAAAGTTACAAGATCATTCAGTCAACCGCGTTCCGAAAATACAACCGGTTACTGAAAAAGTAACCGCGGTTAGTGTGGTTTAATTCAATAGACTGTCTCCTTAGGAATTAGAATCGCTCTACTGACTCTACTATTAATCGGTAATGAAGATATCTGTATACCTACCTTTGAGAGCGGTTGCCACACGTCATCTTAAAGCTGTCGTGGAAAGAACACCAGAAGAGTACTTTTGTGCAATTTGGAAATTGAAATTAACATAAATTGACCACATACAAACATGCATTTCATTATAGTCAATATGCATTCCCGATTGTCAAAACAAACTAATAACCTTGCAACCCCTTTCCTCTTCTGCCGGGGTAGTTAAGCGTAGGCGATGAATAATTTACATGTATTGGCGTGTGGCACGTGCATTGGGGTGGCGGCGTCGGCGATGTCCGTGGCGGAGGTAGAACGGAATTGCAATGACAAGAGCGTCGCGACGTTCGCGAATGGCCCGCTGTGCGCCGGTTCGCGCTCGGGCCGCCCCCGCTAGGGCGGCCTCACCACTCCCCCAACGGGGGATGAATTGGCGAGATGAACCCCATAAGAGATGAAGATGGAGGGATACATTAGTGTGATTTGGGTACTTTCAAATAGAAAATGAGTGTTTAAAAACATACATAGAATGCTTGGTTTTTCTACAAATATGTACTAGAATTATTGAGAGTCAGATACATGGTTCATTTTCTAGATATTTATTTTAAATATGAAAAGCCAGCGGGAAAAAGATGAATGTCACAAAATGTGTTTATTCATTTGTGCGAATTTTAGAATTTCAAACCTCATGAGATATATTTAGAAAGGCAAAGTGTATTCAATCTTTGTCCAGAATTCAGATTGGTTATTTCTTAACATTATAATACCCACAAATACGTCAAGCTTCCATCCCATGTGGGATCAAATAGAATTTTATTAGTCTACCGAAAATATTAGACTAAAATTATGAAGATCTATAAACTCATTCGTTTTTGAAAGTCATTGTTATATACTAGCATTAGTAAAAAAATGTGGCCAGCACGTTACTTTCCGTTCTATGTGTACAGTTTCTTGCGAAAGATTTTATATTTGCAGTACATTACCTTCCCTCAGTTCTATGTATTTTGTACAAATTCTATACAGAAAGTTTCTTAGAATTGATTCTATATTTGCAGTAAAATTATAACACAAACATACTATGTAAATTGCACTTGACGTTGACATCTGTCTATCACAATTTTTTAAATTATATTAGCTGTTTCTAGTGTTATTGCATAGCTGGCTGCTTTATGAAATTTAATTTCTTTATAATTTTTAAACTCAATATCCATTGAATATGAACATGAAGTATAAAATGTAATCAAATCGTATAATAACATTAAATGTGAAAAATAGTATATTAAGTATTAAGAACGGTAAGAACAGTTTACCCATCGAAGACAATGTTTGGGGACTGAGAGAAGCGAAGGTCCCAATTTTGTCTGAGATCGGTAATTCCTTAACGTTCGTGATGCTTATACTATTTTTTGCACGATCGACGCACAAAATTTAAAACAAAAATAAGATTTGAAAATTATTTTGACATATTAAAAAAAATTATTTGTCATTTTTGAAGTAAGCTTTTATTTTTGTTTTCATTTATTTACCGTCTCGCCTCCTGAACTGTAAGTGAAGCACGTCACTTACCGACGTGAGTCACATCACTTACCGTTCAGTAATTTGTAAATAGGACCTACTGTCTTGGAAACACTATCGATAAATATATAAAATAACCCGAAAATGATATTTCACAGCATTTTTTTAAGAAAAACTGTTCAAATCCTCAAATGAGTGTACTTCCAGTCGACCAATTACCTATAACCAATATCTAATCAGCTCTTCATATGGATATAATGAAGAGGAATACAAAAGAATTATGAATTTTAGAATTGTAGTGTTGGAGTTATTGATGGAGAAAAAATCGTCACACACACACACACACACACACACACACACACACACACACACACATACAGACATCACCAAAAAAAAAGTCCACGGACCCTAAATCATGCTCATTCACTAAAAACTCACCACAGAATTTTTTGACCAAAGACAATACCTTCCTTACCTAAAGGTAACGGAAGGTGAAAACAATTTAGCTACAAAAAGCTTAATTTTTAATCAAATTTAAGATTACAAGTATTAGAGTAAAGAGAAGTGATTCTTTTTTAAAATTTAGATGTGTGGTAGTGATGCAAGGTAAGTTTGAGCTTCTTCGTTGCAAAATTTCGAAAGTTTTTAAAACACATATAAGTTGTTTTCAAATTGGTTCTGAAACGTTGTTAGAATATTTCAAATATTTACAGGAATAAGCTTCACCAATTTCATGACTTTTCAGTCTGGAATTTTTCACTACATCAGTCGGTTAGCTCTTTTATTGGCAAGTTCTAAGGCATGAATCTTAGGACTATTGCCTTTTTCATACATACTATATATCATTTGAAAGTTCCACCTTCAATCTGTAAGAATTACCAATAATCTCATTTTGCTAGAAATTGGACATTCATCTTTTTCCCTAGCTCTTCATTTGTTTAAACTGGTATCCTTCAACAATAATATACAACATCATGCAGTCCTTTTTTCAATAATTTTGAAAATCCAATTTATATTTACCTATTTATATGCATTTGAATATGATTTCAATTTTTTTTATCAGCGGATCGTTACCTCCTTTAGTTTTCAAGGTATTTGCTTTTAGAACTTTACCTATTTCTTCTATAATATTTATATAGTTTTTCTGATTGTATTAATTTGTTTGCTATTGTATTACATTGTAAATCTAAACTTTCATATTACCGTGCAAATTTCCTAAATATTTCCTTCCTGCGTGACATTTTATTATCAACTTTACACATGAAATAGTGAATGAATTCCTAATGTAATTCAGATGTAATTGTGGATATGTTCCTCATATATGACTTGTACGACTTGTAGAGGTAACTCATACTACAATTACATACATACTGAGAAGTTCCGAGTCATGGGCCTCTGACATGATTTATGTTAACGTTTAAAATGCATTCCTAACAGAAGAAAGACGCAAGTGTGATAATAAACAGTAAATACCACAATAAGGGAAACATTGTTATCAAATTTTGATAATATTGTGTACTTGGACTGCAAATTAACAGATTTAATGTGAACACAAAATGATACACATTATCTATCAATTTCAATATGCATTCTAGTGATAAAATTTGCACTTACAGAAGTGACAAAGAATAATGTTATTTATATGCATTTTCAATAAATTGAAAAATGCATTTTGAAAGCAACCAGTAATGTGTATATTTATTAATTAGATCAAAATTAATTGGTATTGCAAATTGAAAACAAAAACTTATTACAAAATAGGTCATTGTCTTTCATTGTTAGTTGTTGTTGTTATTAAAGGTTAAACTAAATCGTGAATACAGTATAAAGTTAGTGCAAACATTCTTTAGTACATTATTATTACAAATTATTAACAAATTATGAACAATTTCAACTTATAGCGAACTACATGACTTGGTAGATAATACGTTAAATCTTTTCTCAGCAGGAGATGTCTTACAGACTGGTCAGAATTGGATTAGCAAAAATTCAATCATTTTTATCTCCCGCTACCCTTGGTAAGGGAGGTATAGGGATCGTGCTAAAAATCGCATATCGAGATTTTGGTAAATGATCATGTTTTAAGTACCCTAGAATCCTATTTTAACATTTTTACAAAGATGTATGTGTATGTGTGTATGTGTGTATGTGTGTATGTGTGTGTATGTGTGTGTATGTGTGTGTATGTGTGTGTGTGTGTGTGTGTGTGTGTGTGTGTGTGTGTGTGTGTGTGTGTGTAGGTGTATGTGTAGGTGTATGTGTGTGTATGTGTGTGTGTGTGTGTGTGTGTGTGTGTGTGTGTGTGTGTGTGTGTGTGTGTGTGTGTGTGTATACTATCATTCAGAAAATTTTCAAACCTTGTATTTCGAACTTTTTCTGCAATGGAAAGAGCCCATTAGATTTTGGTGTAAATCGGATAACCGGAAATGACACTTTACTAGAAGCTCAAAATATTCGTTTTCCGGGAATGGACTGTGTCATATTTTGAGTCAGAGCTCAACGTTTCGCCCGCAGTCGTATGGGGCATCTTCAGGAGCAAGGGGGATAGTACTGTCTTAAACAAGGTTACCCGACGTGTCAACCACGCTAGAGGCCGAGTTTAAGCAACAAAAGGGGGAGACTTAGTTTACAAGGTTACCCGACGTGTAAACCACGCTAGAGGCCAAATAAACCAATGACTCAGACTGTGGAAGCCTACGCTATTATTAAGCTCAAAATAGTTTTTCTTCTTCATACAATAATTTTTTCTAAAGAGTTAAGGCCCGCTCCTCGCTCCTAGCAAATTTAGTTAAAGTGACATAACCAACGGTGGTAAGAACAATTTTGCAACATAACCGTTGGTTATGTCACTTTAACTAAATGTGGTAGGAGCGAGGAGCGGGCCTTAACTTAAAATTATTGTATCAATTAAGAAACATGTGGAATAAACAATTGTTTTTAAAAAAACCACCTCTAAAAAGTTTCTTACCAAACTAGTTTGACACAGTTCATCCTACGTGAAAAAAACTTTATAAAAAGCCACCCCCGCTATCTTTTTCTCTGCGGCGGTCAGAGGGGGTAGCGTTCGCGATCCCCTCCCCCGTGCAACCCTTGCGCTCGCCAACCCTGTTGCGTGAACGATCGGCACCCCCACCCGTGGCCTTGCATAGCCGCCTAGCTCCAGCATTTTTCAGAAAACGTGCGGGAGTTTTGATGAAAAGTCGCTGCGTGAAAAAGTGCGCGCGGTGCGTGAGTGTGGCCAGTCCCGAAAGTCGGAGTCGCACCGCAGTTTCGATGCAACTATCGGTTCAACAACACCCTGCCTGCATCTAGCTAGACCTAGACTAGAATAGATAGGATAGAATATAGAAGAGGTCTGTCATACGCGATTTATCATACAGCAGGCGAATGATATCATTTTTATTAAGAGTTTGTGGTGGTTGATAGTTTGCGAATTTTTCGCCAAGTGCAATTTTAGTTCAAATGAAGACCGCTTTGACTTTGAAGTGATTGTGTTTTGATTTCCAGCGCCTACTAACAAAAATGTAAGTCTTATTTACTCTTTACACCCTTCAACAATTCTTTTACATTTACCCACTATTGGGTGTACGAAGATTGTGTAATAACGAAATACCAAAAAAAAAGGAATTTACCGGACTTTACTTTCCGGACACTCGCAGCAGGAATGGAGAAGCATGTTATATTTATAAAATGCTTCTCCATTCCTGCTGTTTACAGTTTTACACCCTTCAACAATTTTGTTTATTTATTAATTTTTACCCATTGTTGGGTGTGCCAATCTTACGTGACATTTTGAAACGGCGAAAAAATTTTCCCGAACAAAGTTTGCCGGACTTTTTTTTCGAACAATTGTAACTGGAGTGCAAAAACAATTTGTAAATAGCCACATGCTTCAATAATTTTATTTATCAATTTTACCCTTTATTGGGTATGCTAATGTATGGTATGCACATTTTGAAACGACGAAATATTTTTACCAAAAAGAGGGTTTACCGGATTACTTACTTTGCGGGCATTCGCAACTGAAATGGAGAGTGTACCACATACAGGATACATTTTTGATTATTTTGCTGGCTGAAAATAATATTAATACTCTTAATACAGCGCATTTTTATTTGCCACTTCTATTCTAAAAGCGAGTTCAAGATACGGACATTAATTACCGACGCCAAAGAATTTTAAATGGCACAAAAATGATCTCGGTGGTGCACTCCCCACGCCAGCAATGAGTGCCCGTGAGGTGACGCCTGGTAAACGCCCGCACGGTACAAATATGTCATCATCATTACAGATATCTGCGTACAAATCAGATTAGCACATCCAGCAATGGGTAATATGCCGTGATGATATATTTATTTATTAATTTTTTTAAAATAATGGAATTTTTATCTTGTATTAAAGAATTATAACTATTTAACAATATACCATTTCAAATGAAGAATTCAGTCGATAAAATATGTAATGTAACATCTAGTGTTATTTTTTTCAAATTGTTTATTTTATTGTTCCTCCGGCTTTTCCATTAAGCCGTTCAAATAAAAATTAAAGTACAAAAAGTTATAATAAACATAAATAATAACAAATATATTAAATTGTATTTTATGGACTTCCAAAATGGTGTCGCATATTAGGTATCATATTTGTACCATATCCTAAAAATTGTAAACATATCTTTCAAATCACGAAAAAGAATCTTGAGAATTCATTTTTTTAAAACAAATAAAAATTTCGGCTTATTACCCATTTCTGGGTACACATATATTTGTACCGCTAAAGGCTTTTACCAGGTGTTACCTCACGAACACTCAAAGCTGTTGTGGTCATTTTATAAATTTTTATTAACTAATATATTTTTCGGTAACCGTTTGAGATTCAGACGGTGGGTTCGATTCGAACCGGCGTCAAACTTGAAACTTAAAAATTATTTCCAATTTTCAAATATCACAAAAGTGGTGCCCTCTTCACTACAGCTTTGAGAGCTTGTGAGATGGAAAACGCCCTCAACAGTACTTATATCGTCATTACTGAAATTTGGGAATAGAAACAGATTGACACACCCAGAAATGGGTAATAAGCCGTAATTATATATTTATATACAAATATAAATACATTCGTTTAAACATTCAATTTTAGAAACATCGTAAATAAAATTCCAAAACACATATACACATTTGGTCACTAACAGATCTGTAAATCTGTAAAAAATTGGCAATTACGCATCTATTTTTGTTGATTAATATAAAATTGGCAGCTTTCGTTGCGATTTTTTCATTATTTACAGATTTACAGACCTGTAAGACTTACAGATTTGTTCAAAATAGACCCATTATTATATACTTAATGAAAACCATCCCTTAATATTCTTATAAGATTATTCCGTTCTCCAACGGTTAAATTTCCCCGCGACGATTTTTTTCTAATTTCGCTGTCCCATTCGTGGATGGCCCGCTAGTGATACATAATGAGGGTTTGTAGAAGGGTGCGGATACAGTACGTTTACGGGCCGCGGTGTAAGGGGTGCAATGCCAAAGTGGCCCGGGCCAACTCCAAAAACGAATAGACGCAGTTGTGCGTAGTGCGTGTGCGGTGCTGCTAGACAACACTACGTTGCGGGTTAGTGGAAACAGTGGTGTGAGGGTGCAAATATTGCAGGTTGCCAAAACAAGTGAGGGAAATTGGCCAATGTACGTCATCGGAAATTGGGTGGCTTTTTGGAAATTGTGCGTAAGAGAAGTAAAATTCATCATTTAATTGGTAAAATTCAACTTGTTATAATGTGTAGCTTATTTAAAAAATAAAATAAAAGTTGTTTGTTTTTAATTTAATGTTGACGTTTGCGACGCACATTGGCTAATATTTTTAATACCTTTAGGGTCGGTATTTTGATCTCTAGTTAAACTGTCTGTTAACTGAACTGTCAGTTAAATGTAAAATATAGCATCGATATTATAACATAAGTTGTAAAATAGTATATTAAAGAACGTGTTTTATAAGACATGTTTTTTCGTACGCGTCAAAATTTAGAAAACGAGCGTTAGCGAGTTTTCTAATTGACAAGTGCGAAAGAAAGTCTTATAAAATGAGTTCTTTATACTATTTTTTATATTTTGCGCCTTCTACAATAATATTTACTTACTCAATTTGTGATTATATTTGTAACCATTTGTACATTTTCATGTAAATAATCTTCCCCAAATAAAAAAAAAATAATAATTTCGACATTATATTATTAAAATGAATTGTCAATTAACTAAAAATAAATTAGATAAAAATAGGTTAAAGAAACATCTAGTACCAACCGTCCAAAACAAAAAATTGCGTATCGAAATGAAGGACATTACGATACGCAATTGCGTATTGTAATGACTTCATTATGAAAGCAAAATATAAAAATACATATAACATTTTTGATGCGACATTTTTCGTTTTAATTGACAGTTAAATTAACAGGCAGTTTAACCAAATCAAAGATGAAAATACCAAGCCTTATGTCTGTATTCATAAAATTCAATATAACGCTTCGTAACTAAACGAACCGTAATAATTTAACATTCGTTAAATATAACAGAGTATTTACAAAATTTAAAAACGAAATATAACGTTTCGTTTTGTAACGACAGATTTAAATAATTTCTAGTGATATTTCATATTAAATACTAACATCAGGTCAAACAAATACAAAAAATGTGTGAAAATTTCGAATTTGACACTGACATTTGGTTAAGTGCACAGGGTTTGACAATATTTTGTACATTTTGCGGTTGTAAAAATGAATCAGGTGAAAAAAATGACAAAGGAAAAACATATTTGTGATGTGGCCATTGATATTCTACCAGATTTAATAGAAGAAAATGTTAATAGACATATGAAAACTGATTCAGAAAATATGAAACTGTAAAATGATGCCTGAAAAAAAATCACATAAAAATTCAATGTTGAAAAATGTAAAGTTATGGTGATGTTTGGTAATAATTATGACAATTTTAATAAATTAACATGTACAATGAAATAGTTATTTGTATATAAGGCCGCGAAATCACTCTTTAGTGTACCGAGAGAAAAATTGTCGCCGAGGCCGCTTGCGGCCGAGGCAAGACAATCTCGAGGGCGCTAAAGGATTTCGCGGACAAGGTGTACACAATATTTTTTGTGTAATTACATTTTTTTGTTAATTTTCAACAGTTTCATTATAAATAGAAAGTTAGCTTTGAAGGTGGCTGTGGGATTAACATTTGATAAACAAAACATGCAATTCTCAAGTGTCAAAGTGATTGTTTACCTAATTTCGCGGCCGTCACCAGGACAACGGCCGCGAAATTCATTTCGCGTCCGTTACCATAACAACGGTCGCGAAATCCAATTTCGCAGCCTGTATTGCGGCTGCGAAATGCTTATTTCGCGTCCGGTAGCACAAAAGAATACTTATTTAACGCGCCGTTATAGGTATTACAGCCGAAATTCGAGTCGTTAAATATTACGATGGTTTTTACGCTTGTTATGGATAACGAATGTTTATGAATAAAAATTTGCTATATTACACGCGTTTTGAATATAGCGAAGCGTTACCCTTGTTACGGACTGTTATGAATACGGGCATTAGTCCGAAAAAAATGTATTTCGGATTAGTCCATAAAATTCAAAAATTCTTGGGGTTTTTGGTTTTCAATTAAAATATTTAAATATAAAGGTATCTAAATACCATTCTTAAAAACCATTTTGGACGATATGATAACGATAGCGGTATGATTACGGTTTATTTCCCATTACTGGGTGTGCTAATTTATTTATTTTTTTGGCTTTTTATAATTATAATGAAGATTCAGTATTATATAAATGGAGCGTACCTGTCGACACCATATGGGCTCTCCTCTTAAAACTGTCGTGGAGAGAGCACCACAGGGGTCACTTTTGTTCAAATATATGCTAAAGACTTACGTCCCTTTGACGTAAGAATCAAAATATTTTATACTTGTTTAAACATAATACAACCCATACCCATTGTTCATAAAATTAATTTCAACATCTAATATTTAATGACACTTGCACTATTTCTAAAACGGCGAAAACCAAAATATTACTCATAAATAAAAATGTGCGTTTATTCGTTTTATGCTGATCCTTCGGCTTCGGCCCGTATTATGAACGCAGTTTTATAATAATAGTGATACTTGAAAGGTGCTTTTTTTAAATAAAAGTGCTCTATAAAAGAGGATTCGTAATACGGACATTCAAGTTAAAAAAAAATCTTCAACAGTTCCAAGCGGTGAAATATATTGAGTAACTTATGCCCAGTTGCACCAACAAGGCTTATATTTTAAGCGACCCTTGAACAAAAATATAAATAAATATATCATCACGACATATTACCCATTGCTGGGTGTGCCAATCTGCTTTTTACACAGATTCCGGTAATGATGATGACATATTTGTACCGTGCGGGAGTTTATCAGGCGCCACCTCACGGGCACTCATTGCTGGCGTGGAGAGTGCACCACAAACATATACAAATCGAAATTGAGACAGCAAGGTATAATAATTTATTTGACATTTCATTTTGATGCAATTTTGTCAATTTGAGAAACACTTATATTTAAGCCTTGTGGTGCAACTGGCCATTAATAAAACAATTTTATGCTGCAATAGGGCTGTTGCAAGAATTTTTATACGCCTTCTAAGTATTAAATTTAAAAAAGATATCATTATTTAAATAATCTCAAATTTGAAAATATCACGAAGTATCCGTTAGATATTTTACAATTAATTTTTTGTAATTTGGATATTTTGAAAGTCACGTCATCTGAAACAGAATGTGACGTCACAGCACATACATCTTCATCGGCTCCAATTGGTCTCTTTAAAGTGTCAATTCTTTGTGTTTTGTTACAAGTGTTATGATAAATATATTGTCACAGTTGTCAAACAAGTGTCAAATTTCGTGTTACATAATAAAAAAATCAATATAAAATAAGTACTTTACAGTATCGTATTGTGTCTTCTTGCAAAAATGCTGCTAGGAGCAAACCTACTATTGAATTTATAAATATGCCAAAAGACGCGAAGAAAAAATTGTGGGTGGAACAAACAATCGTTTTCTGCTATCAATTTAGCCACCATCGACTTTCGGTAAACTGTCCGACTTGACTTGAGTGTAGTCTATTAGCTATTATTACTTTATTTCACATTTATAATGGAAAATGTCAGCGTTAAATGTCAAATTAAAAGTTTGTGACAAACTATTGCCTACATTTATTTATCTAAATAACAAAAATAAACGAAGGTGATGGAAAAACTGTTTTTCTATTGGTTGTGAATGATGTAATGTATGTGTTTCTACGACACAGGAGTGGGGGGTTGTTTTTCATGACTATTTTTGGCGCCAATCTTTTTATTTAATTATTTACGAAAATAACAACAAATTATTAAAAAAATAATTATTAATAAAAAAATATTGCATAAACTTTTATTTAAAATACTTTTTTCTACAGTCTATATACAAAGTAGCCATTTGCGCTCTCATTTGTCAACGCAAAATGTCACTTTGCCGCTCTATCGCGACAAAGTAGAAAAACGCTCGCTGTCCAAATTTCTGACTATACAATGGTGAGAAATGTCACTTGTCTACATTCTTAATGGAAACGTTTAGTCAGGAACTAATGGCACTGTAGTTACACATTTACCATCTTCACAACACAAGTCAATCTGACATATTATAACTGCTCTGTCGGTATATTACATAATCAAATAAAATGTCGTACTGCTGTGAAAATAAAATAAGGCATTCATTTATAAAAACGAAAGTATGAAATGCTTAGATTAGATTAAAGCAACAGGTCAAGAAAAATGGAAAATAACTATAAATTAAAATTAAATATAAAATAAATTGTGTGAACAGTTGTGCTGCCACCTGCAAAAGTTTGGCGTGAACGCTCCCAATGGACATCCTCTTTTCCACTGCACTAGTTTAATGTACTTGAAACAAATAAATTTTTGTTATGATGGAGGACTCCATTGTGACGACTGTAGAAAAAATCTTGTGTGTGTTTCGAGCGCAAATGGATGTCGATTTCGAGAGAATGCCGCGCTCCTGCGTCGCGCGTCAACAACCTCTCAATCGACAATGTTCCATTTTGCGCTCTTAATACACAAATATCTATTATGTGAAACAGGCTCATTCTGAACAAATCTGTAAGTCTTACAGATCTGTAAATCTATAAATAATGAACAATTTGCAACTAAAGCTGCCACTCCTATGTATAATTTTATATTAATCAACAAAAACAGATGCGTTTTTGTCACTTTTTTACAGATTTACAGATCTGTACGATTTACAGATTTCTTCAGAATTGCAGCATAATTTTGCCATAGAGTTCAAAACTCTGGGAAACCAAGTGTCGAAATCTCATTAATCCATTTTACAATTATATTTTTCCATTTATGTTTGTAGTGTTAATACACGAGTCTTTAATTGTTTTGGTAAATACGACCGCTAATGTTTTTTAAAAATAGGTGTAATTATTTTCGTATCTATGGAGACTCTAACACTAACCTCCGTCCTCCAAAAGAAAGTTGTTTTGTTGAAAAGTGATTTAAGTCGCGTTCGTCAAATATTTGTAGATAGCTAATCAGTGGTGCTAGTCGTTTTCGGTGGACATTTGCGTTTCCGTGCGTCCGTATATCGTATATATGTATATATGTTGCATTCGTGTGCGTATGGTAGACTATATACTATCGTCAACGTAAAACGGAACCCGTTGGAAATATTCAGTGGTTTTTGGGTTAGTTTTCGGCAGGAAATTGCATTATTTCATTGAAATTATTGTTATTGTTTGCAAATATAGTGAATGAAATACTTACATGCGTGTAGCATTAGCGTATTTGATGTGCGGGAAATATTTTGTGATTCATCAAGGTAACACTTTAATAGAAATGCCTTAATTGCTTAAAGTAACAATTTTATTCGCAGCATTTTAAATATTTTTTTATGATTCCTTCGTTATCGCGATTATGCAATGTTTTTCGCATTAATTTCCATTACGTAACGTTTAAATGTCTACTGACACAATTTATCAGGGCTTTGGTCCAGTATATTTTGAGTAAATAAACGCGCAACCCTTAGTGAAATAGGTGGTGAACGGTCTATGACGCATAACACATATATGTAGGTAGGGTAGCTTGTAGTTAGGGGTAGAAACGCATTATAGTTATAAGGGAAGATTATTATCGAAATAATATGAAAAGTGCAAAAAGCTTATTAATATTTATTAGTATAGATGGAGGAAATTATGAAGAATTTTGGACATTTTGATTGCGGTATTAATGTGGCTTCTATTAGTCTTTTTCTAGTCTAAAATAGGTAAAGAATTACTTGTAAATTATAAGTTTTTACATACAAACTGTTTACGTAAAAAATATTTCCGTTATTAATTGATATAGCGATTTTAAACAAACAAATTTACAGTAGACATTAAGGGGGTAGTTTTCAAAAATGTTTTAGTACTTTCGGTTTCGGAATATATGATACGAACATTGAAATTTGAAATAGAATTTGCTGTAATCGTATTTTATTATATTTTTGAAAAGTAGGTACACAAAATCTATTTTATATTCATGGATAAATAAGTAGAACGTTGTATTATGAAATACAAGTATGTAATAAAATGGTATCGTTTGAAATATATTTTGAAGGAATTCAGGGTAGTGTGAAATTTTGTTTTATTTGTTCTGTTGTCTGTCTAGATATCGTTATATAAACTATTATTCACGAAAGATGACTATTCAAGGTCATTTGTGAGCCGTCTGATATATTTCTTACAGATAACTTCCAGATAACTTCATTGCATTTCGTTTGCATAGGCGTACAACATGAAATATTTATGGAAACATTTTAACTGAAAAAATAAGAGTAATTCATTTGAAAATTATGTTTCTTTCTAAATAATGCCTTTCTGAAAAATTTATGTTCTTCATATATGTTTTTGCAAAATATAAAAACATAGACTTAACTAATAAACCAAAGAATAATAATTTGATTTAAACGTCAACGCCACTGGGTACATATTAGCACAGAGGGCAGTGTAGTAGATAATTAGGTATCTGTAATTCTACGACATATGTCATTATTATTTATAGTGTGTTAGAAAGTAATGCCACTATTTACGTATATCTGTCACACCTCATAAATTAAACAGACGTAGGTCAAATAATCTCTCTCTTTCTAATACAAAATGTTGCTAAGCTACTGCTATAAAGTGATGTGTATTCTTTCTTCGAATAAATGACCTTGAATAGTCATCTTTCGTGAATAATAGTGTAACGTTATATAAATGCATTTATCTTAAAAAATACTATAATATAATATTAGATGGCGCGCGCGTCAAGATGAGCATTGGCACACGGGCGACACGAAGATACGACGCGCCCCTGGCTATACGAAATCATATATGCGAACTTCTTTCTTACAGCAGCTTTTTTAATTGTGTTTAAATTTAAATCTTTTTACTAGAACATAAATTGACAGCTCAAATGACAGTTGTTATGTATGTGCTTATGTTTGTGTAAAATATTTGTCATTTTTTCAAATCTATAGGCGCTATCTTTTTAGGGGGAAAATGAACTGATCTTACCTCGTACTCAACTGAACTGAAATACTCCTAAAAGAACAGTATATTTTTTAAAATAAGAAGTAGAAGATAAAAACATATATAGCATTATATTTATAATATAATATGCTGAATTTGCTTGTGGTTACAGTCTGTTGTATATGTGATTTGATTTTGATATATTAAATTCTTTTACCTTTGAGTATTTAAATATGGATGTATTTCTTATGGTAATGAAATATGATATAACGTTTCAAACTAATAAATTTCTTCTATTCATGTCATTTTAATATCAAATACTTTAATACAAATTACATAGCAGTAGCAATCAGTCATATTGACGTGACATTGACATTCGGGATCAGTTCAGGATCTATATGATCCTGTTTCAAAGGTGGTGCTTCGCGGGGGCGGGGACGAAGAAAATGGGTAGTACAAGATCATTTATCCCCTTTTAAAAAGAACGATTTACGGTAGATGTGTGCTACTCGGAGTTGATCTTCTTGATAAGGCGCTTTCTTTTCAGGGGGAAAATGAACTGATCTTACCTCGTACTGAACTGAACTGAACTACTCCTAAAAAGAACAGCATATTTTTTTAAAAAATAAGAAGTAGAAGATAAAAACATATATAGCATTATATTAATAATATAATAATATTCTGAATTTGCTTGTGGTTATAGTCTGTTGTATATGTGATTTGATTTTGACATATTAAATTCGTTTACCTTTGAGTTTTTAAATATGGATGTATTTCTTATGGTAAAGAAACATGAAGTAACGTTTCAAACTAATTAATTTCTTCTATTTACGTCATTTTAATATCAAATACATAGCAGTCAGTCATACTGACATGACATTGGGGATCAATTCAGGATCTATTTGATCTTGTTTCAAAGGTGGTGCTTCGCGGGGGCGGGGACGAAGAAAATGGGTAGTGCAAGATCATTTATCCCCTTTAAAAAAAATTAGGATAGATGTGTGCTACTCGGAGTTGATCTTCTTGATAAAAAGAAAACTGCTCTTGTGTTTATGTTTTATGTTTAATTTTATTTTAGAGAGCTATGAACACTTTCATTAGAATCTATTGTTTACAACGTTATTTTTATTTTTATAGATTTATTTTTTTGTCTCAGTTGTGAATGAGGCATTTTTCATTAAAAATTTGCTAACAAACCAATTTCCACTGCATCCTAAATTATTTTTCCGTGTATTACATTTATTTCTTATTTTTGCAGTGGTAGTGTCAGTCCTTCACAATGAGTGGAGGCGCTCAGCAATACTGCCTGCGTTGGAACAACCACCGTTCCAACCTCCTGACCGTCTTCGACGAACTCCTACAAAACGAGGCCTTCACGGACGTCACCCTTGCTTGCGATGGCGGCACAAGCATCAAGTGCCATAAGATGGTCCTGGCGGCTTGTTCCTCCTACTTCCAGACGCTCTTCACCGAGCTGCCCTGCAGGCATCCCGTGGTCGTGCTCAAGGACGTGAAGTACTCGGAAATCAAGGCCATCTTGGAGTATATGTATAGAGGAGAGGTTAATGTGGCTCAAGATCAGTTGGCTGCGTTGCTCAAGGTCGCAGAGGCGCTCAAGGTCAAGGGGCTGGTGGAGGAGAATCGAGGAGGGAGTGGGAGGTATTCGGAGCAACGGGAGAGGCACGAATCGCAGGCTGCACAGGTGAGAAAGATTTTTAAATTATAAGACAATATTATATAGGCATTTATAAGATTACAAAAGTCGAGCTGATGTTAATATTGGATAATATTTAAATGAGTTACCGGTACCTAGATACTTATATATTTTTACCGCCCGCTACCCTTGCTAAGGGAGGCTAGGGATTGTGCTAAAAATCGCATATCGAGATTTTGGTAGGTAAATGAGCACGTTTTAAGGTCTCTAGAATCCAATTTTAACATTTACACGATGCTCCAATTGGTCTCTTATAGTGTCAATTCTTTGTGTTTTATTACAAGTGGTTATGATATAATATATTGTCAAACAAGTGTCAAATTTTTGAGTTTGGTTCGTGTTAGATAATACAAAATTCAATATAAAATGACTAATTTACAGTATCGTATTGTGCCTTCTTGCAAAAAGATGCGAAGAAAAGAAAATTATGGCTGGAAGAAATAGGTCGAAGGGCTGATGGTTGGGTTTTTACATTTTATTTTACCTTAACTTTTTAACACTCCTTATTTCGGCAACAGTAAAACCGTCGTTTTCTGACAAATTCAGTTCAGGTTCAGGTCATCATCCAGCTTTCGATTTTCGGTAATCTGTCCGACTTAGCTTGAGTGCATTCTGTATAAGCCATTACTAATTTATAATGGAAAATGTCAGCGTCAAATGTCAAATTAGAAATTTGTTATTAACATGTGACAAACTATCGTCTACGTTTATTTAAACAAAAATAAGTGTAGGTGATGGAAAAACTGACACAGGAGTGGGGGGGGGGGGTTGTTCTTCATGACTATTTTTGGCGCCAATATTCGTATTTAATTATTTTACGAAAATAACAACAAATTATTAATCATGTCGACTTGTACAGTATAATAATATTCATTCATTTTTACTTCTCGCCAAGAGAGGTATTGAATTCTTGCTAAAAATCGCATATCCAGATTTTAGTGAATAAGCACGTTTTAAGGTCCCTAGAATCCGATTATAACATTTTTACGATGATGTCCGTATGTGTGTGTGGATGTTGGATCCACGATTTTTCAAATACTATAAGACTTGAGATATTTTTAACTACGGATTCCTCAATCAATCTAACAATAATGGGTAGAGTTGATTAAGTTTTGGTAACAATTGGAAAACCGGAAGTAGTAGTTACAAGAAAAAATCATCTAAATATTATTTATCGAAAATTTATCTAAATACTTATATTAAAGAAAGTTAAATTCTTTATTCGATAAATATAAATTCATTATTATATTTTCGATAGATTTAGAGATAAATAAATGCATATAAAATAATTTGATGTAAAAATTCTCAGATCAAACTACTTCAAGGCAAGAAATTCAAATGTTTGTAATTGACACATAAATGTTACTGTCAAAAATATTTGTATGCCACTGTCAAAAATATTTGTACATCATTATAAAGATTATGAAAATAAAAAAAAAGTCAACAACGCAAAAGAATATACATAAACAAGAATATAAAAGGAATTTGCGAAAAAATATAAAAGAAGAAAAGGAAAGTAAAAAAAGAAAATTTCAGGATATTGAATATAAAGAAAATGTATGTATTGTACATAATTTATATTAAAATATCCCATAGATTTTGTAAATATATGTGAGAATTATTTTGTAGTGAGACATGAATATATGTATTTGTATTTAAAAATATTTTTCGTTTTATGCGTATAACCATGTAAAATATCTGGCGAGAGGTTATGTGCTGGCCACATCAGATTTTTATAAATATAATTTAGAAATAGTATATTTCAAGAACAAAATAAGTGTGATATAAAAACTTATATACGTGACGTCACATCTATATTTTCAAATTTCGGAGGACTATAACTCGCTTATTAATAGGAATTTTTCACAGGATTTTTATCGACAGTCTAATGCCGGGTTGCAGAAACGTTAATCAACGCATTGTTCGGTTAGCGGTTCATCAGAACGAACAAATGCAACGCGATTTTTTGACAGCAATGATTTAAATGTCACAAGAACAAGAAAACTGATTCGAATTTATTCGTTTTGATGAACTGCTAATCGAACAATGCGTTGATTAGCGTTTCTGCAACCGGACATTAGTTTTACTTATACGTTCAGATGAAATTATAAAAAAATGTGGAATCCCCGATTTTTATCTTTTTCCGTGTATATGTTTCTACTTCGGCGATATTGTTCCAGGATGACGAAAGCCGACAACAACACTCCCCTCCTACAATCAGCACCTCCAGCACCAACATCCAATCAGCCGCTCACAGCAGCAGCAGCGGTGGATCTCCTCCCCATAGCACAGCGCTCAACGGCCCCGGCTACAAAACCATCCCCAGCCCATATGGCGGCGTCTACGGCAAGCAGCAATGCGGAAGACTTGGCGTACCTCTTTGGGCAGTTCCTAACGTGCCTAACTTACCTCTGCCGCATTCTCCTGCCATGCTATCTGGGTGTTATGATCAAGCTACGTCAGATATGAACCCGCTCAAAAGAAAGAAGCTTTCGAGTTTGCTGATGAATAGGGACACTCCTATTTTAAGGACTGTGCTTGGGCAAGGGCAAGCTGATTCTTCGCAGCCTGTATCGCTTGTTTGCCATCCTGATAGCCATGAAAATTTACATTCTAATGGATCTGCTTACGATTCTGAAAAGGTAAGTGCAATATTGTACACTGAACTCAAAGTAAACTATTATTCACGAAAGATGACTATTCAAGGTCATTTGTTCAAAGAAAGAATACACATCACTTTATAGCAGTAGCTTAGCAACATTTTGTATCACAAAGAGAAAGATTATTTGACTTATGTCTGTTTAATTTATGTGGTGTGACAGATATACGTAAATAGTGGCATTACTTTCTAATACACTATAAATAATAATGACATATGTCGTAGAATTACAAATACCTAATTATTTACTACACTGCCCTCTGTGCTAATATGTACCCAGTGGCGTTGACGTTTAAATCAAATTATTATTCCTTGGTTTGTAAGTTAAGTCTATGTTTTTGTATTTTGCAAAAACATAAGTGAAGAACATAAATCTTTCAGAAAGGCATTATTTAGAAGAAACATAATTTTCAAATGAATTACTCGTAGTTTTTTAGTTAAAATGTGTCCATAAATATTTAATGTTGCACGCCTATGCATACGAAATGCAATGAAGTTATCTGCAAGTAATATTATATCAGACGGCTCACAAATGGCCTTGAATAGTCAACTTTCGTGAATAATAGTTTAGATATATATATATATATATATATATATATATATATATATATATATATATATATATATATTGGAACGTGCGAGAGAGAAAATCGCAAGGGGTAGTTCTGTCTTTGTTTATACAGTCCGACAAATGTCAAATGTATCCTTTTATTTAGAAACGATATAAACAATATTAAGTCAAATGGCGGCGAAAGGAGTCATGGTTACGTGCTTGTTATATGGGATCCTCGGTGTTTTTCTTTTTTACCTCCCGCTACCCTTGGTAAGGGAGGTATAGGGATCATGCTAAAAATCGCATATCGAGATTTTGGTAAATGACCAATTTTAACATTTTCACGATGATGTCTGTGTGTATGTGTGTGTGGATCCTCCACTGTAACTCAAATACTATGATTCAGAAAATTTTGAAACCTTGTATTTCGAACTTTTTCTGTAATGGAAAGAGCCCATTAGATTTTGGTGAAAATCGGATAACCGGAAATGACACTTTACTAAAAGCTCAAAATAGTTTTTCTTCGAAAAATACCTTTAAATGTTATTCTTTGGAGATTAATGTTATTATAATAATTAAAGATTATTAAATTTTCTATAGATTTGCATTAATACTTTTTCTATATATTTTATGGATAAGTTTATAAAATTATCTATAATTTAAATCCCAGGGCCTACGCTTTAAACAAACAAAACGCAGTTATTCATATGTATGTAACTGACAGATAAATGTCACTATCAAAGAACTAATCATTTCAAAGTAATATTAGTAACATTTTAAAAAGAAAAAAGTAAATAGAACAATAGAAAAGGAATTCAATACAGTTTCCAGCATAAGTAAATATGTAGGTATGTATTTAGATTAATAAAAATTAACGATTCACAAAAATGTTTAAACTAATCCTCATTTTTGAAATAGTGAATTCTATTCTATCCTGGTATTTAAAATTTAATCTTCATTTTATTGTAGCTCCGGTGGCTCAATGGTTAGAGCAACGCCTCATACGTCATGAGTGCGCTCGGGGCTCTGGGTTCGAATCCCAATAAGGCATGGATGTGTGTGAATGTGAACCCACTCTGTAATTGAGATTTAATCCTGTTGATGGGTTTAAAAAATGGTAGTTACTTGGATTAGATTAGACTATATTTCGCTAATCCAAAAATAAGGATTAACTTAATCTTTTTTGTGACTCGGGCTGTAAATGGCGGAAGGTATTGTGTTGGCCACACCAGATTTTTTAATTTCAATTCTGAAGAAAGTCTTCGAAAAGTTTAAAAAAACTTCAAAGGAAGATTCAAAAATTTTTTAACAGCTAAAATTTCAAATGATCCAAATTTTCACCGACGATATAACTAATTATAGTACCTAACTGCAACATTTTTGGCCATTTCCTAAAAAAGGAGGCAATTTAATCGAAAAGATCTAGGTATTATGCTGACGAATGCTTGACGAAATAGAGTCAAATAAATCATCTCGTGGGTACAGTATAATACAAAAAGCTACTAATTTTTTTAAATTCGAATTGAATATGTTTAAACAAAATAGAAAAAATTTTACGCCACTCGGGCCTGCGTATCTTGAAATAGGTATTTATTTCTTACAGATTATGGGTCAAATAAAACAGTCTTCTTTAAATAAAGATGCTTATTTAAAAATAATTAAATAAATAGAGACTTATGTAATGATGTATTAATAAGAAAAAGATGCAAGCTATTTTTTGAGTTATTAGAGACTATCATTGCATTTTTTAGACTAAAGAAGAGTGCTGAATTTGGCCCAATATATTTAGGATTGAAGTACCAGTGCTCAAAGGACCAAACTACCTCTTAAGAGCTATCTCTCTCTATTCACAGTACACTCCGTTCCAATATACATTGAGTTCATTATATACTAACTAAACTATGACAAATGTTACAACAAATATGTACAGGTAATGAAAAACGAACCGTCCGAAGATGCTCAATCACCCTATACCGACATATCGATGATGGACGACGAAGACAAAACAAAATTAGCAGTGCCATCATCATCCCCTTTATCGTTCGGAGGTGACGTTCGAAGCGTCACTTCCGGCATCGCAACTTACGTCCCTCAACAAAAACCAGAATGGAAAAGGTACAAACAATATACGCGCAACGATATCATGTCTGCGATTGAAGCAGTGCGCAATGGTATGAGCGCTTTACAAGCAGCGCGCAAATATGGCGTCCCTTCACGTACTCTTTACGACAAAGTAAAAAAATTAGGCATTACGACAAGTCGACCATTTAAACGCGGATCGAACGGCAGTAGTGCTTGTTTCCCATATGGTTTAAGCGGTACTAGTTCACCATACGGCGGCCATGGAAGCGAAGGAGATGAAGCAAGTCATGCAGCCCTACTAGAAGCCAGCTTTTTGCAACAAGCGCTAGATGGCCGAGGTGGTGAAGCTGGTGAACGAGAAGCTTTAGCCGCCATGGCTGCAGCGGCTGCAGCACACCACGCCGCTGCTGCTGGGAATTCTACCAGTCCTGGAAATCACGGCATGGCCCGATCACCAAGTCCAGGTCCTGGATTAGGTCCTCTTGGACATCCCTTAGGTCACGGCATGCCTAAATACATGCGCCCTTCACCCTCCTCGTTAACACCATCTCCCGCAGCCGCGTCAGAAACCAATGGCAGCTCAGAACGCGATCGCGACGAAGACGATGACCAAGTAGAGGATTTATCCATGGCTCGCAAAATTGACCCACCTCAGCAACAATCCCGTGTTATAATGCCTCCTATGAACCAAGTTTCAACTATTATCAAAAAAGATGATTCCTTGAAAGAGGGGCTGCGAGACGAGCCTCCGCCCCGACACGAAATCAAAGTGGAGACCAACGAATGACTCCCGCAGCTGTAGGTATGTAACGATGTCGTACCGTACCATGTCACTTCAATCTTGCAAGACTGCTAATAATAAATAGTTCTAACAACCAGTGTTTTCAATATAGATTTTAAATATATTTATCGGATCGATCGTACGATCTCTCGCATGATGAAATGATTGCATTTCATTTCGACTGAGGATTCAGTGCAATATAATCATACTTTCTGTGGTTTTTCCGCATCCCGTACTCATTAAACGTAGTGTTAACTCTAGCTTTATGAAAAGAAATAATTTGTATTAATGAATTTTAGAACACTAGTCGCGTTAGGTACCGGATCTCTAGAAACTGCAACAGTATTCCCCAATCAATGGATCCCGGGCTCACATGTTACACTTCTGTGACAAATCCAAAATTGGTGTATTTCTGTCACTTTGGAGGTCAAAGACGTCAAATAAATCGCATAATAGCTGTATTATTTTTACAATATTTTTGCTAAGCTCAGTATACGTCATGCAAAGATATCATTCCAGGCCAAATGCCTTATAATTGAAAGTTACATTTTTCAAAAAATGTGAAGCTGCATGTTTGCAAACGATCACAAATACACTAGATAAGATAAGAGACAACTAAGGATAGAGATATGTAAAGTCTCCTCACAGAGTATTCGCTTGATGTCACTGCTTGTTTTATTAACATGAACTATACTATATTTGAAGCATTTGAAATATTATTATCGAAAAGCAATTATAAAATGTATGAAACAAATTGATATTAATATTAGGAAAGGATAAAAAGAATTGCATATAATTATTTATATTATTCTATTGATTTTTAAACAATATTGTTTTTGTGTACATGCTTCTTATTCTATTTGTAGTTTTTTTTCTAAATTTATTTTTGTGGTGGACCCGGATTTTGAAATAAATGCCAAAAATTAAATTGATCAATTGAATGCCATGATTATTTAATGGATCCTGGACCAGGCTATGGTTATGAATACAGTCCAAAATTCCCGTAGGTAATTTTTTTTAATTAAGAGTTTTTAGAATTACGCACTTTTTATTTTATGGGGTTTCGTGGCCGCGTACCTGAGTGTCTGGTCGCGAATCTGGGGAACCGGTTTCGATCTCAATCGACATCAAATATTTCGAATTTCAAATGGCACAAAAATTACCCCTGTGGTGCACTCTCCACGCCAGCAATGAGTGCCCGTGAGGTGACGCCTGGTAAACGCCCGCACGGTACAAATATGTCATCATCATTACCGATATCTGCATACAAAGCAGATTGGCACACCCAGCAATGGGTAATATGCCATGATGATATATTTATTTATTTATTTATTTATTTCAAAACTCACTTGAAAAAGGTAGATTTATAGAGGATAATGAAACTGTAAAACTTTGAACAAACAAAACTGGGCCTCGATTTGTTACTTTAAATTCTGTCTGATTTCAAATTCTGTCGGAATTGGGTTTTCCCCACTACAAATTTTACTGCTCCAGACCAGTAGAATTTGATATCTGACAGAATGGCGATTCAGGATAGATTTCAAATCTGAAATCTGACATAATTGAGATTTCCCCAATTCTTTCTCCGGATAGATTTCAAATTCTACTGGTTTGACGCAGGGAAAACCCAATTTTGACAGAATTTGAAATCGAGGCCCGAACGACTACAACTTCCAAACAAAGGAACAAAATGTCACAAATACATTAGAAGGACCGTAGAGACATCTCTCGACAAACTTTAGAATAGACTTTATATATCTCTATCTCTAGTTGTCTCTTTCTGTTCAGCCGAGAACATATACCAAACAATAGTGAGGTATAGGGCATGTTTTGTCTAGTATATATGTGGTCGTTGATGTTTCCCCCCTTTCATGTACAAAAATAAATTGCCAGATCACAGAACATTATAGAAAAGGGAATATATGTAACGGATTGTTGACTTACGTAGATAAACTGTCTAAACTGTAAAAATTGAATATCATTTTAATATCTAATCAATGAGTCCAAATTAAATTTTAATTCATTCATTGGGGGGGGGGGGGGTATTTGAACCCCCCAACCATGAAGACTCAACTTTCATAATGTATTTATAACCAAGCTCAAATCATTTTGAGTTTGACGGGTGATGCAGCATTGGACACACTATGGTGTTCAGCGCAGTTACAACATTTTACCAAGTTTATCTGAAGTAAGCTGAGATGAACTGAGATTATGATCAGAAAGAATAACGCTATTGTAAGATTTTGTGTTCCAAATTGTCAGTTGTACACTAATCTTCGATTGGCTGAAATAAAAGTGACGTGTGAGCCCGCGATGGATTTGTGAGGTTATGAAAGTGATTGGGAAGTACTGGTGTATAGTTCGCGCTCCTTCCTCCTCCAGCCCTCATTCGCACAGCAACACATCCTACACGCAGAGTGCCTCGTGTTTGTCGTGTGTTCTCTCACAAACGCACTGTTCTCTTTTACTTTGAAACAAAAACTAGCTGTTGAACAGGGGACCATAAAATGTAATTCACTGAGCTCATTGTTGTTACAAATATGTCCTGGTTTAGGACTCCAACTGATAAGACTGATTTTAGGTATAAATTATCGTTAATGTTCACTGTATTATAAGAACAATTAGTAACGAGTACATTAGTAGGCCACCGGGCCGCCCTGAGACTGACTAGCGTTATGCCAAGGCGGAGCGGGACGGACGGACAGAGAACGAACCCAGCGACTTTGACCCTATCGGAATGAGGCAGATTCAGTTTTAAAAATTAAGGAAACTACCCTAACTCATCTTCCAACAACAGTGTAAACCACGATTTTAAAAATACTGGTTATGCTACTTGCCACATGAAATTCTGAGTGATACATGTATGCTTAGAGTTAAGACATATAGAGGGAGCGTAACGTAAGGCAAGTATACTGCTGATGCCCTATCTCTCACTTAAGATGAGTCTGCTACAAACATTATTGTCTATCCTTGTCAGTTAGTGTAAGAATTTCCCTCCCGCTAGTTCTACACCAATAAAATCAAAGCAATCTGGCGCTTGCGCGGAGCTATTCTTACAGACAAGTGCAGCTATACCGTGTGTCTGTCGTAAAGGTGTACATAGGAGATTAACATGGGAAATCAGTTTTTTGCAATTTCCTGCACGCCTAATTATTTTAAGCAAAAATGCGTCAAATAAAAGTTTTAGAGCATAAAATTCTGCATCTAAATCAGTAAACAGAATTAGCTTTCCATGCATTGTAACGACAGAAATTAAATATGAAAATATCGAAAATTACGTTGAAAATATCGACAGCCATGGAATTGAACAAAAAATAAATAAATGCTTGACGTTTTATCTGTCACAACGTAAGTAAACTTATTTGACGTTTCTGACAATTTGATTTTATCTCTAGTTTTATTGTCTGAAATGATTAAAAAATGTACATTTATATGAATGAAGAGCTAAATTCGTGACAAAATTTGAAAAGACTGTTAATGTGTCTTCAAAAAATACACGTGAGCCGCGTAATCAGAATATAGGACGAGCAGAACATGCGTTATTCTAAGAAAAAGTGTTAGGAATGATAAGTGTAGACCCCTTCGGTAGTACTAAGGTAGATGTATTGGAAATGAGTTGAGAGTACATAACAGAATCACACATAATTTTGTTACGTAATGTTGAATTTTTGATATATTCATATTATTTAAACGAAACTGTATTTTCATAATTTTATTTATTAATTTTATATTTCTATTATTGCCATAATTAACGATATTTGTTAAATCAAATTGTCAGAAATGTCAAATAAGTTAACTTACGTTGTGACAGATAAAACGTCAAGCATTTATTTATTTTTTGTTCAATTCCATGGCTGTCAATATTTTTAACGTAATTATCGACATTTTCATATTTAATTTCTGTCGTTATAAAGCATGTAAAAGTAATTCTGTTTTATTTGACGCATTTTTGCTTAAAATCATTAGGCGAGCAGGAAATTGCAAAAAACTGATTACCCATGTTAATCTCCTATGTACACCTTTAAAATAGACACACGGTATATGCAGATATATATGTCTGCACTCGTCCAATGTTAGTCTCACAAATCTCACTCCCACCAGCAGTATATTAGTTTTATAGGTATATTCGTAAGATATGTTTGATGGCAATAACCCCTAGTGACGGAAGGGGAATGAAGCGTCGGCCATATTGTATTGTTCCATTTTTACAGCCCAATACAGAGTATACTGGCATATTTATTATTAAAATTTAGTAAATATCCCCAAAAAAGTTTAAAGAACAAATTCGAAATAGCACATGTTAACGCAACACAAGCAAAAGCAAACCGTGAATCAGAAATGGAACATTACAAGATGGCGGACAATTCCCCGCACGGCTTCAAGATTTCATTCTTGGGATCCCTCTATTATATATTCTTAATTCTATGCGTGTATGAGTCAATTTTTCTATGCGACATTTTTTGGTTAACAATAGATGAAAATATACAATTTTCTAGAGCGCTCAGGACTTTGACGGAGGTTGTTCCTCAGTCTTATTCGTCAAACCGCAACGCAATACCAATACAGGGTCTACTGTAATTGTGGTAGCTCTGAGACAAACTGACATTTATCAGAGAGTTTATTTATTTTTCAAAAAACAACTGACTACCCTAACGCTCAAAACTTGCCCGAGTTTTCCAAGCGTGACTTTTGTGGATTAGGTTAGGTTATTGTTTTTATTTTTAGAAATTCTGCCGTATTGCCTGGTGATCGCAAACCGTAAAAATGACGTCAGTCAAGCAGTTTGGTAGTCTCTATAATAGACCATATTACTATCTCAATGCGCGTGCTCAGAATGCACCAATCACGTGCTCGGGAGTACAGCGGAAATGAAACCAATGTTATCTTATTAATTAATAATTTTTTCTTGCAAGTTTCATTTCATGCTTAACTACTGGATTCTGCTCTTATAATATACAGGGTGTTTCCTTTAAAACAACCAGAGCTTTTTGGGGCGAGCTAACAACTTTAGAGAAAAATGTTTTATACCAAAAATGATCAAGAATAAGGAGATAATGTATCAATAGTAACAAACCGAATATTTAACCAGTGGTTCTCAAACGGTAGAATAAAATTATGTTTTTTTAAATGGCACCCTACATATTTTTTTAGCTCTTTAAATAGAATATTATTTTCTGATTTCAACGATATAAATATAGCATAGGGTTGTAAAAGAATTATTTCGAGAAAAATGGTATTAAAAACTAGAAATAATGTAATAAAAAATGGGTTTACTACTAGCGTAACTAGGTAACAGACGTATTGCATAGCCTATTGTAATATTATAACATTATTTTTAATATTTTAATACCATTGTATTGCATAGCCTGTGTATTGCATAGCCTATTGTAATATTATAACATTATTTTTAATATTTTAATACCATTTTTCTCGAAATAATTGTTATACAACCCTATACCATATTTATATCGTTGAAATCAGAAAAAAATTCTCTATCTAATGAGCTAAAAAATTATATAGGATACCATTTAAAAAAAATAATTTTGTTCTGCCGTTTGAGAACCACTGGTCGAATTTTCGGTTTGTTATTATTAATAAATTAACTCCTTATTCTTGATCATTTCTTGTATATAATATTTTTTTCTAAAGTCATTAGTTCGCCCAAGAAAGCGCTGTATATGTCACTGACAGATAAAAGGAATATCTTTTCCTTTTTTCCTAAGAATAGTAAAGATACAAAAAGTTTGTATTGCCAACTTTATTGGAAAAATTAAAAAATAGTTTGTCACCCTGGCACGCTTTTTTCATTTTACAAATCTACCGGCAGAGGCGCTATAATAAATAATATGGTCTATTCAATACCAAAATGTTAGAGTGACGTCATTTTTAAGTCATGCGATCGCCAAGTAATACGATAGAGTCCTAGGACAAATATATTCTTTTTGAAATGACGAGTGATAGCCGGGTCGTCATCAAGTCGCACCTCTAGCGGAAAAAGCAAGGAAACATAACTTTACATACGTATTTCAAGGAAAGTGAGACATCCAGTATATTTAAATCGTGGTGTAAACTGCTAAACTGTTTGAATCTAGTTGACACTGTTGTTTGAATAATAGAGTAGGTAAGTTCGGACGTTAAGATCTTTTAAAAAAGATGTAAATAGAAAGCGATTTGTTATTTGTTTGTACGCTGAGAGGCTCTGAGCCCGTCTATCAGAGGCTGCCCCGCCACCTGGTGAATGATATTTTCATCTCCCTCGGCAGCCTCTTTAAATCAGCTCCAATGTGATTATTATTATTATTTTGTTTTTAACAGAATTTCGTTTTTATTATTGAGATAAATAATTGGTTTTGGGTTTAATTAGGTTAGAATCGGTAAATAGAAATCTTGTACTGTACGATGGTAGTTGTAGGTTAGTACGGTGGGTAACCGGAAACCGGAAGGACGGTTGCGAGCGGAAATAACGATTAGGTATGTTTGTTTATGGTGAGCGGATTCTTACATCACCGAATATACGAATAAAACTATTTATTGCTGAATCCCTATCGCACATCAAGTTGAAAATGTCTGGAACATTATATCTGTCTTTTTCAACAAAGTGTACGGTTGCCCAAGAACGCATGCGCGCACGGTAAGTGCGGCTGCGTGATAATTTGAAATGCGTACCCTGCACTGACTTGATTCTAAAGAAGGGCGCGTGGTAAGGGTTTCGACCAAGTTACGACATGCATTGTAAAATGATACTCTTTGCATAATGACCTTGATCAGACATATTAAGAAAAATTTAACTGTATTTATCTAGTGGCATTGCTTGGAAGTAATGGTTGCTAAGGTTACGGCAATACAAACAAACCTGAATAATAAATGGAAAGACAACGGGAGGGGTTTTGTTTGTATCGAGATGTTCTGTCTCTCTCTTGTGTTTCATGTCAATTCTGTCTATTTTTTCGACCATACAACCATATAGACACGTAATACGGGCATTTGTTGTAAAGCGAACGGCCTGAGTTCCGGAGAAAGGGATGTGCCCCTATAGAGTGTTATGTTGGTTGCATAAGAAAAGTATTTATTTGAAACTAAATATTATTCCGTTACAATTAATATAAAAATGAAATTTATGTTGTAAGCAGTTTTATTATATTTTTGGTTAACTATTGTAATGAATAAGAATATTTAATTCAATTTTAATAAATCGTTAATAGATAACAATTTTCATCGAAATATAAGAAAATTATTAATAGTGTAAAATGGATTCTTTTAAATTACAGTTTTGAAACAAAAATTTCTATAAAAAAGTATGTATATGAATATAAATAGCCTTTTATTAAAATAATAGATGAATCCATTTTCTCTTTCTAGAGGATATATACACGTGTTGTTCTTTTAACAAATTGAAAACAAACAAATAATCACAAAAGCACAAATAAATACAATTGAACACCATAAAAATATTAAATAATTAAAAACAGTTAAAAAGACCAAAATACAAATTTGCAATTAAATACACAGAACTATTATTATCAAAATGACATAAACGAAATGGCTAAGTACACCGCGTTTCTTGTATTTACTGTGAGTAAGCAACCAACATAACAACCTATAGGGGTACAATACCCTTTACCCTGGCCTTAGGCCGTTCGCTTCAAAGCAATACCCTAGCATAGGTGATTACGTGTTTATAGTTAAATGGTCGAAGGTCTATTTCTGATAGTGTGTACAAAAATTTTTTTAACTCGTAGTAGACTATGAACAAAGAAACGTATGTCAATTTAAAATTATTTAATTTAATGTAAATTGGACATGCGATATTGTCAAAAATGTTATCTAAAAAATCAAAGCTTTTCTTCTTGAATCTTATTTTAGAAATTGAAAGAATTGTCAATAAATTGTATACTTTTTTATTGTCTTTAAAATTACATTTTAAGATCAATTTTGACATCTTGACTTTTGAATTGAATAATGATCAGACATACATTTCTCTGGTCATAGCCTACTCCGAGTTAGGAATTTTATTGAACATACTGTATATAAGAGTCAGTACACTATATTTCTAATCAGGGTATATTAAAATATGTGAAGAATGCAAGAAATTTTCTTGGAATCTTTTGTCCAATAGAATATTGATTAAAATGCAATTACCGTACACTTTGATAGTGCAGATATACATATATGTCTGCACTCCAAACTTCTGGACGTTTGATGTTTGATATGTATGTACCTTTTAGCAGTATATAGTTTTATGAGTATATTTATTACCGTAACGTTTGTTGTAAAGTTTGTTAAAAATAAGATTGCGTAGCACACGGGCCCTGATTTTGTTAATATTACTTGTAATCTATATACATACATACGTAGCACCATGAAGGTAACAAATTCGCATAGTTAGTAGTTTTATGTGCACAGGGATCGTTTGTTTGTTGGCCACCACGGCGCTTGGATTGATCGGAATCGAATACGTATTGAATGGATAAACCCGCCTACTTTGTTTCCCATAGCTGTGATTTTCTAGACTGACTATAGAACGACACACATGATGTTGTACCACACCGTGTACCGTGTTCTCTTTCGAATAGACTGACTTAAGTCTAGTCGCGCATGCGCCACAATGCCAAACACACACACACTGACACAGAGCTGGGCAAAAGGGCAAGCTATACTCATAAAATGATACTGAGCTATAGCTATTTTAAATTGAAAGTAGCTGAGCTGTAGCTACTAACTGTAGCTGTGAAAACTAATCTTTGTCGGTAGAATTTACATACAGTTCGCCTTCCTAAGTATAGTATATGCAAGTTAGGTACTATGACAGGATACCTCAAAATGACGGTAATGGGGTCCTGCACCATATCAAAAAATAATAAATGTACACTTCATACAGTACAGTGGCTCGTACCACGATCTCGGTTTTAACTAAAACGCTGTTTTAAGAAATGTCAAATTTCTTTATTTAATAATTATAATAAATAATATCAAATTTATCAAAGTATGATATTAAAGCAGAACATTTTTATTAAAAAAATTATTCTTTAAACATATGGGCAAAGGTAAATATTGAAATTTGAATATGACATTTCTTAAAACAGCGTTTTAGTTAAAACAGTGATCGTGGTACGAGCCTGTGTTTAAAAAAATTCCTTACTCGGAGTAGGCTTTGTACAAAGAAACGTATGCTAATTTAAAAATATTTAATTAAATGTCAATTTGACATGAGATATTGTCAAAAATGTTATTTAAAGAAATGAAAGCTTTTCTTCTTGAATCTTATTTTAGCAATAAAATCAAATTAGAATACGGCGAATGTCAATATACTGTATCCTTCTTTATTGTCTTTTCCTCTTAAAATTACATTTTTAGATCAATTTTGACAACTTGACTTTTGAATTAAATAATCAGATATACGTTTCACTATTCATAGCCTACTCCGAGTTAGGAATTTTTTGAACACACTGAATTACTCAATAAATAGCGATTAAGATAAAAAAAAACAATAGGGTTGTTGCAAGAATTTTTATATGACTACTAAGTACTAAATTTTAAAAGATATTGTTCTTTAAAGAGCCTGAAAATTAAAAATATCGCGAAATATCCATTAGATATTTTACAATTAATTATTGAAATTTGTGTAATATTTTGAAATAATCACGTGATCTGAAAATGAATGTGACGTCAGAGCACATACAGTTTAACATGTGACAAACTATCGCCTACTTTTATTTATACAAATAACGTAAACTTTTCCTATTGGCTATGAAAGACGTATTGTATAATGTCACAGGAGTGGGGGGGGGGAGGGTTTGTTTTTCATAATTATTTACGAAAATAACAATAAATTATTATTATTTTTTATATTACTATGAAAAATATTGCATAAAAAAATATGAAACCGGCTCATTTTTTAATAATTACTTTGAGATATATTTGAGGTTTGTTGTCAGTGTCACTGTGACGTCACATTAGTGCTACCTTTCTCTCGCCGCCTACTATAGACTTTGTGCGAGAGAAAGATATAGCAATAGGTGTCGCCGTGACGTCATGTTGGCATTAAAAATCAAATGCAGTTAAAATAAAAACAATTAATACTTTTTAATACTACGAATTACTTCAAAAATAAAAGAATTTTAATTTAAAATAATAAAAAAATCAGAGTGCAGGACCCCATTCTCTAATAAAAGAGAGCAGCAAAACTCATTGCGTTGCAGGGTCAAACTAACTTCGGTAAATAAAATTTCTGATTTTATGTAACATAGGTACTTTACCTTTACCATAAAGAAAACCCGACAATTTTTTCTTGGTATTATTTAATAAATACGAAGTGTCTTAATTTTTTGCATATGTTCGGGGACTGTTTTGCAAATAATATTTTTCTGTTCTCAAATTTATGTGCATATATTTTTATCATCGGAAATTTTACCTACTTATAGTTTGGCCCTACAACACACTGAATTTTGCTGCGATTAAGTGTTTATATGTCATATTCTAATCGATTTACAACACCATAATAACGTACACGGATTACAATTAATTTGCAAATGGAACTAAATTAAATTTTACATAATTACATAATGATAGTAATAAAACATATACTATAAAATTCACTATCATCTTTGTATATCGTTAGTTTTATGAGAAAACTTTGTAATTCTACTTAACACGAATTATAGTAAAATACTCAATACCAAAACATCGCCTAGAAAACAGTAGATATAGTATTATTAACGAATGATGACTATTCAAGGTCATTTATGAGCCGTCTGGTGTAATACTACGTGCAGATAAATTCACTGCATTTCGTACCCATAGGCGTGCAACATGAAATATTTATGGATACATTTGAAGTGAAAACATAAATGTAATTAAATATGTATTTCTCGATTGGATCAAAGTAAAATTGGGAAAACTTTGAGAAAAACAGTCTAATCAAACGTTTTCATCAGACTGTTTTTCTCCAAGTTTTCCCAATAAATGTAATTAATTTGAAAATTTTGTTTCTTTTTAAATAATGCTATTCTCATAGTTTTATCACCTATGTTTTTACATAAAACAAAAATATAGAATGGTTGTAAACCATAGAATAATAATTTGATTTAAATGTCAACGTCACTGAATAAAGATTAGTACAGATGGTAGTGTAGTAGATAATTACATGTCTGTAAATCTGCGACATACGTCCCTATTATTTTTAGTGTTTTAGAAAGTAATGCAATCCTTTACGTATATCTGTCACATCACATAAATCTTTCTAATACAAAATGTTGCAAAGCTAATGCTATATAAAGTGAGGTGTATTCTTTCTTCCTTCCTACAAATGACCTTGAATAGTCATCTTTCGTGAATAATAGTTTATGCAATCGTCAAATAAGTATGGACTGGAGATTTCTACATTGTTGCCAATTTAGTGGTCATGTTGAAAATGCTAAGTTTGAAGAAGCGGCAACACCGCATGGCAAGGGACAGGGTGGGGAGAAAAGTTGAGCATCAATCCATACTTATTTGACGACGACGGCGAGTATACGGCCTGAAGAGCTAACAGAATTGAAGTGCGCTCTGTAAAAACAATTAAAGCTATTTTGTTTTAAAATGTATAAAATAGCTTCAAATTAAGCTTTAAACTACTGAAAAAGTTACTTAAAGTAGCTTAGGTTAAAAAGCTGTTTTAGAGAAAAATGTAGCTCAATATATTTGAAATAGCTTGGCTACAGCCACGAGAAAATGTAGCTAGCTACTGCCCAGTTCTGCACTGACACACACCTGTTATCAAGTCAACAATCAAGTAGCCAACAAAACACAGCACCGCAAGTGTGTGCTAAGCCATGATGCCGAGTGTTCGGCAACTTACTAATCCATAATCCTGTCCCTCCTTTTCATTTATACTAGAATACTATATACTTGTAGTTATATGTATACCTTATATTAATTACTTATTGCGATTATTATATATCTAGTTACGTTTTTATATTTGTAATACGACACAAAGACTGAACTATCGAGAATGTAGAACAATTGTTTGTTTTCATTTTCAGTTTTATTTTGTTAACTGCAATACACGTTGAGAGATGTTATGTAACTTAGTAAGCTATAAGTTTGCTCTTTTACTTAATTAATTCTTTTTGAAAGTTGAACTTGGCGCAAGAAATGAAATTTTTTGTTACACATTCGTGCCTTTGAATGAATTGTTGAAATTGAACATTCCAATCTTTTTAAAAAAGACCACAGCACGTGTGGTTTGGGCTTTCAGAGTGGCCGACACAGAGTGCCCCTTTCTCATGCACGCCAATGTTTGCTCTACGTGTTATCATCTCCTGATACCTATTGAATATTTATTTCTACATACAATTGTTAATTTCTCTTTCATTTATTGTTAAAAGATGTCATCTTGAATGTACTGCATTTGCCATTTTTGTTTAAGACTGAATTATAGTTACGTTTTTTAATATTATTGATTAATATTCCCAAAGTATTGTAAGCCATATGTTACTATCGTATCCTACTGTTAAGAGACATAATTCTGCAATATACACACTGGTTATTTTTAGATGTTATATGAATCAAGCTAAACAGATCTCACTTGTACCATATGTTACCTATCGACCTCCGGTCGACTGCTGTAATTCGAACTACCTCATTCAATGAACAATTACCTAATTGATTTATTTACCCACATATTTCTGCAGATGTATTGTAAATATATTATAGTAAACAAACATTTTATACTAATATCACATGTATTTATAAAAGAAAACTAACAGAGTTTATTATTTAGTTCAGAACTGAAATAAATAAAATATGATATATAAAATTTATTATGTCGACTTATTGTATAAATGATTTCGAATTTTTTAATCAAATTTTATTATACCGTAAAGATTGATGTAGATTAAGGATGTAGTGTTGTGTTTTTGCACTGCACTTGGATTTGCAATTATACAAAATGAAAATATACGTCATATACTTGTACAATTGTTTCCTTATTCAATTTGAACAAGAACAGGAGGCACTTGCAGTCACTCAAGGTCAACAATATGGCGGCTCATGGCTCATCAGCTGATTTTGGACAAACAAGCTTCAGCCAGCCTGTCTAGTATTGTATTATACTTGGTTTCACGGAAGAAAATAGTGATGGGAAGATAGGTGCAGTTTGATCTTGTTGTTTGATATAATATCCAGATATTATCCAATCCTTCTCATCACTATTTTCTTACGTGAAATAAAGTTTATAATGTATAATGAATAACGAGGCCTTAAAGTTCCAGATTGTGTTTATCGTAAACAGAGATATATTGGACGTTTTGAGTAAATATCAGGGGCGGATTGAGATTTAAATATCAATGCAGGGCCGCTCCGTGCGGGTGGGCAGGTTGTGCCCCGCACAAAGGCGCCTGACTGAGGGCCGCCGTTTCAAGACAGTAAAGTAAATTGTAGTATAATGAAAATAATTATCGTACCAATCGGTTCGTTATTATTCTAGCATTGTTATATTGAAATAATAACTGGGAAAATGTTGATTACAACAATGAATATATAGATTATAACTCAAGAATATTGATTACAAGATTGCATCCCATAATGAAGGCAATATTTAAATACCTACTAGCATTTTGCGAAGAATCAAATGCGTTATGATATATACAATTTTGAAATCTGTTGAAAATTGTTGATTACAACAAACGATTTTGATTTTAACCTATTGATTACAAGAATGAATCTAAGCATTTTTGAAGAACAAGAACTATAGTTTAAACTTGAATTTGTAAATTTTACATCATGGGGGAAGGGGCGGTAAAATATAACATAGCACAAAGGCGCCTTATACCCACGGAGCGGCCCTGTATCAATGTGGGAAATTTTTGAACTGACCATATGTGTGATGGCCCTTTTAGTAGGTACCAGTATTAAATTAAACAAAATTCAACCTCCACCCATGTTAAAAATGTGTTTTTCTTCTAACTAAAATATATTATTAATCATTATCATTATTGTAATCAACTTTTCTTTATTGTAATGAAAAAGTTTATTGTTGTAATCAAAACTTTCTTTCTATGAGCTGAAGTGCTGTCAGATATAACTTCTGCATTAACATTTTAAAGAATACAAAAATATTGAACTACATTAATTTATTTAACAGTCAGTAGGTAGTAAATAAATGTGGGGCCCTTTGAAACGTGTGGCCTGGTGCGACTGCACCGTTCGCATCAGCCTTAAGTCGGCCCTGTTTTTAATTCTTTAATTATTCGTACCTAATAAATTAATTGTAATGATAAAAAAGTGTACTTTTTTACTATAAAGGGCGAGGGGGCCCGAAAATTTAATAAAAAAGCCTTGGATTTGTTGTGGCTAATTTCACATTTCTCGGGTGCTACTTTAGACTAATTATTGTATAACAAAAATGTTTATGTTGTTTAAAAAATACCCACGATATAAATCAATATATATAAAATTAGACAATAGCAACAATGAACCGGTACGTACTATAAAACAATTGTTATATTTCTTTTGTGTTTAATAAAGTATATTGTTTTTATGGCGACCGAAGAAAAAAAAGTAAGTAATAAGTAAAATAACAATATAAGTTGATCCATCATATTTCTCCATATGACATAATAAGGGCTTGCAACGGGCAGGCAACACACATGACATCTAAGTAAGGAACGTTGTGGCAAATGTAAAAGTAAAAATTAATAGATGTGTTGTGTGTGCAAGCTACCCTAGGGATATAATATCACAGTTTAAAATAATTTAAAAGTTTTGGAATATATTATAATATATTTTCCACGACAATCTGCTTAGAGCTTTAAGTAAAGTATCACTTCCGGTTTATCAATTTTAGCCAAATTCTAATATGTTGTTTCCCTTCATATATAAGCCTTAAGTACATAATTTTAAAAGTTTCGGAATTTATCATAATATATTTTTCACGACAATCTGCTTAGAGCTTTAAGTAAAGTGTTACTTCCGGTTTATCAATTGTCAAAATCGTCGTTAATTCACGTTAACGCCAGAAGTTAATTATCGCTGGGTTTCAGAATCCCTATATTAAATTCTGAAGATAACATACGTAACAAAAGTATAATTAAGGGAAGTATATTGAATCTGTTTATTGCTACAAAAATTAACATAGCTTAAACTTTTTGTGACAGGGGCACTGTCCCCTACCAAATTGTTTGTAGGGGGCACGCGCCCCCATGACCCCCACAAGTCGACGCCCCTAGTTCAGCCATATTCATGAAACATGAAAATAGCAATGTTTCTGAATGTGAATAATCGATTTAAGGGTTCATACCCCCAAAATTAGGGGCTGAAAAAAATTTTTCACCCCAGATTCGAAATCTATAGACATTTTTACATAAGTAAACCTAATTTTCAATTATTCCAACAACTAATACAATTATTACAAAAGAAAGTTTGAATAATGAAATAACTAAATAAAAAGCAATAAACATATATTGAGAGTTAGTGATGTTTCTGGGTTCATAGCGCCCAAATAAGGGGTTGGATACTTTTCTACCATGCAGGGTTGGATTCTCCAGACTTTTTACTATAAATGTGCAAAGTTTCAGCCAAATCCATGAAGGACCAATTTTCATAAATTAATGATAAACAATTAATGTAAGAAAACGTTGTTTATATTGGTCGTTAACCCACTTTAGGGTTAATAACTCCAAAACTAAGGGGCGGCAACTTTTCTACCCCACATATTTCAATTCTACGGGCTTTTTTACCTATATGCACCAAGTTTTAGACAAATCGATGAGGGACCCATTTTTGCTATGAAGCGGCAAAGATAAAAATTTGTTTAAGGGTTTCCATCCCCTTTATAGGGTTATAACCCTGAACCCTGTCGAAATACGTAAAATTAGTGTGCACCATTGAACTCAGCACTCTTTAATTAGCCTGTATACCAATTTTCATAATCATTTAAAAATTGGTTCAAAAGTTATGCACTCTTAAAGTTGAAATTTATTGTAAGAAATTTATTAACAAATTTTGTCTTAGGGAATCCAGGGGATTCCGTGTGACGTCAGAGGGAATTCCCTGTGACGTCGTAGTTCCCACGGGGGTTTTCCCGTTTTTAATGGTAGATTTTTGTCCAACTTTAAAAATTTATAACTCGGGAACGGCTTGAGATATCTAGACGAAATTTGGACAGTATACTTTAGGGACCTTTGGGCATCGATTAGTAATTTTGATACTTAATTAATTAAACCAGGGGTATTAAAAATGTTGAGGTAAAGTTAAAGTAGCATAACTTTTGAACCGTTTGAGATATGAAGTTGAAATTTGATATGGGTGTAGTTAAAACTTTGGAAATTAATTTGGATAATTAATTAATTAAACCAGGGGTATTAAAAATGTTGAGGTAAAGTTAAAGTAGCATAACTTTTGAACCGTTTGAGATACGAAGATGAAATTTGATATGGGTGTAGTTAAGACTTTGAAAATTAATTTGTATAATTAATTAATGAAACCAGGGGTATTAAAAATGTTGAGGTAAAGTTAAAGTAGCATAACTTTTGAACCGTTTGAGATATGAAGATTAAATTTGATATGGGTGTAGTTAAGACTTTGAAAATTAATTTGGATAATTAATTATTGAAATCAGGGGTATTAAAAATGTTGAGGTAAAGTTAAAGTAGCATAACTTTTGAATTGTATGAGATATGAAGATGAAATTTGATATAAGTGTAGTTAAGACTTTGGAAATTAATTGGGTATTTGGTAGATGCAGTTTATGTGTTAGCGGTAAAAAAATATAAAATGTAACTTTTGTGCCATTTAACTTATAGGTGTGTAATTTGGTAAATATATTTAGTATTTCTAATTAGGGTAAAATATTAATTATATCAGTGGTTTTAAAAACGTGGGACTTAAAAAATTATAACTTACCGTTTGAGGTATTGAGCTGTAATTTCGTATATACAATACTAATAAATTTTATTAATAAAATATACCAGTGGCATCAAAATTGTTATACAAAACATTTTTTTATTAAAAAAGGAATACGTATTAAGTATAAATATACAAATATTTTACGGGCAAAAATATATATTTTATACATTATTACATTACCTATAGCATGTGGACTATAGTACAGCAATAATTTGGAAATTGGTATACCTACTTATTAAAGTTTTTATACCCATTTTAATTTTATTACTACTACAGATGCCTTGGGGAAAAATATATATACAAACTAATTTTCGTCTAAATATTCCAACGGCTGCATCACAAAACATTTAACGAACTTTGTATACAAATTTGAATATATGCCGCGGGTACGAGGTGCATTTTAATTCCACAAACAACGTCATAGATGTCTCTACCTGTACTGAAATTGCAGATGACGTAAAATCATCCGATCACGTTCTGTTATTTGATTCGCTGCAGAATGTGTGGTGATTTTCATAAGTCAGTATGAGAAATTGCGATGTGAGTTTTGTGAAAAATATCGTTTAAAGAAATGAGTGAATTTGAAAATAATGGCCATTTCGCCTCTGGCGATGGCTTTAATATTAACGAACTTACTGGACTAGATGGTAAGAAGTGTTAATCAGTATTAATCCATTAAATTCATGAGAAAGTTGTTTGTTGTCATTGTTGCATCATAGAATTGGACTAATAATAGGACTTATTTAGGATATATTAATTTAAATTGATGAAAATATAAATGAAATAAAACATTATTTGTTGTTGTTAATGTTTATCATTTGTTTTGTGTATTCTAACCCTATTTTTATTTGTTGATTCTTCCAGATTTAATTTCAAATTGTGAAAGTGAATTAATGAAAAATGAAAATTTATTTGGGGATGATGCTATATTATCCCAATTAGAAGATTCGATAAAAATGGAAGATATGCCATTAGATATTCTGGAATTACAAAATTCATACTTGGACAACATTACAAATGACCAAGTATCGCCTGTATCGATGGACAGCGGATTTATTAGTAGTCCTGAAATGTCTTCTAGTTTATCACCAAATTCATTAATGTCTTCACCACATCACCAATTACGATCACCACAACAAGCTTCACCAACTTTACCGTCAATTCAAGTTCCGCAATCGATACCTGTTCAACAAAACTTAAAAATCCAACAAATACATCCTCAACATTTACACAATCAGACAACCGTACTTTTATCTACAAGTTCAACAACTCCACAAATGATTTATACAAATATTCATCCAACAACACAACAATTAAACATACAACCATCAAATCAACATCTTCTACAATTACAAAATTTGAAACAAATGCCTAAACAACGAGTGCAAAAAACTCACACACAACCGTTGATAGTGCAAAATATGAGCCAAATTCCTGGAGATAAATCCAAGCCGGTTTTAGTGCAAGCTACGTTAATAAAACCAGAACCGCAAATCAACCAAACTTTGATGTACACAACTGCTCCGGTTAATGGGGTATCTAATAACCCCACTTCGATTCATACGTTGGTAAATACAGGAGGAACGATTCTAGCAACCGGGATTCCGTTGGTGCTAGATCCAGATAAAGTTGCGATTAATAGGATTCCACAGACTGGTAAAGAACCTAAAGTGAAGGAAGTGAAACGTAGTGCTCATAATGCAATTGAGAGAAAGTATCGTACGAGTATCAATGATAGGATTGTGGAACTTAAAAATATTATTGTCGGTGTTGATGCGAAGGTAAGAGGCGTTTTATGCCATTAATGTTTAGTAATTGCATTCTACTGTGTTTTTCCAGTAACATAATTACACGACTATCTTTTCGTTTACTGAGTCGGGATAAAATTTCCATTGGCCATATGTATTTTCCAATTACTTTTCAATTTAAATTTGTCACAAATTAATTAAAAATCATGGGCTAAATATTTCCATATTCGGAAAAAAATGTTAAATATTTTTTAATATTTTTATAAATTCCTTTTTTTTGTTTAACACTTGTTGAATATTATGAATACATAAATTGCCGTTTCCATATTGTGGGTTTTCACGAACCCTTTATTCAATTATGCAATAATCATCCTTTGTCATGATTTCCTATCCAATCGTCGTTTCTCACGGTATTGGTTAACCGAACCCGTAATTAAATATGCATCATCCACCGACTCGCGTTCATCCACTTGTGATTTCTTGTAATGTGGGTTGATACAAACCCCAACTTCAGAAATGCTACAATCATTTATTACGCATTTTATTCAATTGTCATTTTTCACAATGTGGTTTAATACGAATGGACCTTTCCAATTTAAGGGCTATCTCTTTCTATCGCTGCAAATAGTAAGAAAATGGCGCGAACAACTGCCAGTTGGGCTGTCAAACGAAACGTCAAAAATATTGCTGTCATTAAAATACCTGTATTCTCAGTGAAAATTTGCATCGTTAGACATTTTACCTTCAATAAAAGCTTTTGTAACTTATTTCGATAAGATTTTTTAAAGTTATCTTACATTTTACGTCTATTTTTTTTAGAATCAAACGTCATAGATCTCAGTTGTTCTTACTATGCGCAGATCCCCATTGCGCATATCTTCTATCTCTTTAAATTGGAAAGGTCCATTACTAATAGACCTTTTCAATTTAACAGCTATCTCTTTCTATTGCTGCAAATAGTAAGTAAAGGCGATTTCGGGCGACAACCGTTCACTTGCGGTATGTTGCGTTCAGGTGCGTTCACACATTCGGGCGCTAGGAACAACATACCCGGTATGCTTGGATCAGTGCTCACAGCTGAACGGGTTTGCTAGTCGGATCAGCTCTCTGTTCACTATTTCTATCTCTTTTTATCATGTCTTTTTTTGAAATGTCAAAAGTCAAAACAGTCGGAGTCGTGGTCTTATGTCAAACAGGGTGACATTATTTTCGTTGACTCTTTTTTGGACTAATATGGAAAAAACTATCTTTCTCCGTTAATGCATTTTAATTGTCAGACACTATTTTTGACAGTATTAAATGTCGCAGAATATACATAACCTCCAAGTACGGTGTCAACAAGTGAACCATTGATTTTTGGCGCCACCACTGCCCATAGCATACCGCAAGTGACCGTAACTGATCCTAAGAAGTGAACGGGTATGTCGCCCGAAATCGCCTTAAAATGGCTCCAACAATTGCCAGTTGGGCTGTCAAATGAAACGTCAAAAATATGGCAGTCATTAAAACATCTGTATTCTCGGTGAAAATTTGCATCGTTAGACATTTTAGCTCCAATAAAAGATTTTGTATCATTTTCCCAGAAGTTTTTTAAAGTCAAAGATTTTTCACACATTTTACGTCTAATTTTTTTTTAGAGAAAAACGTCATAGGTCTCAATTGTTCTTACTATGCGTAGATCCTTATTGCGCATGTCTTCTCTCCCTTTAAATTGATAAGATCTATTACGTTATGCAAAAATCATCCTTCTTCAAATCTTTCCCAAACGTCATTTCTCGCATTATTCATTGGCACGAACCCATTCTTTCCTTTGGGCACTCCTTCACTCTGAACAGTACATCTGCCTCTTATCTAATTAAATTATTGAAAATATTAAAATAATAATCAGACAAATGTTTTTATTATTTATTAGAAACATTTATTTATTCTAAATTATGCTTTTCGCAATGAAATATTTTATTGGGCCATTTTCTTACTACTTACTACTAAATGATGTGACATCTGGTGGTAAAATAATGAACTACAGATTGACTACAGCTCTACTTGTTATTAAAGTGTGTAATATTAAAAATTAGTTAAATACTGTACGCATTTGTGTATTTAAATCGACATACAATTTGTAATATGATGAAAAAATCTGATGTGGCCAGCACATAACCTCTCGCCAGATATTTTATCTGGTTGGTTGTACGCATAAAACAAAAAATATTTTTAAATACAAATACATATATTCATGTCTCACTACAAAATAATTCTCACATATATTTGCAAAATCTATGGGATATTTTAATATAAATTATGTACAATTTTCTTTTTCTATTTTCCTTTTCTTTATGTTCGGCATTTTTTCGCAACTTTCTTTTATATCCTTTTTACGTATATTTTTTTGCGTTGTTGACATTTTTTATTTTCATAATCTTCATAATGATGTATACCTAAATATTTTTGACAGTGGCATACAAATATTTTTGATAGTAACATTTATGTGTCAATTACAAACATTTGAATTTCTTGCCTTGAAGTAGTTTGATCTGAGATTTTTTAACGTTCTTTAATATAAGTATTTACATAAATTTTCGATAAATAATATTTAGATGTTTTTTTTTCTTGCAACTACTACTTCCGGTTTTCCAATTGTTACCAAAACTTAATCAACTCTTCCCATTATTGTTAGATTGAGGAATCCGTAATTAATAATGTCTTGGGTCATATAGTATTTGCGAAATCGTGGATCCAACACACACACACACGCTCCAGGGACCTTAAAACGTGCTTATTCACTAAAATCTGGATATGCGATTTTTAGCACGAATTCAATACCTCTTTTAGCGAGAGGTAATAATAATTACAATGCGTGGTTTAAAAAATTATAAATGAATATACCTATCTTGAATATTTTGTAGATTTATTCATCATATTTCAAAGAAAACTTTGTTTAAAAAAAAATAGTTTTATTCACAAAAATATATACATTTAAGTTATTTTTACTTCCATAAACTACACGAATACATCCTCTACTAATGTTCACAAGTGATTAAGAAATGTAACCATGAAATTTACTATAAATTAATATAAAAAGAAAATTAAATATAATACAATATACAATGAAAAATACACAATTCTATAAATTATGTGTTTTACCATCTGACAGTAGGCTAACTTCATACTTGTTCAACCTGTAGTTCAAAACTTGCCACCACAGCGCTGCGATCTTAAAAATACATGCCAATACAGAACTGACCAAAATGAGTAACAAAAGATTAATCAACATAGGTCTGATCTTAACTGTTTCTGAGGAATCTGTCATTTTGTATTGGAGTCGAAGAAAAACTAACAAAGATAGAGACTATAAAAATACGAAAAACATTTTATATTAAACTTTTTTCTCAATTTCTAATAGTTTTTTGAAAACTAAACATCTAAAATGACCTCTCAGCGTAAACAAAAAATCTCTTTTAATCGAAGTCGTAACTCTTATAGTTTTCGACATAGCAGAGGTAAATCCCGTAAAAACTCATTTTCACTGCCGTATATCTAGGAATCTATTGAACATCGGACCCATATTGATTAACCTGTTTTTTTTTTTTTTATTAATTTTGAAGTTCAATTCATAAACATCCTACCGACACTAAAACGTCTTGGTGTTTGTATGTATTCTAGTTAAACAAATCAGCAATCTTGCGCAAGGCGATCGAATACATCCGCTTTTTACAAAACTCGAATACAAAATTAAAACAAGAAAACATGGCCCTTAAAATGGCCGCACGTAAACAAACCCTCAAAGACCTGTTGGCTGCCGGTAACACCAACGTGGACGATATGTCTACGGAATGCATTGGAGACGTCACTCCTCCTCATTCGGACGTATCTTTGTCTCCTCCACATTCCGACAATTCGTTGCCTCCTTCACCTGAGATGTATTCCACTTCTTTGAAGGATGAGAGCGACGATGAGACAGTGGGAATTAGTAGAGGAATGCTGGATCATTCCCGAATGGCGCTTTGTATGTTTATGTTTACTGTTCTTGCGTTTAATCCGTTTGGAATTGCGTTGAATAACTTCTCTGGAGGAAGTATTGGGTTTACGGGGGGTGTGGGGCGCACTCTTACGTCTGTTGATTGTAAGGTGATTTGTTTTTATTGTTAGGAAATGTTTTGAATATTGTGGTTTGCAGATGATGAATCAAGTACTTGGCATTGGTTTAGTTCATCCATATTTTTATGGATGTTTAATTTGTTTATATTATTTATTTGTCTTATAAAAATGTTGGTTTATGGTGACCCGGTTATGCCTGGTAAATCTAAAGAAGCGCAGAATTTTTGGCGGCATCGAAGGCAAGCTGACTTCTATCTTTCAAAGGTAAAAAAGTTTTGTATAACTGAGATTTCTAATAATTGTTAACTATGGAACACCGTTTTTATATTTATTCTACATTTAAACATATCTTAAATTATTTAAAAATAAATGAAATAAATACGTCTTAAATTCAAATATTTATAAATATCAAAAATTCATTTTTAGATCAAGAATTGAATTAACGACATCAATAATAATTAAATTAAGGCCCGCTATTTTCACTTGCGAATAAAGTTTCGAATAAGTATTCATTAAATAAATTTATTCTATATATTTAACGAATAATTCCATTGCGTCTTTTCACACATTTTACACAAACAAATAGTTCTGTCGAATAACTTTAACGTTTGTGAATTGGTAGCCTTACAGAGTGAATTTGTGTCAGTGGAGAAGGATGGAGTTTGGCGTAGCCACGTTAAGCAGACAAAGATGGAATGTGTCAACTACTTTTGAATCCGTAGTTGCCAAAATTTTGTTTGACATCTTTAATGTCAATGTCATCTATATTATGCATTTTAAGCCCCGGGAGACTGTAATTTAACAAGTGTACCATATCTAATGCATCACTATGTGGTAAACGAGATATGTATATTGTAAAATTGTTCTTGTACTTTTGGTATATTTCTTTCAGTATTTAACAAAAGTATCCAAAATTCGAAAATATTTTGCCACCGTCAAATGACAGGATCTTTATAATGATTTACCTATTTACTGTTTGAGATCAAATGCGATCCCAAATATATGATACTAAATTGTTTTCATAATCGGAATCTGTCAAAAATTATTTCATGTATCTGATGGTGTGTGATCGATTTCTCACGTTATTTATTAATTCATAGTTGAAAATATCATCATAATATTTAATATATCCATTTTGTTAATAAATCTGCACTATGTGGAAATGTAATGAACTTACGAATAAACGACGCTACCCAAGTACCGAATAATTTATTCCGCGAATAACATGTTATTCTTTCGAATAAATTTATTTGCAAGCGAAAGTACCGGCCCTTAGGATATCAAGAATTGAATTAAAGATACCAAAAATTGAATTAAGGCTGTTTTAATAGTTATTTGTATATCTAGGCCGCGAAATCAAATGAATTTCGCGGCCTGTATTGCGGCTGCGATATGCTCATTTCGCGTCCGCTTGCACAAAAAATAAATTATAGATATCACCTCTCCTTAAATAACATGTCCGGAATTCGAACTTTTGATATTTTAAAATAATTTTGGATATCAAGAATTGAATTATGGATATCACATATCCTTAAATAACATGTCATTTAAAAAAGATGTGATATCCATAATTCAATTCTTGATATCCAAAATTAATTCAAGATTTCAGAATTCGAATTTTTGACATCTTAAATTAATTCTTGATATCCAAAATTATTTTAATACATCAAAAATTCGAATGCTGGATATGTTATTTACGAAGATGTGATATCCATAATTCAATTCTTAATATCCAAAATTAATTTAGGACGTAAAAATTCGAATTCTTGATATCAAGAATTCAATTAAGGATATCAAGAATTGAATTAATGATATCAAAGATAGAATTAAAGATATCAAAAATTCAAATACAGATATCCAAAATTGAATTCTGAATACAATAAATTTAATTTTTGATACTTATAAATGTATTTTTGATATTCTTTATTCAATTCTGGATCTCTGGTATTCAATTCTTGACATCCTAAATTATTTAAGGATGTCTGAAATTAATTATAGACGTCTTTAATTATTTAAAGATGTCCATAATTCAATAGGGGATTCCACCATTTTTTTTATAATTTCATCTGAATGTATAAGTAAAACTAAGACTGTCGGTGAAAATCCGGTGAAAAAATTCATATTAATAAGCGAGTTATGTCCTCCGAAATTTGAAAATATAGATGTGACGTCACGTATATAAGTTTTTATATCAAACTATTTTCTTCGTGGACCTAAATGTTCTTGAAATATATGCTATTTCTAAATTATATTTATAAAAAATAAATGAATATTATTATACTGTACAAGAACAAGTCGACATGATTTATAATTGCAAATGTATTTAAATTATTAAGTTTAATGCAAAATATTTATATTCAAATAAAAACTGTTTGAGAATTGCAGTACTGGACTGATAGCCACGCCTCCGCTATTTGAATTTCTCTACTTCCATTGGTAGTAGGCTCCGCCCCTAACTCGGTATTCGTTATATATTTATAGGAGGTCTTTGAGTCGCCAATCAAAATAATATATATGGATTTCATATGAATGACGAGCTGCTAAAACAAAAACCCCCTTATATCCGAAGTATTTCAATTATATCATTTTATTTCTTTAATATTCATTATTAAGCATATGCTTTTACTATTTTTTACTAATTTCTCTTAATTCGATTGTGCTGTAATCTCCTATTTTTAATGTCTTTTAATAATTAAGTATATCTGAAATAAAATTTTTGACGTCTTTAAATAATTTAAGATGATTTTAAATGTAGAATAAATAGTAAAACGGCGTTCCAAAGTTAACGCAGTTTAGAAATTTATCCATAATTACAACATATTTGTTTGTCTTGCAGGGAGACAAACTTGGAGCAATCCAAGAATTAAAAAGATGTTTACAATGTTTTGGAACATCTCTCCCTACTAGCCGATTTGAAATATTCATGTCAACATCTTGGCAACTTATTCGACAAATTTTACATAGACTGTGGATAGGTAAATGGTTATCCAGACAAGCTGGAGGAATTTTCGTAGATGGGTACGACATTTTTTATATTTATTTTCACAGTATAAATTAATATTTTATTTCAGGGCTAGCAAACACGAGGCGATAAGTTCTTGTAAAGAATTATCGCTGGTGTACCACCGTTTGAATCAGCTGCAACTTGTAAATTCAAATGTTGAGTCTGGGCATTGGGTAGGGTTGATGTGTGCTCTTTCAGCTGTGAATTTGGCTGAAGCTGCTTCGGCTGTGATGCCGGCTGATCAAGTAGTAGATGTGTATGTTGCTGCTGCTTTACGGATGAAATATACGTGTCCTTCTTTTCTACAAGGCATAAATCGGTGAGTCACATTTGCAAATTAAATTATTTCGCTTCATTCAAATTCATATAATAGCTATTTTATTCTTCCTATTTTAATTTTTTTACTTGGATATTATATTACTAACCGAACATACAGCAAATATTTCTCACTCCTTACATACAGGGTGGGGCAGAAAAACCTATCCGATTTCAAATCCCTTTTTCCCAGAAGAGGGAGCAGGTAGAGTAGTGGGGTAAAAACCGTTAGAAAGCCGGTTTTATGCCATTTGTCAGTAGTCAACATGCCTTGGTCTGGTGAACATCGTGCTTTTGTTATTGAGCGGTTTATCGAATGCGGCGGTTCGATAATTGCTACACATCGTGCTTTTCGAATTCATTTCGGACTCGGGCGTCATGATCCTGTTCCACATCACGCTACGATTAAAGTGTGGGTGTCAAATTTTAGACAGACGAGTTCAGCATTGAAAAAGAAGTCGCCTGGACGTCCCAGGACAGCAACAGGACCTGAAAACGTGGCCAATGTGAGAGCCGCGATTGAACGTTCCCCGCGTCGTTCGGCGCGAAAACATTCGCTCGCTTTGGCGATTTCCAACCGCAGTATTCGGCGCATTTTGCACCGGGACCTCAAAATGCATCCCTACAAAATGGTTGTTGCACAGGAATTAAGTGAAAGGGATTTTGAAACCCGTACGAACCTGTGTCGCGATCTCCGAGAACTCCCAAACGACGATGTTGTGCTCTTCACGGACGAAGCCCATTTTCACCTTTGTGGTGCCGTTAACAGGCAGAATTATTGATATTGGAGTGACGAAAATCCTCGAGAAATCCATCAGGAACCCCTCCATAGCCCAAAAGTGACTGTGTGGTGTGCTCTTTCCCGCCTAGGCGTCTGGGGGCCTTACTTTTTTGAAGAAAATGGGCAAACCGTAACGGTCAACAGCGAGCGCTATTGTTTCATGCTGGAAAATTTTCTTAGACCCAAAATGGAAGAAAATGGCGTGGAAAATGTGTGGTTTCAACAGGATGGTGCAACCGCCCTCACATCGCGACGATCAATGGACATTCTCAGGGAACTGTTTCCCGGTCGCCTCATTTCCCTGAGAGGTGATCTTGGCTGGCCGCCGCGCTCACCGGATCTCACTCCATGTGACTTCTTCCTTTGGGGTTACCTCAAATCGAAGGTTTACCAGCATCGACCAAGGACCCTTCTTGCTTTACGAAGGGAAATTGCTCGGGCAATTGAAGAAATTCCTGTGGAAATGACGGTGAAAGTCATGGAAAGCTACCGCGAGCGCCTAAATCAGTGTATCCGCTCCCAAGGACGACATTTGAGTGATGTGCTTTTCAAAACTTAAATTTAAAAATGGCATAAAATTTGCGATATGTTAATAAAAATTTTTTTTGACAAGTTGAGTGGTTTTAATTTTATAACGTTTTGAAATCGGATAGGTTTTTCTGCCCCACCCTGTATTAAAGTGACCGATTTTCGGTAGCGATATACCACATCCGGATCATAATTTCTTTTATAATTTTACCAGAACATTTTTAGTCTGCTCTTATTCTAGTTTATATACTGTTACTCATTCTCACCCTATAAAATAATAAAAATTAGTTTTTCTGTCAAATTACATAACTTGGGAGTCTTGTCTAAGCTTCAGAGTATGTTCATTCAATTGTTTATTTCTGCATCACTATCCATGTTGAAATGTAAAGCAAAATAAAATCATTATAAAATCTACAAAATGTATTACGATTGACAACTTCAAATCTTGCGTTACTTCATTATAAATCCAGCTTTCTGGATGTACATCAAACAAATTACTGCTAGTTCTGCAGTATCCCAAGGCTCCGTTTTAGGTCCTTTACTTTTTCTGCTGTTTATTAATGATATTTAAATACATAATTCAGCATTCCAATTTCTTGGTGAATGCGGATGACTTACGCTCTCTTTATTTGAAGTTTAAAAGTTCAAAAACTCAGGTTTTTGCCCATTTCAATTAAATATAATAACGTAAATAAATGTAATTTACATATTTTCCATTTTGCTAGAACTCTGTTAACTTTCAACATAGGGCATGCTACACAAACTACCCCGATTTTTCAACGAAGAATTCATTTAAATAATAAAAAATGGGGTGTTCCATTTGAATACCTGAATTTTTTCAATTTCAACTTTACGTTGACGTAGAAATTACATTATTCCAAAATTGTCGATTATTAATTTATATTACTGTAAACAGAAACTTTCTTTATAAAACTGTTTTTACGGATTATAGATTCTATTCTCGTGATATCGAGTGATAAAGAAGTGGCCGTTCTTACAGAAAAAATCAAAAAAGTGTGTAAAATTTGCCGCTGAATTTAATAGAAAAATAAAAATACAGCATTCCTTTTAAAATTAAGAAAATTAGGGTCTACTTCCTGATAAACCGGAAGTGCTACTGCATTGAGAATATTTTAGTTGAAACGGGCATGTCGGAAAACCTCTAGGTACCAAATTTCGTAAAATAATATTGAGTAATTTTTAAAATAACGATAGCGTAAGCTCGTCCTGGGACAGCCTGTACTGTTAGACATACCCTATAAAATAAGAAAAATTGTTTTTTTCTGTCAAATTACATAACTTGGAAGTCTTGTCTAAGCAACAGAGTATGTTCATTCAATTGTTTATTTCTGTATCACTATCCATGATGAAATATAAAACAAAATAAAATTATTGTTATACGATTGACTTGTGCCGAAGTTTATTATGATTGGTTATCTTGTGTTACTTCGTTATAAACCCAGCTTCATGGATGTACATCAAAAATTACTGCTAGTTCTGGAGTACCCCAAGGCTCCGTTTTAGGTCCTTTACTCTTTCTGCTATTTGTTAATGACTACGTTTATCTCGATAATTCAAGCGGCTTCAAGTATATTATGACTTGAAAAATCCTATTAGTATCTCAGTGGATTGAAAATAGAATTGAGTTATTTTCAATCTTCTTTAAGTTCGTATCGATTAAATAAAGATAGTTAAATACTCGATTATGCAGACAGACATGGAGAGGTATATGATCTAATTTCATCCTGGATATATAACCCCAAAATCTAAAAATTGTCTTGTTTTAACTTGTCTTCTCTTTCGAAAACATTAAAAAAATATTTGTTTCTTCATCACTCCAAATATTTCGCTTTTGGACTGTTTTACTAAGTTTTATGTCGCGACTTTTATAAAATGAGGTAAATTGCAAATAACCAACAAATGCTATGAATTCCATTATTTGAAGCTTCACTGTTTATTTCGACGGAAGTCAAGCCGCTTCGTAAGTCCAAGCCTGTTATTTTATAGGCTTGACTTGACATTTTCAAGCGGCTTGAAATATTTTATCTCGATCGTTTATTTCGAAGATTGAAAAGGGATTTACTAAATTCAAGCGGCTTCAAACGTCGAGATAAACGTAATCAATGATATAAACATAATTCAACATTCCAATTTCTTGATGAATGCGGATGACTTCAAATTATTTCAATCTATATGTATTATGAGCCTGCATTCGTATAATGTTACTCTATACTACTCTGTAAAATAAGAAAAATTAGTTTTTATGTCAAATTACATAACTTAGGATTGTTATCTAAGCAATAGATTTCAATCTTTATTGTAATGTATCTACAGCCTAAAACTTTGCTATCAGTTCTGGAGTACCTCAAGGCTCCGTTTTAGGTCCTTTAATATTTTTATTTGATCCAAATTATTGATGTATGTGGGTGACTTCAAATTATTTAGATCTTTAGTTAACATTAATGATTGTAGAATATTACGGCACTATCAGTTCTGGAGTACCTCAAGGCTCCGTTTAAGGTCCTTTAATATTTCTATTTGATCCAAATTATTGATGTATGTGGGTGACTTCAAATTATTTCGATCTTTAGTTAACATAAATGATTGTAGAATATTACGGCACAAGTTTAATTGTATTTAGCAGTGGGCACTAAGCAATCAGTTACATTTTAACTTAAACAATATTGGATTATTATAAAAGATTTCAACCTATTATACTATGTACAATTTTTTTATTTTGTATGTAATTAATTCCAGATACTATTTGGGACTGGCAAAACAAATCTCTATTAACACTTGCGAACGTATTCCTTCTCGTTTGCAGTGGTTATTCACTCCTTACGGGTACAGGTTTTTCGTTTCTCAACGGTTTGTTTACGAAGTTACTGTAACATCAACACCATTTACTTCTGTTGACAACAAAGCAGATCCTATGTCATTCGTTATGAAAGTATGTTATTTTCAAAATAAATTTGAATTTGACATGTTTATTTTTATATATTTGATATTAGGTTTATCGGGAACATTTACTGGAAAGAGCATTACAGACTTTAGTTGCTCCAGGAGGTAAAACTGACGTTAGCGAAGATGAATCCGTACGTAAAAGTCAAACTTCAGATGTATTAACCTACGTTCAGCTACTTATGGAGAATGTTACTACTGATATTCCAGCGTTGTTCAACCCCACATCGCTTAACAGTAAGAAGTACTTGTTGTAGTGGCTTCGAAATTTTCTATATTTATTTCTTCTCAGGTTACGAAGACGAAATCGCGCATTGGTGGACCAGCGTGGTAGGTGTCGCAGCATATTGGCTTCTCGGAGAGGACAGCCAAGCTGAACGACTTTATAAAAGAGTTGAAGGAATGCCAGAGTCGCTGGCTACTTTGAGTGATCCTCTACCGAGAGCTGTTCTTGCTGCGTATATCGGAAGACGCACATTCTTAGAGAAATCTAAACAAGTTTCGCATAAATACATTCTTAGATTGTGTGATATTGCTGGACAGTTGCTGGAAGATAGCTTGACGTACAGTAGCTGTAAATCGCCGACCGGGATGGCATTGGTAAGTGGATTTCTTTTTAAATTTCAAGCTGTGTTTCTTTTAAAATAAACTTTTCGCACAAATAGTCTTATTTTATTTCTAGATTTAAAATTATATACAGGGTGTAAATGAAATAAGTGCATTAAATTTAACCAGTAATATAACTCGGCGAGAGCAACAATATTTCTTAATAACTTTTTCTCGAAATCCCATATTTTTTTAGCATTTTTACCACCCCGTAAATTGACGAGTCGTTCCAAATATTTTTGTGATAATTGAATGCAGTAGCAATAGCTATGAAAAATTTTGTTTTTGCAATTGACATTCCTGTCAATTGTTGCAATTAAATTTTGACATTAGTAATAAACTTGTTTATAAGGTAAAATTCTGTCAAAATGCGAGTACACAGACATTGTAATTACTTACCTATGGTTTATTTATTTATTTTTTTACTCGTATCTGTACTACATTTTACTTGACATCACGGTTGACATAAAGACAGTGTCATGGAGTTGCCAACGCATTTACACGGAGCGTTTCCAAATCATCACCAAATTATTCTGTTCTTAATTCGCACATTTGTTAATCTTGTACATCTTTATCACATCACAATACGGAGTGTCACATGTTATAATTTAAAAAAAGCAACAGTTATATCCATAACATGTGCAAAAAGTTTTGTTTTCAGCACATAACAGACTTCAATTTTGGGAATGGCTCATAATGTTCATTAATGAGACTGAATTTACTTGGGAAGGTGTATTTATTATGCACAATACACATCTCAACAGACGAAAATGCTGTAAAATTTTTTATTAAAAAATGTTTGGGGAACAATAAATGGACGACTAATTATTGGTACTCATGTACCTCTTTTAAATGGACAAAAGTTTGTACTTACATTTTTTGAATAACGTATTTGAACTATTATGATTTATCGACGATAAATAATCATCTCATAACCTAATAACTATGCTTTTTCTCTTCGTCTCGTTACCTCGTTTCTCCTTGTCTTCCACTATTCACAGGTGATTAAAAACCTGGTTCAATACACAACTTTATACTTTTGTTATCCAAAATTTAAATTTATTTATTTTAAAAATTGTACTATTACGTATTAATTAATAATAATGTTATTTCCCTTGATTCGTTTATTAATTATTGTGACTGTAAGTGTAACCGATAACCGACAATTTTTGAGCTGTTTGTATCTCACTTGAATATGGCAGCAGCCATTTGTTCTCCATAGGCGGGTAACGAAATATGCAGCAAATCTTTAAAGAATTTTAACTCAAAATCTAAAAGACTTAGAAAAAAAGTTATTAAGAAATACTGTTGCTCTCGTCGAGTTACATTACTGGTTAAATTTAATGCACTTATTTCATTTACACTCTGTATGTATTAAAATAAATAACTTGACCTTGCGATTTGCCACTCATTTTTTTTCATTTTTTTAAAGAAAAAATCTGATGTGGCCAGCGCATTACATTCCGTCAGTTATATGAGGTATTTACGAAAATTCCACCGGTGAACTGTTACCGGTAAACAGCTTTTTATCAGGTTATAGTTACCGGAATCGATATTTTAAGAACGCAAGTGGTAAACAGGGTAGATCCATACCTATGAAATTTTTTGAAAATTTAAAACAGGTTAGCAGTTTGACGTAGTTAACAAACTGAGCAGAGTCCTAGTTTGAACGCATTTCCACTTTTAACGCGCGCGGTTCGCAACCTTTTTTGAGATTAGATTCTTCATGAATCCGGTAGATGGACCTGGTAGAAATTGTATAATTTTCGAACACGGTAACTTTTTACCATTCGTGTTTTCGAACACAGTTGGTAGATACGGTATCTACTGGTAGAATTTTCGTAAATGCCTATGTATTTTCTTAAAATCCATACAGAAAGTTCCTTGCAAAAGATTCTAAATTTCTTGTATGTACATTACCTTTCGACAGTTGTATGTATTTTATACAAATTCCATACAGAAAGTTTCGAAGAAAAAGATCCTATATTTCGAGTAAAATTATAACACAAATATACTACAAATATGTCAATTGCACTTGACATTGACATCTTTCAATCAAAATTTTCTTAATATAGTAGCTGTTTCTAGCATAGCTGGCTAATTTATGAAATTTAATTTCTTTATAATTTTATAACTCTATACCCATTTAATATGAAGTATAAAATGCAGTCAAATCGTATGGAGAATACAATGTTCTTTAATATTTATAATAACGTTAAATGTGAAAAAAATATTTAACATAGTTTTTTCAAGAATAACTTTTAAAATCATCAAATGAGGAATCTTCCGGTTGACCAATTATAACCAAAATCTAATCAGCTCTTCCTAAGGATGCAACGAAGAGGAATACGAAAGAATTATAATTTTTGGAATTGTAGTATTAGAGTTATCGTAGACGAAAATTTTTTTACACACACACACACACACACACACACACACACACACACATATATATATATATATATATATATATATATATATATATATATATATATATATATATATATATATATATATATATATATATATATATAGCGTGTGTCTGTCTTAAAGGTGTACATAGGAGATTAATATGGGAAATCAGTTTTTTGCAATTTCTTGCTCGCCTAATTATTTTAAGCAAAAACGCGTCAAATAAAAGTTTTAGGGCATCTAAATCAATAAATAGAATTACCTTTACATGCTTTGTAACGACAGAAATTAATTATAAAAATGTCCAAAATTACGTTGAAAATATCGACAGCCATGGAATTGAACAAAAAATAAATAAATGCGACGTTTTATCTGTCACAACGTAAGTTAATTTATTTGACGTTTCTGACAATTTGATAATAGTATATTATTCAATGAGCATGTAATGTATGGTATTACTCATGAGAATGAAGTTTGCATCACGAGCGAACGCGAGTGATGTAAATCATTCGAATGAGTAATAACCATTACATGCGAATAGAATACTATACTTTATCCACAATTGTCAAATAATAACATATCTGTGACATATTGGTTTTGAAAAATAAGTAGAATTTTCTCACTGACAAATGCAAAAATGTTTTTGTTTACATAGACAAATCTAGTCATCGGTGTAGTTGTAACAAAATTATGAAGTGATTTGACATTTAATATAAAATCTTAAAACCGACTATTCAGCTACAATTCAAGCTTAAGAAGAAAATAAAAGTATGAAAAATGACAAAACTAGTGTAATTTTGGTTTTTTATGTGGAAAGAATTACTTATTAAAAGTAATTTTGTGTGTAATCTTTGAAAGGTAGGATTTGAATTTGGCATAATGATTGAATAATATTATTCCATTGAACTGTCAATATTATTCAATTAGTAACAGTAACGAAGGTCATTAATTGATAAAAATCGGTAGAATTATGGGTATATTATTTGACAGTTGTGGATAATAGTATATTATGTTATTAGGAGTAGAAAGCGGTCTTTTTGTGTTGAACTCAGCTATTGCGGCCGAGGCGCTAGCCGAGGCCTGGCAAGCTGGGTAAAACACAAAAAGGGCGTTCTACTCCGAATGACATATACTATTTTTTCTTCAAGTGTTTCAAATAATTTTTTGACATTTTTTGGATTTTTTTTATTTGTAAAATTTCCAATTTTAGACAAAGCTGGCTGTGTACACTACAAAACACGAACGATTCAACTGTCAAATAACAATTTTCAATATGATCTGTGTTGATGTTGGTACTGCCGCCGCCAGCGGTGAACTAAGAAACTAACATTTTTTTACTAGTACAACAATAACAACATTTTTGTACTAGTAAGACAATGAATATTTTCTACAGCGTGTGTACAGTAGCATAATATGCATATTATAATACGCTTGAAGAAAAAACGTATTTATTTATTTTTTGTTCAATTCCATGGCTGTCGATATTTTCAACGTAATTTTCGACATTTTCATAATTAATTTCTGTCGTTACAAAGCATGTAAAGGTACTGTTTATTGATTTAGACGCAGAATTTTATGCCCTAAAACTTTTATTTGATGCGTTTTTGCTTAAAATAATTAGGCGAACAGGAAATTGCAAAAAACTGATTTCCCATGTTAATCTCCTATGTACACCTTTAAGATAGACACACGGTATATATATATATATATATATATATATATATATATATATATATATAAACAAACATCGTAAAAATAGTACAATCGTATTCTAGGGACCTTAAAACGTGCTTATTCATTAAATAAATCACCGAATTTTTTGACCAAAGACAATACCTTCCTTACCTAAAGATGACGGAAGGTAAAAAAGATATTTCTAACTTTGACTGCATACAAACTGTATACAACTGCCAATGCAACTCTCACGCAATAACTTACAACTTTTGCCGTCTAGTGTCGCGTCAGGCGTTAGAAACCAGGCGTATTATTAGTAGTAGTATTTTTATTTTCAGTATCGAAGTCTCCATTTTGATTGCTGCAGTGCATTGTAGTTGCATTGCATTTATTTTTAAATATGCAATGTTCCTGCCGTGCAAATACAGCTTTCAAAAAATTCTACATCATCTAATTATATTTAAATATAATTATTTATTTGTTGTATGTTTAAATATGGAATTAACGAAATATTTTGTTTGGTAGTTGGCTCAATTACTGCTTTGTGATTGGCTGTTGGAAACCCGTACTGCTTTATGGGAAGAAGAAATAACAGACTCAGAACATGCAATTCCTGTTCAAAACATGGTATTGACTGGGTTCCAGAGGGATTTGTCGTCTTTGAGGGCTCTTACGCAACATATTCCGGTAATTCTTGCTTTTTTCTTTCCTCTCTCCTCGATGAACATTCCAAACTTTCTTATTTCCCTCGAATTCTTTTCCTTTCTCCAGTCTCTCCATCGTTAAAGAACATCCTTCGTAGCCCAGCCGTGGTGTAGTTGGTAACACGCAACAGTACAAATGTTGAGATCGTGGGTTCAAATCCCGCCGGCTAGCATTCTTTTCTTTCTTTCCTTGATTTAAAAAATCAAAAAATATAAGGCGATTTCGGGCGACAACCGTTCACTTGCGGTATGTTGCGTTCAGGTACGGTCACATATTCGGGCGCTAGGAACAACATACCCGGTATGCTTGGATCAGTGCTCACAGCTGAACGGGTTTGCGAGTCGGGTCAGCTCTCTGTTCACTATTTCTATCTCTTTTTATCATGTCTTTTTGAAATGTCAAAAGTCAAAATAGTCGGAGTCGTGGTCTTATGTCAAACAGGGTGACATTATTTTCGTTGACTCTTTTTTTGGCCAAATATGGACAAAACTATCTTTCTCCGTTAATGCATTTTAATTGTCAGACACTATTTTTGACAGTTTTAAATGTCGCAGACGTCGCAGAATATACATAACCATCAAGAACGGTGTCAACAAGTGAACCAACGATTTTTGGCGCCACCATTAACCATATCATACCGTAACTAACCGTAAGTAATCCGAAGAAGTGAACGGGTATGTCGCCCAAAATCGCCTATACATTCACCTTAATCTACTATTTGCAATACATTCCTGATAAGGTTGTGCGAATGTTTGACAATTCACAGATGTTTAAACGTAGTGGTAGTTTAGATATACCCACACCTAACATGTGATGCGGGTCTCATACACAAGTCTATGAGAATATAACTAAAGAAAAGATTGTATAGACTGGCGGATTTGGAGCCCAGCCGTGGTGTAGTTGGTAACAAGCAAAGTACAAATGTTGAGATCGTGGGTTTAAATCCCGCCGGCTAGCATTCTTTTCTTTCCTTGATTTAAAAAATCTAATAAAATATACATTCATCTTAATCTACAACATCCTTCGTACTTAGCTGAGCATACTGGGTTTATGCATGCTTCTATTTTCTGGAATTTCAGTCTGCGATGCCTAGAGTTTTCTTGTACGAAGCAACTTCCCGTATGATGGCTGGTGCTGCACCAGGAAGAACACAACAACTCTTGGATAGAAGTTTGAGGCATCGGCATTCAAAGTCGTCGATTATATGTGGCAAAGGTAATTTCGTTTATTAGATATTTTGTATGTATTATATGTATAATTAGCTTTTTTGCATGTTTTTATTTTAAATTCGAAGTATTTTTTGTATTTCGCTTAGTGATAGATCGCTTCGCCGAAAAATTGAATTATTGAATCTTGAAATTTTTGGGTCGGGTCTCTAATAACCTACATTTTACTCTTGCAAGTTACGACGTGTTGTGTAGGCAATTGTAAATAATTTTAAAGAGTGAGTGCGGAAAATAGCAAAATCTGGTCTTATTTTTAATAGATAAAAATGACAAAACAAAGATAGCCCCCATATTTAAATTTATGGAATCCTCGAAATTAGAAAAGCCGTAAAAGAAGGATTAGAATTTAGGAATGAATAAATTTAGTCTCTTTCATTCTCCTTTCGTAAACTGGGAGCCTACGATATCTAGGTTCGTTACAGATTATCGAAACAGCTTTTCCGCGTCGCTGGTCGCGCCATCTGACGGATATCCCGTTAAGTAGCGCTGGGTAGGATTCTTACGTGTAGAATGGAGTTTTATATATAACCGCACTATTTTGTCAATGGGGGGTTCCACCACTTTTTTATAATTTCATCTGAGCGTATAAGTAAAAGTAAGACTGTCGGTGAAAATCCGGTGAAAAAATTCCTATTAATAAGCGAGTTATAGTCCTCCGAAATTTGAAAATATAGATGTGACGTCACGTATATAAGTTTTTATATCAAACTATTTTCTTCGTGGACCTAAATGTTCTTGAAATATATGCTATTTCTAAATTATATTTATAAAAAATAAATAAATATTATTGTACTGTACAAGTCGACATAATTTATAATTGGATATGTATTTAAATTATTAAGTTTAATGCAAAATATTTATATTCAAATAAAAACTGTTTGAGAATTGCACTTCTCGACTGATAGCCACGCCTTCGCTATTTGAATTTCTCTACTTCCATTGGTAGTAGGCTTCGCCTCTAACTCGGTATTCGATATATATTTATAGGTGGTCTTTGAGTCACCAATCAAAATAATACATATGGATTTCATATGAGTGACGAGCTGCTAAAACAAAAACCCCACACAGACATGGACTTGTCCCATGACCTGTAAGTTATAATTGAACTAAACTTTTTATTTGACAAAATCACAAAATATGTAAACTTTAAAACCATGTTATTTGCTTGAGAGATTTGTAATCAGATTTTTAATGTTATGTCGCCTATTTTTTGATAATGGACCTTTTCAATTTAAAGAGATAGAAGATATGCGCAATGGGGATCTGCGCATAGTAAGAACAACTGAGATCTATGACGTTTATTTCTAAAAAATTTAGACGTAAAATGTGAGAATATCTCAGATAACTTTAAAAAATCTTATCGAAATAAGTTACAAAAGCTTTTATTGAAGTTAAAATGTCTCATGATGAAAATTTTCACTGAGAATACAGGTATTTTAATGACTCCAATATTTTTGACGTTTCATTTGACAGCCCAACTGGCAGTTGTTCGCGTCATTTTCTCACTATTTGAAGCGATAGAAAGAGATAGCCGTTAAATTGGAAAGGTCCATTGGAGTCCATTTTTTGAAAGTCTAGGAATTTTTTAATTTATGATCTTCATATATTTTTATTATTCGGCATACGGTTGATTTCTTCCAAATTTGCAAATTATTCAGCAATAATTTTGGGTACATATACGAACACGGTCGAATGTCAGTGTAGGATCGCATAAGCGAGATTTCAGTAGTGACAGCACGCACTTTAGAATTCTATCAAATGAGGCATTTGTTTTCGCTTTTCGCCACAAAGCGAAAATTTGGTAGCATGCGTGTTTCAAAATATTCGCCTGCAAGCGTACGACTCGAGGTGAAAGTATTAAACTAACGTCATTATTTTGTCACAATTCAATTCAAAGCCAATTTATATATTTATTATATACAACTGTCATAATATTTCTCATTTTAATAGTATAAAACCCGAAAATTCCCAAAACAAAAAGCGAATATAGAATTCTAAAGTGCATGCTACCAAGATTCGTAAAAGTAAAATCGCATTCGCCTGTTTTCTGTGATAAAATTCTAAAGTTCGTGCTGTCATTACTGGTTATTTATTATTTAAATAACGCCGCGAACTACGCTGTATTAAATATTTTGTTTTTGTCAAATTGGGAATTTCTTTTTATCGTGCATTCTTAGTTCTTGTTCATTTCCGTACTTATTAAATTGAGAGGTCTCGTTACTCAACTGGCGCCCATAATCGAAACAAGTCTTATAACCCCGTCCTGTTTCTCCACTGGGCTAAGGCGCTCTCAAAATCAGCAAAAATTTTCACGTAAAATCAAAATTTGTCTCTTCGCCTAAATATTTTTACTTGTTAGTATTTCCTATTGTTTTGCTTTGCTTATTAATATGTTTGTTTTTTCAAGGCACTAATCGTTTGGCTTTATGTTTATTTCTGCTTACCCATTTTACAGAATTCCGTTTATTCTCTTCCGTAGATAAATCCCAACAGGAAAGTGGAGGTGAGAGACAACACGCTACTGCTCTCTATATGGCTTGTCGCCATCTCCCTGGGCAATTGCTCTCGTCTCCCGGAGAGAGAGCGGGTATGCTAGCCGAAGCGGCTAAGACCCTAGAACGTATTGGCGACAAGAAACGTTTACAGGATTGCTACAAGTTGATGAAATCGCTTGGGCCTAATTCTGTGACGAATTGATTGTCCTTAAATTAATTAAGATTAAATATTTTATACTTCACTGTGTTATAATAGATATAGTATTTAATTTCTAAATAAATATTTATCAGGACACAAGGGAGGTACCTACTTTCATAATCATATCAACTTACCTACAGCTTAAGGTAAGATATTAAGGTATCAAATAGCATGTGATTGAAAATTCTGAAACTATATTTCTGGAATTTTCTAATGGTGGCATATTTATTCGAATATGAACTCTAGTCTAGAGTCGTTCATCACTAAGATTAGAATTGTACGAAACACAAAGGTAAGAGAATTTTTGCAAGTACCTATTCAAATACTGGACTAACAAATCCCAGATATATTTTAGCATGTCTTGTTCAAAATAGACATATAACTATGGTACATGTACAAGGCCAAATAACAAACAAGGGTGCATTTAAAATATTTCATCAGTCGGATTTTTAGCACGACCCTATACTTTTGTTACTTTCGGTGGAAAAAAATAATTAAAAATTAAATTAACATCAAACTGCCAAAAGCCAGAGGAAAAAATCTGATGTGGCCAGCACATTACCTTCCGTCAGTTCTATGTATTTTGTACAAATTTCATACAGAAAGTTCCTTGCTAAAGATTATATTTCTTGTACTTTACCTTCCGGCAGTTGCATGTATTTTATGCAAATTCCATACAAAAAATTTATAGCAAAAGATCCTATATTTCCAGTAAAATTATAAGACAAACACACTATGTTAATTTCACTTGACACTGACATCTTTCAATCAAAATTTTCTTAATATAGTAGCTGTTTCCATAGCTATGGCTACTTTATGAAATTTAATTTCTTTATAATTTTTTAACTCTATATCCATTTAATATTAAGTATAAAATTCAGTCAAATCGTATAGAGAATAAAATATTCTTTAATATTTATAATAACATTAAATGTAAAAAAGGATATTTATATTCGCAGGAAAAATCTTTACCAGTTTCACGACTTTGCAGTCGGAGCGTTTTCGCTCATCAGTCACTCGTCCAAACTTTTTGCGTCGTGTGGTGGTTTTATTAATTGTGCAACTGGTTAAAAATTGTATCCAGTTGTTTGTTATATTATGTCAAAGATTCTTAATTGGTTAAATATTTAACAAGTTGCTAAAAATTAACTACTGAGTTACGGAATCTCATCAGATAGCCACTGACACCGCTCTTAGCTTAACAAATATCTGTTCAGTACGAGTACTGAACAGAAATCGGCTGATCAAGTTATAATTTGCACATATCGCTGTCGAACATTCATCTTTTTATACACTGACGCTTGGACCGTCATCCTTTTTATATCTTGTCTTACAATTTCTGAGGCCTAGGATTGTTACCGTTTTGCCTCCTTTACATATACCATTTAAAAGCGCCACCTTCAATCTATAAGTACCAATCATCTCGTATTACTAGAAAATGGACATTCATCCTTTTTCCCCTGGCTCTTAAAAAAGATTTAATTAAATTTTTTATTAAAAAAAATTTAAGAACGTGCTCTGTTTGGTGTACCGCCCTTTACGTATCTACCGCCGGGGGCTATAGACCCCGAAAGCCCCCCCCCCCCCCGTTAAGCCGGCATTGGTTTCCAGTAAATTAGCTGGCTAGTACCACTTAAGTTGCTTTTGTTCTATCCTGGTTAGTATCTCGTTCTTGATTGTCATCATGCTTATGCTTTCATTTCTTGCTCTGTCCCATTTTGATTTTGTTTTTCTTTCTGCGATCTTGAAGTATTTCACTTCCGTTGCATTTATTTTTCCTTTGGCAAAAACGCGGGAAAAATCTATAACGCAACAAGTGTCATTTATAATCTATAATGCTTTTATTTTAATCCATGTCTCGTTTACCACGGTGCCACAGAACAAGGAAGAATTTTTCTTGTTCTGTGACAATGCGCTATTAATCAAATATTCTCCATTAATAATAGCAAATTTGCGTATTTTGTGTTGCCCTAAAAATATATTAAATCTGAAATGTAACATTCTCTATTAATTGCTCTTGTCACTCGCAGTTCAGCGAAAAGTGAGTAAGTGCTCACGTAAATTTCCTCAAGACTGGATAGGACATAATCAGGGCATTAAATCCGCGCGCAAATATCATAGTTTGTTGTGGCGCTCTGCTAAGTAACCCCCTTTCAGCGAGGAAATTACTTGGTTTCGCATGCGATTTGCGACACAATTTACTGCATATTACGAGCAGCTTGCATAACTATCACGCGTTAATGCCGTTTCCGTACTTTAGTTCCCATGCCAGACGAATACCAGGATAACTACCGGCGAATTAAAATATTTCCTTAAGTTTATTGCGGTCTTGTAACAGGGTAACGGTAACCTTAACGTCGTGGTATTTAATAGCGTACGCTACCGCAAAATCTTAACGAAATTTGGTAAATTGCATAGCGTCTTAAAAATACAAATTTATTTTAGAAAAATGGGTTTAGACTAGATAATGTCAAATTCTTATATTACAAAATATAAAACTAACAAAAATATAAACAATAATTATTTGGACCAAATGCATTTTAATTGTGTTAAGAACGAAAAACAGAATTTTGATGGCAAATTACCAGAAAAATATATTTTGCCTTTAACAAAAACCAGAGCCGTAACTAGGGTTTTGAACGCCTGCGGCAAAAATTTTATTTGCGCCCCTACATAAGAAAATAAAAACAAAATCATCCAACGCGGTTCGCGAGTTACTAACAACTTAGACTTACATGAACATTTTCTAAAATTTAAAACATCTGCAAGTCGGCTTAGTTCTCATATTTTCATCTAAAATTTTGACACGATTAAAGATAAACAATTTTACTTAGGTATTTAATACGTGTCGAAATTTCAGATGAAATGAGATCTAAACCGATTTGCAGATGTTTAAAATTTTAGAGGAATTTCATGTAATTATAAGTTGTTAACGCGAATCGCTCAACGCCAAAAATCGTTTATACTCTGTTCCATTGAAGCCATTCAGTAGATGGCGCACGCATCGGCGTCAGTTTTAATTAGCCGAAATTACATTGGGTAAACTTGTTTTTTATCTCCAATTTTCCAACTATTCCCTATTCTCTACAATATTGAATCGCTAAAATGGAACAAGGTATAATCCCTGACATGAAAGAGAATTTCATGCTGAATTCAAAATTTCAAACCGCGTTATCGTATCTTTAACCGGATCAGAGTTGTGGATGAATTTGTAGGAAAGAGCTGAACCCAATATTGTTATTTTTTGAGTAATTTAAATTTCTATCATGTTGTTATTCTGATTAACTATTGTTTACATAACTCTTTGAGAGATCATCCTAGGCAAAAAAATGTAAGAACCCTTTCATGTACAGGAAATTTTGTATTCTTGTAAAATTTTGACCCAAGATGGCGGCAAAATCCGGGGCCGCTAGAGGGTGCAAAATTAATGTCTTTTTGGAGGTCCCAATAAAGAGAATAAAATTCACGCCAGCTTGTCACCAATTATTTCTATAATAAACACCTTGCCGACTGGCCTACCTGTAGATAATTATTTGTTAAATTTAGAAAATAGATTTTGGAAATATTTGAGCTAAAACCATAAAATAATTAAAATTTTCGCCCCTAAGAATGTTACGCCCGTGGCGTGCGCCACCTTTGCCACGCTTTAGTTACGGCACTGACAAAAACAATAGAATTAAACAATATTTCTATCTTCCAACTTGACACACAGGCAAATTTCTTCGGAACAGTGTCGGATTTAGGCATGGGCTGCAGCCCAGGGCTCCGCAAATAAAGGGCAATCTGTATAACCCGTGCAACAGTCAGCGACTGTCCGACAATGTAACACACTGTATTAGCAACTTGCATCGATGATCAAATTAATTATTTTTAAGAGTAAATGTTATTTTTTGTTTTTCCTTTTCTTTTTTGTATTTATCCTTGACTTAAGAATTTATCATACAGGTACAGAACACATTTAGGAAAAAAATTACTGGTTAGTTAATTAAATAAAATACCATAATTTCTATGTTTATGTACTTCAATAATTACTATTTGAGCCTTATAATTTGTAAAATAAATTAAACATTTTCCGACAATAATTTGAGATATAAAAGATATCCATCATTGGAACTGTTTGTAAACTTTGGCCGCGCAAATCGTTTCACACACTTTTTGTTCTACTCACATAATCACTGAATAAAACCGGATATGTACACAACTATGAATGTAAAACACTACTAAATATTTATATTAATAAATAATGCACTTTCTGTCCTTTTAAATATCATATTTACAGAGACTTTACCAGACGAACTGCTCGAGCTGTTACGCTTAACTCTTTGACAGATAACCTAAATTCGCAAAATTGTCCCGCTCTCCAACATTAAAATTAAGTCCATAAAAGTAAAATTTATACAATAAATTTGTACTAAAGTTATAAAGAAGATTTCAAGAAATCCAATGGTGTATTTTTTGTCGCGAAAAAGTCTCTAGGAAGCGAGAAAATCGGCAAAAACTGTCAAGGCCAAAAAAAAATTTGCGTGGAGGGACCTAAGGGAAAAAAATTTCCAAATTTTTTCTTCGCTTTTTTGACGATTTGAAAGGTTTCAACCGAAAATTTGAAGTGGAAATCATTTTAGAAAAGTTTAATAAATTTTTTTACATCAAAAAAACGAAGAATATGGGCAAAGTACTTCATTTTTCTTACCGAACTTACAACTTTTTTACCCATATTACCTCCGTTTTGCGCAGCGGCTTTGGCACAGCTAAAACACTAGGGATTTTTTTTTTCTTTTACAATAATAAGTTACAATACATCTTAAAGCTAAGAATAAATAAATTACAATATATCTTATGAACTAAATATATCTGTAGCTGATCTCAAAGCGGCTGTTGCATCTCCAGGATTTCCAGGAAATATTTCATAAATTATTGTCTTTATGACCGGATTGAATTTACAAGTTTTACTTGAAGTTCATTTCCATGTCTTTCTGCTCTGGAAGGAGCGACGAATTATTTGGTATCTGTAACAGACTTTAACACCTGGATTTAGAACAAAATTTGGACTATTTATTAACTTAAAAACTAATATGGCCTATCAAAAGGAAACCACGATACATTCTACCATTCATTTAGGCGTCCCACATATACAAACAGTCACACAATACCTAATATTTTCTGGAATATTCTTCCGTTTGTCCAGCACTAGAAATGTGGAATTGTTCGGCTATTTTTCGCAAAACTGTCGCATCCATAATGGGTTTACATCTGTAACAGACTCACACAGAAATTACTAGAATTGAATTTTAATTATTTATTAACTTATAAATTAATATGGACCTAACAAAGGGAAACCGTGATACATTCTCATTCTCAACATTCATTGGGCGTCTCACACATACACACAGACAGACACACAATACCTAGTATTTCTTGGAATATTCTTCAAGACACTCGGTTGACTTCTTATCGTCTTGTATCTTCGATTTTTTTTTTGTTACTACAAACGAGAAGACATTACGTATCTGTAACAGACTTTTACACCAGGATTTAGAACAAAATTTGGACTATTTATTAACTTAAAACTAATATGGCCTATCAAAGGGAAACCACGATACATTCTACCATTCATTTGGGCGTCCCACATATACAAACAATCACACAATACCTAATATTTTCTGGGATATTCTTCCGTTTGTCCAGCACTAGAAATGTGGAATTGTTCGGCTATTTCTCGCAGAACTATCGCATCCAAAATGGGTTTGTATCTGTAACAGACTCATACAGAAATTATTAGAATTGAATTTTAATTATTTATTAACTTATAAATTAATATGGACCTAACAAAGGGAAACCGCGATACATTCTCAACATTCATTGGGCGTCTCACACATACACACAGACAGACACACCGTACCTAATATTTCTTGGAATATTCTTCAAGGCACTCGTTTCACTTCTTATCGTCTTGTATCTTCGATTATTCTATTTTTTACAGCAAACGATAAGACATTCCATATCTGTAACAGACTCAAACAAACATAATTACAATCAAATATTGACTATTTATTAACTTAAAACTAATATGGCCTATCAAAAGGAAACCACGATACATTCTACTATTCATTTGGGCGTCCCACATATACAAACAGTCACACAATACCTAATATTTTCTGGAATATTATTCCGTTTGTCCAGTACTACAAATGTGGAATTGTTCGGCTATTTCTCGCAGAACTGCCGCATCCAAAATGGGTTTGTATCTGTAACAGACTCAGACGGAAAGAATTAGAAATAAATTTTAATTATTTATTAACTTATAAATTAAAATGGACCTAACAAAGGGAAACCGCGATACATTCTCAATCTCAACATTCATTGGGCGTCTCACACATACACACAGACAGACACACCATACCTAATATCTCTTGGAATATTCTTCAAGGCACTCGGTTCACTTCTTATCGTCTTGTATCTTCGATTATTTTCTTCTTTTACAGCAAACGTTAAGACATTCCATATCTGTAACAGACTCAAACAAACATAATTACAATCAAATATTGACTATTTATTAATTTATAAACTAATAGGAACCCAACAAAGGGGACCACGAATCGAAAAATTTAATAAATTGTTGTCTTACCACAAGAATAAATTTACCAAATACATTTGCGGATTATTTTCACGTCTTCCTGTCCTGGAAGAAGCAGCGAATTGTTTTGTATCTGCAACTTATACAAACGGAATTAGAATAGTATTTAAACTACTTATTAACATATAAATTAAATGGCTTATCAAAGAGAAACCGCGTAACATTCTATCATTCATTTGGCGTCCCACACATACGCACAGACAGACACACAATACCTAATATTTTCTTGTAATGTTCTTGCGATAGAATTCTAACCATGTATTGTTGATTATATTGTTTGAAGCAATCGGAAAATGGTTTCATATCTACAACATAACTTATATAGACAAAATTAGGATTAAATTGTGACTATTTATTCAATTATAATCTAACATAATGTTTTTCATTTGTACAATATACAACATTCCACACTCGCTGTAACATTATTTTACATAACCAGAACATATTATGAAAAAAGGTTAGAAAACAATCTAATTTAACTATTTCATGCAATATTTGTTGTTAATAATGTATATAAATACAATAAAGGACTTACGTCAAATTAACATTGTTGTTACAAAAATTATTTATTGATACTAAAGTATTTTATTTAGCTTGACTCACAAATTTTATGTCAAAATGACCGCTGCACATTTCCGAAACTGTTTTTATATAAATTAACAATGTACTTACTAAATTTACACATAAATTTTCACTCAATATTCACAAAATCACTAACAATAACTTTTCTTTCCATAGTTTGTTGATAACAGTTGAATTACTACGGACGGCTGTTATTGGGCGCGGAGTACTACGCGAGACAAAACAGTGCCAGTTTGAAATAATACATTTGAATTTAAATAAATATGTTTGATATATTTTATAGACAAATCTTACAATATTTGAATATTACAACTCTGATTTTATTCTTTTGGCTTGAATATCGTACGGTATGGTCAGCTTAAATATGCTTTAATTAAATTTTTTATTTCTGTTTGGTGTACCGCCCTTTGCGTATCTACCGCCGGGGGCTATAGACCCTGAAAGCCCCCCCCCCCTTTAAGCCGGCACTGATTTCGAATAATTAACACCTAATCTACAGCAACAGCCGTAAAATTTAGCCTAATTAAAATAAAGACAACGTTTCAAATAATTACTATTGAAGTACATAGCGTTTTTAAATTTGCAAACAATGGAAAATTCTACTCTGTAAAAGATGAATATAATGTTAATGTGTTTTAGTCTATTAACGCGGTGAAGTAAAGTATAATGCTTTTGATTAATGGCAGATAATGTTCGTTGTAGAAAGAAGACAATTATCTTTAACTGCGGAGAAAATATTTTACAACGTTATGAAAAAGTGCAGAACAGTGAAAAAGGAAATAAATGGTTTGAAATTCGGACTGCAATTTGGATGTATATGTTTGGCTGAAGCCGTAAATTTCAGTAAATACCCTTACAGATACAACGCTGTTGAATTACTGCAATGTATCTTGGGTTCGCGGATAAAACACCCCTACTTCAGACTTTCATTTCTGCTAGTTTTACGGCTTTAAAATAAAACTGCTTACCTTACCTTACAATTACAAATAGGTACTTTAGGATGAGACTGTTTCTTTACAGATACATGTACATAATTCACCTTTATTTACTTATTATTTAACAAGAGATTATGTTGTGTATTTTATGACGACATTAGGAGATCCACATTCTTATACAAAAATACAACTTTCATTTCGTCCACAATTCATACGTGTATGTATGTACTTATATTCTTTCGAGTTATGTCCTTAGGGATGACACTATGACTCTTGTTACAGCCCCTAGCCGGTTCCCGATAGCTAGAAATTTCTAAGTTAATTCTATCCTAACTCGGATTCGAACCCGCGACCTCTGAGCCCAGTCCCAGAATCTAACACCGTGCTGTCCCGCTCATGAATGGGGTATGTGATCAATTTTTAAAAATCTAATTAATTATAGAGTTAAAAATAATATACCTGTGTTTTTTAAAATTTGTTAAATAATAATAGAATTCAAGAAAACCGGTATTAAACTGTAGTGACGTCACTTATGTGAAGTCATCATTTCTAACGACCTAACGAATAGAATGAAAGTTTTCGGAAAAATATAAACTTCAAAAAAATAAACTCGGTGAAATTTTGATGATATTATTGCGGGATTTTAAAAACAAGGAACAACTGCAATAGTGCCACTGTCTTTAATCTGTCGCAATTTTGGTTTAATACCTTCCATCAAGTACCATTAATTCACAACAAAAAAAATCTGATGTGGCTAGCACATTACCTTCCGTCAGTTCTATGTATTTTGTACAAATTTCATACAGATAGTTCCGTGCACAAGATTTTATTACTTGTACATTACCTTCTGGCAGTTGTATGTAATTTTATACAAATTTCAGACAGAAAATTTCTAGCAAAAGATCCTATATTTCCAGTAAAATTATAACACACTATGTCAATTTCACTTGACACTGACATCTTTTAATAGTAGCTGTTTCCGTAGCTATGGCTACTTTATGAAATTTAAATTCTTTATAATTTTTAACTCTATTTCCGTTTAATATTAAGTATAAAATGCAGTCAAATCGTACAGAGGATAAAATATTATTTAATATTAACATTAAATGTGAAAAAATGATATTTAACATAGTTTTTTCAAGAAAAACTGTTAAAATCTTCAAATGAGGGTACTTCCGGTTGACCAATTGTAACCAAAAACTAATCAGCTCTTCCTATGGATGTAACAAAGAAGAATACGAAAGAATTATATTTTTTGTAATTGTAGTATTAGTTATCGCAGACGAAAGTTTTGTTACATACACATACACACATACATACATACATACATACGTACACACATATAGACATCATCGTTAAAATAGTAAAATCGTATTGTAGGGACCCTAAAACGTGCTTATTGATTAAAAACTGTAGTATTAGTTATCGCAGACGAAAGTTTTGTTACACACACATACACATATACATATACATACACACATACATACATACATACAAACACACATACAGATATCATCGTTAAAATAGTAAAATCGTATTGTAGGGACCCTAAAACGTGCTTATTGATTAAAAACTGTAGTATTAGTTATCGCAGACGAAAGTTTTGTTACACACACATACACACATACATACATACATACATACACACATACAGACATCATCGTTAAAATAGTAAAATCGTATTGTAGGGACCCTAAAACGTGCTTATTGATTAAAAACTGTAGTATTAGTTATCGCAGACGAAAGTTTTGTTAGACACACATACACACATACAGACATCATCGTTAAAATAGTAAAATCGTATTGTAGGGACCCTAAAACGTGCTTATTGATTAAAAACTGTAGTATTAGTTATCGCAGACGAAAGTTTTGTTACACACACATACACACATACATACATACATACACACATACAGACATCATCGTTAAAATAGTAAAATCGTATTATAGGGACCCTAAAACGTGCTTATTAATGAAAAACTGTAGTATTAGTTATCACAGATGAAAGTTTTGTTACGCACACATACACACATACATACATACACACATACAGACATCATCGTTAAAACAGTAAAATCGTATTGTAGGGACCCTAAAACGTGCTTATTGATTAAAAACTGTAGTATTAGTTATCGCAGACGAAAGTTTTGTTACACACATACATACATACACACATACAGACATCATCGTTAAAATAGTAAAATCGTATTTTAGGGACCCTAAAACGTGCTTATTGATTAAAAACTCATCGAATTTTTTGGCCAAAGACAATACCTTCCTTACCTAAAGGTGACGAAAGGTAAAAATATGGTAGCGGTAGAATTAGCGGCAGTGGTAGTGACATGAGTAAAATATTGAATGCGTTATAGAAAACGTATTCGTTCACAACCAAAAATAAGAAAATTAGTAGTAGCGCTTAGTGGCAATGGCAGCGGTAGAAGTTTGCAAACTCCAAACTTTACGTTGCCACTACCGCTACCACTTAATTTTTTGACGGTTTTGACATCTGATAAAATGAGCAATAGCAAAAAGATATTTTTGTTGTGCGCATTCACTAACTAATTTCTGTCATTTTAATGTCAAATCTTATAAACAAGACAATAAGACAAAGTATGCAGTCAGTCACATTGACGGTTTAGGGAGTTGATCTTCTCGGTAAAAAGAAAGCGGCTTAGAAACTATTTCTATAATTTTTGATTGTGAACGGTAATAATTTTTACAATAAATTTCGTACGCTACTGATGCCATTAATTCTATCCCTGCCGCTATTTTTTTTTATTCTGAATGGGCCTTTGGACTCTGGAAGGTGGACCTTTTAAAATATTCTATGTAGTTATTGTTCCAATTATTGGTCGCGCCTGTGGTCCTGTAGAACATTTGGAGTATTGTCATGTTTTGGCACAAAAGTGATATTATGGTCGCTTAGCCATTGCTGAGAGATTGTGGCATAATGGCATGATGCTAAATCAGGCCGAAATATGACATCACGATTCCTGTGTTGCCTGTTAATGAATTCTAAGTTATGACAACAATTTCATAGGTAGGTGTTTTAATTTAATTTTTTTTTGAAAACTTTCGTTCCATAGTTACGTTATAGGTTTCTTTACATCTCTAGGTAGGTAGGTTGGTTCGTTAATGCAGTGCCGGAATAAAAAAATATGGGGCCATAGGCAAAGAGTTTACGTCGGGCCCCTACCGTCCTCCCCCATTTTTTTACTTAATAAAGTTGAAAACGAAAATAAATAGGTACAATATTGAAATTTTGGTTATTTTATGATATAATGCACATACAAAATTTAAACAAAAAATTATCGAAAAATGAAATAGAACCTGTACACAACATTGCAACACAAGTTAGAAAATTATAAATCTAAAATAAACTACATAAAAATAATATCTATTACAATATAAATAATAGTATAAATTACAATTATTTTTTTGTACTTTTAATTCAGTGAATTTAGTAATCAAATCTTCATAATTTAAAAACTCGCTTAAAGCACCATTTTCAATATATAACATAGATAAACTATTTAATTTTTGTTGTCCTAAAGTACTTCTCAAATAATTATTTACTCTTTTGAGAACTGAAAATGTCCTCTTTTCACCTGCATTGCTTATTGGCAAAGTTAATTCTTAAAATAATATGCAAATTTGGGATTGTTGCTATTATATTATTTTGTTGAATAAATGAATGCATTAATTCTGGTGTTGATAATTTGCAACGATAGTGCTCGCATAGTCGCACCACCAGATACCAGATGGCAGACGAATGTATAGACGATAATTTCCTAATTTTAATTCAGTTCTATGAATCTACATAAATATTATTTTCAGTTAGCTTTAGCTAAAATGTATTACATTTTGGTTACAAAATAAAATTCAAAATAATTATTAATGATGCATTTCTGATTTAGAGGCATTAGTCATTTCCGGGCCCTATTTATTACGGGCCCTAGGCAATTGCCTAGTTTGCCTAGTGGTTAATCCTGGCCTGCGTTAATGAGACCTAATATTTACCTTACTTACGAAACGAGTACATTTTTCATACTTACGTACTACAGATTATAGCTACAGGTTTTTTTTTAGTTCTAGGTATATAAAAATTTATCAATTATTGTTATTGTCTTATCACAAAATCAATGAATGATTAATTGTAATTTCACTTTAATTTTGAAGATTAAACAATGAGTAATATATATAAATATAAATTTATTTAGTAAAGTTAAAAACAATATGTATATAGATATATAACATCTGATTTGTACTTTTTACATAAGTTAATAGTTAATAATGAGTCCAATTAAATAATGAAAAATAACATAAAAGGGATCAGGGAAAACTTTTTCCTTCCATCATGGCTCTGGCGCAATAATGAGGAAACTGTACGCCCGCCAAAAGCAAGTCAGTTAGTTTCTAAAAAGTAAAAATCATTTTAATGACACGAATTTTTTCTATTTTGTTTTATACTCACTGACAAATCTGGTATACAAGCAACAAATACGTATATTATTATGTACCAAAAAGCGCAGAACGAAGCTACGAAAAATGAAATAAAAATTAGGATCAGTAGCCAAATTAACGCAAACACTGGGTTCCCCATCTGTAACAGAAAAGAACTTTGAAAAAGTTAGAATACATAAATTTATTAGTAGGTAACTATATTAAAATTTTGTAGACCCATCATGTTCCTTTGTTGATGACGTATTTAGACTTTAAGGCCCTCCAACAAAACAGAAAATTTAGTAAAATGTTAGTTATATTGAAAGTAGACAAGACAAAATCAGGATTGAGACGAAAAAAGTTTTAAAAAAATTATTAGTTTTTGAAATTTTTAAGCATCTATATATCTACATGACAACTATTGCTATCTTTCTCGTGCAGCTTACTATAGAAACTGGTGCGAGAAAGAAAACCATAGGTTTCGTTAAAAATCAAATGCAATTTAATTAAAAACATTTACAACTTTTTAATACTACAAATTGCTTCAATATTAAACGAACTTTCATTTAAAATAAAAAAAATACAGTGGAAGACCCTATTGCTGCCTTAATTTTCACTTTATAGTATTCAAAAAAATCTTTAGAAATGAAAACAAATTGGAAATCGACGAATGTCAATATGCTGTATCCTTCTTTATTATCTTTTCTCATTAAAATTACATTTTAATATCAATATGCATTGAATATGAAGTATAAAATGTAATCAAATCGTATAGAGAATAAAATATTCTTTAATATTTATAATAACATTATTTTAAGAAAAACTGTTGAAATCTTAAAATGAGGGTACTTCCGGTGGACCAATTATAACCAAAATCTAATCATCTCTTCACATGAATGTAAAGAAAAGGAATACGAAAGAATTATAATTTTTTGAATTGTAGTATTTGAGTTATCGAATCCGAAAAAATCGTTACACACACAAACGCGCGCGCGTGCACACTCATACATACACACATACATTATCGTAAAAATAGTAAAATCTTATTCCAGGGACTCTAAAACGTGCTTATTCGTCAAAAACTCACCACCGAATTTTTTGACCAAAGACAATACCTTCCTTACCTAAAGGTGACGGAGGGTAAAAATATAACTTTGTGTTGTAACTTGAGAAGCACTGGCTTAAAAAAATATTTTCTTTTCTAGTGGGATGTACTTCATGGTCTTCTATAAATTTGTTCTACAGTATTTTTATTTTAACTATAATAATAAAGTCAGTTTTGGTGTTACAACCTGTATATAACTTTATCCAACACCGACTCATAATATACTTGTTACTATGGTTATTTGAAATAACTAATGTACAACATTAGTCACTCTGTGAGAGAATAATTTAGAAGTCACGGAGGAATAATTACTAATTTTTGTGTTTTTTTATATAAATAAAAAGGAATTCTATAAAATTATTTTATTGAAATAATTTAACATTATGAAACTTATTTATTTAAATTAATATTAACATTTATGCAAAAAATGGTTACTTATCTTTACAGAATGACAGCTGTCATGTACGGTTGATGAAACGAAAACAAGAAACGAGTTAGGGTTTACTTGCTTCGGAATTAAATTCAAAGATGCTGCTTGTGATTCTGACAGACAATAATTATTACAGCAATTTTTTTTCAATAACAATATAACTAAACCATTCGATGGCTACTTTGTAATTTAAAATACTACATCAATGGACTTGTCAAACGATGAATGAAAACAAACGATTATAAAATCTTAGAATCATTACCTAATTACTGAAAATCATTTAAAATCCTGCAAATTTTGTTTAAAATCTCATAAAGTCTGTAAAATCTATAAAAATATGTTTAAAATCTGTAAAATCTTTATTGTTGTAAAGTCTTTGTACGCTTTATAACGAAGTGGTTTACCCCTCGAAAACAAAAATGATTTAAGAAGTTTTTAAAAAAGTGTTCGATAAAACGTTGTATTATACTCGTGTGGAATGTATATTAGTCACTAAAGAAAATTAGCCACTCGCCCTGCGGGCTACGTAGCTAAACTTTTTTTTTCGTGACTAATATGATACATTCGACACTCATATAATAAATAACTATTATTGCTAGACTCAACAGAGTCAATTTTTCTGACTTGTTTGAAATATTTTTCTCTAAAATAATCCATTGACAGAGATAAAACAACACTTGCTAATCACATTTAATCAGGTATCATACTAGCGATAATTGTGTTTTAATGCGAAATAATACCTCGCTTTATGAATACTGTACGAAAACCGGGAGATGCCTGTAATTTTCTTATTGAAAGGGAGCCTAATACTTTTGGCTATAGCTGTAGTTAACTGAACTTTACGACGTTCTATTTTTAGCAGGTTAGCCTAAATTTCCCGCTTAAAAACGATAAATATTTAGCGAAAATGCATAAACAACAGCAGGAGAAATATAAATTTTATTATTAGTTACGCGTTAAACATTTACTAAGAAAATTATAATGAGGCGCTTCTATGCTATTTTAAAATCAGTTATGTTGTAATACTATGACGCGACAATGCGACATTCTCTTAGGATAGTGTAACTATCTAAATTTAAAAATTAGACCTTAATTAGACTAATTAACATAGATACATTTTAAATTGCAGTTATTTATTTGAAAAACTTTAAAAACTAACTCAAAAACTGTAGTAAAAACTTCAAAAATTTAAAAGTTCTCGGCAGGTTGTTTATGTTTACGTGCCAATGGCATTGAAAAGAAATCCACCAAGCACCAAGCGTAACTATTTTTATGACTAAACCATGCTAGAAACAGAGGTTAGCGCAAACTTAAAAACTTGTTTTAGTGCAAAAAATCGTAACACTACTCACAGTTGTGACTTGGTCGATGGACGGAAGACAATAATAAAGGATGAGTCAATTGTTCTGTTGCACTATTCTGATGCGACTACCTGTTGACCTGCATAATCTAAAAGGCGATGCTGTTTCAAATGGGCGTTGACTATGAACGCAGCTAAGCGTGTGAGGACTGACTGTGCGACTGACTAAATAAAAGAGAACCGTACGATAACGTATTTATATCTACTGTTATCTTCCTAAGTTTGTTTTCTTCAACTATAAAATGCGTCAGAATCGTGTGATACGATTTGTTTTTACTCCTTTCTTTACCAACAATGCATAGTTTATACAAATTATATTTTTTTTGTTTCATTTTGTCTGTTTCTCTTACATATTTATGTAAATATACATATACAGGGTGTTTCCTTTAATTCAACTAGTGCTTTTTTTGGGTTAATTTATCAGTAATAATAAATTCAACTAAATGGTTCACAACAGTAAAACAAAATTATATTTTTACCTCCCGCCATCCTTGGTAAGGGAGGTATAGGGATCGTGCTAAAAATCGCATATCGATATTTTGGTAAATGATCACGTTTTAAAGTCCCCAGAATCCAATTTTAACATTTTCAAGATGATGTCTGTGTATGTACATATGTGTGGATCCTTCACTCTAACTCAAATACTATCATTCAGAAAATGTTGTAACCTTGTATTTCTACCTTATTCTAATATGAAAAGATAGCCATTTAATTTTGGTGTAAATCAGATAACCGGAAATAACACTGTACTTGAAGCTCAAAATAGTTTTTCTGATTTGTTATTATAAAAATTAAAGATTATTAAATTTCCTACAGGTTTGCATTAATACTTTTTCCATACATTTTATGGATAAATTTATAAATAACTCTAATTTAAATCCCGGAGACTACGCTTTAAACAAACACATCTCCTTGGTTACACAGGTCAGTTCTCAAATGTACATATTTAACAGACAATAAATGTCACTATCAAAGAACTAATCATTGCAAATTAATAATAGTAACGTTTTTTTAAAAAAAGTAAATAGAACGATAGTTATATGCAAAGGAATTCAATACAGTTTCCAGCATAAGTAAATATGTAAGTATATATTTAAATTATAAAAATTCATAATAAAAATTAAATGACGGGACGTATTGTGTTGGCCACATAATTTTTTTTTTAAATAGTAACCTATGTATATAATTTTTCCGTCCATTAAATAGAGATTTTTTTTCTGATTTCAGCAGTATGAATATTGTATAACAATTAATTCGAGAAAAATGGTAGTAAAAATTAAGTATAATTTTACAAAATACTAGTGTAACCTAGGTCTAGGCAACAGTGGTATCAATAGATGTGCCCATTTCAATATGGTAGCAATATTTCTAATTTTAATTCCATTTTTCTAGAAATAATTGTTATACACCCCTATACAATATTATTACTATTTAAAAAAATATAATTTGCCTCTTATTCTTGAGCATTTTATGTACATAACATTTTTCTCTAAAGACGTTAGTACTCCCAAAAAAGCACTGGTTGTTTTAAAGGAAACACACCCTGTATAGTATAATATAAAAAAAGTTGCATGGAGTTGTTTTTCGGTAATCTAAAGAAAAAATACAGTCCCGGCCAAAAATATGAGTATACCACATAATTACGGGAAAAGTAAAGTAGATAATAAAATACATAAAAACAATTATAAATTAAATTCATAATGAAAATTAGATGTTTGATACAAGCATTCGATAAGGAATCCTATTGATCGTCACTAAACAAAAAAATTCTCATTCAACAATAGGGGATTACAGCTCAATCGAATTAAGAGAAATTAGTAAAAAATAGTGAAAGTACCTATATGCTTAATAATGAATATTAATAAAGAAATAAAATGATATAATTGAAATACTTCCGAAATAAGGGGGTTTTTTGTTGTACCAGCTCGTCACTCATATGAAATCCATATATATTATTTTGATTGGCGACTCAAAGACCACCTATAAATATATAACGAATACCGAGTTAGGGGCGAAGCCTACTACCAATGGAAATAGAGAAATTTAAATAGCGGAGGCGTGGCTATCAGTCCAGAAGTGCAATTCTCAAACAGCTTTTATTTGAATATAAATATTTTGCATTAAACTTAATAATTTAAATACATTTCCAATTATAAATCATGTCGATTTGTACAGTTTAATAATATTCATTTATTTTTTATAAATATAATTTAGAAATAGCATATATTTCAAGAACATTTAGGTCCACGAAGAAAATAGTTTGATATAAAAACTTATATACGTGACGTCACATCTATATTTTCAAAAGTTCGGAGGACTATAACTCGCTTATTAATAGGAATTTTTTCACCGGATTTTCACCGACAGTCTTTTACATATACGCTCAGATGAATTTTTTTTTAAAAATAGTAGGATCCCTTATTGGGTGTGCCAATATTTTTGGATGGTACTGAATTTAGAAACTATAAAAGAAATACGGTCTTAAAAAAATTCTGTTTAATTTTTATAAGAATGTGGATGAGACAAAAGAAATGAATGTGAATGTTTTGCGAAACATGAGTGTTACAGGAATTACAGGTTAGTCTCGAGGTTAGTTCATTTTATAGGAAAATGAAATATATATTCTAATAAATATTTATTTATCTTATCATATTTCTGATTCAGTTTAAGGTTTTTCGGAAAAATGATTATGAAAGTAAATATTTGGGTTAACGGGTATAACGGATATTCTAATTCATATATATATATATATATATATATATATATATATATATATATATATATATATATATATATATATATACATATAAAATTCTTTCAGGATTCATAATACAATATGAATAATACAACCTTTTTAGTTTATGTTCTGTATTTTGATTTAATACCCTACTTGTATTTTGTAATCTTTGTTTGCTCCTTTACAATTTCATTACCCGTTAAATAATTCAGTGATTGTTTTCTTAAAATACTATAATTAAAAACTATAGCTATTTTTGTAAGTTTAACCTATGGATAAATATAGATCTCTTAGTATAGGTAACTAATATTACACATTTTCAAGATATGCAGATTTCAGAAATTGATCACTTGGCAATGACATATAAACACTCCTAAAATATTTTTAATGATGATTTTACCGGTTTTTAATGCATAACACAACCCAGCAAGCCATAGAAAAAAGAAATCTTTAAATGGAAATTTATTGCTTGGAATTACATCACATTAGAATGAGATATGAGACATTTAAGAAAATTATTGTGAGGAAATAAAAAAATAAAAATTAGTCATTTCATTAACATTTCTACATTATATATGTAGGTAAAGGGTTAGTCATGGAAGAGTTACTACTTTGAAAATCCGGTTGTTTGCAACCCGAAATACAATTTAAAGAACGTCTAGCTTCCTCTTTAAAAAAATCTGATGTGGACACCACACGACTTCCTTGTACGCAAGACTAATATGAAGTATAGACTCAATAATAAAATTGCACGTATTTGACGTAATTTGACATTAACATCTATTTTTTATTTTTTTGTTATTTTTTTCGTAATCCATAGCAAGCTTCATTACAAAAACCAAAAAGTATATAAGTTTTAAATATACATATCTCGCTTGCACAAAGGGCTAATTTAATAATACTTGATGTGCTAGACGCAGAATTTAATTCTCTAAAACTCTTATTTGAAGCATTTATTTCTAAAATCAAAATGAAACCATTTTATTCAAGAAAACTGTTAACTACTTCAGGTAATATATCATTTCCGGTTAGCCTGTTTTAACCAAAATCTGCTATGTTATCCCAATTGATATAAAAGTCTTATATACCAAATTTGAAAAGTTTTGGATTATATTTTAATATAGTTTTTCATTAAAATCTATTATAGGCTTCAAATAAAGTACCATTTCTGGAAATTATGTAATGACCAAAAAGGGAGGTGCACAACTAGATGTTATAGAAGTCCTAAATACAAAATTTCAACTTTCTACGGCTTACCGTTGTTGAGTTATGCGAGATACGTACGTACGTACGTACATACGTACAGACGTCACGACGAAATTAGTCAGAATGGATTCAGGGATGGCCAAAATAGATATTTCCATTGAAATCTGGAAACCGAAATACAATACTTCCTTTACTTCGTACAAGGAAGTAAAAATGAAATAATTTTGTTCACTCATTCGAATAAGATTAAATATGGTATCAAGTGCCTGTGGTCATTAGTATTTTGGGTTGCAAACAAACGGACTTTCAAAGTAACTCTCTCGTAACTAACCCCGTACGTACAAAATATTTTCAGTAATGTAGCACAGAGCAAAAAAAGAAATTCAATATTTTTTTATGATGGATAGAAAAAAATAGGACAGTATTTTTTTCTAGTGTAAACTGATTTTTATGTTAATGATAGATTTTTTATTAATATTATAGCACTGGGGAATTTGTTTGATCGGCATTCCTTTTCCGCTCTAACAATTACCGAACACTTCATAATATTGCTAATTCGAGGCATTTTTTATTTCGATTTGACAAATCAAACTGACAAAAAGTCATAATTGAAAATCCAAATTCAAGCAACTAAGTCTTATAGAGGAAAGTTTACTCGATTTTTCAACGTCCTATTTTGTTCTGTCCACCAATGTTCCTATCTTAAATCATTTTTAACAGAGAAGCATATTTTTTTACAGCCAGAATAAAATTAAAGTACTCCATTTTTGCCTCTTGAGACAAAAACGACATTATACCCCTAGGCTAGGAGATGGCCTTGCAAGCCGGCTCTTAATTTTTGAAAATATAAAATTATTAATAGATTTTGAATGGAGAAGCCCCTGTTTTTATACAACCAGAACACCATAACAGATGTACAAGTAGTAGATTTAAAAAAATAAATATTGAACGTTGCGTACCCATAAATTTATGAAAATATATAAATAAATTTTTCTATTAGACTCGGAATTTATAATTTTAAATTCAAATTTATAATTTTTTATAATTTCGAAAAAAGAAGCAGTTTTTTTCATGCCACCAGCATAACATTAAAAGCGTACAAGTGGTAGACTTGTAAAAAATGTGCTACATTATTCCATTACGAATTTTGCGTTTATAAAACAAAAATATTTAATTACAGGTGTAAATACAAACGCAAAAATATTATATGAATGTTTTGCCTTGAGTGAAATGAAATTTTTATTAGTTTTTCACTTTTAACTTCCGACCCCGCGGTTGCTACGGATTCATCATGAATATAATTTAAATTTTCTTTCAAAGTTTCATCGCTCGGCTCCGTTTAAACTAGAATGCATCAACACTTGTGTAACATTTTTTATCATATTTCATCGTTCGCATAAAGTTTTGAACGCATATTATCACAGAGTAACTTTTAGTTGCACAAAAATTGAAAATGGAAAAGTAATTTTAGTTAGACAAGTCACTACACCCATTAATTTAATTTGCGAACTCTTGAATGCAATATTTACCGAGGAAATGGCTCAAAAATATATTTTAGAAGCGCTAACTTGTTGCCTTATATAAGTTATTATATATATTTTGCGACATTAGAAAAGTTGACGTTGTCTTTAAAAGGTATGCATGATGCATGCCAAAAAGCTATTAGCTCTCAGCAATAAGGACTTTAGAACTATGACAGGTATTTTTACTGATCATTGTCATCTGTAAGGTTGGTATAGCTAAAAACAGGATCTGTCGACTCTGCGAAAAGGACGAACCAACTTCGGAACCAGGGCCGATCCTAATTTATCAGCCGCCTTTGTTCTTGTATAAAAATGCCGCCACCCCCCATTTTATTTTTTTACGTTTTTTAAATAAATATACCTTAACTAAAACTATTATAATTACCCCTTAACCTTAAAATTAATTTTAACAAAACCTAAATACGTATTTCGAGAACTAATTTCTCATCATCAGTAATACAACAAGTGAAAGTTAAACAGAGTAGTCAAGATTACTCAACATGTCAACCATGCCAGAGGTCCTAACAACTCTGAAAAACAAGGGAGAGAACTGGGATTATATAGGGATGGGAGTCACAGGTGAATGAATCTACATGAAATTCTGTATAATATATATCAGCAATAACATTTATATACAGGCTGTTCCAAAACTTACAGGCAGTTAAAAGTTCTCTTACTTTTGAATAATTTTTATTATAAACGATAAATTTTTGTTTAGCTCATTTTCTGTATTTTTGCCTGTAGCTTCTAAGCGGTTAAAGCTAGCAACTTGTTCTTTGCAAATTTGGAATCTATGTGAAATTCTCTATAATATACATCAGCACTAACATTTATATACAGGTGTTCCAAAAGTTATAGGCACTTAAACGTACACTTATTTTTGAATAATTTTATTATAAACGATGAATTTTTGTTTAGCTTATTTTCTGTATTTTTGCCTGTAGCTTCTAAACGGTTAAAGCTAGCAACTTGTACGTTGAAAATTTGGAATCTACATGAAATTCTCTATAATATACATCAGCACTAACATTTATATACAGGCTGTTCCAAAAGTTACAGGCAGTTAAAAGTACACTTATTTTTGAATAATTTTTATTATAAACGATGAATTTTTGTTTAGCTCATTTTCTGTATTTTTGCCTGTAGCTTCTAAACGGATAAAGTTAGCAACTTGTTCCTTACAAATTTGGAATCTACATGAAATTCTCTATAATATACATCAGCACTAACATTTATATACAGGCTGTTCTAAAAGTTAAATGTACACTTATTTTTGAATAATTTTTATTATAAACGATGAATTTTTGTTTAGCTCATTTTCTATATTTTTGCCTGTAGCTTCTAAACGGATAAAGCTAGCAACTTGTTCTTTGCAAATTTGGAATCTACATGAAATTCTCTATTATATACATCTGCACTAACATTTATATACATGCTGTTCCAAAAGTTACAGGCAGTTATAAGTACACTTATTTTTGAATAATTTTTATTATAAACGATGAATTTTTGTTTAGCTCATTTTCTGTATTTTTGCCTGTAGCTTCTAAACGGATAAAGCTAACAACTTGTTCTTTGCAAATTTGGAATCTACATGAAATTCTCTATAATATACATCACCACTAACTTTTATATACATGCTGTCCCAAAAGTTCCAGGCAGTTAAAAGTATATTTATTTTTGAATAATTTTTATTATAAACGATGAATTTTTGTTTAGCTAATTTTTTGTATTTTTGCCTGTAGCTTCTAAGCGGTTAAAGCTAGCAACTTGTACGTTGCAAATTTGAAATCTACATGAAATTCTTTATAATATTATTATCAATATACGAGTATATAGTTGAAATTAGAAAATAATCTTTATCTAATGGACCGTTTGAGAACCACTGGTTGAATTTCCTGTTTGTTATTTCTGATAAATTAGGCTTTTTTCCTGGTCATTTTTTTATACAGTAATTATAAGTAATGATAAAAATAAACTAACGCAGCGTAACTTGACAGATAAACCGTCAACATTTGTTAATTTTTGTTTCAATTCCATGGCAATTTCTATTTTTTGGGTTGTTTACGTCATTTTCATACCTAATTTCTGAGGTTACAAGGCACGCAAAATAATTTTGTTTATTGATTTAGATGCAAAATTTTATGCTCTACAACTTTTATTTGAAGATTTTGTACTTAGGATAATTAGAGGAGCAGGAAATTACGAAAATATGATTTTACATATCAAATCCCTACGTTCAGATGTTCGAATCACCACCCCGTATGATCTATTCTATATTTTTTTTTCAGATTTAACAATGCCGTGAAGATTCTTCGGGTGCCGGTACCAATTTGGGGCAGCTCAGAACTTCGTATGGACTACTCTGCGTACCTGGTGGTCCGGCCTGGATTTCTAGCACGTCAGGATATCATCAGGAATTGATTAAAGGACTAGTAAAGGTATAACATAACATCGAACACTAATTATCCTTTATTTATTTAGTTCCTCTGTATCTGACAATAAAAATTAATTAATTTTTCATTTGTTTATAGGGCCAAAGGCTTCCCAGAAGATGCATTCGACAAATGCATTATTTATTATTTGTAATACATTGTTCTTTATTATGTTCTTTGCTTAAATTGTATATATGTTCTATTTAAGCCATTCAGTATTGCAGAGAGTAGGTCATAGTTTTGAACTTTCTGATTGACTGATTGACTGAAATTGGAAGCAAGTTTACCTAAAGCAATCTCCTGAATGGCTTAAATGGAACAGAGGTATTTATTTTTATTATTATTTGTATTTTATAAATAAATATACTTACCCTTGTCCTGAAAAATTAGAAATGAGGATTTTTAAATAATACTTTGTATAAATTTTATTTGTATTTATTGTTTATTCGTATTTTACATTGTTGTATTTCATGTAATAATATATTTTATACAATAAAATATAAATTCAAAAATATAATTGATTTATTTCTTATACGTATGTAGGTTTTAAAATATCTGCAAGAGGGCAGCACCTGTCAATAAACGTTGCAATTTAATTTAAAAAATACGGGCACCCTTTTTTACTCAGTGAATGGTAATTCAGTAAAAGAGAAGCATCCATGCACCAAATTTTAGTTGAAATCGTGCATTGCTGCTTCTTTTTTAATTCAGTAAAAAAAGAAGCATCCATGCACCAAATTTTCGATTCTTTTCTGAATTATGCACCATATTTTGTAAAAAATCGTGCATAGATGCTACTTTCAAGTAGCATCTATGTACAATTTTTTCTACAAAATCGTGTATAGATGCTACTTTTAAGTAGCATCTATGCACCATATTTTCTACAAAATCGTGCATAGATGCTACTTTTTAATATTGTGGTTGCCTATATTTTAGGCGCAATGCTTTCCGATAGGTGCTGCCCCATGGCGGTTGTTTTAAGAACTATATACGTAATACCTACGCGATTTATGAGTTTTTGAAATTATAATCTTACGTGTGTTTGTGGCCGTTTTAAAAACTATACTTACTTTTACTTTTCCACGTTGTTAGGCAATTTAAAAAGGAAGACCTGAAAATAAATAAAAAGGACTACGAAATGAAAGAATTTGGTCATTTTTATACCATTTATTCATATTTAATCAAATAAATACAAAAATATAACATTGTATACACAGAAATTAAATTACTATAAATACATATACATGACATATCATTATGTATAGACATATCCAGGAATGTCCTTGTGGTCCTTGGGTCCTTTGTGATACCTGTAAACATAAACAAAATATTATTAAATTCAGTTAATTGAACTAAGTAAAATAATAAATTGTTCAATATGCATATAAATTACAATTATTTATTTCTCACATCGTAATTCTAGATTAATTATTATTCCAGGTAATAATAAGAAATATATAAAAAACGAAGTTGTGTAATATACAGGTGTTTCTCGGATATGGGACACCTTGATTATTTTCTTTGTTATTGGAAATAGAAGAAAATCATTCAAATAAAAGTTTTAGTAGAGGAAGCGAGATATTCATTTATTGAAGAAAAAAATATTTAACCAGTGGTTCACAAACTATAACAAAGTTATATTTTTTAAATGGGATAATATATATTTTTTAGGCCTATTCGATATAGTATTTTTTTCTGAATTCAACTACAATCATTTTATATTCTTTTAATTAAATTTAAATTAATTTTACGTTTATATTTATTTTTTAGTTGGCTATGTAAGAAAAACAAAAACTGCCATGTGTTATTTTGAATTATTTAGTGCATAATTCCTATTCTTGTTATTTATAAAGTTATTAACAAATATTTGTTTCGTTTTAATTAAGTTAATTTTTTTTCATGCACAGCCTGCTGAAAAATAACTTTAAAAATATAATATTTAAATTTCAATTGCATTTTTCTCAATATTTTTGTTATACAAGGATATAAAATGATTACATGGTTGAATTCAGAAAAAATACTCTATCGAATGAGCCTAAAAAATATACAGCATTCCATTTAAAAAAATATAACTTCATGTTTTAATGTGAGAACAACTGGTTAAAAATATTTTTTCTTTAACAAGGGAATGTCTTCCTCGATCTACTACAACTTTTATTTGAACAATTTCCTTCTATTCCCAATAATAAAGAAAATAATCGAGGTGTCCCGTATCCGAAAAACACCCTGTATACCGAAGTTATGAAAAGTGTCATTATTGACCGAGCGAAAAGATTATGATACCGAGGGAACATTAATTTGCAAACAATAATCAGTCTTTTCATAACTAATTATGTGAGTAAATAACTATTATTACAACTTACATTATTGGTTTTAAAATTCTTCTGGGTAAGTACGACCTCGTTGAATGACTAGTGTAACGAAAGTGAAGGCGCGTTCTTCTACGAATATTCCTCCAATGGGAATCCGTCCGTAAAAATACGGCAGAGAAGTGGGAAGTCGCCTCGTTGCTGCTGGTGGCTGCATCTTAACACATAAATTAAATATTAAATTATCATTTTATTGTAATTGTAGTAACTAACAAATGTTGTCGCGACCTTGGACAATATTTCATTTTCAAATAACTTCATAATTATTAGAAATTGTGAATTGTTTCATACAAAATTTTATTGTATTTTTATACATTTTTACCTCCCACTACCCTTGGTAAGGGAGGAATAGAAATCGTGCTAAAAGCCGCATCTCGAGATTTTGGTAAATGACCTCGTTATTTTCACGATGATGTCTGTGTGTATATGTGTGTGTGTGTCTGTATGTGTGGATGCTTCAATCTCACTCCAATACTATAATTCAGAAAATTTTGAAACCTTGAATATCGAATTTTTTCTGTAATGCCCATTAGATTTGGGTGAAAATCGGATAACCGGAAATGGCACTTTACTAGAAGCTCAAAATAGTTTTTCTTTGGAAAATACCTTTAAATATTATTTTTTCGCGATTAATGTTATTATAAAAAAAATCTGATGTGGACACCACACGACTTCCTTGTACGCAAGACCAATATGAAGATGAAGTATAGACTCAATTATAAAATTACACGTATTTGACGTAATTTGACATTAACATCTATTTTTTATTTTTTTTTTGTTATTTTTGTCCTAATCCTCGCTTATACAAAGGGCTAATTTAATAATACTTTATGTGCTAGACGCAGCATTTAATTCTCTAAAACTCTTATTTGAAGCATTTATTTCTAAAATCAAAATGAAACCATTTTATTCAAGAAAAACTGTTAACAACTTCAGGTAATATATCACTTCCGGTTAGCCTGTTTTAACCAAATTCTGCTATGTTATTCCAATTGATATAAAAGTCTTATATACTAAATTTGAAAAGTTATGGATTATATTTTAATATAGTTTTTCATTAAAATCTATTATAGGCTTCAAATAAAGTACTTTTTCTGGAAATTATGTATAATGACCAAAAAGGGAGGTGCACAACTAGATGTTATAGAAGTCCTAAATACAAAATTTCAACTTTCTACGGCTTACCGTTTTTGAGTTATGCGAGATACGTACGTACGTACAGACGTCACGACGAAATTAGTCAGAATGGATTCAGGGATGGCCAAAATGGATATTTCCGTTGAAATCTGGAAACCGAAATTTTTCGCGAATAAAATACTTCCTTTACTTTGTACAAGGAAGTAAAAAGTAAATAGAACAATAGAAAAAGAATTCATACAGTTTTCAGCATAAGTAAATATGTAGGTATGTATTTAGATTAATAAAAATTAACAATTTACAAAAATGTTTAAGCTAATGCTAATCCTCATTTTTGGATTAGTGAATTCTATCATGGTATTTAAAATTTAATCTTCATTTTATTATAGCTCCGGTGGCTCAATAGTTAGAGTAACGCCTCATGTCAAGAGTGCCCTCGGGGCTCTGGGTTCGAATCTCACTAAGGCATGGATGTGTGTGAATGTGAACCCACTCTGTAATTGGGATTTAATACTGTTAAGGGGTTTAAAAAAAGGTAGTTGGATTAGAGTAGACTATATTTTAAGATATAAACTGTAAAAATTAGAGTAAAATTCGCTAATCCAAAAATAAGGATTAACTTAATCTTTTTTGTTACTCGGACTGTAAATGGCGGGAGGTATTGTGCTGGCCACACCAGATTTTTTAATGGGGATATCTGAAGGCAGAGGTTTACAATATAACTCTGCTTTAGCTGAAGAATCGTATTCGGCAGGAAATAGCCCAAATGTTGGAACGTGTAGAGATGAGCTTCAGAAATCGGTTGCATCAATGCATAGACAACGATGGCCACCACCTTCAAGATGTTTTGTTTAAACGACATGATTTAAAACTTTTTTTTTCGCCTTCAAAAAACAGAACTTTAAATTTTTTTTCCATCTTACATTTCACATCGAAACTTATTTTAATTCAAAATGATCAGAAACTAGCAAGAGATATGAATTAACAAAAAATGTCATTACCGTGGTCTGAAAAAAATAAAAAAATCGAGCGTTCCATCTTATAGTATCGTATTCAAGCGGCTACTAGATTCCAAAATTAACTTTCTAGACTTCATCTGTACTTTTCGTTTGCCGTAATTAAAGCTTCGCGAATGAAAGATGAAAACTTTTTGAAACTTCTTTTACAGCAACAAGGTATGCTCCGGTTACCAAACAAGTCAAGGTGCATGTAATATTTTTCAAGGAAAAGTCTAAATAAAATTGTGTCATGTAAAGCAAGATTTCGCAGTAAGATAATTATAATATTAATTAGAAAATTTTGAATATTTTTCTCGTTAATGATTTTCTCATTTGCTTGCGTCTTCCGTTTTAAGAGATTAAAATTACGGCTGAAATGTAAAAGGGTTAATTTGAAAATTTAAAGAGATTTAATTTTAAAGCGTAATAATTTGTGTAATTTAAATGAATAATGAAACGAATTTTAATTTAGACAAAATTTTTGTTCAAAATTACTTGTAACGAAGAAAATATTTTAAAAGGTAGTATGCTAATCTGCCATGTACACAGATTTCGGTAATGATGATAACATTTTTACTGTGCGGGCGTTTATCAGGTGTCACTTCACGGGTAGTCATTTTTGGCATGGAGAGTGTACCACAGGGACCACTTTTGTCCCAATTAAAATTCAAAATATTTCTTTTGGCGCCAGTTAACATCTATGCACACCTAAAAAAATTTAATCGTGCATAGATGCTAGTTTCAGGTAGCTGTGTGGTTAACATTCGAGAGAGATAGCTATACACAAAGTTCAGCAGTGGGAAAGCGATAGAAGAACATACACGTTAGTCACGTGGTACGAATACCGTGTACGCTCTGTAAGGCAACAGAAAAAATCTGATGTGGCCAACACATAACCTCTCGCCAGATATTTTACCTGGTTGTACGCATAAAACGAAAAATATTTTTAAATACAAATACATATATTCATGTCTCACTACAAAATAATTCTCACATATATTTACAATATCTATGGGATATTTTAAAATAAATTATGTACAATACTTACATTTTCTTTATATTCACTATCCTGAAATTTTCTTTTTCTACTTTCCTTTTCTTTTTCTTTATATTCGTCATTTTTTCGCAAATTCCTTTTATATTCTTTTTTACGTATATTCTTTTGCGTTGTTGACTTTTTTTTATTTTCATAATCTTCATAATAATATACAAATATTTTTGACAGAGGCAAACAAATATTTTTGACAGTGACATTTATGTGTCAATTACAAATATTTGAATTTCTTGCCTTGTAGTAGCTTGATCTGAGATTTTTTACATCAAATTATTTTATATGCCTTTCTTTATCTCTAAATCTATAGAAGATATAATAATGAATTTATATTTATCGAATAAAGAATTTAACGTTCTTTAATATAAGTATTTACATAAATTTTCGATAAATAATATTTAGACGATTTTTTTCTTGTAACTACTACTTCCGGTTGTCCAATTGTTACCAAAACTGACTGGACTCTTCCCATTATTGTTAGATTGAGGAATCCGTAGTTAAATTGTCTTAAGTAGTATTTGAGATATAGTGAATCCAACATCCACACACACACACACATACGGACATCATCGTAAAAATGTTATAATCGGATACTAGGGACCTTAAAACGTGCTTATTCATTAAAATCTGGATATGCGATTTTTAGCATGAATACAATACCTCTCTTAGCGAGAGGTAAAAATTGAATAAAATGAATAAAACTAGTGATTTTTAATAAATAATTTTACGAATTATTAGTTACTTTTGTATTTTAATAGTGTAATAAGCAAATTAATAAGTATATTATTAACTGGCCAATGACTATTAAACTACTTTATTATCAAATTAAATTTTTTCTTAATTATTAATATATAATATTTCTTAATGAATAATACCTTATATTTAGTTACTCTTTATATTCTAAAAATATATTAAATAAAATATAGGATATCAATATTAAATAAAATAAATATAAAAACAGGACTATTAATTATTTATGTCCAATATAGTTTTTTATAATTTCATTTAAATATGGTGACTTTTTGTCATTGTTTTAAATGTCAAAATAATGGCTAATATGAGATTTCATACTACAACTCAGTGTCAATATGAAAAAATCTGATGTGGACACCACACGACTTCCTTGTAGGCAAGACTAATATGAAGTATAGAATCAATTATAAAATTGCACGTATTTGACGTAATTTGACATTAACATCTATTTTAATAATATTTGTTGTGCTAGACGCAGAATTTAATTCTCTAAAACTCTTATTTGAAGCATTTATTTCTAAAATCAAAATGAAACCATTTTATTCAAGAAACACTGTTAACAACTTCAGGCAATATATCACTTCCGGCTAGCCTGTTTTAACCAAAATCTGCTATGAAATTTGAAAAGTTTTGGATTAATTTTAATATAGTTTTTCATTAAAATCTATTATAGGCTTCAACTAAAGTACCATTTCTGGAAATTATGTAATAACCAAAAAGGGAGGAGCACAACTAGATGTTATGGAAGTCCTAAATACAAAATTTCAACTTTCTACGGCTTACCGTTTTTGAGTTTTGCGAGATACGTACGTACGTACGTACGTATATACGTACGTACATACGTACGTACAGACGTCACGACGAAATTAGTCAGAATGGATTCAGGGATGGTCAAAATGGATATTTCCGTTGAAACCTGAAAACCGACATTTTTCGCGAATACAATACTTCCTTTACTTTGTACAAGGAAGTAAAAAAAACATTTTTTTAGCTTGGGGCAAATTATATGCACAGCACACATTAACCATTTTAATTTTTAGTATCCTTAATACTTTATTTATAATACTTTTCTTATTATATTTAAATAAAACAAGAAATTTCGAGAACGCTATAATGCATTTCTAGCGATAGTAGACCCCAGTCACGTGGTTCTCGCTCTGTCTTTGTTGCACAATGTTAACGATAGACTATCCTTGTCTACGACCCTTCCATTTACGAAGTATTTATTAGTTCTATGCATCTATGCACCCCAAAAAAAAGTAATCGTGCCCCAAAGAAAATTTTTAATCGTAGGTAGAATCTAATGGTGATATCGCTAGGGGTGTATAAATGACCGTTTTTGAGATATGGCCCAAAAATGGAAAAATGAAAAAATCGCAAGGGGCGGGAGGTAAAAATATGAACCATGAGGCAATGATTCTATCGTGACCCATAAAGATTGGTAAATGGTTAATAAATGGATACATATAAAACTAAACACGAAAGGAAAATTCAATGTAATAGAAATGTAATACAAACCATTCTTTACCCTATAATTTATTTATAATAGTTATAGGAGTTCAATAGCGCATTGTAAGCAATGAATTGCATTGAATCGCAAAATAATGTTTCCCGTTTCAATAGAAATAAAAATAATGAAAGGGAGAAATAAAAGTTTGATAAAGAAGAATATCAAAAGTGTATTTCGCTTCGCGCCCGTGCTAGATTTATTTAATTCATTAACAGCTGAATACAAACAAAAGTCTAATTTTTAAAAACAAATTAACAGACTCGTACAATTCTCGCGGCCGTTTAACGAAACAGTCGGCAATAAAAGGACAAATGAAAATTACCGTATTACGTGCCCAGGTTTTCTGAGCCAAATAAACATAATTTAACAAATTCCACGAGTTTTCATGCCCAACTAAAGCGAACGGAAACTTTAATACCTCAAAGATTTTATCACGCTGAAAAGCTGGTAATTAAATGTTTAAATTAAAGTAAACTGTATTGAGAATGAAAACCGAAATCTACAATAATGAAATACGTTATTTTTTTAAATAATAATGTATATTATCTTGAAAGCAAAAAGTTATTTCTAACCATTTGTTAAGGTTTTATAATTTGTTGAAATTGAAAATGTAAACCGATCGAATATTAGAAATTTGGGCTCGTATGTTTTAAATACTTCTAACATGAGGTTTATTATCAAAATTCAGAAAAACGGTTCAAGGTAAGGCTTAAACCATTCACAAAAACCTTCTGAATGATCCAACTTACGCAACGGTAACGGTATTATGAAGTATGGTCCTAAACTTTTGATAATTTTTTTAGATGTTCTGTATTTATACCAAATAACGTTTAATCAAATTGTCGCTGAAAACAAAATATCACAATTAACTTGTTTTCATTTTGAGAGTTTTTTTTTTTTTGATTTGATGCAGCAAAATGTCATATAAGCTAGATATTCGTAATAGCTATTAACATATCTAGGAATGTTATGCACATCATAACTGCCGCAGATGTAAGTTTGAAATCCGAGCTCGTAGATCGAGGATTTTAAGACATCTAAGGATTGTTATGATTAATAACATCCGTGGTTTGTTCAATAGTTTACTGGTTTCAGGAAATTAAGCATTATTGATAAATATCATTTTATAAAATTCTCTCATTAATGCCACTTTCAGATTACTATGGTTAACAGCACAATTATTTTGACATATGTCAATATGACAAATATTCTAATTATGTGCTTTGTTCCTCATGTTTACTACTGTAGAATAAAGTAGACCGTATTTAGAACGATAGGCTAATGTTATCTGTATGTATTAATGAAGAGCATTATATTTACATTTTATTTTATTTTCATAATGTAGACCGTTGTGGACAAGTCAGTATGGTAATAATATTACCATACAGATACAGTTATTACTTAGTTACCAACCTACTTTTGTACATGTAAACAATGGAATAATATCCTGAAACCGGTAAAGGAATTTACAATCTTGTTGGGTAAATGCCTAAGTGTGATATTGTTGCAGTTTATCGGAGCACAATATCGCTGTGGCAACAATTTATCGGACAAAAAAAGATTGTGAAGAAGGTATATCCTGTGTTAATTTGCCCAAAAGTGGTCGACCAAAAATTTTAAGCCACATGAGAACAAAGATTAATTGCAACCGTTAAAGATACAGTTGGAGTGTCACAACGAACTGTAGCCACAAGATTCGATGTTTCGAAGATCACTGTTTTTAGAACACTTTCTCGAAATAACGTGGCCCAATTAGAAAGAATCCCTAGATGTTGTCGTGCGTTAAGGCGCATTCATTTTCTCAATAAACTTATGGATGACGAGAAATATTTTACTCTGTCCCATTCAGAGATGTAAGGAAACGATGGTTTTTATACTAATGACATGGAAAACACACCAGACAATGTCAAGTTCAAAAGTAAATCTAAATTTGAGAATAAAATTTTAGTATGGTGTGCCATTTCTGAAGCCAGATATATCTCGCAATCGCACATTGGTCGTGTTTGAGGAGAAGCCTTAACTGCACAACTTTATATTCAGAAATATATATATATATATATATATATATATATATATATATATATATATATATATATATATATATATATATATATATATATATATATATATATATTCAGATACCTCTCTAAATTGCTTCAATTTTTAAATAGACATCACGCCAATGATGATATAATGTTTTGGCCTGATCTAGCTTCATGCCATTACGCCAGAATAACTAGAGACTGGTATAATAAAAACAACGTAGCCTTTGTTCCGAAATTGGACAATCCTCCCAATCAGAGCCGCTCCGTGGGTATTAGGCGCCTTTGTGCTACGTTACATTTTAGCGCCCCTTCCCCTCCTGATGTAAAATTTGCAAATTAAAATTTAAACTATACTTTTTGTTCTTCAAAAATTCTAAATTTATTATATTGATGAAATTTTCCTAGATTCATTCTTATAATCAATAGGTTATAATAAAAATGGTTTGTTGTAATCAACAATTTTACAACAGATTTTTAAAATTGTATATGCATTTGATTCTTTGCAAAATGATAATAGGTATTTAAATATTGGATTCATTGTGGGATTCATTCTTGTAATCAATATTCTTGAGTGATAAACAATATATTCATTGTTGTAATCAACATTTTCATAGTTATTATTTCAATATAACAATGTTAGAATAATAACGAATCGATTGATACGATAAGTATTTTACTTACAAATTAAAAAATATATTGTTCACTTGTATCACGTTAATTTGTAAGTTTTATAGTAATTTTGTCTTTTACGAATAAGAGCATTTTATAAAAATTTATTATTATTTACTTTACTGTCTTGAAACGGCGCCCCTCAAAGTCAGGCGCCTTTGTGCGGGACCCAAACCTGCCCACCCGCACGGCGCGGCCCTGCTTTCAATGTACCTCAAACTCGACCAATAGAAGAATTTTTGACCAGAAAAGTGTACGACAAGGGATGGGAAGCTGGAAATGAAGAACAATTACGATGTCGCATTTACCAAAAGATTCGAGAAATCGATCCAGATGTTGTCCAGAGGATGATGGGGCAAGTCAGAAGAAAATTAAGGGCCATTGAAGATAATGGTCCATTATCAATAATTTAAATGTTAAATATTAATTGTTATACTTATTGTTAATTGTTGTAATAATTAGTTTAAAAAGTAAAAGAGTTTTAAAAAAGTTATCAGTATATAAAAATTTTCTCAAAACTTTAGGACCTTACGTTATTCACCCGCATTGTTTAGCGTTGGCTTTTGATGAAGTTTGTGTGTTGGGCGAGGTGTTTATCAAATACATTCGCTTGTGTAATCTGGTGTATTTATTGTTGAATTCCCGGTAGAAATTAAGGTGGTACATCAAGTGCAGCAGCAGCATAGCAGCAGCATGGATGGGCCATGTGCGACAACTTCGTCCCGTTCGACTAATTGCGGCCGAGGGACCTGCAACACGTACACTCCATTGTGATGCAGATAAATCCTGCAAGAATTTATTGCAGCAGTGAAATGAGATAGAATTAGCAAATTAGGCACAATGTTACACTGATATATGTATGTCCAAATATTAATTTATTTCCATGTTGACTGAAATATAATCATGACCTCCGTTGTAAAAAAATTTGGTGTGGCTAACACAATACTTCCCGCCATTTACAGCCCGAGCCACAAAAAAGATTAAGTAAATACTGATTTTTGGATTGGCGAATTTTACTCTAATTTTGACAGTTTATTCATTAAAATATAGTCTAATCTTATCCAAGTAACTACCTTTTTTTTAAACCCCTCAACAGGATTAAATCCCAATTACAGAGTGGGTTCACATTCACATACATTCATGGCTAAGTGGGATTCGAACCCAGAGCCCCGAGCGCACTCATGACTTATGAGGCGTTGTTCTAACCATTGAGCCACCGGAGCTATAATAAAATGAAGATTAAATTTTAAATACCGGAATAGAATAGATTTCATTAATCAAAAAATGAGGATTAGCTTCAACTTTGTGGTGAATCGTTAATTTTGAGTAATCTAAATACATACGTACATATTTACTTATGCTGGAAACTGTATTGAATTCCTTTTCCATTGTTCTATTTACTTTTTTTAAACGTTACTAATATTATTTTTAAATGATTATTTCTTTGGTAGTGACATTTATCTTTTAGTTACATACATTTGAATAACTGCGTTTTGTTTGTTTAAAGCGTAGGTTCCGGGATTTAAATTATAGAGTATAATGTTCTACGCATTCTATGTCAACAGTGTCAGTAATAAATCCAATTAAATCTACAGTAAATTCGAATATACTTGATCGCTTTAAATTTGTCTGGTATAAACAGTCAAGATTTAGGATTTATTTAAATCCGATCTGATTAGAAATCCGATTAAGGACTTCGATATAAACTTACTCATAGATAATTTTATTCATAAAATATGTAAAAAAAAGTATTAATGCAGATCTGTAGAAAATTTAATAATCTTTAATTTTTATAATAACATTATTCTCGAAAAAATAACATTTAAAGGTATTTTTTGAAGAAAAGCAATTTTGAGCCATTTTTGGTTATCCCAAAATCTAATGGGCTCTTTCCATATTAGAAAAAGGTCGAAATACAAGTTTACAGAATTTCCTGAATAATGATAGTATCTGAGTTAGAGTGGAAGATCCACACACACATACACACAGACATCATCGTGAAAATGTTAAAATTGGATTATAGAGACCTTAAAACGTGGTCATTAACCAAAATCTCGATATGCGATTTTTAGCACGATCCCTATACTTTCCTTACCAAGGGTAGCGGGAGGTAAAAAGAACAATAGTAATAATAAAATTATTATTTCAATTAGTAGACAGAATTTAATTACAGATTTGGGAATAATATTTGATCCCAAATTATTATTTAATAAACATATTGAAAATAAAGTTGCCGCAGCATTTAAGTGTGTGGGTTTTATTATACGTAATGCTGAAATGTTTAAGGAACCAAAGGTACTTAAATTACTTTTTACTTCTTTAGTCAGACCACATTTGGAGTATTGTTCAGTCATTTGGAACCCTACTACCAATTATATGATAGAACTCATTGAGAGTGTCCAACGAAAATTTATCAAAGCTGCTACATTCATATTAGAAGGTACTTACCCAAGTAGAGGCACTCCACAGACAATACTCCTTGAATCCTTTGATTTACAATATTTACAGCAAAGGAGAAATATGTATGCTAGTGTTCTTTTATTTAAAGTGATTCATAATATCATTAACTGTATGTTACTTGTGAAAAGAATTAATCTTAAAATTTCTAGACTGTCTTCTAGATTTAATGACACATTTTATTTACCACCGTCAAGGACTACAATACTCGCTAAGTCTCCCATACATTACATGATTAAATCGTATCACCTTGTACAAAGTCACGTAGACATTTTCAATTGCACTATAAGCGAACTTAAACTTTGTATATATTTTATTGATAAATGTACCTCTCCTACCCATTAATTGGGCTTTTGTCTGTAGGGTAGTGTATTAAATAATAATAATAATAATAATAATAATAATAATAATAATAATAATAATAATAATAATAATAATAATAATAAAATATTCTTTCCATTCTCAACGATTAATCCATGTTTAAAAATTTAATAGAGAAATAGAAATACAACTTTGTTGGCGTTTAATATTTAAATAATTCTTATTCCTGCTGCACCGCACAGCATTCCTGCAATATGAAATGAAAATTCATCAGGTCGTGTGAAATCTCTCGCGCTTGTTCTCTCATTGCTTGCGGCCTCGTAAATCTGCGGGCACAGTGCAGTCAAAGTCCTGCTGAAATGAGTCCTGGGCGCTGCAGGCTGCAGGATACAGGATGCGGCGGCCGCACTGTAAATAGTTTACGGCGATGTGTAACACTCGCGGTAATTAAACTGTGATATGCTGCACCAGTTCGCAGGAACACTTCCCGACACAATGGCCAGATAACTAGATGAGATGTACTAAAGAACCGACTAATGGAAAGGAAAATTGTTGCTAAATAAAATGTATTGTTAATGTAAATGGTTTAGAACTGTAATAAGAATAAGCAAGGACGGTTGAATATTGCCGAATTAATTTTGTTTTATATTCGTACATGAAGGAGTTAAACAAATGGATAAAAATTAGATAAAAAAATAAAGTAGATAACAATTTTTTTAAAATTAATAATTAAGGGTAAATATAACTAAAACTATTATAATTACCGTTGTAAAATGGAATAAACGACTGATGATGTTGATAGGAGGAATAATAGCAAGAATGCTGTCTAAATTTGTTTATTATTTAGTCGGAGGCTAACGTTTCGCTGCCACTTACAGCTTCATCAGGGCAAAAGACTAAGGCGTTAAAAAATAATAAATAAAAATAAATATATTTGTTCAAACATAGTGTTATCGTCGAAAAATAAAAATTGTATGAAAATATTAACAATCGTCATTCAGAAGACAAATAGCTTTTTTCTTAATTTTATATTTTTTTTTTATAAAATTAAGAAAAAAGCTATTATAACGATACTCAAGTGTACCCGGAATTATATAAAAACATAATTTGATTTATATTATCTAAGTACTGATACACCAAATACTAGTAACAGTGACAGACACAGTTTCGTGTGCGAAAGATACTTTCAAGTTATTCATACCCATGCGATGTAATTGCGCACGGAATATTCGCCTACGACCACACGATTTCGTTTCAAGAATACCAATATGCAGTTCACATGCGCATCTCTCCCACTTACGTATGCGAAAAATTTCAAGAATCGGGCCCCTATTTTACCTGGTTGTACGCATAAAATGAAAAATATTTTTGAATACAAATACATATATTCATGTCTCACTACAAAATAATTCTCACATATATTTGCAAAATCTATGGGATATTTTAATAAAAATTATGTACAATACATACATTTTCTCTATATTCAATATCCTGAAATTTTCTTTTTCTACTTTCCTTTTTTTACCTTCCGTCACCTTTAGGTAAGGAAGGTATTGTCTTTGGTCAAAAAATTCGATGATGAGTTTTTAATCAATAAGCACGTTTTAGGGTCCCTAGAATACGAATTTACTATTTTTACGATGATGTCTGTATGTGTGTGTGTGTGTGGATGTGTGTGTGTGGATGTGTGTGTGTGGATGTGTGTGTGTGTGTAACAAAATTTTCGTCTGCGATAACTCTAATACTACAGTTACAAAAATTATAATTTTTTCGTGTACTTCTTCGTTACATCCATATGAAGAGCTGATTAGATTTTGGTTACAATTGGTCAACCGGAAGTACCATCATTTGAGGATTTTAACAGTTTTTCTTGAAAAAACTATGTTAAATATCATTTTTTCACATTTAATGTTATTATAAATATTAAAGAATATTTCATTCTCTATACGATTTGACTGCATTTTATACTTAATATTAAATGGATGTAGAGTTAAAAAATTGTAAAGAAATTAAATTTCATAAAGTAGCTATAGCTATGAAAACAGCTACTATATTAAGAAAATTCTATTGAAAGATGTCAGTGTCAAGTGAAATTGACATAGTGTGTCTGTCTTATAATTTTGCTGGAAATATAGGATCTTTTGCTTTCTGTATGGAATTTGTATAAAATACATACAACTGCTTTAAGGTAATGTACAAGAAATAATAATAATAAATCTTTTATTTCTGCAGATACATTACACTGTATATAGAAAACGTCACAAAATAATAATTTTCTGTGTGAAATTTGCATAAAATACATGCAACTGCCGGAAGGTAATGTACAAGAAATAGAATATTTAATTTAGCAAGGAACTTTCCGTATGAAATTTGTACAAAATACATAGAATTGACGGAAGGTAATGTGCTGGCCACATCAGATTTTTTTTTCATAATCTTCATAATGATGTACGAATATTTCTGACAGTGGCATACAAATATTTTTGACAGTGACATTTATGTGTCATTTACAAACATTTGAATTTCTTGCTTTGAAGTAGTTTGATCTGAGATTTTTTACATCAAATTATTTTATATGCATTTCTATGTCTCTAAATCTATAGAAGATAAAATAATGAATTTATATTTATCGAATAAAGAATTTAACATTCTTTAATATAAGCATTTACGTAAATTTTAGATAAATAATATTTAGATGATTTTTTTCTTGTAACTCCTACCAAAACTTAATCAACTCTTCCCATTATTGTTAAATTGAGGAATCCGTGTCTTAAGTTTTATAGTATTTGAGAAATCGTGGATCCAACATCCACACACACACATACGAACATCATCATAAAAATGTTATAATCGGAATCTAGGGACCTTAAAACGTGCTTATTCACTAAAATATGCGATTTTTAGCATGAATTCAATACCTTTCTTAGCGAGAGGTAAAAAGGGAAAGTTAAACAGAGTAGTCAAGATTACTCAACATGTCAACCATGCCAGAGATCCTAACAACTCTGAAAAACAAGGGAGAGAACTGGGATTATATAGGGACGGGAGTCGCAGGTGAATGATTACCTATAAACTAAGATAAATTTCGTCCAATAATAATGAGTCATTAAATATTAAATCGTCCAATAAAATTTAACTTTGTATTAAATCTAAAAGTTTTGAGTTTGGTATAGGACCGAGATCTGCATTCATCAAATTATTTTTATGTTTATTTATTATTAAACTCTCGTATGCATGTAAATATCATTATTAATATGTTTTAAAAGTTTAATATTAGAATTGTTAACTTTGTGATTATTAATGAACATATGTTGAGCTACGCTAGATTTTTAGATGATAAAAATGTTTTTTAAACCGAGTGTCAATTTGTCTTTTAGTTTGACCAATGTAAACTTTATTACAATCATTACAACTAATTTTATAAATACCAGAGTTGTTAGGACCTCTGGCATGGTTGACATGTTGAGTAATCTTGACTACTCTGTTCAACTTTCCCTTGTTGTACTAGATGGAGTTTCAAAGAAGATTCATTTTTAATAGCCACCAGTTATATTCTCTGGTACTCAAAATAAATGGTTGGAAAAACACAAAATTGTCAAAATTACTGTTCAGAAAATTAAAAAGTTGTAATCTTACCTTTTCATCTTGAACAAACTGTTGCTTGCTGATTAAATGTAATTAATTTGGATTATAAACAAAAACCTGTCACTGGCAGTAATCCGATCCAGATAAATGAATAAATAAATACGCCGTATTGGAATAAACAAATGAATGGCGATGCCCGAGTCCGTGGAGCTGTTTAAAAACAAAATAATATAAATTAACAAACATGTCAGGTTAAATTATATATTTATTTATAAATAAATGACATACAAATAGAACAATGTGGTAATAACGTTTATTTTATAATAATTTCACTATTTTACAATATATGGCAATAATATACATGGAGTGCTATACGTACAATACAAGCGTACATGGATGTTGTTGGACGATATTGTGTTGTTTTCAATTTCATTTTTAAAATATTTGGAAACGAGAAGCCAAAAGGCACTTCTGGTTTATAAAAATCCTAACCATTTGCCTGACATCTATTTCAAAATAATAATAACACTATCTAGTCTTGTTCTTTTCATATAATATTTCCAAATATAATTATGTGGTAGATTAGTTATAATGATGAAGAATAATTTTGAATAAGCAAATATTATTTTTAAATTCATAGTCCTATTTTACTGTGAATTTGTTATATACAGAGAATTTATTTTAAAATGCAACATATAGTTTATCACTTCCATTGTTACACACTACTGTCAAAAAATGACAGCAATGTAATATTTGTCCATTTTAAAATGCAACATTATAAATAGTATTGCAGCACAGGAGATACCTCCAGAACACATCACAAATGGTGTCAATTCTTTCTACGAGCGACTAGGATATTGCCTCAGTGTGAATGGAGGTATTTTGAACATTTATTACATTAAAATTTTGAATTTTTGTAAGACAAAGTTTGTTAAGTTGTGCTATATTAAAATTTTGATTTTTTGTTAATAGTATATAGGCTAATTTATTGGAAATTTGTATTGATAATACATAACTACAAATTTTTGTATGTTGCATTTTAAAATGGACAAATATTACATTGCTGTCATTTTCTGACAATAGTGTGTAACCATGGAAGTGATTGACCGTATGTTGCACGTTAAAATAAATTCTCTGTATGTAATAAATGTATATAATATTATTAAAATAATAACTATAATTTTTTAAACATACGTAATAAATATTTAAAAAAATCTGTTAATTCATTCCACTTATAATTTGTTTCTATTATATAATTTTAAACTTCGCGCGTATTTTGCCTTTTCTGCAAATGGCTGCCTTCCATTTGCTTGCCTCACAGGTGACTACGTGCACAACATACAAGTTAACAATCCAGTGTATATATTAATATCTTGATCTTTCAATAATTTTACTGTAATTGTATTATTAATTATGTAACATTGAAACCAGTGATAATAAAGATGGATAATTTATGTAAAGTGTAATCAATTTTACGAATCAAATTTTTTTTTGTTTTGTTATCAGTATACCATGCAGTATCTGCCATTTATTTTACATTATTATGAGGAGTGTGCTCCATGAAAACGCTTTTATTATAAAAATGCGCTCGTAAAGTTTGTATAATGGAGTGCTTGTGTCTGAACTAATGTATGAAAAAGTATGTTTTGATTCGCATTTGTTTAAGGGTCTGTTGACTTAACTGTTAAAGGAAACTATAGCATCGATATCATAAGACATTTTAGAAAATTCTACCGGTGAACAATTACCGGTATATATCGGTAAACAGCTGTTTACCAGGTTACAGTTACCGGAATCGATATTTTAAGAACGCAGGTGGTAAACCGGGTAGATTTATAACGTATGAAAAATAGTTGATGATTAAAACAGATTTTAAATTTGACAATTAAAAAACTGAGCATAGTCCTACTTCCGATTCGCACATTGAACACATTTTCACTTTTAACGCGCACGTTTCGCTTATCGTCACTAATTTTTTTGAGGTTAGATTCTTCATTTACCGCATTTACCGGCTGAATTACTCGATCCACAAATCATGGATCCGGTAGATGGATCTGGTAGATATGGTACAATTTTCGAATACGGTAACTATTAATCACTCGTGTTTTCGAACGCAATCGGTAGATACGGTATCTACCGGCAGAATTTTCGTAAATGCCTATACATGTATGTAGTCAATTTTTCGATGCGACATTTTTATATAACTGACAGTTAAAAGTCAGTTTAATACTGGCCTTAAAAAGGAAAACGTGTCAGATCGTCACGTTCGGGTCTTGAAAGTTAGTCAGTCAGTCAGTCAATCTGACAGTCAATATGTATAAAAGTCAATGTAAATCGTAAAATAAGAGAAAAATAACTGCACAAAACAACGAAATGGTAAATTTTTAGAGTACGAGAAAGATATAATTTAGAAACGTACAATCATAAATTTAGTTTAGCGAGGAAATTATTCTGTAATCTTTAATGAAGTGCAAGCATAGCATCATAGTTAACTTTATCATTTCCTTTATTTTCTATCCTTACCTACCTGAAAGTTTGAGAAAATAATTAGCTAAAGGATTAATCATTTTGATTTATATACAATCGCCTTTTGTTCCTGCGATCGCTAAACAGGACTGCAGGATTGTTTTTACTGCTGATGTTGTCGTCTTCCTCATGCCTTACCCATTATTTATAGGTTCATATTGTTTGTTGTCCCGACGTGTGCTTCCTCGAGTTCATTTCTATTACTGCCTGTTTAGAGTGAAAACGCGAGGTTGTGATTCGTTTTGCAACGACACTCAAAATGGATTAAATTTTCCTCTGTCGAATAGAATTCAATACTCGGCGATGAATACAGCTAGGTTTGCGTGAATTCAAAATTTTAATTCATTTTCATTTTTTCCATTTCTCGCATGATTTCAATTGTAACAATGAGTGGGAAAAGTGTTTAACTTTTAACGAATTTGATTGCTTGTTAATTATCACTTGTATGTAAACGAAAACTTTGATTTCAATAAAGATAAATGAATGCATAGAATTATTCGAAATACTGAAGAAATATTTTTATAAAAATTCACGAACTGTCCTGGTTTACGGATAATTCAAAACTAGTTAGGAGATACTGAAGAAGGTGTATTTGGTCCAAACAAAATACAGCACAAGCGTCGTTTCCTCCTTTAGAATTTCTAACTGACCTACGAGATCCCCAAGTTTGAAGTTTTTTGTCCTACATGCGTACAGAGTGTGTCTAGAGCAGGGTTTCCCAAAGTTTTTTTTAGGCGGGCCAATTTAATATTACCGAATTTTTTGGCGGGCCAAAAAAAAAACGAAATAAAATCAAAACAATAACCACGATTTTTTTTTGTTTTAAATATATTTAACTATTTCTTATTTTAGCACATTAAACACTACTGCATTGTCGTCTCAAATAGAAATAGAACTGCGCGAAAGACGCATTTCGTTCACAATTTGAGCAACCAATAAGAAAAGACGATCTGTTTGTGCTTGCACGTTTTCCTATTTTTCGTCCCACCTCTAGTGAGTTGGAGCAGTGCATTTTTGAATATTCGTTAATATGGAATAGGTCTGTATTGCTCAGGGCAACTGGGTAGGCAGGACAAGGTCTGGTGGTACAGTTGTAGCGTGCGGCACAGCGCACATCATTGACAAAAACGATAAATTCGTTACTAACTCCTAGAAATTGTGTGTTGCATTAGATGCGCCAGAAATGATTAACAGTTCTGTATCTATTTGAGACTACTATATTTTATTTCTATACAAATGTGTAATAACTAGACTAGACATTCTACAATAATTTTTTAAATATAAACTAAACAATATTTTATTAATACAAACGCTTATGGTTAAAGTTCAGTAAGAATTTTTAAAAAGTATTAAAATATTTTATTGTATCTTATTTGTAATATTTATTATTTATTTTACTATTTAGTTATTTATTTTTTAATAAAAATATAATATATCGTATCGATATCGCGGGCCGAATTCACAGGCTTTGCGGGCCGCACTTTGGGAATCCCTGGTCTAGAGTATTGGACAGGTATTAATAGCACCTCCTATAATACAAAGGGGTCTAGGAACATTTATCGCATACAATTCACCACGGAATGTTTAACAGAAATAATTTTTGTTCAACATTAAAATCCAGACCCTCCTTTATCCCAATGAGAACCGCGCTTAATGTAGTTCTTATCGTTAGGGATGTTATATTAAGCATCGATAGGAGCCAACACCGAGGGAAGCGGAGTGTTTGGCTTCCGGTGGATCGCCAGTGTAGCGTTTTATCAAATTGATTCCACAAAAACATCCAATTTTAAAAAGAAAATCACTGTTTTAGTGTCCGTGGTTTACCCTATATTAATGTTATACCACCATTTAGACAATTTTTTCTATATATATATATATATATATATATATATATATATATATATATATATATATATACAGGGTAGTGACTTGGACGACGCAGCGTAGAAGTTTCAATGGTAAAATCTTTGCTACAGAAAAAATATTGCATCCGAATATGATATTATTTATAATTTTTCAATTTCCGAAACCGTAAAAATTGTCTAAAAGAATTATAACATTTTTGCAAAAATCATTGATTTAAACAAATATCACATAAACAATTAGAAAACGTCAGACAATAATTTTATAACAGATTGAGGTATTGTTTAATGGTAAATGGAGGTTTGTTTGAACATTTTACGTCTTTTAATTTAAACAAGTTAAAGATCATATTCATAGTTGTTATAATCAACTATTACATTATTGTCATCAACTACAATAAAGGTTGTTTTATTTACCAGGTTTTGAAAATAAGTTTAACATCAAGAATCTATGGCAGATGTTTGCACTTTTGTTTAAAATTATATAGGATACCATTTAAAAAAATAAAATTTTGTTCTGCCGTTTGAGAACCACTGGACGAATTTTCGGTTTGGTATTATTAATAAATTAGCCCCCTTCTCCTCGATCATTTCTTGTATATAACATTTTTTCTACAGTCATTAGTTCGCGCAAAAAAGCGCTGGTTGTTTTAAAGGAAACACCTGTATATAAATATATATATATATATATATATATATATATATATATATATATATATATATATATATATATATATATATATATATATATATATATATATATATATATATATTTTGTGTGGTGAATTGTGGGCTGTGTATGTTCCTATACCCCTTTGTATTCTGGAGCTATATAACTCTGCATGTTCAAGTGAAGAAATAGGAGTTATACAGGCTGTTTCAAAAATGCTGTAAATAAATTTAAGGGAGTGTAGTACTGCCCAAAATAAGTAAAAAAGCTTAATCAACATAGGACTGCGAAAAATCGAAAAAACCAACAAAGATAGTGATCAAACAAAATTTTGTATGTCAGTAAATAGACTATAAAAAAACAATAAAATTTTATATGAAACGTTTTTCTCAATTTCGAATAGTTACGAAGTTATTTGAAAATTAAATATTGGCTGAGGTCGCCACAACATTTAACATAGTACAATTATTTGATTTTAAAAAAAAACATAAGCACATCTAAGATGACCTCTGAAAAGTAAACAAAAAAATCCCATTTAATCAAAATCGAAACTCGTATAGTTTTCGAGATAGCAGACGTAAACCCCGTAAAAACTCATTTTTCACTGTCTCAAATCTCGGAAACTATGGAAGATCGGACTCATGTTGATTAAGCTTTTTTACTCATTTTGGTTAGTACCATATGCCCTTAATTTTTCTTACAGTATTTTTGAAACACCCTGTAAAGTTAAGTAAGACAAAATCATTTAATAAGTAAGTAATATTACTTATTAAATGTAATTGTAAATTTTGATATTCAGATTCTGATAAAATATGATTTTATAAGAAAGAAATGTAAAGTAGATGATGGAGGAAACTTCTATGAAAAATAGAACAGTTAGATAATAAAATTAAGAGACAAACTCGTAATTGTTTTGCATAAAAGTAAATAGTATTTTAACTTAGTCCAATAAGAAAAAGGTAAATATTTAATTTAAAATAATCTTGTTTCATTACGTTGAAAGTACTTACATTAATTATTTTTAATGTCCCGAAGTCATTATTAAAAAAGTAGAGTTTTGTTTAGTAGACAAAGATTTAAAGAGTGTTGAAGAAAAGTGGAGAATAATAAACGAGCAGCGAAAACAGCTGAAGGCAGGCGGGAAAAGAGGGCGCAGCTGGTCTCCAGGTGAACATTACCTTAATTACGTACCAGATGGGCGCTAAGTCATTCCACAAGTTAAAAATCTTCGCATTCTTTCCATTTCTCATTGCGGAGAAATTCTTCTAACGAGGATATTTAAAATATCGCGAAATGAAAAAGAAAAACCAACAAAAGTCTCCAGCATTCGCAGAATGTTTTCAATCTTTCACAAATTCATCGGGAAATGATGGTTTCAAATTAAAAGTGAGTCAGAAATTATTGATTTTCTGTCGATAGTAACACCACGACTAATTAATTAGGAAGAACAATGAGAAAGGGGGAGGGAGTTAGTGAAAAGTATACAAATTTCTCACCATTAGTGTAGGTTTTGTAGAAGATTGATGATTTTAAATTAAGTTTATTCAGTTAATAAAGATGCGAATGCAAAAATGTTGGCTTCTAAACTTTATGTGTAAATGAGAAATATTCGTTTTCCGGGAATGGACTGTGTCATATTTTGAGTCAGAGCTCAACGTTTTGCCCGCAGTCGTATGGGGCATCTTCAGGAGCAAGGGGGATAGTACTGTCTTAAACAAGGTTACCCGACGTGTCAACCACGCTAGAGGCCGAGTTTAAGCAACAAGAGGGAGAGACTCAGTTTACAAGGTTACCCGACGTGTAAACCACGCTAGAGGCCAAATAAACCAAGTGACGAAGGAAGGCCGAGAAGACAGTTATATACTAATCTAAAGATACGGTAGATGAGCAAAGCTAATGAGGACCAATGCGAATCGAGTTCGTAATGGTAGATTGGGCGTGTCGTGTTCCGAGAATCACCAGTTTCCACATGTGGCCCAAGAAATAGCCATCATCCCGATTGATGTTATTAGGATGTTTCCATAATTCTAAAGTTTCCCCGTATTTACGTCTGTAAAACTCAGGGACAGGAGCTAAAATGCTGGAATTTTCAAATAAGATGTTATGTCCTGTGTTGTGTTGGTGTTCTGCGACCGCAGATGTTAATACCATACCATTACGCAGACAGCGTTTGTGTTCTGACAATCTAGTGTGAACACTCCTTCCTGTTTCACCTATGTATAATGTGCCGCAAGAACAAGGAATACTATATACACCGGGTGACGACAAGGGTTCGCCACATGTGGAAACCGGTGATTCTCGGAACACGACACGCCCAATCTACCATTACGAACTCGATTCCCATTGGTCCTCATTAGCTTTGCTCATCTACCGTATCTTTAGATTAGTATATAACAGTCTTCTCGGCCTTCTTTTCGTCACTTGGTTTATTTGGCCTCTAGCGTAGTTTACACGTCGGGTAACCTTGTAAACTGAATCCCCCCCTCTTGTTGCTTAAACTCGGCCTCTAGCGTGGTTGACACGTCGGGTAACCTAGTTTAAGACAGTACTATCCCCCTTGCTCCTGAAAATGCCCCATACGATTGCGGGCGAAACGTTGAGCTCTGACTCAAAATATGACACAGTCCATTCCCGGAAAACGAATATTTCTCATTTACACATAAAGTTTAGAAGCCAACATTTTTTTCATTCGCATCTTCTCGCAGTTTTTATATTGATCTCGCCTCGAATTTTAAACTGCAATCTCGCTCTCGTTCACGTCTCGCATAATGCAACGAGACGAGACGAGATGCGAGAGTACTCTCGCCTCGTCGTGCATCACTAATTGTTAATCTGATGACGTCATGAAGCATGTGAAGATAAAGAAGAGAAATGGAAGACTGAAGGAGAATTAAAATGAAATATGTAATAGAAATTGAAGAAATGCAGATATAAAAAGCAGGAAGAAGAACAAGAAGGAATAGTTACAGTAGAATTTACATACTCATAGGGAAATGAAAAAGAAATATAGTCTTCAGGAATTCGTAGAATATTCTGGAGTTTTCAGTAGCCCGTCGAGAAATAGCATTTTCGAATTAAAACTGAATCAGAACAGATTGATTTTCTGTCGAAATTGTGTCTCCTCGATTAATTAAAATTGATAGCATCGAATTTTGTCAAAATACGTACAAGTTCGCGGCGTGAAAAGTTTATGAAATCAATTTTCCGATATTTTCAGTCGTTGGTAATTGACGTGTGGCTATTTCCATTGGTACGTCAAAAGTACCTAAGTGAAAGAGTTAACAAAGAAGTGTATGAAGTTTTCCAACTTTCAATGTAATTGATTTACCTGCAATTAATTTTAATAACGAAATTTGTTCTCAACTTTTTAAAAATACCTTTACACTTAATTAAAATTAATGGTTCGAGTCGAAAAAACAGTTCGGAGGAAAGTCTAAAGAATTCTTGATTCCAACACAATATCGTCCAAATGGAACATACCCTATAGCTTTATCTTTCAAACCGAACCTGATGCATTATTCGTTGGCAAGTTGAAATGAATTTATTTTATTGTTCCTAATTATTTCCAACTAACGTTTTCGTTGCAAAACATATTTTTGGAAATTTTCGATCTTCATAAAGCTTACTTTGTCAATACAGTACAGATACAATAACGATACAGTTTCACTTTGAGCATCTATAAAATGAGCAATGAAAAGATCTATTCTTCTTCACTTCTTCACCGTAAATGTACAATGGTTCTTTGAAAAACATTGAAGCAAAACGAATCGTAGCAATCGTATCGTCTAATACGAAATAGTATTTTATATTACAAGTTTTACTGCTGAAAGGAGTGCGAGCCGAGTAGGCAAGCCTGTCACCTTCTTGAGGCAGTAAAGCAGTTACCTGGCGTGTATTATACAATATTTTATTTGTTATTCATTTGTAAATCAAATTTAAAATTATTACCTACTCCTTAAAGTTCATATTAACATTTATTTTTAACATCTATGACAGAAAGAAAACACAATTTTCACAATGTTACTAACGTTATTACTAACTTGTTTACTTGCTAACGTCATTAAGCCGATATAAAGCAAATAGCCAGGGTTTATAATCTGTAAACAGAGCTGGTCAAGGTACCGGAAAGCAGTACTTCAAGTACAAGTACCAAGTATCTTAATATTTCTAAATGTACTTGAAGTACAAATACTTTTTAAGTTTCTAAAGTACTTGAAAGTACCAAGTACTTAAAAAAGTACTTGAAAATTTGGGTGCAAGTACTTTTGCAGATAACTGATATTTTTCTAATTATAAGGACCTTAAAGGTGATTATTGACAAAAATTTTAATATGCGATATTTATTGGGTTATTGATGCAGATTAAAATTAATTTATTTATACCAAAAAATTTGCAAATATATCTTTACATTTATCGCTGAAAATATATTTATTAATGAAATTCACATGATTATGTACTACAGGAATAACACCACACCACTGCAAAAGAAACACTGACAGACAAACAATTCTCATAACATTGTTAGCTTTAAATTATTCATCGCCCTTTAAGTGTATTTAAAGTAATACAAGTACATTAAAAATACTTCAAGTACATTTAACGTACTTCAAGTATTTAAAAATATTTCGAGTATTTTTCATTGTACTTCAAGTATTTTTCTAAGTATTAAGTACCAAGTACATGTGAATAGACGTACTCTGTCAAGTACAAAGTACTATAAATAGAAAGTACTTCAAGTACAGTACTCGAAGTACTGAAAGTACTTGCAAGCCTAATAAGGTACTTTTATTGCCCAGCTCTGTCAGCAAAGTCTGTTATTTGCATATCGACCGTGTGGCGTTCAAGAATTTTCGTAATGACATAAAATTTAGACATTTGGGAATATCTTCTGAAAATACTTTCTCCTGTCACATCGACAATTTTTTTTGTTGTTTACAAATTTTCCGTGATAACAACTCCCTTGATGCTATGATGCGTCTGTTATAAATCTTAACGGCCGGCGGCTGTTAAGGACACCTTTTCACTTTTGTTTTTAATTCTGTTAAATCATAGTAACGGTATGCTATTAAGAAAAAAATTTAGCAGGTTACCTGCCAATTTTACATGTTAGTAAGTAGTAAAGATTAATTTTCAAAAGTAGTTCTTAGGCGGTATCAATAAATGAAGTTTACAAGTGAGTAACAAATAAAACAGTTTACTGTATTGATTTATCGATAAATGATTATTTGCAACCTCTAACGTTAGTTGGAAGTTATAAGAGAACTGGGTAAATATCTTTAAGAAAATACTTGTAAAAAATCTTTTCAATGATCTACTGTATTGTCTCTATTTTGTTTTATATGTAATATTTGTTCGTTTGTGTATGACATGGAGTTGTAAAATGAAAAAAATAAATCATAAATTTCTTACCACATTATTCAGAATGAAATGGTCAAATTTTTGATGAGATGTGTATAAAATTTTGACTAGCGTTAGATTTATTTTCTAGTATAAATATATGATTATTTTAAATATAGTAAATGTATTTATAGTATACTGGTTTACATGCATTTAGAAAAAACTTACAATGATTGGCAAAAACAGTGATTCTCAATTGTTTTACCAATAATTTTCGTAAAATTTTGATCACATTGCTATAGTTCAATTCATGTAAGAAAATAAGCGTTGGTTTGGATAGAGACATAAATTCTACAATCTGATTGGTCACAATGCATACTTAGTTCATAAAAGCAAATAAAAATACCTGTCCGCAGTCACTTATCAAATAAAATCAACAGAATGAAGTGATATTTATAGTTGCCTCAAATAAGTATGGACTGGAGATGTCTACACTGTTGTCATTTCAGTGGCCATGTTGAAAATGCTAAGAAGCGGCAATACCAAATGGCAAGGGCAAAAGTTGAGCATCAGCCCATACTTTTTTGACGACGACTATAAATGTTTTTGATTTAGATTTTGTAATTTTTAATTTTCAGGCATTATACATTTTTACAGCCAGCCCGTTTTACACACATAAAACTTATGAATTAATTTTGTTTCGTGCAAGACATACTATAAGCCATTCACGTTAGTGAGAGAATTTCAACTAATTCGCAGGCACAAGAGCACAATAGCCTAGCCATCACAGCGGCAGAGTCCCTGAAGATACAGGATGTCTTCTGAGCGGAAAATTAGACTCATTTTGTAAGAAATTAAAAATATCCTTACACTTGTTTTTTAAACTAATTTTAAAAACCCATATAACGACCAGGGTTTTGCGGGCGCTTGGAACATAATCGTGCTACTTCGGAGCTCTTTCGCTGTACCGATTAGATTCTTCTCAAAAATACCCAAATGCGACAAATAGAACGACTTGTTTCTGTTCATTAGTTAAAAATTCTCTCCCTACCGTGAATGGGACTTTAGACAACTCGAAAAGTCAAAATTTGATAATTATTAATTTTTTAGTAAATAATGAGTCCCGAAGAATTATAGTAGTATATAGTACAGTAAGTAAGTATTGTAAACTTGGTTTGCATTTAGACCAATCAAAAAGCTCGAATCGTAAGCTCTATTTTACTCCTAAGTCCATCCTTCACCGGAATAGACGAATAGAGTATAAGAATATCTCGACATTCTTCAAATATACTTATAAACCTAGGCCTAGTGCTACGTGGAAAATGTATCATGGTATTCCAAATACGTTAAATAGCCTGGTGAAAGATTTGCTGTGTTCCGCAGAAAAGAAAGACGATCAACCCAGATGTGGATCATCGTGGGTCATGACTCAAATTTGTTTAAAAATTATTGATTAATACATTGATTACAACAATTAATATAATACGAAAACAGCTTTGAAAGCACAACACAAAAATCATTTTTAATTTAATTATAATACTTAAAATTGATTATAAAAAAAGCCTTAAGAAGCAATTTACTTTCACCACACATGTAAATAGTATGTACGTTACATTGCAGACTGCAATGTTTCGCATTGATTTTTGACAGATGAATATTTTTTTGGGGACGATATTTATCCACGTTTGAATTCATTTTTGATATTATTTACCGTCACATGTCATCCAAAGCAGTGCAAACTCTCTAAAATGTAATAATATTCAGAAATAAGTGCATAAGAAATAAAGAACTGGGATCTGTCATGTGAAAACGAATCTCAAAATATAATACATCTTCTACAGACGAGAATGGAATAATTAGGGGAACATTTATGCGTTTCTCTTCCTCAAACATTCAAAATAATTTCTTTACACCGTTTCGATAAAATATTTTCCAAAACATCTAATTCACCCATTCCATCATCTCATTATAAATGAAAACTTATTTCACATATTCTTGTGAGACATAAAATCTTGTATGCACCACGAGCGTTACTAGATGATAATGCCCATCAGACGACATATATCCCTCGGGCCAGAGGCCCTCGGGCTACATCCTCGTCGCCCTCCTCGTATTATCATCATCGTAACGCCCTTGGTACATAAAATACTATTAGAATCTAGGTATTCCATATCGGACCTAAATTTTTTGTGTCTTTTAGGGTAAAAATTATCATGTGATAATTTCTGATAGGTAAAATTCACAGCAATAAAAGACTTTAGCGCCCCCTGCAACGATTGAAAATGGCTGGCATTTATTATCAGCTACCATTTAATGTCTTTTTATGCAGATCCCATACAGAGAATACCTAAATATAATTTGAAAAACAGTTATGGCTCAAGACAGCTGGGTAGATCGTCTTTTTTTCCGGGGAAGACAGCAAATCGTTCGTCAAGTTATTTAAAACGAGTACCAAGGATCAGTATTCGGAATATCATGATACATTTTTTAAGTAGCACTAGGCTCCGGTCTATTAGAATTTAGAAAAAAATGGAATATGAATAAAAAATGGTCACATACCTCAGTTTGCTTGTGATTTAGCGCCAAATCTTTCCCCAATTTTGCCCGAAATGTTGAGAACCACTGGAGTAAAAATGAAAAAAAAAAAACAGTCGTTGATTCTGGTTCGGCTTGAAGGATACATTTTGCACTAAACACTTAAATTACTAGGCGCGGAAATTTACGTACACAACGATAGCGCTTGTACAGAATACTTAATAAAATATTTACCTATGGTTAAAAAATAATAAAATATTTGTAAGTAATCTGTATATCTGGACACGTTGCGTTTAGAAGTCACTTAACTTTATACATAGAACTTCGTCGTCTCTCGTCGTTTTATTTTCATTTCAATTCAATTTGAAATTGAGAATGTTTTGGTCGTTATTGCGTAGTATCACCGAAAGTTGCTTTGCACAAATTTGAACTCGAGTTTAGTTCACGTAGTTTATAAGGATTGAAGCACTTTATTATTACACAGATAATTAACAACACTGCACAAAGCGAAGTCTCAATGGAAGGGGTGGTGGTGTAATGACGTCATGTCCTTCGGCTCGTCCTGTCCCCATTTGTTGGCTGTGGACACAAACAAACACAAGTGCTTCATAAATACATTGACTTTAATTATAACAGATTATCAAAGGTTATGGAATTTAAGGCGGATGCACAATAGTCAGGAAATGAGAACCAGAACGGTAATTGAGATTTTGTCAAGAAATATTTGAAAGAGGGATTGTCTTCAAAAAATTATAACTGAAGGGACAATACATGGGAGAAGAAACGATGATCGACTGTTTTTCGAGTTAATAATGGTTTTACCAATTACTCGAAATCTCAGTCAAACAGAATTTATTCTTATAATAATATCCTTCCGTTTATTTTCCGAATTATTTGGTTGTTGATTTTGAAAGAAAATGGTTGTGTATGTGTTCTTTATGAATTTTTTATACGATGTGTAAAAACTGAATGTTAAGTTCAAATGCATTTTGTGTACATGATTTGTAAAATTTTACTGTAAGTGTTATAATGCCCAAGTTAATTTGTATGTACTATCTGCAAGAAGGTGGAAGTGTGTACCTAAATTATTAATATCTTATCCACACCTGTCGAGAAATTTTCCACATATACACCTCAATAAAAAGTGTTTGACTACAGTGCCCGGTAATTTCTTCAACCATTATCAAAATTGGAATTGGAATGTTAACAGAACTGACAAGAATGCATATGTTAAAAGAAAACTGTTTGTATACAGGCCCGGATTACCCATAAGGCCAACCTAGGCCATGGCCTAGGGCGCACAAGTAGTAGTTGGAAAATGGGAAAACGGAAAGAGAGAAGTGCCTGCAGTTACCAGATGACGTAAACAGTCACATTTGCTGTAGCTATACGAAATCAGTACAGTTAAGTGATTGATAAATCCCGTTGAGCTATGACAGTTGTCGAAGATTTTAAATAATTCTAATATTTATATACCGGGTGTCTACTATTTATGAATCTTAACAAATACAATGGTCAAATTTTCATTACTGTAATTTCTGTCCTATGAATTGTAGAATACAAGTATAAATACGAAAACTCTTCATAATTAAAAACTGCATCTAATAAGTCCAATATTATTGTTTACATGCGTTTTATTCGAGAGATAGAGATGCAAAATAAAAGTTGTAATCTTCAGCCACTTATAAAAATATGCTAAATGTATCTTTGATGCCTTATAATAGTAGGTATATTAAAAAACAACTTTGGAAAACGAGCCGCTTTGTGGTGATTTTTACAAAGGACGAGTACGATCACAGTCCTTATTAAACATATTTTTATACTACTTTTTCTATTCGGGTAATTTTATAATTCTATAGATTTTTAATAAATGCACTTGTAAAATTAGTTACGTTGGTAGCACTTCTCGCTCACAAATTGAACTTCACAGATGAAAATTCTTTGTTGACTGACAGCAATTTGATGTTGATATGCCATTTATGTATCAGTTTTAAAAGCAGTCAGTCATACCACCTCTAGAAAAGCTCCAAAAACAGTACGTTTATAGATTTTCATAACAAGTTTTCAATGCGTTTATAGACTCACAAAGACACTGATCTAGAAAAACAATTTAATGAAATCAAGCATTAATAAAACTCGGTATATATTGAGAGAGGGAGGGTGGGGTGCAATAATGAATTTTGGCCTAGGGCGTAAAGAAATGATAATCCGGGCCTGTTTGTATATTTACAAAATGTTTAAATGCAAGTGACAAAAAACACTTTACAAGCAAAAGTGATAAATAAATATAACTAGTTGTAAATGAAGTAACAAAAACGACAATAGGAAAAATATTGGGTAGATGATTTGTCTGAAGGCAGATATGATTCAGTTGTAAACTTTACGCGAGCAATTTTAATAAACAGAATCGAAAATGAGACAAAAAGCGCGTTTCGTTCAACAACATATCACAAATTGCTTTTCAAATACGTAACAATAGAAAACAAATTCAAAACCACTTTACCTCTGTAGTACATCTCCTTGTACATGGTCGGACAGTTGTTACTCTGAAACATAATCGGATTAGCCATTAGTATTTAGCACGTATTATCGCCTCGGCCGCGGTACGAAATATTATCAGTTTTAAATAAATGGTTTTCCTCGTGCGTTGTATAAATGCATATTCCTGGTTTTCCAATTTCCTGGCGTAAAGGCCGAGCGTGCGGAACAAAGGCGGCTGTGCCTCTGCTCGTATTGTGTTAACGCAGGCTTTTCCGATTCCGGTTTTGTTACGTGGATGCCGTTTCTCATTTCCTCGGCGGTCCACTATCGCTGTCTCTTTCTCGATTCTAGCGAGGCGCTATCATTTTTTCTCGCTCTTCGTTTGTGTTTGCTTAATGAGATTTACATGTTGGTTTCGCACCGGCTTAATAAATAACGAAAGCGTTAATGCTGATGGGAAAATGTATTGATGTTTGTGTTGCGCTATGATTTGTGAATTGTTCGCTAGTAATTTACAAATGGCTCTTTTTATCTATAGTTTGTTGCAATTAACAACTAATTAGACTAATTAAATTGATGTTTTTAATCCATGACACGTGGTTTGTATTACCGGCCAAACCCGTAATATTTCAGTTGGTTTATATTTTCAACAAACAAATTATATAACCTACGCAAATATTTACGATTACTAGTTTAAAATATACAGTGTGCGATTAAAGTGTGGAATATCAAAAAAAAAACGAATTCAGCCGGTTTTTATAAGAACGCTGAAACACGTCGATTTTAATTTTTAAAAATACACATTAATATGTACGATACATCTTCCAACTTTCATTTGTTTTTCAGTTATGACGTCATCACAAAAAAAATTAAATGACAACATAGATTTTTAGTAGTGAAATCCGATAGTGATTTTTCTTCCCTTTATGATCATGTAAATAAATCATAACGTTGCATAACAAAAATTCTGAGAAAAATCGAGTTGAACATTTAATAATAATGAATAATCAAAATACCCTGATAAAAACATTTAAAAGTTGATTATGGAACTTATAACTTATAAAACATGAAAAATAAAAAGTTTTAAACTGAAAAATGAAAAATAAAGCAAACAAAATTAAAACTATTAAATTAAAATTTCTATTCGTTGCCTTATTGTTAAATCCGCCATGGCCTTGATAATTTAGATGAATATTATTAAAATTCAACAATAAACTACAATATTTATGTCTAGAGAGTTGAAGATTGACAGAATAATTGAATGAAACAGTTTGCTACATTTAAAATTTTTATCGAGGTAGATATCTTGATTATTCATTATTATTAAATGTTCAACTCGATTTTTCTCAGAATTTTTGTTATGCAACGTTATGATTTATTTACATGATCATAAAGGGAAGAAAAATCACTATAGGATTTCACTACTAAAAATCTATGTTGTCATTTAATTTTTTTTGTGATGACGTCATATGTTATTCAAGTATTCCGCCATTTAATATTGGGTTACATCGCCTTTATAGTATAGTCGAGGACAAGATATTCGATTAATCCCTTAATCTTGGTAATAGATGCAGTTTACCCTCATAACGGGTGATGAGCGGATGAGCCGTAAATTTGTAGGGGTGGTATTAAGAAACATTTTATATTTTTATAACTTCAATGAAGATTAATATTGGAAAGAAATTTAGCTGTCTCCTTAGGATAGAATAGTCTCTACTTTTAAATTTACTGAAACAGTACACCTACAAATAGACTTTTAATATACAGGTGTTTCAAAAGTACTGTAAAAAAATTTAAGGGCATATAGTGACCAAAAGAATAAAAAAGCTTCATGTTTATTATTTTAGAATAAAATAAACCGTATTTAGAACGATACGTTAACGTTATCTGTATGTTGTTAATAAAGAGTATTATACTTTCATTTTATTTTATTTTCATTTTGTAGACCCTTGGTGACAAGTCAGTATGGTAATAATATTACCATACAGATACAGTTATTACTTAGTTACTAGCCTACTTTTGTACATGTAAACAATAGATTAATAGAGAAATATTCGTTTTCCGGGAATGGACTGTGTCATATTTTGAGTCAGAGCTCAACGTTTCACCCGCAGTCGTATGGGGCATCTTCAGGAGCAAGGGAATAGTACTGTCTTAAACAAGATTACCCGACGTGTCAACCACGCTAGAGGCCGAGTTTAAGCAACAAGGGGGGGGAGACTCAGTTTACAAGGTTACCCGACATGTAAACCACGCTAGAGACCAAATAAACCAAGTGACGAAAGGAAGGCCGAGAAGACAGTTATATACTTATCTAAAGATACGGTAGATGAGCAAAGCTAATGAGGTCCAATGGGAATCGAGTTCGAAATGATAGATTGGGCGAATCGTGTTCCGAAAATCACCGGTTTCCACATGTGGCTCAAGAAATAGCCATCATCTCGATTGATGTTATTAGGATGTTTCCGTATTTCTAAAGTTTCCCTGTATTTACGTCTGTAAAACTCAGGGATAGGAGCTAAAATGCGGGAATTTTCAAATAAAATGTTATGTCCTGTGTTGTGTTGGTGTTCGACCGCGGATGTTAATACCATACCATTACGCAGACAGCGTTTGTGTTCTGACAACCTAGTGTGAACATTCCTTCCTGTTTCACCTATATATACTGTCTTCATGGTTTACACGTCGGGTAACCTTGTAAACTGAGTCACCCCTTTGTTGCTTAAACTCGGCCTATAGCGTGGTTGACACGTCAGGTAACCTTGTTTAAGACAGTACTATCCCCCTTGCTCCTCAAGATGCCCCATACGACTGCGGGTGAAACGTTGAGCTCTGACTCAAAATATGACACAGTCCATTCCCGGAAAACGAATATTTCTCATGACTCAGACTGTGGAAGCCTACGCAATTAATAGATTAATATTCTCAAACCGGTAAATTATTTCAACTCATCTTTAAATAATTTATATTATATTTACATTAAAAATAATAATGTAATCAATCGAACTAAAATATTTATAGATCGTATTATTTTAATGATTAAATAATTAAATTACATTTTAATCACAAAGTGCATTAGAATAAATTATTCAAAATTATATATTTAAAATAAATGATACATCACCTCTAATACTATTCATTCAATGTAAATTATATTTTAATATATAACTTTTATTCTTCTTGTCTTAATTCTAGAAAATTACTTTTTTGTGTACCGAATCGATTCTCATGAAAATAATGACAAAAATCTGTTTATCCTACATGCTGTTCAATTTTATGAAAAAAGCGATAATATCCCGTTTTTTTTTTTCATTTTACAAAGTAAATGTTGCGTTATCATATGTTACCACGCAGATTCAAAAAAATTCAATATCATTAAAAAATATTTACAGTATTTATCACAGCAATATATAATATTTGATATTTGCGTTTGTTTCCTTGTTTGCAGATAGGTATGTATTCAAATAAAGTTGTTTAACGGTTTGTTAGTAAAAATCATACTAGTGGTGTGTGAGTTCTTGCTGTTTCGTTTTAACGAATATATGAGATAGCGTTAATATGTTCCCGGAATTGGTCAATAAAATTTGAAAAAAGGTATAACATTTTTATATTAATTTCCTCTAAAATACACCGTTCCTGCATTTATTCACATGTTTCATCTTTCGTACAACTGTTCACAATATTTCGAAAATCCTAGAAGCCACTTTCTAAAAGTGCCTTCAGCTGCCTCGTCACTTTATCCATTATTATTATTATTATTATAAATAAAAAAATAAATAAATATATCATTACGGCTTATTACCCATTGCTGGGTGTGCCAACCTGCTTTTTACACAGATATTGGTAAAGATGATATATTTGCACCGTGCGGGCGCTTACCAGGCGTCACCTCACGGCACTCATTGCTGGCGTGGAGAGTGCACCACAGGGGTCAATTTTGTGCCATTTTAAATTGGAAATATTTGGCGTCGGTCGGGATCGAACCCGGTTCCCCAGATTCTCGACCTGACACTCAGGCACGCGGCCACGAGACCCCATATTATAATAATAATAATTATTATTGTTATTATTATTCGTGTCCAAACCATATGCATAATATAAATAATTAATACACAATAAATATATAAAACATTACAACAAATATTTCTCACTCCTTAGATACTGAAGTGACCCATTTTCGGTAGCGAAATGCCACATCCGGCTAAGCTTGTTATGACCATATGAAGTCAAATTTTAAAATTATTGAAATAGGCCTTATGTATCGCCCGGCATTAACTAGGACGGAGAGGACACATTCCAGAGGAAAAACCGTCCGCAAAAACTGGCAGATAAGTGGCCTATCTAAATAGTATTCATCCAAAAAATTGCATAGTTTATAGCAGCTGATGTTGCCTAAGTTGGCGCACGTGAGCAGGTGGGCCATTATTTATTCTTGACCACAATGACATAAAGTGGGTTCTGCTTCGTACCCCATATTGAACATGTTTACTGCGCATTTTCCTACTTGACTTCGTAGGCGATTTAACGATTTGCTTTATCTTCTGGCTTTAATGTCCCACATTAATCGTTTTGCAGTCTTGGTCTCTGTCATTGGATGCACTGAAGAGAGGAAACTGTGTCTAGATTTTAGACGTGATCGAGGTGGTTCTTAGCCGAACACTTTCCATTATCTCTGTTGGATTAGCAAAACCTTGTCCCTTTTAGCCGAGGGTACACATAAAAATCGGCTAGTAAAAATTTGTAGAATAGAGGGGGGGGGGGCGGCGGATGTTCCTGAGTGGTGACATTGTTCTTAGCAAGATAATTTTTCACCATTTGGGAGATGTACCGCAGCGTTGTCAAGTTCTTTCGATAGTGATTTCTCCATCAGAACGCAGATTAGATGTTTGCACAAATGATGCACGACGAGGCGAGAGTACTCTCGCATCTCGTCTCATCTCGTTGCATTATGCGGCACGAGAACGAGAGCGAGATTGCAATTTAAAATTCGAGGCGAGATCGATATAACAACTGCGAGAAGCGAGGAATCTCGCGAGAGTCTCGCAATAAAAAGTATTTGTAACTTTATAGCTTTGATTCATAAATTCAATGAAAAATACACCGTACAGGGAGTGGAGTCAATGGTAATTCGTGCATAGAACAGGTGAATGTGAAAATTATATGAATTGACTATATTTTTTTGAGTCTATCTAGAGTCGAATGATATCGGTCGCAGAGCGAGGAAATGCAAAATAAAAACTAAATCGGTTTTGCATCTGCTAGAACTAGTTTTTCTCCAAAATTTCAGCCCCTAATTCATCCCAGTTAAAACTACGGTTAATACAATTCTTGTCGTCCCTGAAAAGTAACGGATCTTACATTAAGCGTCGATAGGAGCCAACACGGAGTGAAGCGGAGTGATTGGTTGCCAGCGGGTTCCCAGTGTAGCGCTTTTTTATGAGTAAATCTTATTTAAATAGTGTCATATAGTTAATGATAAAGTGTAGAAACTTTTAGTTACAAACAATTTTTTTTAAATGTTTAATTAGTTTTACTCATAACAGAATGTATTAGATGTTCGTATTGAAATAATTTGGTGACTAGAATTTAGTGTTTCGTCTCTTTATTAATAGTTATACGACTGTAAATACATGGAAGACGGAACGATTGGTGCGAACTTGTCTTTTGTAGTTCAACCAGAGCTGGGCAAAGTACCGGAAAGTAGTACTTGAAGTACAAGTACCAAGTACCTTAATGTTTCTAAATGTACTTGAAGTACAAGTACTTTTTTAGTTTCTAAAGTACTTAAAAGTACCAAGTACTTGGAAAAGTACTTGTAAATTTGGGTGCAAGTACTTTTCATATAATTCATATTTTTCTGATTGTATGGACCTTAAAAGGTGATTATTGACAAAAATTTCAATATGCGATATTTATTTGGTTATTTTACACAAGAGTTCCTTGTTGGAACTGCCGTATCACCTAGCGATCTCACGACATAAAATTGACGTCATATGAGTACCGAGATGTTAGAATGACGTCATTTTTACGTCATGCGATCGCCAGCATTGTAGTTAGATAATACAAACATTATATGGTATATACAGTACGCAGATTAGAATTAATTTATTTATGCCAAAAAAATTGTAACTGTATCTGTACTTTCATATTATCGCTGAAAATATATTTATTAATGAAATTCACATGATTATGTACTACAGGAATAACACCACACCACTGCAGAAGAAACACTGACAGACAAACAATTCTCATAACATTGTTAACTTTTAAATTATTCATCGAACTTCAAGTATATTTAAAGTAATTCAAGTACATTTAAAGTACTTCAAGTATTTAAAAATACTTCAAGTACTTTTCATTGTACTTCAAGTATTTTTGCCAGTATTAAGTACGAAGTACATGTGAATAGACTTACTTTGTCAAGTACAAAGTACTATAAATAGAAAGTACTTCAAGTACAGTACTTGAAGTACTGAAAGTACTTGCAAGCCTAATAAAGTACTTTTCTTGCCCAGCTCTGAGTTCAACTGATACGTAAATACCGAGGTAAATACGTAGTGCGCAAGCGCTTATTTTTACAGCGAGACTCTCACGTGAGTACGAGACGAAACACAAAAAAATGTGCGAGAACGAGAGCGAGATCGAGATTGCAGATCAGAAAACGAGACGAGATAGATATTTTATATTTCTCGTCTCGTCTCGCCTCGCGTGCATCACTGGTTTGCACACTGCAGACATTTCAAAATACGACGAAAAAAAAAACGCAAGAAACAACCTGCAGCTTTCGCAGGCAGTAAGTAAAAGAGGTGCCGGGTGGCCCAACGCTTTCTTTAGTGTGACTGCTAACGCAACCTCGTGTTTGTAAATTTAGCAGTTTTTAGTTGTCACCGTTTTTAAAAGTTATAGCGTTTAGACTACACATTACGTATTCGTTAAAAAGAGGATGTAAAACGCTTTCCGCATTTGACATTCTATGGTCAGGGAGTTACTCCAAACATGCCACTGTGCCGCCCGGTGCTGATGGGGCAGTTTGTCCAGGCATTAGTAAACCTATTTTATTAAGCCTGCCTGTTGTGCAGCACACTTCATTTGCCAGCAAATAAGCCAACTACCGGAACGTTGTTATGTGTAGCTATGTTAAGCGCTGAGCGGCAGTGGAAGGGTTCAAATTATTTTGATGTCATTAATTTCTGTTGCTGCCTGTGGTTTATGCGGAATTTAGCTAAATTATTGCCCAGTAATTATAATAATTATTATTTTGTACATAATTTAATGCTACGTGATTTATATTTCATTAAAAACATTAAAATGCGACAATTTACTACACATCAATTAGTATTATATAAATATTAACTCTGGATTTTATGCTGCCCAAAATAAAGGATGGACAGGAAACTATAATACTGGCATTTTACATAATTACAAATTTGCACAATTTATAGTCTCATTTGACTTATTTTTCGTCATCTTTAAAAATATAAGTGCATAAACAAAATTTATACCTTAATTGATATTACTAATATTTGTCCAGACTGCAGTTCAGTCAGAATTTTCAATGCTATAATTAGTAAATAATTCTGAATTTAAGACGTCTCCTTTCATATATGTTTCTAGATGAACGGTTCGATTTAACATACTTGAATTGAATGTATATAATTTGTTTTGTATGAAAAAAATGAATTCAATATGTAAATAAATTTGACAGATTCTACTAGATGCCTGACGCCATGACACGACAAGTGTTTTTATAGTACTCGTATATACGGGGCCTAATTAAAGCAGCGTTAAATAAAGTTGCATTCACAAATGAAAATTAAGTTTATGATTTTTGTTTAGGTTTAAGTAAGTCATTAATAAATGTAAGTTTAAATTACCTGAAAATTAGTTTTGATATGTACAGACATCTGTGGAAATGCTTCAAAAACATGATTAAAATATCGGTAGAGCAGTACTAATCAAGACACCTGTGCGGCCTGAAACTATCATTCGCTTGGCATTATTGGTTATATTTCAGAAATTTAAAAATCCGAATCCACCAAGTGGATAATAAAGATGGGTGTATATATCTATATCATTTCAGACTCGTTCTCATTGGTGAAGTTTGTGACGTCAAACTAAATCATAAACCTAAAGTTTGGACCTTGCAATGTTTAGCTTTATGATTTGGATTTATAGACCCTAAATTCTGAAGTGTGAATGGAGTCATTACATAATATGCGGCCAAAGTCTTTAAATCTAAATTATAAACCATAAATCTAAACCTAATTTTCATTTGTGAATGCACCTTTACATATTAGATTTTGACTAAAATTGATAAATAGGAAGGGATACTTTACTTTAAGCTTTGAGCAGATTTCCGTGAAAAATATATTTATATAATCCAAAAGTGTTCAAATTTGGTATTTAAGACTTTTATATTATAAGAACGACATATTAGATTTTTGCTAAAATTGATATACCGGAAGTGGTATTTTACTGAAAGTTCTACATCTAAAAAATATATTAAAACATGATCCAAAACTTCACAAATTTGGTATTTAAAACTTTTAATGTTGACATACCTATATGATAAACCGAAGTGGTACTTAATTTAGAACTCTTAACAGATTTTCGAGGAAAAACAATAAAATATAATACAAAATTTCGTATTACAGACTTTTCTATTTACTGGAACAACAAATTAGATTTTGTTTACAATCTATCACCCGGAAGTGATACTTTACTTAAAGCTCATTGCTATTTTAAACATGAATAATCTGTAAGACACAATTTTGTACAGAATACGGCAAATAGTATGAAATCAGGCAAATGATACAGTAACTTGACGTATTCCTTTCAAGTATCCATGAATTGTAATGCAGCCTTACGCTTACTAGGTTTCATCATTCGCAATACACGTTCTTTTACTAATGTAAATGCAATCGTTTGTTTATTTTATTCCTTAGTACGATCAAAATTGGAATACTGTTCTCTTATTTGGAGTCTTTCTGCTGAAGTTCATCAGGATCGCATAGACACTATTCAAAAAAAGTTCCTTAAGTTTTTATTTCTTAAAACATATGGAACATATCCCGACCGTTTCATGTCTTATCACCAGTTGCTACTTACATTTAACTTTTTAACTCTTTGCGAGCGACGTAATATTTATTCAGTTTACCATCTTTCTAAGATAATCCACAACAATGTTGATGATCCACAGTCATTAAATCTTATTAACTTTCACGTATCTATGTACCTCATTAGATACTCATTTACTTTTTATTTAGCAGCACGTACCAATATTTTCTTCTCTTCTCCTATTAATAAAATGTGTCTTTTATACAATTCTAAATTTTCGTCTCTAGATATATTCCTTCTATCGTCTAAGCAATTTTACCACTGTCTTCTGAAGTTTTCCGTTGGTCAAAACCACAACCCCTCGTTATTACCTCGTTAAGTTATTTCTTTACCTATCTACTTTGTTCCTCAACTTAGTTTTCCTCTGTACTGTAATTGGGCTCTGCCTGTTGTATGGAGTATTTAATAATAATAATAATAATAATAATAATAATAATAATAATAATAATAATAATAATAATTTGTATTTTGCATTTTACGCAACAGAGATTAATAAAGGAATATATGGTACAAAATGGAGGAGGCAAAACAAAATACAGTGTTGAAATAGAAGACAAATCCATGTAAATCAGAAAATAAATGTAAGAGGGCACTTTAAATCCCCACTAGTAAAACTAAACGAAACTTTAAACAAACAATCGAGAAGCAGCAGCAGAGGAACGAAATCCAGTTTTAATATGAAAAGTTTGAAGTGAATTTCCAGCAGCCGGCCCTGTGTGGAAGTTTGCACGCAAATGCCCTGTTATGATTTATACACCGAGATTCATCTCGCGCACAGCGCCGTGTTCTCTGCTCAGCTACTCGCTAAGTGGTGAAAAATGTCACGTCTTTGTCTTCGGGGCTAGGGAGATTTTTTGAGTGAATCAAAATGCGTGATTGTTTACACCAAGTGAAAGAATGTCAGCAGGGAATAAATCATAACTTATATGTAGACATTTTTTATACAAATGTAGAATGCTTCTTTCTTAATGTTACCTGTCATCTTCTGTTTTCAAATACGTGCGGCTTTGTAAATGTTTTACACCATTTTTCCGGAACCCGCATTCAAAGCTTTTCTCCGGTTCAAATTGCTGCTACATTAATAACTGAATAATGAATAGAATTCAGTATATTTAGAAGTCAGCATTAAATGGATGCTTATAATTTATTATTCGCATTTTATTACATGAATAGTACCAAAGATAGGTTTTTATGAAAAATTCATGGACCTTTTTACTTCCTTGTACGAAGTAAAGGAAGTAATGTAATCGCGAAAAATTTCGGTTTTGAGATTTCAACGGAAATATCCATTTTGACCATCCCTGAATCCATTCTGACTAATTTCGTCGTGACGTCTGTACGTACGTACGTATCTCGCATAACTCAAAAACGGTAAGCCGCAGAAAGTTGAAATTTTGTATTTAGGACTTCTATAACATCTAGTTGTGCACCTCCCTTTTTGGTCATTACATAATTTCCAGAAATGGTACTTTATTTGAAGCCTATAATAGATTTTAATGAAAAACTATATTAAAATATAGTCCAAAACTTTTCAAATTTGGTATATAAGACTTTTATATCAATTGGAATAACATAGCAGATTTTGGTTAAAACAGGCTAACCGGAAGTGATATATTACCTGAAGTTGTTAACAGTTTTTCTTGAATAAAATGGTTTCATTTTGATTTTAGAAATAAATGCTTCAAATAAGAGTTTTAGAGAATTAAATTCTGCGTCTAGCACATCAAGTATTAATAAATTAACCCTTTGTTTAAGCGAGATATGTAAATTTAAAAATTATATACTTTTTGGTTTTTGTAATGAAGCTTGCTATGGATTAGGACAAAAAATAACAAAAAAATAGTAGTTAATGTCAAATTACGTCAAATACGTGCAATTTTATAATTGGGTCATACTTCATCTTCATATTGGTCTTGCGTACAAGGAAGTCGTGTGGTGTCCACATCAGATTTTTTGTATAATAGGATGCTTCCAACCAAGCTTCAAAGTCATGATGAAGTCAGAAAATTCTTCACTTGCCTTTTGTTAGTCTTAAGGTGGCTTTAGAAGATCAAAGATTTACATCAATTTTTACAACTTCGTATTGTACTATGAGATTCTGGAACTTTACACGTTAAGAGAAATTTGAATGATCAAACTTACGGCATGTTCTGAAAATCAAGGTCATTTACTTCAAATTTCAGTTATTTCGAGGGATTGTTTCATCCCAAGTTACATGCATAGTATTTTGTAATGTTGCAATAAATATTTTTTGATAAATGTCATATTTATTTTTGTTTTGACTAAATTTCAATTATTTTCAGTACAGAAAAATTAACGCGCAATATTAAAACTCACATTAGAGACAAACCGAACGACAAAATAAAATGTAATTATGTAGCCCATTTATAAGCAAATAATGGTCAAATAATTTGAACGTGTAAAGCGTAACCATTTGATCAAATATTCTGTTGTAAATATTTGTCCAGTAAAAGTTCAATTTATTTGCTTGTCTAAAACCACCTTCATTGTTGTTGTCAACTAAGAAAATCGGGTTTTCGGGATTGTATGTCAAAAAAATCGGGACAGGCAAGAAACATTCGGGAAGCCACTAACAATTGGTTATACACAATACTCCGTGCGTATAAAACAGTGTAACAATTAAAATTGTTTGTTACTTGTTACTATGGTTATTTGAAATAACTAATGTACAACATTAGTCACTCCGTGAGAGAATATTTTAAAAGTCACGGAGGAATTATTATTGATTTTTGTGTTTTTTTAATATAAATAAAAAGCAATTTTAAAAAATTATTTAATTACTGAAATAATTTAACATTATAAAACTTATTTATTTAAATTAATATTAACATTTATGCTAAAATAGGTAACTTATCTTAACACAGTGATAGCTGACGGCTGAAGAAATGAACGAAGACGAGAAACGAATTAGTGATTACATGCTTCGGAATTAAATTCAAAGATGCTGCTTGTACTTCTAAGTGAATACGTTGTAAAGGAAGGTCCTCATTTTCACCCATTTTAATGTATTTTTCTTTCAAATAATTCCCAATGACAGACAATAATTATTACATGAATTTTTTTTCAATAACAATATAACAAAACCATAACAACCATTCAATGGCTACTTGGTGGTTTAAAATACAACAATTGACTTGTGTTAAATGATGATAAAAATTAGGCACTCGCCCTACGGGCTAAACTTTTTCTTTCGTGACTAATATTATACATTCCACACTCATATAATAAATAAATATTATCATTCTTAATAATTTGGAAATTATGGAAATAGGCCTTATGCATCGCCCGGCATTAACTAGGACGGAGAGGATGCATCTTCATTTTTATATGACTTCTAAGTACTAAATTTTAAAAGACACTGACCTTTAAAAAACCTCAAATTTGAAAATATTACGAAATTAGGTACGAGTATTTTACAATTAATTATTGAAATTTGTGTAATATTTTGAAAAATTCACGAGATTTGAAACAGATTATGACGTTAGAGCACATACAGTTTAACATGTGACAAAGTATCGCCTACTTTTATTTATATAAATAACGTAAACTGTTTTCCTATTGGCTATGAATGTTTTTTTTCATGACTACTTCTGGCGCCCATCTTTTTATTTTTATTTTTAATATTACTATAAAAAATATTGCATAAACTTACATTTAAAATTCTTTTAAAAAAATGTGAAACCGGTTCATTTTATTTAAATTTTTTAAATTTTGTTTGTCGATCGTGCAAAAAGCGTAATAAGCTAGGCGGTCAGTAACTGTTCGTCTACCGGTATCGATTTTCGACCTACAAATTCATCGTCAACCGATACAATTAATTTTTCCATAACTGTTATTTGAAATATTTTTCTTTTAAACAATCTATATATGATCGACAGAAAAAACAATGTCTGTAATGGTTATTTTTACTACTATCGCAAAATATAAATAATATAAAAATACAGGACCTTACTATAAGTATAAACATATATGAGGGTCGTAGGGTGAAACGTTCTACTTCATGTTTAAAACTTTGGATAAGCCTCTATAAAATTTTATATCAAAACAATATTGTATATTTTTATTTATATTGAAAAATAAAAATACTTCATATGAGTAAATATAGGATACACCTTTAGAAAACTTTTTCTGTATTATAAAATAATTTCAAAACAAATTTCAAAGGACTATATTCACGATGAAAACTGTTAGAAGCAAATTTAATTAATTATGGTAAGAAGCTCTACAAACAAATATTAATATATTCATAAAGTTACTATTTACACTAAAAGGGTAAATATAATTTTAATTGTTAAATAAATATCAAAATTTGACTATTTAATTCTTTATCCAATATTTAATGTAAACGAAACATGAAAATATTTAATGTTATTGTTTGCATTAGCTATTTTATATGAATCCATAAATCAGAGATAAATCCATTTTTGATGTGAAATTCAATAAATATTAGCAAAACTAAACCAATACTCGCATATTTTTCCAACCCTCAGCCTGCATGCTAAATTATAGTATATTCCGTAACTTAACCACGACCGTTGTTATGGTTCAAGTGGTCAGGTTATGGTTACTGAAAAGTGGTTGTGATTCGAAACATCTTGGTTAATTTGTGTCGGTAAAGCAGGGAACCACCGCGTCATTAGAAATAAGTGACAACAAAATTTTGTCTATCCTTATACTAAGGTAAATATTATACATACATACATACATCCATACATAAAATCACGCATTTCCCACTTAGTGGGTTAGCACAAACCCGAAACAATAATAAGAATATCATCCACAAAAATAATCACTCTTAACATATTAAAGTAACCGATTTTCCGTAGCGAAATACCGCAACCGGACCACAATAATAGTTACGAAACAATCATCCTTCGCCACACATTCCTGTCTAAGTACACTTCTTTCGCCTCGGCCACATTCATAATCGCATTCATACACGCTCTTCTTCTCTTCCCACTCGGAAATTTTGGCTCTTATACTTACACACTGGACGGCCATGCAATCGAACACCCTCAATTTCACCCAGATATATACGATTTATGCTGGATTTATACAGCGTAAGCCGTAACGTAACGTGGCGTGCCGTGGCGTATTGTAACATATCGTAACGCGTGATTTTTCTAGGCTATTTTATACAGAACTTTTACGGAACATTTTCGTAAAAAGTATACTAATGCTCTGTCGATATAAGTGTAGCGTACATCAGATTTGAATTTATCAGATTCGTTAGTTTATTCGCTATGCACTATATTTCATATATATTTCCATTTAATATATTAATCTAAACTTTGACACATGACACATGTCACTTATCTCAATTAAAGTCGCACAAGACAGGCTATTCGTAATGTAGTATTTTTTATATTTATATCCATTAAATTTATTAATTCCAACTTTCACATAATTAGTCACACAAAAACAGACTATAGCGCAGGGCAGTAATAATTTTCGTAATATCGCAACGTACCGTAACGTGCCGTAACGTAGAAAGATAAAAGTTGCCGACCTTTTGGTTTTTGAGACGTTACGGCACGGTATGTCACGTTACGGCTTACGTCTGTATAAATTATTACATATGTATGCATTGATTTATTCTATACGTTACGTTACGGCACGGTACGTTACGTTACGGCTTACGCTGTATAAATCCAGCATTACGGTTTGTAAAGCGTTGACTCTTCATTCTCTCCGCATGACCAAACCATCTCAACTGACTCATTCCTACTCTCTTAACAACAGTCTTCCTAACCATACATTCTTCATACACCAAATTATTCCTCACGCGATCCCGTCTTACATATCCACATACTCCACGAAAATACCTCATTTCCACGGCAGTCACTCTCTTTTTATGCTTTCCCGTCCATGCCCAACATTCGCTTCCATACATCAAAGCAGGCACACACTTAAACGAGCTTCTCTAGATACGTTTACGTTTGGAGCAAACATATTTATTATTATAAGAAATAAGAATATGACCACAACAACCACAAAAAATTTGTGGTCGTCGAAAAAGTAACCAAAACTTTCAGAAACCACATTCCGAAATTGAACCGCGATCCTGAAATTATGTTTTCGTTACATTACGGAACGCATAACCAGAACCTTGATCACCGCGGTTAAGGTACGGAATATACTACTAAAACTATCCTTATTCCTTTTACTCCGAGTCCATGAGTATAAAACTTATTAATATTTCATCTGCTGGCTGCGGTAATGAAACTAGGGAAGTGTGAAATGATATAATGTTATTTTTAGATTAGAGAGTCGATTTAATTACAAATTCTCGTTAAATTTAAAAAATAATTACACTAGAACTGCTCAGAGTTTGAATGTTCCTTTTTTATTCGCTAGTTTAATCAGCAAGGGAAATGGTGCAAAAAATTCACTAGCCTTATAAGAATATTCAATAAACATAAAAATTAACAACCTTTATTATTCCTTTATTATAAAAATTTATTCACCCATATTCTCCAGCCACTATTAAACAGTGGCGGCTCGTGGGTTGAAGATTTGGTGGGTCACATTGTAATGGACCTTTTCAATTTAACGGCTTTCTTTCTATCGCTGCAAATAGTAAGAAAATGGCGTGAACAACTGCCAGTTGGGCTGTCAAACGAAACGTGAAAAATATTGTAGTTATTAAAATACCTGTATTCTCAGTGAAAATTTGCATCGTTAGACATTTTAACTTCAATAAAAGCTTCTGTAAGATTTTTTAAAGTTATCTGAGATATTCTCACATTTTACGCCTAAATTTTTTAGAAACAAATGCTATAGATCTCAGTTGTTCTTACTATGCGTAGATCCCCATTGCGCATATCTTCTATCTCTTTAAATTGAAAAGGTCTATTAGTAATATAAGTTAATTAATACGAATTTTTTTTATAAATAAGTAGTTTTAAATGTTGTTTATTGTTCTTTCCGTATACTCTGCAATAGTATATTCTACAACTAATAATGGAATGGCCCATATTCCATACGAGCAAAAAGTTTGTGGTCCCAGCCGAAGGCGAGGATTACGGTTTGCGAGTGTGGATTATGCACATTCCAAACGTGTTGTATACTCTACTTTCTCCAACAAGATTTTAGAAAATATACAAAAAATGTTGATTGATTATAACAATTATCATATCAAATAAATTTTTTAATGCCAGTCCATAAATTGTTTATAATAACAGCATTTAAAAGAAAGATTCTTCTGCTTTTTTTCGTAATTACTGGCCCAGTGTATCATTAGCAACTTCCCTTATTTCAGATGGCGTACATTCCATATCTATATCCTCATTGCCACTTGACACTTTTCTCTACAAAATGTTATTTAGTTAATTTTCTAAGTGATATATTATTATTTAGGTAAAAAATATACAAAAATTAACAGAAAACTCCAGAACTGTTCAAAACTTAAAAATGTCAAACGCGACTTCAGAAATAAATAAATATAAAACAATTTTATAAAAGTGGCATTATGAAACTCCCAGAACGATGGCAAAAGTGCATACCGTTTGAGGGTGAATTGGTGGAGAAATAATGTAAAACTCATATACTTATTGTAGTTAAATAAAAAATTACAACCAAATTCCAGTCTATATGTGAACTCTCCTCATACTACGTGGTTACAATTTTGATATGCCCAAGAAGCGCGCGCACTCGCGCCATTCGTTGTCTTGCTTTCAACACAGTAGTACCGTGTGCAAGCAACGCTAATGATATGATGGACTGACTTTATTAAAAATTAATTAATTAAAAATATTTGATTTTTATTCTTTTGCTTCGATAAATTTGGGAGGTCCTTGATCAAATGGCCTAATGGAGGAACCGTCACTGCTATTAAGCAAGGACATTTTGTTCAAATATATATATATATATATATATATATATATATACTACAGTTCATAAGCATATATTGCTTTATTTTAGTAAGAAAATTTTAGTAGTTTTTTATATTCTTTAAAATGACTCATATCTCTAAAATTGTTAATTTGATATTGTTATTTTTATCATAAATTTATTTTCTGTAATATATGTCTTAATTCTGAAATTACTCTACCACCTTAATAAACAAATTACCCCACCCCAAAATTAGCATTTTTCCTTCATGAGCTGAAAATAGCTTGAAAGTGTGTTAATTAATATTATGTGCATAATAGCACACAATAACCAAGAATATTTAACACCCGGATTGTGCAGTATATCTCGGACACAAATCGTGGATTACTTGAGAGTTAATGTGCACTTTGCATGCTTGTGCGTCCCGACGTTGGCACAGTGATATATGACGCGATCTTGAGGCGTTTCGGCGCTCTACAGAGCCGGACTGGCTCGCAGAAAAGATTAGATTGGGATGAGGGCTAAGCACTTTACGCCACTTACAAGTTTTAAGTTGAAGGGTACTTTTTAAAAATTAACGATAATAACGTGGTTCGCATTTCAAAATGGCTGGATTCTAGAATACCCACTCGCCTTGAAATTTCAAGTTTTTGTTGCAATGTCTTCTTTTAGCTCAAATGTAACAAAGAAGCCAAAATTAGAGCGCAAGCAGGTATTTATTGCCCGTATTCTTATCTCTTGAAGTAGCGATTTTTCTACTTTATAAATTTTATTTTATTTAATGAATAGACAAGAGTAGGTTACATTTTTTAAAATATTAAATTTATATTATTTGAAATAAATGGTATTTTCAATTTAATTTATATTTATTGCTTTAATTTGTAAGGTTAAAGTTTATATTTGACAATTCAAGCAGCGATTTTTCGAAAGAAACGCTATTTCAAGACGTGAGAATTATTTTAGCAAAAATAAAGTCAGATTTAATCTACTCTAAAGGCTATACTTGCAAATTTCAAAAAATTCATTAATGTAACAGTAACTTAATTTAACAAAATTCGGGTTTATAAATATATTAATAATAATTTCGCAACAAAATTATTATTAGTTATTTATCGTGTATTTGTGAAAAAAGTGATTTTCAAAAATTACTTTAATGTAATATAACCTAAAGGCCCCCATTCGAATAAAAAAATCTGGTGTGGCCAACACAATACCTCCTGCCATGTACCGCCCAAGTCTCAAAAAAGATTAAGCTAATCTTTATTTTTGAAACCCCATGGAGTCTCGTAGCCGCGTGCCCGAGTGTGAGGTCGCGAATCTGGGGAACCGGGTTCAATCCCGACCAACGCCAAATATTTCCAATTTTAAATGGTACAAAATTGACCCCTGTGATGCATTCTCCACCCTAGCAATGAGTGCCCATGAGATGACGCCTGGAAAGCGCCCGCACGGTGCAAATATTTTTTCATTACCGATATCTGTATACAAAGCAGACTGGCACACCTAGCAATGGGTAATAAGCCATGATGATATATTTATTTGTTTACTTATTTTTGGATTAGCGAATTTTACTCTTATTTTGGCAGTTTATTTCTTAAAACATAGTCTAATCTAATCCATGTAACTACATTTTTGTTAATAAATTGAAGATTAAATTTTAAATACCTGGATAAAATAGAATTCCCTAATCCAAAAATGAGAATTAGCTTAAACTTTATGACGAATCGTTAATTTTTATTAATCTAAATACATATCTATATATTTACATATGGTGGAAACTGTATTGATTTCCTTCCCTATTGTTCTAGTTACATTTTTCTTTTTAAAACGTTACTATTATTAATTTGAAATGATTAGTTCTTTGACAGTGACATTTATCTGTCAGTTACATACATTTGAATAACTGCCAAGGAGTATTGTTTGTTTAAAGCGTAGGCTCCGGGATTTAAATTATAGAAAAAGTATTAATGCAAATCCGTAGAAAATTTAATAATCTTTAATTTTTATAATAACATTAATGTCGAAAAAATAACATTTCAAGGTATTTTTCGAAGAAAAACTATTTTGAGCTTCTAATAAAGTGCTATTTCCGGTTATCCGATTTACACCAAAATATAATGGGCTCTTTCTATTACAGAAAAAGTTTGAAATACAAGTTTTCAAAATTTTCTGAAATACAGTATTTGAGTTAAAATTATTTCCGTTCAAAATGAAAAATTATTGAAATAATAGCTTATTTAGTGATATTTTATGCACAGACCTCAATTTCACGAAATTCACGTGGTTACATTTATTTTATAGGAATGTAGCCCTACTTATTTCATTACAAATATTGCTTTTCGGGGCCTGATTTTTGTGGAATTTAGTGTTTTTAATGGTTTTGTAACTATATAAAACCATTAAAAAAATATTCTCGATTGGTAGGTATTTTAGACTAGCCTAGAAATGGTGCAAGTTTCACAAAATTCTAGATATGGTTGAAAAGTAAAGACAAAATGATAAGATGTTGCAGTTATTGTTATTATTCCTTAAAAAAACGTATTGTTGAATAAATATAAATTATAATTTTTTTATTTATATTCCTTTGAATTTAAATATGTATTACAATTCAGCTAGTCAGCTAGACGATTTAGTTAAATTTTAACATAAAATTAAAGCAGTTAAAGTGAGGCTTGAAATTGGAACACATTTTATAGCAATTAATTACGAAAATTAGAATAAATCAATTAAGTTAAGATTGATACTTACGATTTCAAAAAACAGTTATTAATAAATAAAAATAATGTATTCTATTACCTATTTGGGCACGGATCTAGATCTAAAAATGCACAATTTACAAAAGTAACACACTCAATATTTACTAATCTTTCCCCAACGACTACAATAAAGAACTAATCCCCACTTTTTATTCAGCAATTATTTTTATATTATTCAAATGATATAACACTGTATAAATAATTAAGGCTTAATGAGTAAATACATGTACGAGTAAATAAAAACTATGACGTATGATCTAATTCTAAAGATTTTTACTGTATGATATGGAAATTTTAATGCAAACGATAAAGGAAAATTCAATTTTCTATAGGTGAAAATCGACTATGAAAACTAATTTCCTGAAAGTACTTTTTTATAGTGTCAAAGCAGTTAACTACATCTTGAAGTAACTATGGGGATAGTTCTGTAACAGTTTAGGGTTGTTTGGTTAAAATAAAAAAAAGTATCGATAATTATGGTTTTAAATATTTTATTAGTTTATGTAAATTATATTTTATTTTTAGTTGTTATAAATTTTGCGTAAAATATGAACCATAAATAATTATTCTTCAAGAATATGTATATTCATCATATCCAACGTAATTTCTTAACGACCCCATAATATGTCACGTAAATTACAGCAATTTTCAAACAAATGCAAATCAGCAACCTTCGCATAATTTAGTTTTCGAAAAAATTATTTTCCTTTCTCTTTTAATTAGTTAATTTTCCTTTATTATTATTATTATTATTATTATTTCGCGTTTTTTCAATGCGTACATTAATGAGCCGGTTTCACATTTTTTAAAAGTATTTTAAATGAAAGTTTATGTAATACTTTTCATAGTAATAATAATATTTTTTTGTCATTTGCGTAAAAATGTCATGAGAAACATCACCTCACTTCTGTGACGTCAAAATATATAAAACACGTTATTCATAGACAATTGGGAAACAGTTTGTTCATCACCCACTTAATTTATACAAATAAATGTAGGCAGTAGGCGATCCTTTGTCTTATGTGAGCTATATGTACTTTGACGTCACATTCAGCCGAGAGAGGCCAAGTCATCACTTGGCTCATCTGCATCTGCAGTAGTGTAGAGCGTAGAGAGCATGAAGGTAGGAATAAATATGGAGAGAGCCTAAATTTGAACTATCGGCAAGGGGAGTGAAGACCTGTGGGGGCGGACGCAGGTATTGTAGCTCCTCCTTCTAATACACATTGATGTGGGGATTCGCGCGGCAAATATAAAACCAAATATTTGAAATAAAAAAGTTTTATTTCTAGTAATATTGTTAAACGTATATATTTTTAACCAAATATGTGCTTAAAAGAAATTAGAATATAGAAAAATTATTATAAGTAATTAAAATTCCATCTACCTGTGATCGATGTGGTTATCTTTTACATTATTTATTTAAATCAATAGATTTGTAAGAAATTAAAATTGTTTTAATACATTCAGTGTATTAGATTTTTCAATTATTTATTATTACATAATACACAAGATAATGACAAGTTAGAAAAACATAAATTGTTAAAAATTTAAATCATGATAAATGTTTATTATCATAAAAAGTTTTCTTATATCTACCGATAAAATGAAATTATCTCCAGTACTTTTTTTTGCCCCTGACGTATTGGAGCACCCCACTACACAACAAAACACCATTGTTCAAACAATTTGCAAATAATTACCTATGTTAAATGAAGAATTTAATATGATTGCAAGAAAACTTACATGTAGCAATTAAAGGGTTGACAGCAACAACCTTATAACTTCAACTAAAGTTACGCCCATATCTACACCTTGTAGAGGGGGCAGATGCTTCACTAGCGGTTGCAAATACTCCCTCCATATTTATTCCTACCTCCATGGTAGAGAGGGTAAAATCGTGCCGTCTCACTCGCACTTATGTAGTGCCCTATTATTGTCCATGAGGTCAGTATAATTTGGCCTCTTTGTGCAAATTCGCTTGAAAATAACACTATTTGCATGGTTATTTAGCATATTATAGTAACAATAATTAGCCGCCTCGGTGGTCGAGTGAGCTGAGGCAGCGTGTTTGTGCAGCGCTCGAAGCGACCATCACCGCTCGGTTCTCGGGGCCGTGGGTTCGATTCCCACCGGGGGCTTGGATGTTTGTGACTGTCCTCATCTCATCTCCATCAACGCAGCGCAAATTGGTAATATGGTCCAAAATTAAGGTAAAAACTGACTCACCCCCATCAACATCAATTGTAATATTTGTATAAGAAAAGTTAAATACAATAAAGAATTATTATTATTAGTAACAATACTTGTTTGTGAGTTCAAATATTGTATATTTGTATTACTTCAGTACGTTTTAAGTGAAAAATAAAATTATAAAATTTTACAAATGTTTTGAATTTAAGAGGTGAGGCCTGGCCTCACCTGCCTCATCTGACGCACCGCCACTGATTCAGGGCTTGTACAGTACTAAACAAATAAAATAAATCTAATCTAAACCTACTTAAAAGTTTCATTTGGTAGATGTTCTCCACATTTAATCCCCTGGCCTCATGTGTTCATCTCTGTCTAGAAATCTTGTTGTGGGCGAGTTGGTCGTACGGCTTGCATACAGATATCTGCTTTGTATTATGCAGGAACACAACATATGTCATATGATAATGATACCCTTTGCGGAGCTATGCTAATATACGTTATTTCACCGATCTCGCTGATGCTGTTGCTCGTTCTCGTTCTTGTTCTTGCTATGTCGGTTCACTCAGTTGGAATATTACTGTTTTACAAGGAAATGCGTTTAATCATTCGACGCGCTGACAACCAATCTGCATGTTCAGGTTATGTTATACACAACTCTATTGTCTTGTCAATAGTTTCATTGCACTAAAACAATGGGTTTTAACAAGGGTAACTAATATGTGCTTGTTCATCATCTTGCTAATGCTAACAGAATTTCGTCAGTTGCATAAAAAAATGATTACTAAGTGCCAATCATATTTTTCTAAAAAGTATATAAAATTTCACTAAAATGTTCCCAATATTTATGTTAGCAATACAATTTAGAATTGCTACTGCTAATAACCCTACCGAGATATTGGTTTCATTTTGTTTAAAAAAAGAAAAACCAATCTTGAGAAATAAATAATTAAAAATATTATTACCTTTTGCTACACCTACTACAGGCTGTCTCACAACTTGCGCCCCAGAGCGAATGAGGAAACACGAGACTGCACTCGGATGTGTAATTTCGAAGAAAAAAAAATCTAGCTTAAAAGATATTCGAGAAAAGACGTCTTAAAATTGACCAATCAGAGACCTACACCTTTAACGTGTGTTTGCAGTAATTTTACGTTACTAGGGTTTTATACAAATCAAATCTTTAAAATGTGTGGGCGACTGTAGTTTTCGAAAAATGTCAGTGTCAAATTAAATTTGACAAGGTGAATAAAAAAAGCAAATTCTTACCATGTATTCAGCCGATTACTTAGAAATGATTATAATTTTCGGAGAATGTGGACGTAACGCCAGAGAGGCAGCACGAGTCTATTCGGAACGTTTTCCGGATAGAAATCTTGTGGATCATAAAGTGATATAGAGAACCATCGCAAGGACGCATGAGACCGGTCAAAGAATTCAAATGACAATAATATTTTCGTTTACCACATTTTACACAGCTGCTACAACACGATGCACTGTACGATATAAATGATGATCTCGGATGACACCTTCGCTAACATAAATTTGTTGACAGTGAAAAGTCAACTCTAAAGTGTCAAAATTACAGTAAATCAAACAAATTTTGTAACTCACTAGTAGTATTTTTAAAACCTAGCAACCAGCTTTATTTTGTAATAATATCATCACACCTCAAGATATCCTTCCGGGATTGGTGGATTAAAAAGTCTCCGTTATGCAAGCAGCCGCAAATTATTTTCTTCTATTTGTTGGCAACGTATTGTCGTCGGCAAGTGTCAGTTTCGTCTGGGGCGCGAGTTGTGAGACATCCTGTATATGTGCGAGTCTAAATACTACGAGTTGTGTTTCGCGAAACACAACTTAGCAATGCAAATAACCGATGTTATACAGCGTAACTAAGAAATATTGAGCTATCTGATTGGTCTAATTTCCGATGAGTTGTATGTACTCTATCCGTTTTAACTGTAGAGGGGTGTGAAGATAGGTGCAGTTTAATCTTGTTGTTTGATTGGATATTATCGGGATAATAACCAATCAAAATCAAAATCAAACTACACCTATCTTCTCACCACTCTATAGTTAAAACGGATAGAGTATAGTCATATACCACACGTGTGTTCAGGTATTATCGAATATATGTATTGTGCTGCCACGAAGCGTATTATTTTGGAATATCACGAATCCGAAGGAGGAGGGGTATTCTAAAATAATACATTGAATGTATCAACAAAATATATTCTGATAATACTGAACACACAAGAGGTATTCGTTGGATTATACAATGAATAAAGTTGACAACAAAAATATAATAATTTTTTTGACGTTTGTTGATAAATAAAAAACGTGTTTACCGGTGGTTACTATGGCGATATTACATTTAGGACCCACCGAATATACAAAAACTGTTATACCACGTCGTCACGGGTATATTCGCTTATCAATACATGTCCATCGTACATATTCATTTTCTATATAGTGAGTGGGTTGTGAAACCAATACAATACAATAGTTAATTTTGGGTCGAGCCTTGAAAAGATTAAAAAACACTGCTCTAATTTCAATATATATATATATATATATATATATATATATATATATATATATACATATATATATATATATATATATATATATATATATATATATACATATATATATATATATATATATATATATATATATATATATATATATATACATATATATATATATATATATATATATATATATATATATATATATATATATATATATATATACATAAAATCACGCATTTCCCACTTAGTGGGTTAGCACAAACCGGAAAGAATAAAAATAACATCAACCAAAAATAATCACTTTCTCTTTCAACAACATTCTAACTAACCTGACAACATAGGTACAACGTATATTCCTCACTCTTAACATATTAGAGTGACTGATTTTCGCTAGCGAAATACCGCAACTGGACCACAATAATAGTTACGAAACAATCATCCTTCGCCACACATTCTTGTCTAAGCACACTTCTTTCGCCTCGGCCACATTCATAATCGCATTGATACACGCTCTGCTTGTCTTCCCACTCGGAAACTTTCTCTCTTTTAGTACCTTATCAATCACATCCATCCACTTACACACTGGAAGCGAATGTTGGGGACGGGAAAGCATAAAAAGAGAGTGTCTGCCGTGGAAATGAGGTATTTACGTGGTGTATGTGGATATGTAAGACAAGATCGCGTGAGGAATAATTTGGTGTATGAAGAATGTATGGCTAGGAAGAATATTGTTAAGAGAGTAGGAATGATTAAGTTGAGTTGGTTTGGTCATGTGGAGAGAATGAAGAGTAAACGGCTTGTAAAGCGTATATAACTTGGTGAAATTGAGGGTGTTCGACTACGTGGCCGTCCAGTGTTTAAATGAATGGATGTGATTGATAAGGTGCTAAAAGAGAGAAAGTTTCCGAGTGAGAAGAAAAGAACAGCGTGTATGAATGCGATTATGAATGTGGCCGAGGCGAAAGAAGTGTGCTTAGACAGGAATGTGTGGCGAAGGATGATTGTTTCGTAACTATTACTGTGGTCCGGTTGCGGTATTTCGCTACCGAAAATCGGTCATTTTAATATGTTAAGAGAGGAATATTTGTTGTATGGTGTCAGGTTAGTAACAATGTTGTTGAAAGAGAGAGTAAATATTATTGTGGTTGATATTATTATTATTGTTTCGGGTTTGTGCTAACCCACTAAGAGGGTAATGCGTGATTGTATGTATGTAACAACAAATTTTAATAAAAAATGAAAGTATAAATTGCACATTTGTACGTATATCCATTTTCTAAGTGACATGGTTCTCTACAACTAAATTAGAGTTTTCAACTAGTGTAACTAGAAACTGTACCAGTTGTTATTCTGCAACTCAGTTCATTAATTATCCTCCAACAATGCTTGTGAAAATAAAAAAGCCGGTTAGTTCTGAACCTCAAACAAAATTATCATTTCCGTAATCGCATTTTGTAATTACTGCCGGGCGCGACAATAACTGATCAGCAATTCGGAGAACGCAGACAAACTCCGAACCAGAAGGAAAACATGAAACAACTCACCGGAATAATTCCCGACTAATCATGCGCCCGGAGCACTTCGCGCGCATACTAAACCTCCGGACTCCCGGACTCGCTCCGGTGTCTGAGGACTCACCGTGCGGCCAAGTTTCGCGCGCGCCCTGCATGTAGATTCCACCACGTGTAGAATAAGACGCAAACTTCCGCGGAAAAAAGGTATCGCTTACTTTTAGAAGCAACACAAAGTTTATTCATGGCAGCATAGGAATTAAATGTATTAGTTCAAATGTCGCTATCTTCCTCTACGAATGATAAAGGAGAGAATTGTCGAATATTTTTATTCACTAATCTATAGATTCCTGTTGTCCTTAGCCGCATTCTTTCGCTGCGTTGGATCAGATCCATCTTACACAGATCAGTAAATTGCATGTTCTTTCGAATTCTGATCAGTATCCCCACCACAAGATTAAGTAATTCAGATCAGTGCCATTTACTCCAACAAAAATTTTGATTAGAAGGATTGGATCACTTCAGATTCAGATGGCAGAAGCGGTGGAAGAAACTGTCATATTTTTGACAGTCAATCATGACAAGAGGTTATATTAATTCTTGTCATTGTGGTCAAGAACAAAGAATGGACCACCTGCTCACGTGCGTCAACTTAGAAAAGGCCACTTCTCTGTCAGTTTTTGTGGACGGTTTTTCCTCTGGCATAAAGTAGAGAAACTTCGGAGAAGGTGTATCCTCTCCGTCCTAGTTAATGTCGGGCGATGTATAAGGCCTATTTCCATAATTTCCAAATTTATATGGTTATAAGTAACTTCCGGTGTTCCACAAGGGTCGCATTTAGGACCATTGCTATTTAATATCTACATTAATTCAATATCCGCTTGTTTTCTTCATTGTGACTTTTTGCTATTTGCAGACGACCTTAAATTTTTCAAAGTAATAAATTCTCCTGAAAATAACTTATATGTTCAAGAGGACTTATTAAGGCTATATAATTATTGTTGTATGAATGATCTCAAATTAAATTTAGATAAATGCTACAGTAAGCTATACCAGAAATAGAAATGTAATTACATATCCCTACAACATAAATGGAATAAACATTACGCGAAAAACATCCATCCGTGATCTTGGAATTATTTTTGATTGCAAACTTCTTTTCAATGAGCATGTTGATTTTAAAAAGGGATATAAAACCCTAGGCTTCATATATAGAATGTCCAAATGTTATTATAAGAAGGGAACATTAATCTTGTTATATAATGCATTTGTACGTCCAACCATGGAATACGCATCACAAATATGGAATCCAATGTATAATAAAAATATTGTTCTTATTGAATCAGTGCAAAGAAAATTTGTTTCTCTATTGAAATATAAGTTCCATATGAACAATATATCTTACGAAAATGCCTCTAGGGATTTAAAATTATTATCACTTGAGCGAAGAAGAACTAATGCTGATATGATACTTTTATTTAAAATATTCAACAATTTAATTGACAAATTCCATCTTTGCGTATCACTTGTAAACACAAGAAATAATAACCTATTTTATATCCCAAGAGTCAATTCTAATAATTATAAAAACTCACCTGTTAACAGAATAGGTAATGTCATCCTGCAATAATGCATTTCAACATCTTGATTTTTTTTTATTTAAACATGCATCAACTTAAAAGTGCACTTTGTAATCTAGATTAAGTTACAATAATCAGAATGTTATTTTGTTTATACTCTTATGCTAACTGTTCGACTGTAAACTTTGTAAATACTTTGTAAATTGTTAATACTTTGTAAATGGTTAATATGTGGAAGCCCATAAATGGGTATCTGTCGGCTTCCCAAATAAACAAAAATAATAATAATAAAAAAAAAAATAATAACAACAAGCTCAGTTAACTCAAAAATTGGATAACTGTAACAGCATGCGGATTATCTTTGTACTGATTTTCCAAGGCAGTAGGATTAATTTACTGATCATCAAGATTTGGTTGCTAAGATAATAAACAAACAAACAGTAAGTAGTAAGTGAATAAATAAGTTATTCATCACCTTATCAACAACCAGTGCCGACTTGACATTTTGCCGCCCGGGGTTAACTTTTAAAAACCGCCATTCTCAACAAACAAAAAATCAAACTGCAAGAGCCAAAGATAAATGTTACAAATTTTGTTTTTCCATTATGCGAATTTTAAAGTTTGAAACCCCATCAAATGTTTTTGGAATGACAAAGTGTATTAATCTTATTTCGAAACTCAGATTGGTCATTTCTTAAAATTATTATACCCACAGATGGGTCAAGTTTCAACTTATGTGGGACCTAACAGAAATTTTCCGTTATTTTGCCGGTTTACGGTTTTCGAAGTCCTGGTTTAATGAAAGGTCTCGTGGAATAGACTATAGGTAGAAATTATGAAAGTTCATGAACTCCCATATTTCTGAAATTCAATGACAAGTTATTTTCGAATTGGTTGTGAAACGTTGGTTAATAGAACATTTCAAATGTTCACAGGAAAAATCTTCACCAGTTTCACGACTTTGCAATCGGAGCTTTTTCGCTACATCAGTCACTCGTCCAAACTTTTTGCGTCGTTTGGTGGTTTTATTAATTGTGTAACTCAGTGGTTAATTTTTAGCAACTGGTTAAAAATTGTATCCAATTGTGTATGTTATGTCAACATAGGTAATTGGTTAAATTTTTAACCAGTTGCTAAAAATTAACTACTGAGTTACGGAATCTCAATCTCATCACTGACACCGCTCTTAGCTTAACAAATTTCTGTTCAATACGAGTACTGAACAGAAATCGGCTGACTAAGTTAATAATTTGCGCATATCGCTGTCGAACATTCATCTTTTTATACCCTGGCGTTTGGACCGTCGTCCTTTTTAGATCTTGTCTTACAATATCTGATCTTAGAATTGTTACCGTTTTGCCTCCTTTACAAATACCATATAAAAGCGTCCACCTTCAATCTATAAGTACCAATCATCTCATATTGCTAGAAAATGGACATTCATCAGTTTTCTCCTGGCTCTTAAATTTGCTTTAATCAAATTTTTTATTTAAAAAAGTTTCTCAGGTATAAGAAACCCTCAAGTCGGAATTACTGTTAGAGGAAATTCAAAATAATCCTATTTCATACAATTGCCAAACTATATAGTTTAAACATCAAAATATTTTGTTATAATCAACATAAACGAAAAATGTTTAAAATATTTTAAAAGCACCCCTGTTTTGATATTCAGTTACCCTAGTCGGCCATCTATTTTCAACCAGACATAGTGTTCATGCAAAAACTTCATGCCTTAATATTTCGTACAAGTCTATTCTTCTCTAGGGTTTCAAAAGAAACCACATCTATAAAATAATTTAAACGTCAACTTTCATTCGCTAGTCATACGATAACAGAATTTATATTATTTAAGCTTCATAGTAAGGGAAAGATTTGAAAATGTTTCAGTGTGTAGGTGTCGGTAATCCTACTACACAGAAATGTCATGATTTGTATTGATTACTCCACAATTTGTGAATATCCCCACGGAAAATCATCAGATAAATCCGAATAAAAAAGAAATAATTATACCCTTTGAATTTGGAGCCGCGTTTGACACGAACATTTATCAAAATTTGAAAATCTGACAGCTATGCCGGTGAACAAGAGTAATGTATCACTCGTATTTCGTATTTAAATGAGTTTCCTTTATCGCATCTCACGATAAAATCAAGAGAAAGTATGTGCTAATGAAGTCATATTTGAAATTAATTTTAATTCGCAGTGGCGCCGCGAGTACGTGCGAAATTTGAATATGACTTGCTATAGAAAGTCTTGCCCTTTCATATTCTTTGTGCATGGCGTGCCATCCCAGTCAGCTTACGATTAATGAGTTTGATTACATGACAAAGACGGATGTGAGTTTTATAAATCTGATTGTATAATTGCTAAAGGGAAGAGAACTCTTCTCAGGGTAAGCATATTCCGCATATTTGTCACTTTCATTTGATGCTGCTAGCAATTTCAAATTTATATTTCTTACAGTTTTAGTCGGTACGTGAAAATTGGGCGACGGGCAATTGGGGGGGGGGTCACACTGGGCGACAGTCAACTGGCGATTGTCAAGTATATATATATATATATATATATATATATATATATATATATATATATATATGTATATATATATATATGTATATATATATATATATATATATATATATATATATATATATATATATATATATATATATATATATATATATATATATATATATCCAACGAATAATTCATTGCGACTTTTCACACATTTTGCAGAAACAAATAGCTATCTGTCGAATAACTTTAACGTTCATGAATTGGTAGTCTTGCAGAGTGAATTTGTGTCAGTAGAAAAGGATGGAGTTTGGCGTAGCCACGTTAAGCAAACAAGGATGAAATGTGTCAACAAGTTTTGAATCCGTTCAATGTCAATGTCATATATATTCTTCTGCATTTTTAGCCACGGGAGACTGTAATTTAACAAGTGTATCATCTAATGCAGCAGTCGTACGTGGTAAACGAGATATGTATATTGTAAAATTGTCCTTTTACAAAAGTATCCAAAATTCGAAAATATTTTATCAATGTTAAATGACAAGATCTTTATAATGATTTCACTATTTACTGTTTGAGATCAAATACGATCCCCAATATGTAATAATAAATTGTTTTCATAATCGCAATTTGTCAAAAAAATTATGTCACGTATGTGGTTATGTCGCTGTCTGATGGCGTGTGATCGATTTCTCACGTTATTTATTAATTCATAGTTCAAAATATCATCATAATCATCAAAATTATTTAATTTATCCATTTTGTTAATAAATCTGCACTATGTGGAAATGTAATGAACTTACGAATAAACAGTTATTCGCTACCCAAGTACCGAATAATTTATTCCGAGAATAACAGATGTTATTCTTCCGAATATTTTTTTTAATAGTGAAAAGACTACAAAACTATTTATCTGAAGGATAAATTTTCTGAACCTTTATTCGCAAGTGAAAATACCAGCTCTTAAAGATTCATTTATAAATACTATATAATTTATCATTATGTTTATTTTATATTAATATACTTTGCGCTACGCTTTGCGTTAAAAATTAAAGAATTTCAGATTGAAAACTGAAATGATGTGCAGCTTAAAACTAGGTTATTGTATTGAGAAGTGTTTGTTATCAACGAAGGGTTTGTTTATATTTGTCAGATAATCTTGAAAGAGGGTAATTTGAACAAGAACAATCTTAGGAAAGTTAACAAAGCGCTGCTAATAACGTAATTAATCCCAGTCAGTGGAGAGGAAAGTGGCACAGAAAACCGCATTTGTGCGAGTATTTATTTAAAGTCAGTTTATGAACCCCTTGCGCAGCAACATAAAACGCAAATGTACCCTCAAGTAAACAGGCCTTGGTTGCTTATATTATCATCAAAACGTTATCCTCGAAGGGCTCGGCTATTGTCGGCACTAGTCGCCTGTCTTCGTCTCCGGTGGCGCGCTCAATTCTGAATTATTCATGCGTCCGGGGACCAAGTTTCAGTTTCTGACGACAGGGGCGGCTGGCCGCGGAGCCACGTGAAAACACGTGTCACACGACATGCTGCCACATCCACTGCTCGCATAACATTACTTAAAAATAGTTTTATGTATTTCAAATAAGATGCAGGGAGACATCTGACGGCTTGACGCCAGGCTTGTTCCATTTCAAACTTTCATATTCGCTGGATGAATTTAGTTTGTAACTGGGGCGCTAGTGTGAATTGTAAATGGTGTACGAAAAATATAATTCTTCCCTTGTATTGGCGAAAAAACTGAACTATAGGTGGCAGGCCGGATGGTAGCAAGATGGCGGAGGAATAAGGAGAGTTCTCTCATTCCTTATTGCTGGCAATATGCATTTCAAAGTGCAAAGTATAATATGGAAAAATTAACATAAAGTTAGGTGATATTTTTGAATACATTGCTTCTGCACGTCCTATAAAGGAATGCGAAGTAATTTTTAAGGCAGGACATTTATTGCTTTGTAGAATAATAGTTGATGGATCAGGTACAATATTGGGATCTTGTTTAAAAAACAGTCATTTGTGTGGAGATCCTCATATAATTGAAATTTTATTAAATAAGAATATAAATTACTGGAAAGCAAAATTTAGTTTGTAGAGCAGGGTTGGGAAGCAAATGCGAAAATTGTTGTAGTTTTGTTGCATATAAATAGGTTAGTAAAAATAAAAACTATATTTATTGTTTTACAACAAAAGTTATCATTATTATTATGCTATTAATTTATTAGTTTATGGGTTTGTGTATTACAGAGCAGAGGAAATAGAAAAATTAAGTTGTACAGATTTGGAACAAGTAAGGGGAAAACTTGTTAAAAAGAATGATAAACAGTGTATAGTTTGGCTATAAAACTAGAAGAATTTTACCATTCTGTTTTAAAAAAGAAAAAAATTGAACCGATTGGAAACGTCAAAACTATATGGGAAATAAATTTCAAGATCATATTTTGTCACTTGAAATATAATGTAATTGACTTGTAATTACTGCATTGTGGCACTGAGTAATGTCTATGACATTTACTGATCATTATTTACATCTGAAAATGTAATAAAAACTATATATCTCACTTTCTTTTACAACAAATATAAATTAAACCTGTTTAAAATTACATACGTTTCAATGTATGCTATCAACGTTTCCTTATTTCTCTAGTTCACAAATCTGCCACCAGACGTCACCCACTTTGAATTTTTTCGCCAATAGGTTTCTTATGGTAGTGTGATTTTAATGCCAAAACAAAAAGATATTTTGTAAAAGAAATTAAGTAGCTCTTGTTAAGGATTTGATAGTTTGTTTATTCAGTAATAGATTGCAACTGTTTAAAATTCTTGAAAAGGTAGAGTAAGAAAATTATTAGAAAATAAAATGTTACATGTAAGTTAAAATACCGTATGTTGTCAAGTGCAACACAAGCTATGCTGCGATTGGCTGCGTACCGAAGTTGTAGGACCAATCGACATATACGTTCATTGTATTTTGTAGTGTTGTATTTTTATTTAAATAATTATAAACTGTGCACAGTTCATGTGAATATTATTGCACGAATCTGGAGAAAAAGGATCATTCTAGGTGGTACATATAATGTTTTGCATAAGAGATTTACTTTTATGAGATTTCTCGGTCTTTAAAGTTGACCTAAAATTTCCTTGGTAAGAAATACACGGCGATTAAAATTATGTTCTCAGCGTTATGAACTGAGTTTGAATTTGGTGCCTAAATTTGACCGTTACACTTTTCTGGTCTATTGGTTTTAGGGTGACATTTTTAGAGACTATTTTTTACCAAAATAAATTAGAAATCAAATTATACGTATATTGACTTGTCCAGCGTGTAGCTTTAATCATAATGCTGACAATTCCAGTTGCAGCAAATGTATATTAATTAAAGCCTATTTATATTTTTTTACGTTATACTAAGGAAGAAGAAAGATTAAATTCGTTGGCGATTATATCAATTAAAAACATTTTCATATCAAATACTGAAGAAATAATTGTTCAGAAATCTACTGAAAAATACCTCCACCATAAAAAATGACATGAATAGAAGAAATTAATTAGTTTGAAATGTATATATATATATATATATATATATATATATATATATATATATATATATATATATATATATATATATATAGAATAAATTTATTTAACAAATACTTATTCGAAACTTTATTCGGAAGTGAAAATACCGGGCCTTTAATTGGAAAAAATATATGTTTAAAACGGTCGCCAAATGACGCCACAACCCTAACGAGGTCACACAACGAAGTTATTTCTTATGATGGTGCGAAATTTTTTTTGTGACGGTGTTTAATCAAAATGGAACTTAGTAACTACTCGTAGATAGAATCCTGAATTTGGATTGGCATATAAATTTATGAGTGAAATAGTCATTATAAAAATATGTGTTACAGTAAAAGCATCCAAAATTCAAAAATTAGTAACTGATAAGTTTATTAGCCAATGAAAAACCAAGTACGTGAAAAACAAGATACTGACACAGTGTCAACGACACTGACAGAAAATAACGTTATTCTTACGGCTATGAATCAAGGTAATATTTCTGAATTAATAAATAAACTTACGTTACAGCGAAAGTATTGTCAAGAACGAGCATCGTCTTACAATGAAATGTCCTAACTTAGTCGAAACAATATGAACATTTAAAAGATAAGTGTGTTATATCTGTCCTTAGCGCACTGTACACGTATCTGGTCATTGTAAATAAGACAGATAAATGTATGCCAATTTTTTAATTCGTTCAAGATACAGATGATTGTCATCAGAGTTTTTAAAGATTTTACTGTAGGTACCTTTCCTACAACCCACAATGGGCCCGTCCAAGTCTTCGGATTTTTAAAAATTACATGTCGCATATGAATTTTGAACGTAAATAAATGAAAACGAAATAAAAATTGCTATATATTTTGTATTTTTATACCTATAATATGTAATTAAAGATTTTAGCGTAAAATGGTCGCCATGTTGTGACGTCATCGTCATTACAGTAGGCCAGTTTCTGTGAAAAGGTCACTATAAAGTGGACCATGCATATTTTGCTCATAAATTCGTGATTGGCTTTACACATACTCTAACAAACACATATTTAATATAACCGAGTAATCTTTCATTAAAAGAACATTTACTTATTATATAAATTTATATTTTAATTATTGTAATCTCAATACTTGTCATTGTTGTAATCATTTAGTAAATAGTAATGTAAATGTTGGATTACTTTTTTATGCTTTGATTATTGTAATCAATACTGTCTTTGTTGTATTTAATTATAAATAGAAAATAATTTAAATACTATTTTAATTATAATAATGGCACCTGGTGAGTATGAAAACTTTAATGTTATACTAAAGAAAGTCTTAAAGTCACACTTTTATTTATGTATAATATGTACTATCGAAGTTTTCGATAAATTAACATTTAAAACTACATCTATACCTATTCATGTAAGTAAATCAAACAAATATATATTTTGAAATGATATAATAACTATCTGGCTTACTTTATTACCATTAGCTCTAAAAAAATTTGATCACAGTTTGTAATGGATACGTATTTTTATTCATGCAACACTTATTGTATATTGCCATATTAATGGTAACGTATGTCGGTTCTCTCTACTTATGACGGAGTGTCGCTAACGTCAGAACTTTCGCGACAAAACTTTAATAATTATTTTAGGCGTTATTAAGCGTAATTTCAAGAAAACAAAAAATACGGAATTTATATTTTTAAATTCTTCGTAATATAAAAAATTCAAAAAAAGTTGGACGGGCCCTTTCCCGTTAGGCACAAAACGACGAGAGCCCAATACGATTCGTTTTGTATCGGAGTAACGCATGAACAAATTTACAGACAGTGTAACAAAAATGAATTAAGTTATTGTTCTTTAAAACAATTTCAGTTTACTTTCAACTGCAGAACATAGTAAAGCGCCGTTTATTTTGTCCGCTCGACCTTTACGCCTATGAAATAGACAGAAACAAAAAATTCACTTACCTCTCTTTTATTGAAGTCTATGTTCGTCCTAATTGTCCTATGGTGAAGGTCCTGTACCGGCCTCGCATTGTTGCCGAGGGGTGCTTTGGGCGCCACCTTTGGACCTTGCATTAATTTCCTCAACGCGTACAGCTGAAATTAAAATTTATGTATTAATTTCATAATATGAGTGCGCTGTAATGGTGTAATGGAAGAGCAGTTACAATTAACAACATAAAAATGAAGAGCAATCTGGACCCTAAGGGCAGGAAATTTCATATATGAACAAAGACCACATATAGGTGGAGAGTGTATTTAAAATTATTTATATATATATATATATATATATATATATATATATATATATATATATATATATATATATATATATATATATTTTGTCACGTATATTTCTAGTTTTACAGAAGTAATTTTTAATATTTCTATAACATTTCAAATTATGTCGAATAAAATTATTGAAACTACCTATATGTTTAAAAATGACATATGACAGTTGCCAATTTGACACTACACTGTGACATCGCATCTCACCAGATGCGCTAGGTCCTGCTGAATGCGGCTAATGCAATGCTTCCCCTTATTGTTTTGTGGCATGGTAACCTGGCCACGTAACATTTTTACATAGCAACAAGCTTTAATAGTATTTTACGTACCCAGAGCGTTACGACGATGATAATGCCAAGAGGGCGACGAGGATATCGTCCGATGGGCATTATCATCTAGTAACGCTCGTAGTGCATACAAGATTTTATGTCTCACTAGAATATGTGAAATAAGTTTTCATTTATAATAATTTTGATTACAATAAAGCTTTGGCGTTGCCAAGGATGTTGTTTAATTGTTTTCTTTATATATATATATATATATATATATATATATATATATATATATATATATATATATATACCGGGTGGAACATCATACCTGTGTACATAGGCGATTCATATGAGAAAAACAGTTTTTTCGTGCCCATTGCTCCCCAAATTATTTTAGACAAAAATGCTTCAAATAAATGTTGTAGAGCATAAAATTCTGCATCTAAATCAATAAACAGAATTACTTTTACATGCTTTGTAACGACACAAATTAAATAAGAAAATATTGAAAATTACGTTGAAAATATCAAATAGCCATGGAATTGAAACAAAAATAGAAACAAATAAATAGGTAAATTAAACTCATACAAAAATCTCCATACCTATTATTACGACAATTGTACATTTCAATGAAATATTTATTTTTTATAGGATTTTTATTGAAAATCTTTTTAAATTGGAAATAATTCATGTAAACATTAAGACCTATCTACTACAATTCAAATTTCAAACAGTAATTCTCTGAATAAAATAATCCCTACAATTTATTATTATAACAAATATTCGAATAATCCTCCGTTTTCAGCCAAGCAATAACGAAGTTTATTGTAGAATGAATTTCTTACATTAGCGAGCTGCCTATTTGTGATTAAGGCGCTCTCCTCCATGATAGCTTCTCTCAATGAATTAATATTTGGGTGGCGCTGCTTATAAATTTTACATTTAAGATGACCCCATAAAAAAAAGTCGCAAGGTGCTAAATCAGGAGATCTGGCTGGCCAATTTAAAGTTCCACCACGACCAATCCAGCGATTTGGAAATGCTTGGTTTAAATAATCTCTAACACTTACTCCGAAATGAGCTGGGCAGCCATCTTGTTGAAACCAAACCTCCTGATTTTCGCGCGCTACGCTGTCTAATGCAGGGCCGATCTCATTAATCAAGAGTTCTAAGTATGTTTCAGAATTTAAGTTGCCAACGATCTCAAATGGTCCAATAATATTGCTATTAAAAATGCCTGCCCAAATATTAATTTTTTGAGGATATTGCGTTCTGGTGGTAACATTTAATCTTGGATTTTCTAGAGCTCAGTGCCTATCATTTTGAACGTTTGGTTCATTGTTTAATGTAAAAGTACACTCATCGGTAAAGCAAATAGATGGAAGAAAATCACGATCCCGATTTGCTCGTTCTTGCATATCTTCACAAAAAAACTCGCCTACTTTCTTCATCAATGGGCGAAATGTCTTGATGGCATTGCATCTTATAAGGGTGGTATTTATGTTTTTTAAGAATGCGCAATACAGTAGAATGAGCAATCTCACATTCCTGCGCTATTATTCTTGAACTTAATTTAGGATTAAAATTTATTAATTCCAGAACTCTTTGTTCGTTTTCTAAATTAATGCGATTATTTTTATTTCCTATAAATAAAGATATGATTTGTTTGTAAATCTCTTAAAAAATATTCAAATTTAAATTTACCTGTACTATTTTCCGCCGCAACACTTGCCGTGGATTCAAATTTTTGAACATACGCGCGTATTGTTGTAGCGCTTGGAATTGGCCTATTTGGAAATTTCACGGCGAATAAATCTATAACTATACGTAAACAATTTCCACTATAAAAAGTTTTTATTATAAAAACCCTTTCTTCGTTAGAATAAACTGAATTCATTTTGATATTTTACCGTCAAATTAGTTATTTATCTGTCAAACGTCAGACATTTATTTGTTTCTATTTTTGTTTCAATTCCATGGCTATTTGATATTTTCAACGTAATTTTCAATATTTTCTTATTTAATTTCTGTCGTTACAAAGCATGTAAAAGTAATTCTGTTTATTGATTTAGATGCAGAATTTTATGCTCTACAACATTTATTTGAAGCATTTTTGTCCAAAATAATTTGGGGAGCAATGCGCACGAAAAAACTGTTTTTCTCATATGAATCGCCTATGTACACAGGTATGATGTTCCACCCGGTATATATATATATATATATATATATATATATATATATATATATATATATATATATATATATATATATATATATATATATATATGCAGGTGTCTCACAACTCGCGCCCCAGACGAAACTGACACTTGCCGACGATAATAGATTGCCTACAAATAGAAGAAAATAATTTGCGGCTGCTTGCATAACGGAGTTACAAGATTTTTTAATCCACCAATCCCGGAAGGATATCTTCAGGTGTGATGATATTATTACAAAATAAAACTGGTTGCTAGGTTTTAAAAATACTACTAGTGAGTTACAAAATTGATTGACTTACTGTAATTTTGACACTTTAGAGTTAACTTTTCACTGTCAACAAATTTAGATGTCTATCCGGAAAACGTTCCGAATAGACTCGTGCTGCCTCTCTGGCGTTACGTCCACATTCTCCGAAAATTATAATCATTTCTAAGTAATCAGCGGCTGAATACATGGTAAGAATTTACCTTTTTTTATTCACCTTGTTAAATTTAATTTGACACTGAAATTTTTCGAAAACTACAGCCGCCCACACATTTTAAAGAAGATTTGATTTGTATAAAACCATAGTAACGTACAATTACGGCAAACACACGGTAAAGGTGTAGGTCTCTGATTGGTCAATTTTAAGACGTCTTTTTTCAAATATCTTTTAAGCTAGATTTGTTTTTCTTCGAAATTACACGTGCAGTCTCATGTTTCCTCATTTTCTCTGGGGCGCGAGTTGTGAGACAGCCTGTATATATATATATATATATATATATATATATATATATATATATATATATATATATATATATATATATATATCAACATTTATTTATTTTTAAAACATCAACGTTCTAAATCGTTGGAGATGATGGAATGGGTGAATTTCGGAAGATATTTTATCGAAACGGCAGAAAGAATTTTTTTGAATGCTTCTACATATTTTGAAGAAGAGAAACGCATAAATGTTCCCCTAATTATTCCATTCTCGTCTGTAGAACATATAAGTATTATATTTTGAGGTTCGGTTTCACATGACAGATCTCAGTTCTTTATATCTTATGCACTTATTTCTGAATATTATTACATTTTAGTGAATTTTTACTGCTTTGGATGTGTCACATGTGACGGTAAATTACATAAAATATGAATTTAAACGTAGACAAATATCGTCCCTAAAAAATTAGTGATCCGTCATCGGTCCAAAATCAATGCGAAACATTGCAGTCTACAATTCGACGTACTTACTATTAACATGTGTGCTGAAAGTAAATTACTTTTTAAAATCATTTTCAATCAATTTTAAGTATTATAATTAAATTAAAAATGATTTCTGTGTTGTGCTTTCAAAGCTGTTTTCTTATTATATTAATTGTTGTAATCAATCCTTATTATTATTGCAATGAATTATAATTAAAAAGAAAATAATTTTCATTATATATCATTCATATTATTTTTAATTTAAAGTCAATAAACGATGATCGGATTATAATGAGCGCATAATGAACGATTATGCCCTCATATAATGCCCCGGTAGTTATAGATATGTTTATATACACCGTATCCAAGCAAAAAACAATTCATAATACTTTAGTGAGACATAAATGTATTTAAAATCATTTGATTGCAATAATGCGTAAAGCGTTGGACATACCTCAGGCCGAAAGAAATTTATACCAGTTCGAATGAAATTCGAAATTTATACCCTTGGACAAATTTCGTGCGCAGACGTAATCTTTTCTTTTGACCCTCTATGTAACTATTTTATGTCTCCCAGGAAGCATTCCAAAAGAAGATTAGTTAGAAAGGAACATCTTTGAACATATTTAAAATAATTAAAAAAAAAAATGATCCATTTGTGTTATCCGTACGGACCGCAAAGTTATTAAAAATACCCTGCCTGACATTTAACGCGAATTGAATTTCAGAATTTCAATTTGTAACCTGCATTACGTGTCTGACCCGTTACAGGCAACCAAGCGCCACTAAATAACCAATCCAGAGTTTAAACCCACCATGCCCAGTCTAAAAACTACGATTGTTAACTTGATTAACATCCGTGCGCAGATAATATGATTTCCCATTTCAAATCGCAATTTCACACACTGGCTTATTTTTTGTTGAGCTTTTCTGAATTTCAGTAACGTCCGACAGAGGTCCGACTCTGACGGCTGGTCAAGCAGCTGCTATGAATGTTAATTCCGGAGATTGAAGTCCGCTTTGTCAGTTTGTTGGCTATCAAAATATTGACCATTGTATTATGATTACCAGCGAAGTTTAAGCAAAAGTGCTGATCCATTGTTGAATCAACCGAAACACTGTTTGGGATTATCACGAAATCCGTTGGAAGTGTATAATAGAATAGGCAGATATTTATTTTGAGAAACAATATAATCTAATGTAGTAATTGATTGATTATACAGGCTGTTCGAAAAATAGAGGTCCCTAATAAATAAATAAAAAATAAATATATCATCACGGCATATTACCCATTGCTGAGTGTGCCAATCTGCTTTGTACGCAGATATCGGTAATAATGATGACATATTTGTACCGTGCGGGCGTTTACCAGGCGTCACCTCACGGGCACTCATTGCTGGTGTGGAGAGTGCACCACAGGGGTCAATATTGTGTCATTTAAAATAAAAATCTGATGTGGACACCACACGACTTCCTTGTACACAAGACCAATATGAAGTATAGACCCAAGTATAAAATTGCACGTATTTATCGTAATTTGACATTAGCATCTATTTTTTATTTTTTTGTTATTTTTTGTCCTAATCCATAGCAAGCTTCATTACAAAAGCCCAAAAATTATATGTTTTAAATATACATATCTCGCTTATACGAAGGGCTAATTTAATAATACTTGATGTGCTAGACACAGGATTTAATTCTCTAAAAATTTTATTTGAAGCATTTATTTCTAAAATCAAAATGAAACCATTTTATTGAAGAAAAACTGTTAACAACTTCAGGTAATATGTCACTTCCGGTTAGCCTGTTTTAACCAAAATCCACTATGTTATTCCAATTGACATAAAAGTTTGTAAAGTGTTAGATTATATTTTAAGATAGTTTTTCATTAAAATCTATTATAGGCTTCAAATAAAGTACCATTTCTAGAAATTATGTAATGACCAAAAAGGGAGGTGCACAACTAGATGTTATAGCAGTCCTAAATACAAAATTTCAACTTTCTACGGCTTACCGTTTTTGAGTTATGCGAGATACATACGCACGTACGTTCGTACGTACGTATGTACGTACAGACGTCACGACGAAATTAGTCAAAATGGATTCAGGGATGGTCAAAATGGATATTTCCGTTGAAATCTCAAAACCGAAAATTTTCGCGATTACAATACTTCCTTTACTTCGTATAAGGAAGTAAAAATAATTTAATACCTTTCCACGAATTTATAAGCAGAAGTATGGATAAAAGAGTTCAGGTGGATGTGGTGTGTACTGATTTCAGTAAAGTTTTTGATGGAGTTAATCATGATAAACTTATTGCTATACTGTTGTGTTAAGGCCGTCGCGCACTTGGGCGAGGCGAAGCGAAGCGCAGCGAAGAGCCGTTTTTTCATTCAATATATTATTATGTGTATAGGCGCACTTTGGAGCAGCGAAGAGCAGAGAAGCGAAGCGACACGCCGGAATACTTCGGGGAGACTATTTTTCTCTGCTCTTCGCTTTGCTGATCTGAAGTGTGCGATAGCGCAGCGCAGCGCAGCTACCTAAATCAGAACGAATATACCCAAGACGCATCGGAAATAGCCGATGTAGCAAAACAATACGTATAGATTATGGTAAAATGTGAAAAATTAGTTATTTTGGTTTGAAAATATAAAGAAATGAATGTACAAAATATAAATTTGATTTAAAAGTGGAAACAGTTTATAAAACTATAGTTCATTTTTTTTAAGAATGCAGTAACTAGAAACCTGATTTACACAATGACAAATGGTCAATCTAGTTATAAAATTTGGCGCTAAATTCAAATATAGTTACTTGAAATAATATCAGTTATGTAATTACATTCGAATATAAAATTTAATAATGGTAATTTTTAAAATATTACAGGAAAATGAAGAAAAATGTCAAATTTACTTTTTAAATTAGTAATTTAATTTGAATGTTATAATTACTTAAAAAACATAATGAAAACACATATATTTAAATTTATTACATAAAACTGCATTTAAAAAGTAATAGTTTTACAAAGATGATAATAATAAAAGAATTATCTTATACAATTAAAATGGATTTATTTAAAATATCAAGAAATTCACAAAAGTTTGTAAATCAGTTATTTTAAATAATTTACAATTATCGTGAGAATGTAAAAAAGCAAAGCTTAAAACAACAGTAAATTGTTTGTCAAGAGTTTTTAACAATTTGTTACATGAAAATCATCCTAGTGGCACAATCTCCAGAATAATCTTCCGATAATTTTGAAAACAAATATTCGCGTATTCTTTTCTTCTTTGGTGATGAAACTTGTCCTGTTTTATCCATTTCCGCAACAATTTTATACATAGATCTTTCAGAGATTCCAACAGCTGCTGCAGTGAGTGCCACAGCTTTAGTTTTTGTTGCACCCTTACTTTTATGGGCCAAATAACTGTTGTAGGCCATTTCCGTTTGTCCACTTTTTAAAAGTTTTCCCTTCGGATTTTTCTTTATACGACGGTGCACACTTTCTTCAATGAGATAAAACAATAAAAGCAAAAAGAACGAATACTACTATTGTTTGTATTGAAAAATAGATTAAATACACCAAATGGCAACAAGAGAAATAAAATGCAAACACATAAATGCAGAAAAACGCAAAAAATGGAAATGATACCAGTTGGCAGCCATTGACAACTGACAGCTCAAGCTCAACATGCATTGGCGTACGAACTAATATTAGCCGTATTATAATTTAACATTCTATTGTATTATATTAAATAATATATTATAATACATTATATTATATAATAATATATTATATTATACAAGTATTATATATTTAAAAATTATTCGTAGTATTATATTCATTTAATTACATATCAACAAATTCTACGCTAATGACTACAAATGTATGTGAAAAGTGAGAGATGAGTAGAGCAACGGTTGAGATGGAGAAATAAATATCGTCGGTGTAAACTTCTCATCGATTTAAACCAATCAGAGAACAAGATCAAATAAGCCCTATCTTCCCTGTACTGCATTCTTAAAAAAATGAACTATAGTTCAGAAAATCCCTTGCATATTAAACGATTTATATTGTACAAAATAGTATTGCACTCAACAAAAAAGGAGATTAACTACTTGGTTACAGAATGTAGTGGAATATATAAAAAAAATTCAAACATTTTTTCGGCCCCTGTACCATGGCATTTTGCCACTGCACTGAACCTACGGATGAAACAAAATAATTTATAAATTTGTCTCGTGTAGATAGTGCCTGCGTTGTTGCGTTTCCTCCGAGATCTCCATCTTTTGAAGCAAACGCGACCGTTTCTCGTTGAAAACTGCTCGCAAATGCGCGTTGGTTCTAAAAATGACTCTTCGCCGCTCTTCGCTTCGCCGCGCTGTGCCTCGCTCAAGTGCGCGACAGCCTTTATGGTATTCATGGCTCACTATTACGTTGTGTTGATTCTTACAAAAGAAATCGTTCTCAGGTTGTTTTATGTAACGTTATAAGAATCGATCATTTCCAGTACCATCAGATGGTCCCCAAGGATCACACTTAGGTCCCTTGCTCTTTAATTTTTATATTAACTCAATTTATAAATGCTTTACATATTGCAAGTTTCTATTATACACCGATGATCTGAAAATGTTCATTGAAATTTATAACGTATAAGAATGTATCCTATTACTTAATTTAGAACAATATTGTAAAGAGATTGACACACTTAAACAAAGACAAATGTTCTGTGGTATCGTTTTCAAGAAATAAAAATGTTATTAATTTCTTGTGTAAGTTAAATAACACTAATATTGCAAGAAAATCAGCAATAAAGATTTGGGTGTTTTGTTTGACATCAAACTATTATTTAACGAACATATTGATACCATAGCTAGAAAAGCATAAAAGACGTTAGGATTTATATACAGGTCTCTTAACGTTCCAATAGCATCACTTTATTTACATTATTATTGAATACCTTTGTACGTCCTATTGTTGAATATGCTTCTCAATTTTGGAGCCCGTCGTATACTAAAAATATTAATAAAATAGAATCTGTTCAAAAAAAGTTTGTTTCATTGCTTAAGTTTAAATTTGGTTTAAATGAAAGTGAATATGAACTTTCATTAAGTAATTTAAACAGAAAAGAATATCTAATGCTGACATGATTTTTCTATTTAAAATTGTAAATAATTTTGTTGACTGTTACGTTCTATGTGTACTTTTTGGGTTTGTAAAATTTCAAATATCATTTCTTTTTTCTATTGTTTTATATCTGTTTTCTATTTAATTTGTTTGTAATTTTGCAATTTGTATGTATTCCGCGCGGAAAGCTATTATTGGATTTATTCTGTTGGTTTCCCAAATAATAAATAAATATTTGGGGATTGTATTAGTCACAACAATACAAGAAGAAAATTCTAATAACCATGTCCAGAGATGAATCGTTACAGAGTTACAGCTCTTGTAACGTACTATGCAAAATAAACAATAAATGTAATAATAATAATAATAATAATAATAATAACACTTTACTGACAGAAACAAAAAAAAAATGATAAACGCTGTAGTCTTTGAGATATTTTTTTAATGTAGTAGGTAGGTACTTATTTAAAAAATTATTGATAGATAACTAATATATTAATAAATAAAATAAATAAATAAATATATCATCACGGCACATTACCCATTGCTTTAATGGTATAATTTGGCCTTAAAATTTTTTGTAAATTGTAGATTGTGAAGAATGTACCTACCAAATTTGTTACTGCTTAGAGAGAGGTTAATTTACGAGTACAAGCATAAAAGATCCCTACAGAATACCACTATTAATTTTAAGACTCTAGCTTTACTTTACTGTTTTACTGCTCTGCTAGCGCAGCTCGGTTGAAGAAAATCTTGCTGGTAAGACATATTACTGGAGTTAACTTTGTGGTATTAATTATTTACTATACGATGAATCTTAAGAACTATTTAATTTAGAGTTAAGCGAAGTAAATATTACTCCGGTTGTTTTTACTTCCTTGTACAAAGTAAAGGAAGTATTGTATTCGCGAAAAATTTCGGTTTCCAGATTTCAACGGAAATATCCATTTTGGCCATCCCTGAATCCATTTTGACTAATTTCGTCGTGACGTCTGTACGTACGTACTTATCTCGCATAACTCAAAAACGGTAAGCCGTAGAAAGTTGAAAATTAGTATTTAGGACTTCTATAGCATCTAGTTGTAAATAAAATAAATGCTTCAAATAAGAGTTTTAGAGAATTAAATTCTGCGTATAGCACATCAAGTATTATTAAATTAGCCCTTTGTATAAGCGAGATATGTAAATTTAAAACTTATATACTTTTTGGTTTTTGTAATGAAGCTTGCTATGGATTAGAACAAAAAATAACAAAAAAAATAAAAAATAGATGTTAATGTCAAATTACGTCAAATACGTGTAATTTTATAATTGAGTCTATACTTCATCTTCATATTGGTCTTGCGTACAAGGAAGTCGTGTGGTGTCCACATCAGATTTTTTTTTATTGAGCTTGATATTTGAAACAATTTTTATTTTTGACACAATTTGTCTTTTGAACTTATTTTAATTTAAGAACAATCCAGCATAATCGGAATCTGTCAAAAAATTCATTCATGTTTCTGGTTATGGCGCTGTCTGATGGAGTATGATCGATTTCTTACGTTATTTATTAATTCATAGTTCAAAATATCATCATAATCATCAAAAATATTTAATATATCCACTTTGTTAATAAATCTGCACTATGTGGAAATGTAATGAACTTACGAATAAACGGTTATTCGCTACCCAAGTACCGAATAATTTATTCCGCGAATAACAGATGTAATGGCCCATTCAGAATAAAAAAAATTAGCGGTAGTGTAAAGTATCATTCACAACAAAAAAATTAAGAATTAGTGGCAGTGGTAGTGGCCTGGGTAAAAGATTGAATGCGTTATAGCAAATGTATTCGTTCACATCCAAAAATTAAGAAAATTAGTAGTAGCGCAGTGGCAATGGCAGCGGTAGGAGTTTGCAATCTCCAAACTTCTACGTTGCCACTACGCTACCGCTTAATTTTTTTGACAGTTTTGACGTTTATTGACATCTGATTTTTGATTTCATCAGATAAAATGAGCAATAGAAAAAGGATCATTTTGTGGTGTGCCTCAGATGTTACGCTATATAAACAAACAGACTTATTAATAAACTTTGCACAATTAAAAGTGAACACGTAACTTACCATTTTCGTTTATTTCAAAGGCAATTTGTGCCCACGCATTTTCATTTTTTGAAATAATTTTAAATTCCCTTAATCTCTTCGCTTATCTCACACAATGGAGTGTTTGCAGATAAGTGTAATTAATAAATCATCATCTATGTCAGTTGCTTTTTGTGCAAAAATAAAATGACAGCTATAACTGTCAACCTTGCACCATAGTAATTTATAATAAAAATTCCTAGAAACTATAATTTCAATAATTTTTCATTGTGAACGGAAATAATTTTTACTATAATTTTCTTACGCTACCGATGCCACTAATTCTTACACTACCGCTAATTTTTTTTATTCTGAATGGGCTTTAAGAATTAGCATCGGTAGCGTAAGAAATTTATAGTAAAAATTATTTCCGTTCACAATGAAAAATTATTGAAATTATAGTTTCTAGGAATTTTTTATTATAAATTACTAGGATGCAAGGTTGACAGTTATAGCTGTCATTTTATTTTTGCACAAAAAGCAACTGATGTACATGATGACTTATTAATTACTCTTAGCCACAAGCACTCCATTGTGTGAGATAAGCGAAGAGATTAAGGGAGTTTAAAATTATTTCAAATAAAGAAAATGCGTGGACACAAATTGCCTTTGAAATAGGCGAAAATGGTAAGTTACCTGTTCACTTTTAATTGTGCAAATTTTATTAATAAGTATGTTTGTTTATATAGCGCAACGTCTGAGGCACACCACAAAATGATCCTTTTTCTATTGCTCATTTTATCTGATGAAATAAGAAATCAGATGTCAATAAACGTCAAAACTGATTGCAAACTCCTACCGCTGCCATTGCCACTGCGCTACTACTAATTTTCTTAATTTTTGGATGTGAACGAATACATTTGCTATAACGCATTCAATCTTTTACCCAGGCCACTACCACTGCCACTAATTCTACCGCTACGTTAATTTTTTTGTTGTGAATGATACTTTATTCTTTCGAATAAATTTATTTGCAAGTGAAAAGACAACAAAAATAATTATCGGAAGGATAAATTTATCTAAACCATTATTCGCAAGTGAAAGTACCGGCCCTTCATAAAATATAATATAAAACTCATCAATCAGAACAGGATTTATCTCATCTCATTTCATCTATCTCTTATTTGTGTATCATTTTCCTATAACCTATCCTAACCTCTCTGGGAACAAGGCTTTCGAAATCCCTGTCTGGGAACAGTGAAGGCGCGAAACCGATAAAGTAAACAGTTATCACACGTTACGCCTTTGTAGGGGCACACCACACCATAGCACAGCACACCTGTGTTATTATTATCAAAACCAATTGAATTCTCGCGTGGGGGCCGGGGGGCAATCTCTAAAACAATAAACCAACACAAACATCTGAAGCTACGCGTGCGGATTCCCATTCCGTAGCCGATTACAGCGCTCGCCGATTGTGTATTTAGAAGCCCCAGATAAACAAGCCGATAATTGCCATGTGATCGCAGTTGTTATGCTGTGCCACCGCGATTGATGTCGGTGCCCGATACGCCTGCATGCACTAATCAACTCCCACTTGAATCAAAGATTATTCCAGTTTCATTTGTACTAAACCCCATTTAAATGCTGATTACGTGTTTTTCAATTCCGATCAGATTAACACGGAATCGGAAGAAATCCTGTAATTGATACTCGTATAACAACAAAACTGAAATTAGATCAAACATTTTGCGTTGATTTAATCTTACTCCTACGAGAAAAACATGGAAATAGAAATATACAAGTGATAACGTATGTAACAAAAGTTTCGAGAAAAAATAAGATCTCTTCTTCAAACAGAAATAATATTTTAATTGAAATTATTGATAGGAGACCATTATCTTCAATTAGACGCAATTTTAATACCTTGTCGCGTTTGCCTCTGGACGATGTTAAAATTAACTTTCCGAATCTTTTAAAAATTCTTGTTTGTATAGCTTGTTCGAAGATATTTCGTTATGGCCCTCTCAGCGGGTCTATTGTTAGGGATTTAAGCTTGATTTATAGGGGTGGAAGGACAGGTATGTATTCAATATTTCCCAATTTAATTTTATTTTTAATAATGAAACAGAGAATTTTGTACAAATATTATTAATGATAATGAAGCAAAAAAAAAATGTTACATAAAAGTATCATTGTATAACAATTCATCATTTAATTAAATAATGCAATTAAACAATAGTGCCATACATAAAAATAAATATATATTACACTGATATACGTATGTAATTATTCGACAATATCATTCTCACAATCTCAATCCATTTCACTATCGTCACTTGAGTCTTGAATATTTATAATAAAATCTTTGCTAATATTATTAATATCAATATATTGATTTTCTATATCAATCACATGACGCACACTGTTAGCCCAAATTTCTGGTGTTATATTGTTCATTTCACTTATTATTAGTTCGGTAACATCGTCACTTACAGTCGGTGATGTATTGTTCCGTCTTATGTTGCATTTTAATTGCCTCCAAATTAATTCAATTGGATAAATTTTTGAAAACTCATTTATATACCTACTCACTAGGTATGCCTTTGGTATCTTATTTTCCCTAATATGTATTAATACCAGTCAAGGACGATTCGTCTCATCTTATATTTCTAATAATAGTCAAAGACTTAATTTAATTTTGTGAATTCATTATTATTTCAAGTAAATCTGAAATACGTAATGTGCACAGAGATTAGGGATTTCCAAATTTAAATATTTTGCAATCCTACCCTGAGCGCCAACAGGTACAATCTCCTGCTGTGTGCGGTTCACCACAGGCTTAGAAGTTAAAGCCATAACGAAATATCTTCGAACAGGCTATACTAACGTTCGTTTTGGCCTTCCCAGTCATTATTACATAATTTTCTGTTAAGTCAAAAGTATTCAATCAGTCGCGCTTGAGAAACATTTGAGGCAATATATTCTAGCTCTGTTTTCAGAATAATGTTGACTCATTAATCTTTTGTAGCATTTCTTTCTTTATTGAAATTTTATAATATTTCTGACAAACTTTCTTCTAACATTCGTGTGTGAAATTCCAAATCGCCGAGCTAATTTTCGTGAGGCCGTTCTAGCTTTATCTTGGACAAATAAATTGTGAAATTTTATGTCAGCTACCGGGATTTGAGTCTGAGACCTCTAATTTGCCGGAGTAGCACTCTACCAACTGAACTATGGCCGATCTATCAGGATGGCTGACATTAGGGAGTTTTTGCATAGCATTTTCCCGACAGCCGTATACGCTAACGTCTTGGTTGCCAGGCAATATCATATTTGTTACTTGTCGTACTTGAAAGTACCAAGTACTTGAAAAAGTACTTGTAAATTTGGGTGCAAGTACTTTTTCAAATAATTGATATTTTTCTGATTATATGGACCTTAAAAGGAGATTATTGACACAAGTTTCAATATGCGATGTCTACTTGGTAATCAGCCGTATCAGCTAGCGATCTCATGACGTAAAATTGACGTCGTATGATAGCCAAGCGATACGAGAAACTGTACCAAGATGTTAAAATGACGTCATTTTTACGTCATGCGATCGCCAGGCGATACGGCAAAGTCTCAGTAATGTAGTTAGGTAATACAAACATTATATGGTTTATACAGTATGCAGATTAGAATTAATTTATGTCAAAAAATATATATCTTTACTTTCATATTATCACTGAAAATATATTTATTAATGAAATTTACATGAATATGTACTACAAGAATAACACCACACCACTGCAGAAGAAACACTGACAAACAAACAATTTTCATAACATTGTTAACTTTTAAATTATTAATCGAACTTCAAGTACATTTAAAGTAATTCAAGTAGATTTAAAATACTTCAAGTACTTTTCATTGTACTTCAAGTATTTTTCCAAGTATTAAGCACTAAGTACATGTGAATAGACTTACTTTGTCAAATACAAAGTACTATAAATAGAAAATACTTCAAGTACAGTACTTGAAGTACTGAAAGTACTTGCAAGCCTAATAAAGTACTTTTATTGCAGATATTGCCCAGCTCTGCTTATAGATATATTTGCATTTTTTTTGTTTATTTTTTAAAACTTTTTCTGGCAATTTTATGGTCACTATTATATTAATCATGACAGATCTCACGTTATTAGAAATTGTGTGCTATGCGTACCTCGTGTTTGGTGATGTAGATGGGTTTGTTGAGGATGATCCAGACGGTGGTTTCCCAGCATCCGGGATGCGTGGTGGAGCCCTCGTACGTCATGAAGTGGTCGGTGTCGGGCAACAGCGAGCGTAGCGACAGGTGCCGGATTTCCTTTGATGCTCCTGTAACAATCACAACATTATAACCGCTCGTCTATCACTATATTCAATTACAATACTACTAATTAAATCAGACATAGTGGGCGATATCTACACAGTAATTTATAGCGATCAGTCACTTTTAATATCGAATAAATTTATAGGATGATTACTCCCATAGCAGGGACGTAACTACGGGGGGGGGGGGGTCTGGGTGATCCTCGGCCCACCTCATTGAAGTGTTGGACCACCCAAAATTTTTAAAGATATTTAGTTTATTTTATAAATGAGATATACATATTGCAGATTAAATATTTTAGATTGTATGTGAGCCTACTGCCAAAAATAAGAAGGGTAGTATGTCAGTAGGTGGAAAAAAATTTAACTATTTTTCAAAAAATCGCCCCAATTCTGTAGCAAAATTATTCTTTCTTAGCAACATTGCTATAGCAATAATAATTGCAAACATTGATGAAAGATGACAGATTTGTTTCTATTGAAATTGATTAAAATTTTCAACAATGTTGCTAGTATTTAACAACTCTCTTACAGAATGAGAGCCTTAGCACAATATTTCTCTCGATAGGTTCGCTACTGACTTTGAAACGTCAAACGAGCGACAAACATTAACTATTAATTAAAATTAAAATAATAAATTTAGACCACGTATTTGTTAAAAACGTTTGTTTTATTGCACCTATAGTATATTATTGTATATTATTCTATATTTTGTGTGTATATAATGTGCCATAACCATAACCATGAAAAGTCACGGTTACACACAATAATACCTGTGTATTCTTACAAAAGTCTGTATATTGTAATACGTACTTTGGAGAATGTTCATATGCTGCCATCTACGCTAAGCTTTGCGCTAAAGGTCTCATTGAGGTGAATGTTGATTAATATGTAGCTAATTAGTTTAGCGGATGATACCATACTGGACACGCCAGAGATATTTGTAATAAGAAAAATATCTGGACTAATAATAGATATTATACCAACTATTTCTGATGAATTCACAAAACTGAAATTATTTTACAAAAATTAAAATATGTTTAATTAGCGTTTACGACAAATTTTACATAGAATATAGTAAATTGATAATTACTTATTACATTATTTATCAACATAATTGAATTTTTCTCAATATTTTTATTATGTTAGGATATAAAATCATTACATGGTTGAACTGTATTAAATAGGCGTAAAAAATATGTATCATCCCATTTACAAAAATATAACTTTGTGTTGTAACTTGAGAACCACTGGTTTAAAAATATATTTTCTTTTCATATTCGGATGTCCCCCTTGCCTTATAGTATTTTATTGTATCTTTAATAATATAGAAATTATTTGAGGTAGCTCATTCAGCTGTTACAGCCTGTATTTATATATATATATATATATATATATATATATATATATATATATATATATATATATATATATATATATACCGTGTGTCTTATATATATATATATATATATATATATATATATATATATATATATATACCGTGTGTCTGTCTTAAAGGTGTACATAGGAGATTAACATGGGGAATCAGTTTTTTGCAATTTCCTGCTCGCCTAATTATTTTAAGCAAAAGTGCGTCAAATAAAAGTTTTAGGGCATAAAATTCTGCATCTAAATCAATAAACAGAATTACCTTTACATGCTTTGTAACGACAGAAATTAATTATGAAAATGTCGAAAATTACGTTGAAAATATCGACAGCCATGGAATTGGACAAAAAATAAATAAATGCTTGACTTTTTATCTGTCACAACGAAAGTTAACTTATTTGACGTTTATGATAATTTGATAAAACGTCAAGCATTTATTTATTTTTTGTTCAATTCCATGGCTGTCGATATTTTCAACGTAATTTTCGACATTTTCATAATTAATTTCTGTCGTTACAAAGCATGTAACGGTAATTCTGTTTATTGATTTAGATGCAGAATTTTATGCCCTAAAACTTTTATTTGACGCGTTTTTGCTTAAAATAATTAGGCGAGCAGGGAATTGCAAAAAAACTGATTTTCCATGTTAATCTCCTATGTACACCTTTAAGACAGTCACACGGTATATATATATATATATATATATATATATATATATATATATATATATATATATATATATATATATATATATATATATATATATATATATATATATATATATATATATATATATATATATATCCTTGCAAACACCCCATTGTACCTGTTGCGGGTTAACATGTAAAATGTGGTGCGTCATTTTTAAAAATATTAATAATTTAATTAGTGAAAATTAATTTCTTGACATCTGTGTTCTGATTTCTTGAAATCATGCTAACGTTTTTCAAAAAGTGTAATTTCTTGTATTCGTGTTAAGTAATTACAGCTCTTAATAGTCGTGAAAAAGTAATTGGGCTAAAGAGCTACATCTTGAAATTATATATTGTGGTAGTATTTTTCATTTTGTGAGAAGTCTCGACTGAGAAAAGCGCGGACTTCGTCTAGAGATCAAACAGCGACAGCCACGTTGCTCTTTTCCTCTCGCTGTGAAAATCTTTTCGCGGCTTTGAACATCTTTGCTAATTACGGTTTAATACATTGTTAGGGAAGTTTGCTAAACTCGGCAATCAAAATAAAATTACGACTTCAACATTACTTTTAACGACTCTTAAGGGACTATTTGAATTTATGATTTTCCCTGCTCTTCCTTGATAAAATTTTCGTCACTTTGTAGGTCGTGGCTCCGCAATTTTCACGCATTGTTTTAAACTTTCGAGACTAGTGCACATTCCCTACAAATAATTGCGTTTGCGAATCGCTTTTGTTGGGAACTTCGAGCCCAAGAATTTGTAACTGATTCTTCTGCATTAATTAGGTTATTCTCTTCTAAGCACTCGCGAATGTTTGCGCTACAAATATAATGTAAAACAGAGAAGTTAAGAGTTAAATTCTCATTTCTTATCACTGGATTCTACCCGTAATAGCGATAGCAATGGAATTGAAACAAGTTTGTTAATTTATTTGTTTCAATTCCACGGCTACCGGTATTTTTGTGGTGATTTTCGACATTTTCATATTTAATTTTTGGCATTACAGAGCATGAAAAATTTATTTTGTTCAGATGTACAAATAACCAGTTCGCGCTAAACTTTTATTCACGAAAGATGACTATTCAAGGTCATTTGTGAGCCGTCTGATATAATATTACTTGCAGATAACTTCATTGCATTTCGTTTGCATATAGGCGTGCAACATGAAATATTTATTTTAACTGAAAAATAAGAATAATTCATTTGAAAATTATGTTTCTTTCTAAATAATGCCTTTCTGAAAGATTTATGTTCTTCACTTATGTTTTTGCAAAATACAAAAACATATGAACAAAATGGATATATTAAATATTTTTAATGATTATGATGATATTTTGAACTATGAATTAATAAATAACGTGAGAAATCGATCATATTCCATCAGACAGCGACATAACCAGATACATGAAGGAATGTTTTGACAGATTCCGATTATGAAAACAGTTTATTATTACATATTGGGCAAAATATGTTTTGGATACATTTTGTTGAATACAATGACAAACACTTACTTTGAACTGAAAGAAATATACAAAAAGTACAAGGACAATGTAAACTATTATTCACGAAAGAAGACTATTCAAGGTTATTTGTGAGCTGTCTGATATAATATTACTTGCAGTTAACTTCACAGCATTTCGAATGCACAGGCGTGCAACATGAAATATTTATGGACACATTTTAACTGAAAAAATAAGAGTAAATCATTTGAAAATTATGTTTCTTTCTAAATAATGCCTTTCTAAAAGATTTATGTTCTTCACTTATGTTTTTGCAATATACAAAAACATAGACTTACTTATAAACCAAGGAATAATAATTTGATTTAAACGTCAACGCCACTGGGTAAATATTAGCACAGAGGGCAGTGCAGTAGATAATTAGGTATCTGTAGGTCTACGACATATGCCATTATTATTTATAGTGTGTTAGAAAGTAATGCCACTATTTACGTATATCTGTCACACGACATAAATTAAATAGATATAGGTCAAATAATCTTTCTCTTTCTAATACAAAATGTTGCTAAGCTACTGCTATAAAGTGATGTGTATTCTTTCTTCGAACAAATGACTTTGAATAGTCATCTTTCGTGAATAATAGTGTACTTGTATTGTACCTATGTATTTCATCCATAGTTACCAAACATGTAGATAAGTGATCTACACTCTATATCTCCCAGTTGATCCCAACGTTATCAATTTCTGATGCAAGATTTACAAAACTTTTATCCAACATCTTTGTTGTACACACATGGCATATATGAGACTTTTATTCGCTATCTCATTGTCGTCGGTTTTTCAGAGGGGTATAAGCTATCTCCGTCTAACCAACGGCAAAAAATGAAATAGAAACTGTATTGTAACCGCGGTAACGAGTGTCATTTCCAATTATATGAATTATTTGAATATTCGTGTCATGTCATTATGTCATTCATGTAATTAAGGTGATTTTGGCGTCGATAATAATTTGTGCTTCGTTGTGTGTTTGTAATTTTGTTAATTCTTGGGATTATACATATTGTGCATTTTGCTATTGCAAAGACGATGTTTCTAAGATGTCCAACAATTATTGCAACATATTGCTTTTGGACAATAAAAAGAGGTATATTTCATCCATTATACTAACATCGTATTTATTCAATTGGTTTATTATTTCTAAATAACTATTTATATTTTGAATTTTGATTAATAACAAAATTGACACAGTATAAGACATACTGTCAGCTTTTACCAGTTTTGACATTTCATCATAATTATTCAATGGGCTTCTTGCGTGCTATTTTTTTATTTAATATTTTTGAAGAGACAATAAAAACTTGCTACCCATATTTTTATTCTGGCAAAATTTTCATTAATTGGCCAGAAAAAAAATTAATGAAATTTTAATATTTAAATTACCGCCATGTATGATGTAGAATTACGCCGAACCAATGAATGGCCGTAAAGCAATAACATCGGTACGTCGAATAGCAACGGCATGTGCGGGTAATTTAAACATAATATAATATTTTCGTTTGTGATTTTAATCTTGTACGAGTATAAGCTAAGTTAAAATCCTTCAAAATCCTGCTTAACAAATCGAAATACGTAATAAAAGTAACAGAAACTACGCAAATTGTAAATAATAAAGAAGAGAGACAGTGACAGAAAAATGAACTCATGCCAAAATCAAATTAAAACACGCACTCGCTCGCCATCTACAGGTTACATTCTTTACCGGTTTCAGGATATTATTCCATTGTTTACATGTACAAAAGTAGACTGGTAACTAAGTAATAATTGTATCTGTATGGTAAAATTATTACCATACTGACTTGTCAACAACGGTCTACAAAATTAAAATAAAATGAAAATATAATGCTCCTCATTAATACATACAGATAACGGTAGCCTATCGTTCTAAATACGGTGTACTTTATTCTAAAGTAATAAACATGAGGAATAAAGCACATAATTCGAATATTTGTCATATTGACATATGTCAAAATAATTGTTCGGTTAACCATAGCAATCTGAAAGTAGCATTAATGAGAGAATTTCAAAAAATGATATTTATCAATAAAGTCTTAATTTTCTGAAACCGATAAACTATTGAACAAACCACGGATGTTATTAATCATAACAAGACTTAGATGTCTTAAAAAAATTTCAAACCGACATCTTCGGCAGTTATGATATACATAATTCCTAGGTATGTTAATAGGTATAAATATGCATTCCTTTCTCCAGTTCAAAATAATGACGTCAGAGAAAATTTTCTTTCTTAATTTATTAAAAAAACATATATATTTTTAAAATAAAATTGATATTTTTATATACGTTTTCAACTTTACTTTAGTCATTTAGTGATAAATATCAAATATTAAGTACCACGCAAATAGCCTATTCTATTCTTCTCCAGGGTTTCAAAAGAAATCACTTCTATACGTCAACATTCATTCGCTAGTCATACCATACTTACATTCATTGTAGCTTAAGTAAATATATTGAATTATATTTTATTAACCATTTTCAAATACATTATGGTCATAGCAAACAATAAATAATTGAGTTTGCGTAAGACAACAAAAAGTGCTTGTCCCGTTATTAAGGCGAGATTACATATCTCAATTGATATTTATCTTGTAAGAGGTGCAAAAAGCAGGAGATATACAAGTGGAGAAGACTTTATAAACGAGGTGTGAAGTGACGTCGCGACGCCGGGTTAACCCACAACACGACAGCATCTGTCGGACAAGGACGCTACGCTACCCTCCAACAAAGGGTTTTTGCCATTCCGACCACACCCGCCGTATATCATATTAGCAGTTTATTGTCTCTCCGACTGCAGGACGGAGACGATGGCAGAGCCAATTCTATATTCGTACAGGGTGTGCACTACAAACCTGAATTTATCAATATAAAAGGATCAAGGAATTGTATAGCAGCAAGCCTGGGGATTCGGGAAATATAGAAAAAATGTGTTCATGCATTAATGGAATTTATGTAAAGCTACATTTTCTTTTTTGCAATTCCCGAAGGGGAGTATAACGGATATTCAAAAGTGATACACGTACTGCCGTACTGTCACTTACGTTTATATTAGACATTTTGTATTTTAAAAGCATTACAAGCAAACATTTTAAATATTTTTTCCAAATATATGAATATCTGAATTACTGTTATTAAAGGTACATTCACAAATGAAAATTAGGTTTAGATTTATGGTTTATACTTTAGATTTAAAGACTTTGGCGGCATATTATGTAATGACTCCATTCAAACTTCAGAATTTAGGGTCTCCAAATACAAATCATAAAGTTAAACATTGCAAGGTCCAAACTTTAGGTTTATGATTTAGTTTGACGTCACAAACTTCACCAATGAGAACGAATCTAAAATGATATAGATCCATCTTTATTTAGTATCCACTTGGTGGATTCGGCTTTTTAAACAAAAGCGAAAAGAACATGGAGACCGTCATAACTTAATTGCTGAAATATAACCAATAATACCAAGCGAATGACAGTTTCATGGCGCACAGGTGTCTTGTTGAGTACTGCTCTACCGATATTTTAAGCTTGTTTTTGAAGCTTTTACACAGATGTCTACATATCAAAACAAATTTTCAGGTAATTTAAACTTATATTTATGAATGACTTACTTAAACCTAAACAAAAACCATAAAGCTAATTTTCATTTGTGAATGCACCCTTAATATTAGGTACCTATATGTAAATTGGTTTAATTTTGTTTTTAGGATATATTTAAATATTATATCATTTTCTTTTGGAAATTATTTTGCGAGCGTAAATTTAGAATCGGAAGTCGGTTTGGCCTGACCAAGGAAAAAAGTTTTTTTTTTTGATTATATCATTTTGTTATAATAGGTAATAAATAGATAACATTGGTTCTTCGAGCCGGATTGGCTTTACCATTTGGGCTAACATAGATCCTTCAAGTCGTACATATTTAAATACTATATTTTCTCCATCACAAGTAATAAATAACATTGGTTCTTCGAGCCAGATTGACTCAGCTATTTGGACTAACATTGGTCTTTCGAGCCGGATTGATTCAAGTTATTTGTCTTAACAATGACTACGTTTATCTCGACGTTTGAAGCCGCTTGAATTTATTAAATCCCTTTTCAATCTTCTAAATTAACGATCGAGATTAATATTTGAAGCCGCTTGAAAATGTCAAGTGAAGCCTATAAAGTAATAGGCTTACTAAATTCATATCAGTTGTTGGTTGTTTGCATTCTACCTTATTTTATAAAAGTCGTGAAATAAAACTTAGTAAAATTGTCGATGTTTAAAACTAACATGTTTTAAATGAGAGGAATTTAGAAATTATCAACTCCTTGAGGTAGCAACCCGCTGCACATGGGAACAGAACGGTTAACCCGCCCTGACTCTATTTAAATAAGTCAATAAATAAATGGAAATAACTGTTTCTGTTACTTTGAAAAATTAGTTATATGGTTTTACGTGTTTAAGTTTAATTTTAGTATTGTTTGAAATAGCTGTAGTATCTTAAACTAATTATTAATATTAATATTATTGCATCTGGCTTCACGCGAGTGCGCGCGCAACCCCACGCAGTGTGCAGCTGCTGCAGCACTGACCGGCATCGATCGAGTCAGAATGTGTCTGGCTTGCACACGGTAAACACGTATCGCGTCGTCGTCCGCGAGAGTGGAATTTTCCACCATTTTTGCATAAAACTTTCTGATTTTCATATGGTCAGTAAAGTAATTGGTTGTTTAATTATCGTACGCGTAGCTTGATTAGCCTAACACGACTAATTCAAGGAGTATCGTTCGGTTTTCATTTAATTTGGTACTTTATAGTCCGCGAATACTTTCCGGCGCCATTTTATGCAGCTAATAGACACATCTCAGGAATCAATTGTAAAATCGAACTGTACAATTTGATTTCTCACGGAATTCGTGTTGTTAGGGATTTGATTCATATTTCCTTGGGTGAAATTATTATTATTTCTTTGTAAACTTGTTTACACACGTCCACCTTCGAGTGACGTCATTCACAGCGCATCTGCTGTTATTGTCGACTAGGTACATTCAATGCAACAAGTTTTGCAGTCTAGTTGGTTGTTATTAAGTTCATTTAGAGTTCTTAATATTGTTTAACTACATTTGTTTGTTCATACACTTATGAAATGATTTAGTTAATTTATACAAATATCGTATTTGTTTATCTTTGGTTTATTATTGTTTATGTCTCTTGTATTCAATACGCTATCACATATTTCTCAGAATTGGTTTTCAGTTGTTTGTTATTTTGTTGCAATTATATTTAGCACGTTTGTTAGTTCGTCAAACTAACTGGTCCTTCGTTCGTTTTAATTAGTACATTTCACAAATTAGTATTATCCCGTTTATTGGCCAAGTCCAGTGATGTGAACCAGCTATCGAAGGTTGTAATTATTTTGGTTTACATATAGTTTTGTTTTATTCATTGAATTTAACATCAAACACATTGTTGGTGTTTCTAGACCGGATTCGCTGATCTAGAGACATCGCATTTGGGCTTGCGAGCAGGATCAAACCATTTTGGTTCTTCTAGACCGGATTCGCTGGTTTAGGGTTTGAACATTTGGTCCTTCGAGCCATTAGGTCCTTATTACTTAGTCCTTCGCACCGGAGGGAGGAACATTTGGTCTCTGTCGAGCCGGATTTGGCGGTATTCGGAGATAATTATTGTTTCTAGTTACTTTGGTATTAGTAATTGCATTTATTAGCACACTAAAATGGCTAAACTACTACTCGAACAATTAGAGGTTGTGACAGAAGATATTCGTCGTCTATCAGTCTATTCTTCAGAGACTGATGAAAAAAGTAAAGTGAAATTTGAAGTAACTTTTCCGTCTCTCGCAGCTTGGGAACAAGAATTCAATCGTACTTATTGTGAATATTCTTCAAAGTTAAAACAAACCAAAAATCCCGACGAGGATATATTGGCAGAAATTTCCCGAGTTAAGAAATTGTTTAATGAAATAAAAGAACTCATTTGCGACATACGTGTCAATTACAAACTTATGTTCAGTGGAGACACCGGATCACAGTCAGGGTCCGACAGAGCTAAATCAGAATCACATTCAATTCAATCAGCACAATCTTTGCGATATATGCAACCTAGCTTGCCTAAATTGAATCTCCCAACATTCGATGGGGAGAAAACAACTTTTATGAATTTTTACGATTTATTCACACAGTTGGTGATAAATCGGGACAGTTTGTCAGATATTGAACGACTTCAATATCTCAAGTTATCTTTAAAAGGGGAAGCCGCTAGGCTTATTACAAACATCCCCGTCAAAGCTGATAGTTTTGATATTGCATGGAACGCCATCACAGATGAATATTATCGTCCTAGGTTGTTGAGGTCGGTACATCTGAATGCACTCCAAGATGTGCAAAAGGTCAAGCAGGCAGACGCTCCTACACTAAAATCATTGTTGAACACAGCACGCGAAAACATCGCTGCTCTGAAAAATTTAGAGGTTGATATTGACTCATGTGGGGTCATTCTGGAAAACATGATTTGTCGTAAGCTAGATTCGGCTACTAGACGACAGTGGGAACTAACATTGGATTCTGACTCCAAGCCCACTCATGTAGAGTTAATTGCGTTCTTGACTAAGCAAGTTTCAAGCTTAGAGGTTGAGCCAGACAAACCTGTCAAAACTCACGAGCCAATCAAACAATTCAAAAGGCACAAGCCAGCATCCCGAGCGATGACATTGGCAACTGATACGAATTGTCCGTATTGCAGAAAGTCTCACTACATCAGTCAGTGTGAAGGGTTTATAGCTCTTAAACCAAAAGGAAGACATGATGCTGCAATCAAACACAAGTTGTGCATCAACTGTCTTAGAATGGGCCACATACGCCCGAACTGTCCTAGTACAGCCACATGCAGAACGTGTAACAAAACTCACCATACGCTGCTGCATTTTGGTGAAAGGTCGAACAAGTCGTTATCACCCAAGCGTGATAAACAATCTGTGCAAAAAAATCGTCCGTCATCACCCAAGAGTGATGCAAACTCTCAAGCCAGTAGTAGTAATTCTGAAACTACTACGTCAATGTCTGCTAGGACTTATTCACTAAGTCAACACAGAAAACATACTTCGGTATTACTACCCACTGCAAAACTGCATATATTTGACAGTGCAGGAAAGGTACATGTTGTACGTGCCTTATTGGATACAGGATCGCAGAAATCCTACATCACAAGTCGTTGTGTCCACAATTTAAATCTGTCTATTGAAGCGTGTCAAACAAAGATTATGTCAATCAGTGACACCCACGTCAAGGACACTAGTGGTATTATACATACCAAAATCAAACCATGTCGTAGAGAAACTCCAGTTCTCGATTTGAGTTGCATTGTAATCGACAACATTACAGGCAGAATCCCAGATTATCCAATATCTCGGGATACCTTTAAACAATTTGGGAATATCCAACTTTCGGATCCCGAATGCTACAAATCTCAACGAATAGACATGCTGTTAGGAGCTGACATTTGGGGTCAGGTCATTCGTAACGGAGTTAAGAAAGGAGTCGATGGCACACTCACCGCCATCAAAACAATCTTTGGTTGGGTGGTTATGGGAGAATATACCAGCAAGCAAACAAGCAATGCTGTGGTGTCGTATCATACATACACACAAGAAGACACACACGAACTATTGTCAAAATTTTGGGAATTGGAAAACGTTCCAACTCCATCGGTTGTCACTAAACCGGAGGATAAAATGGTAGAGGATCATTTTGTCAATACTACTCAAAGAGACTCCGAGGGAAAATACACGGTTTCTTTACCTTTTAAACAGTACCCACCAGTACTAGGCAATTCATATAAGAAAGCTTTGTCCATTTGTCACGCACAGCTGACTCGCTTGAGTAAAAGCCCAGAGTTACTCAAGGCTTATGATGCAATATTCGAAGAATATTTGCAAAAGGGTTACGTCACTAGACTTGATGTGCAACCCAATTTGAATGATCAGGATTCGTATTATATTCCACACCATGCAGTGGTTAAACCTGATAGTGCGACGACACCGGTACGCATTGTGTTCAATGCTTCAAAGCCATCGTCTAATGGAAAGTCGATTAATGACTACTTGTATCCTGGTCCGGTACTACAGAAGAGTATCTTCACTCTTCATTTGCGAAATAGATTTTATCCTATTTTAATTACGGGGGATTTAAAACAGATGTTCCTACAAATTAGAGTTGTACGCGAGCATCAACGATTTCTAAGGTTCATTTGGAAACCTGCGGATGCCACACATCCTATTGTGTACCAATTCAACACTATCTGCTTTGGTTTGAATTGTTCGCCGTTCTTGGCGTTGCGTACAGTTGAGCAGTTGGCTCAAGACGAAGGGGATCAATATCCCTTAGCAGCTAAAGTCCTGCAAAATGATGTCTATATGGACGATGTTGTGACTGGAGCTGAAGACATTCAGTCAGCACTGACACTGCGCCGTGAACTCACGGATATATTCGAAAGGGGAGGATTCACCCTCCGAAAATGGGCCAGTAATTCTCAAACAATACTGGAGGAACTACCAGACAATGCACGCGCAGTGAAAGATGTCCACTTCAATGACGACGAGTCAGTGAAATTGTTAGGTGTCAAATGGGTTTGCAAGTCCGACTGCTACGAGTATACGGTCTCAAAACCCGACGATTTGTGCACCAAAAGAAACATTTTGTCCTGCATTGCAAGGATCTATGATCCATTAGGCATTATGTCCCCATTGGTGATGTTTCTTAAACTCATCATGCAAGAGCTTTGGAAATCAAAGGTAGAATGGGATGAAGAACCTCCCGCTCATATTGTCTCAGAGTGGAACTTGTTTCTGAACGAGATCGATTGTATATCCAACTATTCGATACCAAGGTTAGCCTGTTTGGGTTCTAAATTCGATCTTATCGGATTTGCGGATGCCTCCGAGCGAGGCTACTGTGCCGTTGTCTATGTCAGAAGTTATCTAAACGATAAACCAGTGGTTCAATTGCTCTGTGCAAAGACGCGTGTAGCGCCTTTGAAAAAAATTACTATACCTCGTTTGGAATTATGTGCGGCGCATCTTCTCGCCAAACTTCTCGAGAATATTCTCGAAAATATTCCAAAACAACCGGAGCCTGTACATTGCTTCTCGGACTCTATGATAGTTCTTGCCTGGTTGCGCAAGGAACCACACACTCTGAAAACATTTGTGGGTAATCGAGTCGCTCAAATACAAACAAATTTTCCGAGTGAACACTGGCGTCATGTAACGTCGGAACACAATGCGGCCGACGTAGGTTCTAGAGGTCTCAGTCCTCTAATTTTCAAGACATGTACTCTCTGGATAAAGGGACCTGAGTGGTTACAACAACCTTACTCGTGTTGGCCACAAAGTGAAGTGGTTCAACTTGACGAAGATCAAACCAACTCTGCTCAGACAGAGATTGCCAACGCTTAAGTTTGTCTTTAGGGAGACCCTAAGGTGGCCGGTATGTTTAAAACTAACATGTTTTAAATGAGAGGAATTTAGAAATTATCAACTCCTTGAGGTAGCAACCCGCTGCACATGGGAACAGAACGGTTAACCCGCCCTGACTCTATTTAAATAAGTCAATAAATAAATGGAAATAACTGTTTCTGTTACTTTGAAAAATTAGTTATATGGTTTTACGTGTTTAAGTTTAATTTTAGTATTGTTTGAAATAGCTGTAGTATCTTAAACTAATTATTAATATTAATATTATTGCATCTGGCTTCACGCGAGTGCGCGCGCAACCCCACGCAGTGTGCAGCTGCTGCAGCACTGACCGGCATCGATCGAGTCAGAATGTGTCTGGCTTGCACACGGTAAACACGTATCGCGTCGTCGTCCGCGAGAGTGGAATTTTCCACCATTTTTGCATAAAACTTTCTGATTTTCATATGGTCAGTAAAGTAATTGGTTGTTTAATTATCGTACGCGTAGCTTGATTAGCCTAACACGACTAATTCAAGGAGTATCGTTCGGTTTTCATTTAATTTGGTACTTTATAGTCCGCGAATACTTTCCGGCGCCATTTTATGCAGCTAATAGACACATCTCAGGAATCAATTGTAAAATCGAACTGTACAATTTGATTTCTCACGGAATTCGTGTTGTTAGGGATTTGATTCATATTTCCTTGGGTGAAATTATTATTATTTCTTTGTAAACTTGTTTACACACGTCCACCTTCGAGTGACGTCATTCACAGCGCATCTGCTGTTATTGTCGACTAGGTACATTCAATGCAACAAGTTTTGCAGTCTAGTTGGTTGTTATTAAGTTCATTTAGAGTTCTTAATATTGTTTAACTACATTTGTTTGTTCATACACTTATGAAATGATTTAGTTAATTTATACAAATATCGTATTTGTTTATCTTTGGTTTATTATTGTTTATGTCTCTTGTATTCAATACGCTATCACATATTTCTCAGAATTGGTTTTCAGTTGTTTGTTATTTTGTTGCAATTATATTTAGCACGTTTGTTAGTTCGTCAAACTAACTGGTCCTTCGTTCGTTTTAATTAGTACATTTCACAAATTAGTATTATCCCGTTTATTGGCCAAGTCCAGTGATGTGAACCAGCTATCGAAGGTTGTAATTATTTTGGTTTACATATAGTTTTGTTTTATTCATTGAATTTAACATCAAACACATTGTTGGTGTTTCTAGACCGGATTCGCTGATCTAGAAACATCGCATTTGGGCTTGCGAGCAGGATCAAAACATTTGGGTTCTTCTAGACCGGATTCGCTGGTTTAGGGTTTGAACATTTGGTCCTTCGAGCCATTAGGTCCTTATTACTTAGTCCTTCGCACCGGAGGGAGGAACAGTCGAAAAGCGAAATATTTGGAGTGATGAAAAAATAAATGTTTTTTTAATTTTTTATGAAAGAGAAGACAAATAACAACATCACAATTTTTAGATTTTGGGGTGTTATATATCCAGAATGAAATTAGATCGTATTTAACTATCTTTTTTTAGTCAATACGAATTTAAAGAAGATTGAAAATAACTCAATACTATTTTCAATAATAAACCAATAGGATTTTTCAAGTCCTAATATAATTGAAGCCGCTTGAATTATCGAGATAAACGTAGTCAAGCCAGATATGTATATTTAAATATAATATTTTGTCATCACAGATAAAAAGTTACTTTAAGAAGGAAATAAAAAGTTGGTAGCTCTGCTACTCCATAAAAATAAAAATCTGATGTGGCCAACACATAACCTCTCGCCAGATATTTTACCTGGTTGTACGCATAAAACGAAAAATATTTTTAATACAAATACATATATTCATGTCTCACTACAAAATAATTCTCACATATATTTGCAAAATCTATGGGATATTTTAAAATAAATTGTGTACAATACTTACATTTTCTTTATAATCAATATCCTGAAATTTTCTTTTTCTCCTTTCCTTTTCTTTTTCTTTATATTCGTCATTTTTTCGCAAATTCCTTTTATATTCTTTTTTACGTACCTATATCTTTTGCGTTGTTGACTTTTTTTTATTTTCATAATCTTCATAATAATATACAAATATTTTTGACAGGGGCATACAAATATTTTTGACAGTGACATTTATATGTCAATTACAAACATTTGAATTTCTTGCCTTGTAGTAGTTTGATCTGAGATTTTTTACATCAAATTATTTTATATGCCTTTCTTTATCTCTAAATCTATAGAAGATATAATAATGAATTTATATTTATCGAATAAAGAATTTAACGTTCTTTAATATAAGTATTTACATAAATTTTCGATAAATAATATTTAGACGATTTTTTTCTTGTAACTACTACTTCCGGTTGTCCAATTGTTACCAAAACTGACTGGACTCTTCCCATTATTGTTAGATTGAGGAATCCGTAGTTAAAAATGTCTTAAGTCTCATAGTATTTGAGATATAGTGAATCCAACATCCACACACACATCCCCACACACATCCCCACACACACACACACACACATACGGACATCATCGTAAAAATGTTATAATCGGATACTAGGGACCTTAAAACGTGCTTATTCATTAAAATCTGGATATGCGATTTTTAGCATGAATACAATACCTCTCTTAGCGAGAGGTAAAAATTGATAGAAAATAGTTAAATGTAAATGTTCAATAGTTTTTTTTACATAAATTGACCAATTATAAATATGAGTCAACTAATTGATTGATTGGGAACAAGAGTCAAAGGTCCCATGATTCTAGAGAGAATAAGAAACAGAGACATAAGGGAAGAATTAGGAACCAAAACCATACTAGATTATTGAGAAAAGACAGCTGAATTGGTGAGGAGATCTTTAGACGTTAAAAAACGACAAAAATAAAAAAATCGTATTCTAGGGACCCTAAAACTTATGCTTATTCAGAAAAAACTCACCACCGAATTTTTTAACCAAAGACAATGCCTTCCTTACCTAAAGGTGCTATGCTATGACCCTGGAAACAGCTGCTATATTAAGAAAATTCTGATTGAAAGGTGTCAGTGTCAACTGCAATTGACAATATGTTTGTGTTATAATTTTACTGGAAATATAGGATCTTTTGCAAGAAACTTTCTGTATGGAATTTGTATAAAATACATACAACTGTCTAAGGTAATATCGTCTACAAGGAACTTTCTGTATGACATAATACATAGAATTGACGCAACTGACGGAAGGTAATGTGCTGGCCACATCAGATTTTTAAAAATATATATGAAGGATGGGGTCGCATAGCTTAGTGCGGTATGTGGCCGGTTATGGTTCTGGCGTTTTGAATTTGATTAGAATCAAATTGAATATGATTACTTTTTATATATTAAGGCCCGATAATTTCATTTCTGGTTAAACAATTAGCTAAACAAAAAATATAGCTTCGATGTATACATGTCTTGTAAAAATTACGCATGTCAATTTTTCGATGCGACTTTTTTAGTTTTAACAGACAGTTTAACCGAGATAGAAATACCGAAACTAAAAGGGGTAACGTTAAGGGCCATTAATACTACTTGCACTAAAGATTGCAAATTGTCTCCCTAAAATAATTTTTCATACTACCATACTGTTAAATGTGCTTTAACAGTACTGTATGCTCAACCAATATATGCATCAAAACAGCCACGGCCGTTATTTTTTTATAACAGTACAATTATTAAAAATCACGTGTTCCTTAAAAAATCTCAGCATCATGCAATTGTCATGAAGAGCTGTCACCTGTCAATATGCCATAGAAAATAGAATTTTAAGAAGATATTTTATGTTATTATGAAAAATACTGAACGTCACATGGCTGATATACAAATAACAGACACGGTTGATTATAAAATCTCGGCTATCGCCTCGATTTTACAACATTCAACCTCATCTGTTATTTGCTACATATCAGCCTTATGACGTTAATAACTATTGTCGTATTATTTACAATAACAGACAATTATTTTGATTTTGTATTGCTATAATTTTACGACAAAAATACAGATTATAATTTTGTACATATGTACACGTTTTGAAACTGAGTTCTGTTAAATCTACAGAATTTAATGTTTATAGTTGCACCTCCTGTATATATCTCCGGCAAAATGATTCCGCTGACGTCAATATACACTAGCAAAACTGCAGAAACACTGCAAGACAACTTGAGTCACGTGTCGCTAACACGATTGCCACGTGCACTTTGACAAGTGTTACCAACATGTTTTATTTCTCTAAACTTAATAACTCAAACTTTAATTGAAATGAAAACCCACATATTGCAGCGCAAACATGCCATCCAGAATTCATGCAACAGGGCAGACCATATGTTTTTCATAAAGTTGGGAGCTTAGAGCTTGGAGTATATAAGAGTAGAAAATAGAAAAGCTCGATGGTGTAGTAGAAACATTTTTACTGCAGCATAAAACAAAGTCCGAGGAGAAACTGGAGTTCGGAGTACACACGAAGCGCAAACCCATCGTACGTCCGGTTTTTATGGCTCATTTTCGGAAACTCACGCACTCTAATAAATTCTGACCGACTGTACTGAGATGGTGATAAAAGTACTTAACTACCCTTACGAACCATGAGATATGACATCAACAAACAATTTTTCTGTGTATTTATATTATTATTTTGCTGTTTGCTGCTTTCCTGGCTCGCATTTAACCTTTTCGTACAATAATTTTGCTGCACAGGTTATACATGTTCTTATATTTATTTAATGTCGCAAACAACAAGATAAATGATGCTGAGGAAAATCTCACTGCACTGATTTATTAAATATACGAGTATATGTATGTCCTCCTATACCGGGTGTCTTAGGCCGACCGACACATGGGAGGCTAACATGTAAAATAAGTTAATTGTGAATAATATCTCCCCAGTGCAAAATGTTAAGTTGAAAATTTGTGTACTTATTGGGGGATACTAATTCTATGGATTACAGTGAAAAATAATAAATTTAAATGTGTAATATCAGAAAAATATAAGGAAATTTGTAAAATTTAGGATTGTTGTTCATATTCCGGAAAAAATGGTTACCAAGTAACAGCTTAAATAGCATAATGGTAGCGTGTGCGCTTGGTAATAAACAAAACTCGGAGACACTTGGTTCGGAACCAAACAGCAGCAATATTTAATTTTTACTTCTTAAATTAATTTTTATTGGCAACATGTATTTTTTTAATGAAATTTAATAAAATGGATACGTAATTTTTACCTTTCGCTAAGAGAGGTATTGAATTCATGCTAAAAATCGTATATCTAAACTTTAGTGAATAAGCACGTTTTAAGGTCCCTAGAATCCGATTATAACATTTTTACGATGATGTCCGTATGTATGTGTGTGTGTGTGTGTGTGTGTGTGTGTGTGTGTGTGTGTGCGTGCATGCGTGCGTGCGTGCGTGCGTGCGTTCGTGTGTGTGTGGATGTGTGTGTGTGTGTGTGTGGATGTGTGTGTGTGTATGTGTGTATGTATATTGGATCCACGATTTCTCAAATACTATAAGACTTAAGGCATTTTTAACTACAGATACCTCAATCTAACAATAATGGGAAGAGTTGATTAAGTTTTGGTAACAATTGGACAACTGGAAGTAATAGTTACAAGAAAAAATCATCTAAATATTATTTATCGAAAATTTATGTAAATACTTATACTTATTAAAGAACGTTAAATTCTTTATTCGATAAATATAAATTCATTATTATATCTTCTATAGATTTAGAGATAAAGAAATGCATATAAAATGATGTAAAAAATCTGAGATCAAACTACTTCAAGGCAAGAAATTCAAATGTTTGTAATTGACACATAAATGTCACTGTCAAAAATATTTGTATGCCACTGTCAAAAATATTTGCACATCATTATGAAGATTATGAAAATAAAAAAAAAGTCAACAACGCAAAAGAATATACGTAAAAAAGAATATAAAAGGAATTTGCGAAAAAATGACAAATATAAAGAAAAAGAAAAGGACAGTAGAAAAAGAAAATTTCAGGATATTGAATATAAAGAAAATGTACATAATTTATATTAAAATATCCCATAGATTTTGTAAATATATGTGAGAATTAATTTGTAGTGAGACATGAATATACTCGTATGTATTTGTAATTAAAAATATTTTTCATTTTATGCGTACAACCAGGTAAAATATCTAGCGAGAGGTTATGTGTTATAATATTTTCTTTACTGCTTTTCTTTCTCGAAACCAATTTAAGTTTAATTTGAGGTAAGTTTAGAAAAACTTCAAACAGAAATGTTCTAGTATTTATTTTATTATGTGGCCGTAAGGTTTTATAAAACGCCCAGCCTTTTTAGAAAACGTGTAGCCAGATTTTAAAATAACGATTAGTCTACGAATTTAACAATCTGGTCGCGTTTTAAACCATTATGGAACCACCACTAAATGCAAGAACACGAAATTATTCCATTTTATAAAATTAAATGTTTTCTTTGAGAGACTATAAAACGTTACTGTAATAAAAAAAATGTTTTAATGAAACTATACATATCTTTGTAAACAAAGCCATAAAAAGGATAAAATAATAATTTCCCTGACTCCTACCTTCGCCTTTCGTTCTTGCATGCTGCAGTGACTTAATATTACACTGATAAGAAATGCAAATGTGACGCAAAATAAATTTGTTTAGCCAGTAATTTATGACCATCGGGATATATTCCAATAAATTATTTGTGTAGTTAATTTTTAATGTTCTGCATTAGGTTGTTGATTTTTTCCTGCAACTTGGGTGATAAATTTCAATTAAAAACCAATTAACACATGTATTAATAGAACCGTTATTATTACGCCTCACGACGTTACAAAGTTTCAAGATGGTGGAATATGAAGATATTGTTTTGATACACTCAACATATTATTTTGGAATATCACGACTCCGAAGGAGGAGTGGTATTCCAAAATAATACGTTTCGCGGCAACACAATATATTCGATAATACCTGAACACAAGTGTGGTATTATTATATGAATATAACAAACTTGTCTTTCAAAAATTCATAATGTTTGTAGTAAGTTAGGATAGTCCATTTTAAAACAATACTCGTTGTTGACAATACTTTCGTTGTAACGTAAGTTTATTTATTAATTCAGATTAATTTTTGAAATTTTAAATCTTTTCCTGTAACGTATATTTTTATAATAACAAAATAATAACGTAGTATTTTATGTACTCTCATAAAAACTATGTAAACGACACTATTGAATTTTACAAGTGGGGGGAGCTAAAATCTTAATTCATAAAATTCGTAGATGACCTTGATCAAACTTCTTCTAAAATTTTTACTGTAATTTTTTTCGTTAATTTCATTAATTTCTTACTAAAAGATTATTCGGAAAATATGTATTTTTAATTCGGCTGCAGATAAATTATATAATTGTGGCACTTTTGAAAATATAAATACAATAAAACCAAAAATAAATAAATTTATCATCACGATTTATTACCCATTGCTGGGTGCGCCAATCTGCTTTGTACACAGATATCGGTAATGAAGAAATATTTGTAACGTGCGGGCGCTTACCAGGCGTCCCCTCACAGGCACTCATTGCTCTCGTATAGAATGCACCACAGGGATCAATTTTTGTGACATTAAGGCTTGATTTACATTAGCGGTACAATGACGGTACAATCACGGTACGATATTTCTTGGTCCAATGTATTTTAATGGACCCATTTACATCTACGTTCTCAGTACGATGACGGCCCAGTGATATTTACTGATTTACATTAGGGATACGACTAGGGTACAGTATTGTTTTGTTTCTATTGAAAAAATATTTTATATCATAGTAACAGCGTAGTATTTCCATGCAAGGGGGAGTGGTAGGGTTGCGTTTGAAAAGTATTTACACTTCAAGTTGACGTTCATGCCAAAATCAGCCAAATGAAAGTAAACAGATGCTACTAGGTGATTGACATTTGACATGATTTTGACTTTTTCATATTAGTCTTTTAGTCAAACCAAAATGTAGTCAAAATGAGCTAGAAATGAGAAATGATTATACATATACATTTATTGAACAAAAGCTCTCTGCTTATAACAAAAACGTGAAATATACATTACAGATTATTACAGAAAGTATATAAAAAATAGTATCGTTTTGTAAAATTTTCTGGATTTTCTTCATTTTCTTCTTCTTCTTCTTCTTCTTTGACAAGAGTAAGGACAGTTATAACCAAGTCGATATTTGAGAAATTTTTAAACATTGCACGACATTTTCTATTTTTGACAGAAATATGACATATGCACCACGAACAGTCATAATACATAAAAGACAAAACTATATTGTCATGGTATTTTATTATGTTCGTACCGTCGTGGTACCGTCTAAGGCTCGGGCCACACTATGCGTTTTGGCGGGACCGGTTCAACGGGACCGGTTGACCGGGAAGACAACAACTTATTGTTTTAAATGAATGCGTCCACACTGATGCGGTTGCGGTCCGGTGGCCAGTACTACCGCAGCATGTTGCGGTTTGACCGGACGGTCAATTTGCCGCATGACAACTACAACTCATTGGAAATAATGCGAGCGTTCACAAGGGTTTGGTTTTATTTATTAATAGACAACATATACTATTTGGGCTCTGTACTGATCAGACATTAGTCAGACTATATTCAAATCGGGTTGTCAATGCTGCCGTCCTGTTTAGCGGGATATATGTGGACGCTGTATGATCCATCCCATTTAACAGGATGCGGTTTTACCGCTCCCGCTAAAACGCATAGTGTGGCCCGGGCCTAAGGTAAATGCCTCGTGTAATTGACATACCCTCACTGTACCGTTTATTGTACCATCGTTGTACCGTCATTGTATTTTAATGGACCCATTTACATCTACGTTTACGGTACAATGACGGTACGATGACGACTCTTTGATATTTACTGATTTACATACCGTCACTGTACCGTCATCGTACCGTCATTGTGCCGCTAATGTAAATCAAGCTTTAAAATTCTAAATATTTGGCGTCGGTCGGGATCGAACCCGGTTCCTCAGGCACGCGGCCACGAGACCAGACTATTAATATACTGCATCTATACAAAATATTAGTTTGCAAAATGGATAAATTGTACAGGTTGCATTTACGTAAAACATACCGAATAAAAATTGCATTAAATTTGTCATTTGACGAGTTTTATAACCATAAAACATTTTGAAATGGTCGCCAATTAATTCCCAGTTACAGTTCATTTATCATGCAACCGGGTATAAAATTGTAAAACGATGCTACAACAAAACTAATAAAAATCCGGCAGTGTCGTCACGCGAAAAAACACAACAAAACTCAGAGATGTAGACGAGCAAAAGAATAAATGGGTCTTGAAGACGGCGAGTAAAGAAGTAGACAGGGAAAAAACTACTCAAACAATAAAAATCAAATCAATTTTTTAAGCCGAGTCACGAGTAAAAACTAACACAGCTTCCGTCACCAAACGACGGTTTTTTATGAAACGCAAAAGACGAGCAAGAGTAAGATAAACCATGAAGCCGTTAGTATTTCTTAAGCACTGGCTTTTTCATTGCAAGAGGAAAGTGAAAAATTTATTCCATGGACACACTTTTCTTTTATTTTAAACAAAAAACACATTGTCCTTTGGGGTTTTTCTTTTTCTTAAGAAAATCTCACGATAACCTTGTGCCGGACTTCTTTATTCTTTAATGATTGTTTCTAGGATGTTGGAAATAGGAGCAACATCAAATGACAAGACTGTTGTATCCTATGTACAGTAAAAATATTTGAGTATTACAAGTTATCACCTGGTACTAATAATACATTACACATCAAGGAATAGAAATGCATAATTTTTCTAGAGGCAGAATCACAAAGCGCCGAGGGAAATTCCAAATTTTAAAAATTAAATGCTTGTGACAAATTCTATTGTCATCTTTAATAATGAGGTGTTGCAAATAGCTATTTGTGTATTAAGAGCGCAAAATAGGACATTGTCGATTGAGAGGTTGTTGACGCGCGACGTAGGAGCACGGCATTCTCTCGAAATCGACAATGTCCATTTGCGCTCGAAACACACACAAGATTTTTTCTACAATCCTCCACCATAAAAAAATAATAAAATGTACACTTTGTACTTACAGTACTACTCAACAGTTTTGCAGTGGAGATAGGAACGTATTCAAATATGACTTCAAGACATTGTTTTGCTTTCGTTCTTACAAAAAATTAATGCCTATTTTGTAATGAATATTATAAGTTTTGTAAGTATAAATTATTTGTTTCAAGTACATTAAACTAGTGCAGTGGAAAAGTGGATGTCCACTGAGAGCGTTCACGCCAAACTTTTGCGGGTGGCAGCACAACTGTTCACACAATTTATTTTATATTTAATTTTGATTTATCGTTACTTTCCATTCTTCTTGAGCTATAACTTCAATCTAATCTAAGCATTTTATACTTTCGTTTTCGTAAATAAATGCCATATTTTATTTTCACAGCAGTGCGGCATTTTTTTTTGGTTATGTAATATACCGACAGAGCAGTTATATGTCAGATTGATGTGTGAAGGTGGTAAATGTATAACTACAGAGTCATTAGTTCCTGACTAAACGGTTCTATTAAGAATGTAGACATTTCTCAACATTGTTTAGTTAGAAATTTGGACAGCGAGCGTTTTTTCTTTGTCGCGCAAGAGCGACAAAGTGACATTTTGCGTTGACAAAAGAGAGCGCAAATGGCTACTTTGTATATAGACTGTAGAAAAAAAAATATCTTTTTTCTTCGGAAATTCGAATAAGTATGATCTACAGAATTATTAAATATGATTTTCTGTTCAAATTACTGTACATATTAAGCACAGTAGCAATTTAAAAATTTACTTTTTGAATTGGCGCCAAATTACACTGCCTGTGACGTCAGAATTACATTAGCAAATGACAAAACTGGAAAGATGATGAAAAAAAAAAACAAATGCATCATACATCAACGTCAATGATTGCTTTAATGACAACTGTGTGACATAAGGTCTGACTTATAGTGCAGCGTGATTTTTGGTTCTTTAGTGTAGTTCTTAGTTATTTATTATTATATTACAGCGTTATATTTCATAGTTCAATGCCCAGTATTATAAAAGATGGATAAGTAAAGCACTAGCAAAGTAAAATTTACTCTTGAATTAAAATACTTTATTCCCGAGATTTAAAAAAATACTAGCTAATTAAATCTATAGAATAAATTACTCCAACGATATTCGAAGAAGTAAACTTTATTCCGTAAAATAAATTTGACACATGTCAACATTAATTAAATTAAATTCATTACACATTTCATCCCATGTTTTATTTTTACATTTATTTATCTCCAACATGTTTGCTTTGTCTATTTCTGAGTAATTTTTCCCCGTTCTCTTTTTTCCATTTTAGTTGACACCTGACATTTTATGACACACACTTTATTGTCTATTTTGACTTTTGGATTTATTTCGTATTAGGAACATACATAATACATATTGTTAAAACATATATAAAACATTTTCCAGCGACACATTGTTTGGAACAGATCCTCTTCAGTTGGAGATTGACATTATCGCCAGTAGTGGTCTTAAGAAATACCGTCTAGTAATGTTTTATCCTTGATTTATCATTCTCTAATGCTCCAGTAGTGCAAAGATTAGCCGGTATAAGAAACCGTAGCCTGAGTGCATCATTTTCCGTTTTGCTAACTGTCTGTTTTAAATAATTGCGTAGGTTTCCACAGTCTGAGTCATGAGAAATATTCGTTTTCCGGGAATGGACTGTGTCGTATTTTGAGTCAGAGCTCAACGTTTCACCCGCAGTCGTATGGGGCATCTTCAGGAGCAAGGGGGATAGTACTGTCTTAAACAAGGTTACCCGACGTGTCAACCACGCTAGAGACCAAGTGACGAAAGGAAGGCCGAGAAGACAGTTATATACTAATCTAAAGATACGGTAGATGAGCAAAGCTAATGAGGACCAATGGGAATCGAGTTCGTAATGGTAGATTGGGCGTGTCGTGTTCCGAGAATCACCGGTTTCCACCTGTGGCTCAAGAAATAGCCATCATCCCGATTAATGTTATTAGGATGTTTCCATATTTTTAAAGTTTCCCTGTATTTACGTCTGTAAAACTCAGGGACAGGAGCTAAAATGCGGGAATTTTCAAATAAGATGTTATGTCCTGTGTTGAGTTGGTGTTCTGCGATCGCAGATGTTAATACCATACCTATACGCAGACAGCGTTTGTGTTCTGACAATCTAGTGTGAACACTCCTTCCTGTTTCACCTATGTATACTGTGCCGCAAGAACAAGGAATACTGTAAACACCGGGTGACGACAAGGGTTCGCGTTTATCTTTAGTTTGGGGGAGTATTTCTGAGATTTTTTGTGGAGGTTTAAAAAAGACCTTAATATTGTTTTTATTAAGAATTCTACCTATTTTATCCGAGAATCCTTTAATGTAAGGGATAGATGCAAATGTTTCGAACGAGGTATCCACGGGTTTTTTGGGCAAAGGGTTTAATTGTTTATGAATTACATTATTGATTAATTTTACGTCATAGTTGTTCTGGATTAAACTATGTCTGATGTGGTCAAGCTCCTGCTGTAGGATATCAGGTTCAGAGATTTTGATGGCACGGTGTACGAGAGCGTTGACTACTGAGAGTTTCTGCGAGGGATGGTGGTGAGAATTAAAATTGAGATACCTATCAGTGTAGGTGGGTTTTCTATAAACAGCGTGCCCTAACTGTCCGTTGGGTTTACGAATAACCAGAACATCAAGGAAGGGGAGAGTTCTGTTATTTTCTACCTCCATCTGTTTTAAATTAACAGCTTCAAAAGCCTACTTTCAAAACGGATGTAGAAAAATAAATATGTATACAAAATAAATGTGACTCCTAGATTAAAGTAAACAGATCAATAACGTTACCTTTATCAGTAGTGGAAAAACAAACTAAGCAAACTCGAGTCGCAAAGACATCGCAATATAAATATTAAAGAACTGCATTGATGATCTTCAAACATGCATAACATATATTTACTCAGATGTAACATCGAACACAGACATACATTTGCAGGTCTAGTGAAGCAAACTCTATGCACACGTGTGTACTCTTTCACTGCACTAGCAAATACTGCTGTAACGAATTTTCTATTTGCTTTTCAGGAAAAAATAACGAAGCCCAGACTGACGGACTCTGACGCTCAAGCTGAAACCGATATGGACGCTGTTTCTCAGATGTTTACATAAATGGCGATTTGCTTACAAGTTGTAGATAGATACAAAGGCTTCTTTTTTACTTCTATGGGTTCCTAGTTTATGTTAATTGAAGTTGAAATTGTAGCGAAATGGAACGAAAACAAGGAGGAGTTAATACAAGTATTCGGAAATAAATTGTAATATGAGATGTTTAAAACAATATCAAATAGGCAACCAATATTATAAATTGGTATCCCATTTTCTAATAATAACTTGTGAAGAGAGGTTTAACTTTCTATATTTCACATACACACATACACACACACACACACACACACACACACACACACACACACACACACACACACACACACACACATCCACACACACACACACACACACACGCGCGCACGCGCGCACACACACACACACACACACACACATACAGACATCATCGTAAAAATAGTAATATCGTATTCTAGGGACCCTAAAACATGCTTATTCATCAAAAAGTTACCACCGAATTTTTTGACCAGACAATACCTTCCTTACCTAAAGGTGACGGTAGGTAAAAATATTCATTATTACCGAAATTTGTGTACAAAGAAAATTGGCACATCCAGCAATGGGTAATATGGTGTGATGATATTCAGTGTACTTATTTCTGTTACAGTCTGTATAAACATCTAATTCTGGTAAAGAATTTTCTCTAAAAATATAAAGGTGTTTGCATTTATAATTGCTTAACAAAACACGGATGTGTAAGTTTCCCCTTTTGTTTACAATGTTCTACAACTTCCGTTCTCACGCCCGGTATTTTCCAATCTGTTAAAGCAAACAAACACACAAAAAACTATCTGCAATACTTTATAATCAACGGAAAATATATAGAGGTCAGTAGAGGGTGAAGAAAACATACAAATATAAAGAAAGTTGTCAGAAACATTTAGCACTCATTCATATTCATTAAATTCTCGTTAAGCAGTGTAAATTTTGTTTTATGGAATATTACATTTTGGCGAGGTTTGGTTGATGTCTTTAAATTGCTAATGACTGAATATGAGTTTTGAAAATTTGACGCAAATTTATTCTTATTTAAGGTTTCTAACCTTAGTCGAAATAAAATAGAACACATATTGGCGCCTATTCTATAACTCGGTGGCTAATTTTTATTTTTAACCACTGGTTAAAATTTTTATCCAATAGCTATTGATATGACATCTAAAAATCCCTTTTTTGTGATATGTCAACGTACTTGATTGGTTGAAAAATTTAACCAGTGGTTAAAAATTAATCACTGAGATACAGAATAGGCCCCATTATAATTTTAATTATTTCTTATTACATTCATTTATATATTTATTTATTTATTTACAACCTCCCAACAGAGTACAAAATATCCCAATAACAAGGTGGTTGGATACACCAATACATCACAATAACAACATGAATAGACACACATTATGCAAAAATATACATTCTATACAATAAGAAAACAACTAAGTACAACGACAAAGTAGAAATTGATTTTAGAATATTACAATAAATTTCTACATAAAATATTTTTGAATTGACAGTAGCTAAGACTGAAAATATCCACTTTATCATATTTTCGACTTCATTATATATTAGACATAATCGTCTAACTAGATCTTTAGTTTCATAATTTTTTCTACATATCCTAGTGCAAAACGTTATATAAGATCTAGATGCCAACCGAGGAATATTTATTTGTATACGGTTCATTGAATTAACGTCATCTATAACATTTCGCAGTAACCCATGTAAATATAAGCATGAGCGAATCTTACGTCAAGAGTTCAATGTTTGCACATTTAAATTTGATAAAGTCACGGAGTAACTGTAAGTAAATGAATTAAAAAGACGAGAAGATTTTATCGCGCAATATCGTACAAACTTTCTTTGTACCTATTCAATTTTGATACTATGAGTATGATAAATGGGATTCCAGACAATGAGGCAATACTCAAGCTTGGATCTAACTAGAGAAAAGTATAAGGACTTGAGAGTTGTGATGTTAGTGAATTTACGTGAATTTCTAATAATGAAACCTAATGTTTTATAGGATGTATTCACTAAATAATTATAATGAGGACCGAAATGTAATATGGGATCACATATAACTCCCAAATCCTTATGAATATTAACTCTGTCAAGACATTTGTTCAATTAATACGTTTTATAATTTTAGTAGTGCATTCTAATGAAATCTTGGTTAAATTTAAAGCAGATGAATAAACTAATTTGGTTTTGAAATATATTAATTTAACGGTTTCAGGATATTATTCCATTGTTTACATGTACAAAAGTAGGCTGGTAACTAGGTAATAACTGTATCTGTATGGTAATATTATTACCATACTGACTTCTCAACAACGGTCTACAAAATGAAAATAAAATAAAATGAAAATATAATGATCTTCATTAATATATACAGATAACGTTAGCCTATATCGTTCTAAATAAGGTCTACTTTATTCTGAAGTAATAAACATGTGGAATAAAGCACATAATTTGAATATTAGTCATATTGACATATGTCAAAATAATTGTCCTGGTAACCATAGCAATCTGAAAGTAGCATTAATGAGAGAATTTCAAAAAAATGGTATTTATCAATAATGTCTTAATTTTCTGAAACCGATAAACTATTGAACAAACCACGAATGTTATTAATCATAACAAGCCTTAGATGTCTTAAAATTCTCGCTCTACGAACTCGGATTTCAAACCGACATCTTCGGCAGTTATGATATACATAACATTCCTAGGTATGTTAATAGCTATAACAATAGCTTGTATATCGAACAATATTGTTTTTAAAATAACTTATATCATATTAATTTAAATCGTTTTTAATATTGCACTAATTTTAACAGCAAAATAAATAAAATTTTAGTTGTGAAAATTCAAATAATATTTTTAATAAATTTTATATTGCGAATACAGTATTTATTTAAGTGGACAACAAGTTTTAATTACAGAACATGTATACAAAATTAAATTTTGGAAAATACTCGTATGTAAAATTCAAACTAGCTGCAAATTTTATATTTTATAGTACTATGGCAAAAATTTAATTAATTACAGTGAAAATTGTTTAAAGTTATTTCTAGTGAAAATCCGACAACAATAATATGGTAACACAATTATTTATTAAACATTGTGTTTTCCATACTACATAATTGAGTTCATGTAAAAAATAGTATTTTATACAATATAGTAGAGAAATGCATGATTCTCCAGAGAGGTAATTCTTACTCAGTGGACAAAGTCCAAGGGCTACAAAGCATCGAAGGAATATTATAATTCTCTCTTGAGGTGTATATATTATTTTTCCATGATCGGGAGTTGACAAACAAGTGGTTTTTATATTTTAAAATATATTTGACGAATAATACAGTGCTAGTTTTAATAGTTATCTAAATATTAAGAACAGTAAGTACTTTCTCCAATACATCCGATACCGGTAGAAGAGCCTTTACTAACAGCAATGCTTATTACGCTTTTTGCACGAACGACGCAAGAAATTTAAAAAAAAATAAGATTTATTATTTTGAGGTATGTGAAGTTTACTTGATAGGAGTTTTTTTTATTCAAGTTTCATACATTGTTTTAAATTGTTTATTGCTGGTAATACAATTTTGGACGACGTTTCGGCCCTGAAGTGATATTATGCAGTTTATAATTCTATCATAGAAAACAGGCGAATGCGATTTTACTTTTACGAATCTTGGTAGCATGCATTTTAGAATTTTATATTCGCTTTTTATCTTGGAATTTTCCGGTTTTATACTATTAAAATAGAAAATATTTTGACAGTTGTATATAATAAATATGTAAATTGACTTTGAATTGAATTGTGACAAAATAATGACGTTAGTTTAATACTTTCGCCTCGAGTCGTATGATTCATCGTGAATATTTGAGAGACGTATGGTACTATATTCTCGCTTCGTGGTGAAAGCGAAAACAAATGCCTCATCTGATAGAATTCTAAAGTGCGTGCTATCACTACTGGTTATAGCCATTTTCAAGTCAAAGATGTTATAATACATTTAGTCAAAAATTTTAAATGAGTTACATAATAGAAAAATATTTTTGACTAAATGTATTATAACATATTTTGACTTGAAAATGGCTAAACCCAGAGCCGAAACATCATCCAAAATTGTATTACCAACAATAAACAATTAAAAACAATATATAAAGCTTCAATAAAAAAAACTCCTATCAAATTAAAAAAATTTAGTTGTCATTTATAAGTTTGGTCGTTGTTTTTACTTCTTTGTACGAAGTAAAGGAAGTATTGCAATCGCGAAAAAATTCGGTTTTGAGATTTCAACAGAATGGTCCTTTATTTAAAGACTATAATAGATTTTAATGAAAAACTATATTAAAATATAATCCAAAATTTTTCAAATTTGGTATATAAGACTTTTATATCAATTGGAATAACATAGCAGATTTTGGTTAAAACAGGCTAACCGGAAGTGATATATTACCTGAAGTTGTTAACAGTTTTTCTTGAATAAAACGGTTTCATTTTGATTTTAGAAATAAATGCTTCAATAAATGCGTCTAGCACATCAAGTATTATTAAATTAGCCCTTTGTATAAGCGAGATATATAAATTTAAAACTTATATACTTTTTGGTTTTTGTAATGAAGCTTGCTATGGATTAGGACAAAAAATAACAAAAAAATAAAAAATACATGTTAATGTCAAATTACGTCAAATACGTGCAATTTTATAATTGAGTCTATACTTCATATTAGTCTTGCGTACAAGGAAGTCGTGTGGTGTCCACATCAGATTTTTTTCTTACCATCTCCACTTCCTGATTGGTAATTGGTTAAAATCACTTAGCGATCCAGTAGGTACTATTTTGAAAATCCTATCAGTAAACATTAAAAACACACGTTTGTGCATAAAAGTATTATTAAATTCCTATTAAAACTTTCTAAGTGGCAATAGTGGCATACAAAATAAAGTCAGACTTTAATTAAAATTTACTAGTAGGAGTATTTAAACAATATTCATAAAACGGCATCCCTTACAGGACATAAAATTTATTCGCTAGTTAACTACACTTTCATAAACTATAACCAATTTTTATCTCACAATACTTCAAAGTACCAATAAATAACTCATAATTTACTATTCATAAAACTGAGTCCGAAAATGATTCAATAAAGTTAATCAATACCTTCATTCCGTGCGCCTGATAGTAAAATTTCTCGTAATAAAATATGGGCATTAAAGTTGGGATTGATTTATACATCAGTAAATTTTTGGGGAGTATGCAGTTGGAATAATACATCTTCGGACGAGAGCAAGCGATCCGTGGCTAGTGAAATATACCGCATTATTCATTTCATATGCTCCACAACTTCGCTTCATAAAAATTCTACTCTTCTCTATTTATTACTTCTCTCCATTTTAGAATTCGCCAGTATATTACGAATTCTTTATACTTTCAAACTTCTTTGTTTCACAAAACATAGGTCAAGGAAATTCGCGAAAATTAATGCCCTCACGGTAGCTACAGTGGGGTATAAATGAGTTCAGCTCGTTTATGATTTTGAAAACGCCATGTACTGGGTTTTTCAAATAAGAAAACGCTAACTAGCCGCGAATATTATGAACTATAAACAGTGGTACACATTTGACATTTACATGAAACTACAACTATATGACTACAAGAACTCTATAGGCGATGTGCACATTTTGAGCGTCAGCGCCTCCAACAGCTACATTGACATTTTTGGTTACCGAATCAATTTTGACATTTCGAGAAAGTGATACAATTTACAATTTTATTTTGAGTTTTTTGCTATTGTGCATGAATATTATACGTCCTAGTACAGGGATGGCGAACCAATGGCACGCGTCACAATATTTTGGGCACGTCACTGATCACAAAATTCATTATGATGCACTACGAAAAAAGTGTGAAGTAAGTATTATATGACGCTTCGGAATGTTCGGGTGCGGTGCGCGGGTCATTTGATAAACTGAATTTGTCCCAATTCGATTGGTTGGAAATTGACGAATTTGAAATGCAGCTGATTGATTTCCAGTCTAGTTCAATATGGATTCAAAAATTTATTGAAACAAGGAAAGAGTTAGAATTAATTAAAACAGAAAGATTGACAAGTAATATAAGTGAAAATGCTAATAACAAAATTTTGGAAACTTGGAATCAGTTACAAGACACATTTAATTGTTTGAAGAACCTGGCTCATGCTATTTTAACAATATTTTCATCAACCTATGCCTGCGAGTCATTATTTTCAGAGATGAATAACATTGACTCGGTTAGAAACCGTTTGATAGATGACTCCAGTTCAGCATGCATTCTGCTAAAAGTAACATCTTACAACCCTGACATATGTTATTTGTCATCGAATCTGCAACAACAGAAGTCACACTAATTTTACTTTAATTTAAATTACGCGTATAATTGAAACATTGCAAAATGTTCCTATTTTTTTGTAGTAAATAAAGAGTTTTGAGTTGATAGTATTTATTATTATTATTTTCCCAATAATCACAAAGTCAATATTATTTGCACGTCTATGACCTCATTAAACATTTCTTTAGAAAAAGTGCACGTTGATACGTAAAGGTTCGCCATCCCTGTCCTAGTATATTGAAATCGATAAAGAAAATATTTAAAATGCTATATATGTGTTGTGACAATCAAAAAAGTCAAAATACCAGCGAAGGTACTGTGGCAGAAAATATAATTTTTCTCATAATATGTATGATTTCTGTAAACCATTTTATCATATTTAAATTTATATTATAATTTATAATATTAGTTGAATGTTACAAGATGCACAATACATAGAAATTAAGATTAAAAAGTTGGAAAACTTAAATGATTGGAAAGAAGAAAATTTCTACATATCACGATATCAGTGTATGATGTTAGCATCTTTCTTTTATATTCGCAATAAATGAAGAAGATTCTTCATTGAAAATATACCAGGCTCTAAGTGGAATCAGTTGCACAAGCTCGCAAAAGAAAATACACGAAAAATACGAACCATGTGAATTTCTATCTAACATTAACATTACATGTACAAAATCTATAATAAATAGACGAATTATGTCAAAAATAGACTTCTATTTCATACAACTGCAAGTATTATACAATTTTAAGACAATTTTATGCTTCTTGTATTATATCTTGTTCAAATAGTAACTTAAGAAACACATTTTTATATAATTCATTATTGCAATCAGACGACCATTGTTTGAATTTTATTCATACGATAAGTATCTTTTACAATGAGAAAATATGTATGCCTAAAAGAATTTTTCATATTAGTAGAAGATATCTGATGAAAAGTTATTTTCTTATACATCTGTTCCTCATATCATCTTCTAGGAAATTTATAAAATTTGATACTTCAATCGGTAATTTTGTAAGAATTATTACATCCCTCACTGCATTACATAATATTTGACGTCCTATCATTCGCATTCATTGCAAATATTATGTAAAATAGAAATTGCAAAATTATTCTAACATAGAACATAACCTTGCTATGTTTCAATGAGTAACCACTTTTGTCATTTTTGTCCGCTGTCGGCGCTGACTACTTTTGTGCACACCGCCTAATCTCCCGACATTGCACCAGCCGATTTTTTCCTGTTCCCACTGCTAAATATGAAATTGAAGGGACACCATTTTGCTAATCCAGCAAAGGTGATGGATACAACAGCAAGCGCTTTCAGAAAATAGTTTCTAGTATTTTTACTTGTTGAACAAAAGGTGTAGCAATAAAATTTTGCTGACCAATTCCGGGAACATTTTGACCCTACCTCGTAGTACGACTGACATTTAAAAGGTCATCTTCCCTTTACTTTTGGCATATGAAAATAACTTCATAAAAAGGAGAAACTGATTTTTTTTTAAGCCACACAATTTGTAATAATAACACTTCGAATGAAGAGTGAAACAAATCTAAATAATTGTTTCATTATATAGTATTGTTCTTCACAGATTAAAATAGATTCAAAAGCTTTCCTTTTGACGTTGAAATAATTATGTTTCAGTTCTGTCAGATCGAGAATAAATTGAATAACTTCTATTTTAGAATGTAAATTAAAGTGAACTGTGTAATTGTGCATAAGTAATTCGAATTCAAATATCATAAATTTACAATTCTAGATGCATCAATGATTGAACGGCGATTTGTCGACTGCTTTAAACCGGTGAAATTAAAAATATTTTCCGGGGTAAAATTTTATTTTAATTGCCATTAGACGGATGCGATTTTCATTGCTTCTCGCCTGATGAAGTAACCCCTTTTCCGCTCTAGTTCGCCGGCTACGCCACGGGCGTACGTAGAAATTTTCCCTTTTTACAAGCTCTCTATTTCAGTAAAAAAATACTGTTTCATTTACTAACAGCAAACTAAATGTACCGAAACATTTTTTACCCACAGTACATCGACGAACTTTTTATGTTCTGTAAAAAATAAATGTGATTTATATACAGGGTGTAAATGAAATAAGTACATTAAATTTAACCAGTAATATAACTTGTCGAGAGCAACAATATTTCTTAATAACTTTTTCTTTAAATCGCAATTTTTTTTAGCATTTTTACAACACTGTAAATTGATGCGTCGTTCCAAGTATTTTTCCAATAATTGAATGCAGTAGCAATAGCTCTAAAAAAAATTGTTTTAGCAATTGACAGTCCTGTCAGTTGTTTATAAGGTAAAATTCTGTCAACTTGCTTACGTTTACAAATAGCGAGTGCACAGACATTGTAATTACTTACCTATGGTTTATTTATTCGTATCTTTACTACGTTTTAATTTGTGATTGATATAAAGACAGTGTTATAGAGTTACCAACGCATTTAGACGGAGCGTTTCCAAATCATACGTTCCTAATATTCACACATTTGTTAATCTTGTACATCTTTATCACAATACGGAGTATCACATATGACAATTTTTAAAAAAGCAACAGTTGTAGTCATACCATGTGCAAAAAGTTCAATGTTTTCAGCACATAACAGACTTCAATTTTGGGAATGGCTCATAATGTTCATTAATGAGACTGAATTTACTTGTGAAGGTGTATTTATTATGCACAATACACATCTCGACAGGCGAAAATGTTGTAAAGATTTTCATTAAAAAATGTTTGGTCAGAAACAATAAATGGGCGACTAATTATTGGTACTCATGTACCTCTTTTAAATGGACAAAAGTTTGTACTTACATTTTTTGAATAACGTATTTAAACTATTATGATTTGTCGACGATAAATAATCATCTCATAACCTAACAACTATGCTTTTGCTCTTCCTCATCCCTCCCTCCTTGTTTTCCTCTATTCACACTATTCACAGGTGATTAAAAGCCTGGTTGAATACACAACTTTATAATTTTGTTATCCAAAATTTAAATGTATTTATTTTAAAAATTGTTCTATTACGTATTAATTAATAATAATGTTATTTCCCTTGATTCGTTTATTAATTACTGTGACTGTAAGTGTAACCGATAACCGACAATTTATGAGCTGTTTGTATTCCACTTGAATACGGCAACAGCCATTTGTTCTCCATGAGCGGGTAACGAAATATGCAGCAAATATTTAAAGAATTTTGACTCAAAATCTAAAAGACTTAGAAAAAAAAGTTATTAAGAAATATTGTTCCTCTCATCGTGTTACATTACTGGTTAAATTTAATGCACTTATTTCATTTACACCCTGTAGACAACTATGAATTTAATGTAACACATTTTTTTCGCGATCGTGAGTTGTTTCTGATTACTTTTTAGACCGGAAATTCTATCTTGTACTGATAAAAAATATTTCCTTAGCTTAGAGAATCTATTCTTGTGTTTTATACTAAGGTCTAACTTATCTAAATGAAATTACCTCAAACTCTTATCTAAAAATGAAGTAGTGTTATAGTGTGTGTATGAAGACGTTGGTTAGAAAAGCGAAGTTGTCATTGGAGTTGTGATTCAGAGCAGGAAGACAATTTCATTCATCTAATTGTTTTAATTCCCGGTCGAAGTTTGAGAAGTTTCACCTCCTCAGTCTCAGTTTCGTCCCAGAAGACTAAAGGCAGCTCCGGCTGCAGACTCCAGACTCCGGAGCTACTGTTTCCGGGAATAGTTACGCTTGTAGACTTCAACATGGTCTTGCACGCCAAGATTTCAAGTTTCTTGTGCTTACATTTGAAACTAAAATCCAAGGCAAATTTATGTTATAACTCCAATAATAGCTTACCTTTCAAAGAATCATATGCCTGTATTCTCACCTCTTTGAAGTAGCGTTACTTCCGAAAATTCACTACTTTAACTGTCAAATGTCAACTTTAATGTTAAAAATTAAAGAAATAAGAAGAGAATACGGGTAATAATTTACATAAGGTCATGGAAACATATAAGACCCACTTCAATTAAAAAAAATCTGATGTGGCCAGCACATTACCTTCCGTCAAGTTCTATGTATTTTGTACAAATTTCATACAGAAAGTTCCTTGCTAAAGATTATATTTCTTGTACTTTACCTTCCGGCAGTTGCATGTATTTTATGCAAATTCCATACAAAAAAATTATAGCAAAAAATCCTATATTTCCAGTAAAATTAAGACAAACACACTATGTCAATTTCACTTGACACTGACATCTTTCAATCAAAATTTTCTTAATAGTAGCTGTTTTCATAGCTATGGCTACTTTATGAAATTTAATTTCTTTATAATTTTTTAACTCTATATCCATTTAATATTAAGTATAAAATGCAGTCAAATCGTATGGAGAATAAAATATTCTTTAATATTTATAATAACATTAAATGTGAAAAAATGATATTTAACACAGTTTTTTCAAGAAAAACTGTTAAAATCTTCAAATGAGGGTACTTCCGGTTGTCCAATTCTAACCAAAATCTAATCAGCTCTTCACATGGATGTAACGAAGAGAAATACGAAAGAATTATAATTTTTAGAATTGTAGTATGGAAGTTATCGTAGACGAAAATATCACACACACACACACACACACACACACACACACACACACACACACACACACACACACACAGACACACATACACACACACACACACACACACACACACACACACACACACACACACACACAGACACACATACACACACACACACACACACACACACACACACACACACACACAGACACACAGACACACATACACACACACACACACACACACACACACATACAGACATCATCGTAAAAATAGTAAAATCGTATTGTAGGGACCCTAAAACGTGCTTATTCATCAAAAACTCACCACCGAATTTTTTGACCAAAGACAATACCTTCCTTACCTAAAGGTGACGGAAGGTAATTAAATATTTTGGACAATTAGTAATCTTTATTGAAAAAGTTCTATTCATATTAAATTTTATTTTATTATAAATCTAAAAAAGTTCAAAAATCACCATTTGTAAAATAAATTTTTATACAGGGTGTCTCACAAATCGCGCCCCTGACGAAACTAACACTTGCCGACGACAATAGGTTGCCAACAAATAGAACAAATTAATTTGCGGCTGCTTGCATAACGGAGTTACAAGATTATTTAATCCACCAATCCCGGAAAGATATCTTGAGGTGTGATGATATTATTACAAAATAAAACTGGTTGCTAGATTTTAAAAATACTACTAGTGAGTTACAAAATTTGTTTGACTTACTGTAATTTTGACACTTTAGAGTCGACTTTTCACTGTTAACAAATTTAGGTTAGCAAAGGTGTCATCCGAGATCATCATTTATATCGTACAGTGCAACGTGTTGTAGCAGCTGTGTAAAATGTGTTAAACGAAAATATTATTCTCATTTGAATTCTTTGAGATTAAAATAACAAATGGTTGTTCCGAATAGACTCGTGCTGCCTCTCTGGCGTTACGTCCACATTCTCCGAAAATTATAATCATTTCTATGTAAGCAGCGGCTGAATACATGGTACGAATTTGCCTTTTTTTATTCATCTTGTCAAATTTAATTTGACACTGATATTTTTCGAAAACTACAGTCGCCCACACATTTTAAAGAAGATTTGATTTGTATAAAACCCTAGTAACGTAAAATTACGGCAAACACACGTTAAAGGTGTAGGTCTCTGATTGGTCAATTTTAAGACGTCTTTTCTCGAATCTTTTGAGCTAGATTTTTTTTCTTCGAAATTACACATCCGAGTGCAGTCTCGTGTTTCCTCATTCGCTCTGGGGCGCGAGTTGTGAGACAGCCTGTATAAAATATTTAATTCCGTTTGGAAGAGTTACGCAGTAATTTCCGTTTGACAATATTATATCAACTGCGTGAATCTTTGAGAGATTAAAATTATGAGATAATGTAAATGCTGAAGATGAAGAAAGAGCTGGTAAATAAGCTAGGATTTCTTTAGAGATTATTTTTAATTGGAATATATTTAATTATCTCGGTGCGTTCCAAGAACACCACGAGCACCGTGTTTGAAACTCTTTCATTTTTCTCCGCTTTGTTTCTTTTTCATTGCGTTTGTTTAAATTCCCAGCTCGTTAGTATCGCTACTAAACGCTGAAGCGCTGCTGTCGCCACTCGGAAGGGGGTGACAGAATTAAGATGATTCCATTTTGTTTGTTTAGCCGCTGGTTTATAAAAACGTATTTAATTAACGTTTCAAACGTTTCTTTCATTTCCTAAACCCTTCACCCGAATCCCCCTTTCCATAAGCGGATTCTGGTGATGAAAATAACGTACACGGGATTTTCGCGTTGATCTTTAAAAAGTGTGAGTTCGTGAGTTTTTAGTTTCTGGGTTGTTGTTTTTATTTTGTTTGTAAATGTCACAGTACTTTTCATCATTAAGTTGTAAGAATGTACTAACAAAGGGAGTTTTACGCTAAATTTCTTTTTAAGACTTGGAAGTATAAAGACGTAAGAAAGAACCATTGTTTACCTGTTTAATTATTTCTTTAATTGTAAGTAAGCAGAAACGAGTTTCTTAAAAAAGATATGGACGTGAAATTAAAAATTAAACATTGTTTTAAAACAGAAACTGTAATTATATTAATTAAGATAGAAGTTTGATTCTTGTTGTCCGAGTTCGAATCGGATTGATTTAATATATAGGATTCGTTGAGCTCTTAGGGTCAGTTTTATAACCTCCGACTAGAATTTTAAAAGGAATATTTACCCATAAATTATAAAGCGAAAATTAAAATAAATTGTTCCTGTGCTAGCACTATTAACATTTTAAAAAATCTGATGTGGCCAGCACATTACCTTCCGTCAGTTCTATGTATTTTGTACAAATTTCGTACAGAAAGTACCTTACGGCTGTTGTATGTATTTTATACAAATTCCATACAGAAATTTTTTAACAGAAGATCCTATATCCAGTAAAATTATAAGACAAACACACTTATGTCACTTGCACTTGACACTGACATGTTTCAATCAGAATTTTCTTAATATAGTAGCTGTTTCCATAGCTGTCTACTTTATGAAATTTAATTTCTTTATAATTTTTTAACTCTATAGGTACATTCAAAAATGAAAATTAGGTTTATGGTTTTTGTTTAGGTTTAAGTAAGTTTAAATTACCTGAAAATTAGTTTTGATATGTACAGACATCTGTGTAAATGTTTTAAAAAAAGATAAAATCGGTAGAGCAGTACTACAAGACACCTTTGCGCCGTGAAACTGTCATTCGCTTGGCATTATTGGTTATATTTCAGCAATAAGTTATGACAGTCTCTATGTTCTTCTCGAATTTGTTTAAAAATCCGAATCCACCAAGTGGATACTAAATAAAGATGGGTGTATATATCTATATCATTTCAGACTCGTTCTCATTGGTGAAGTTTGTGACGTCAAACTAAATCATAAACCTAAAGTTTGGACCTTGCTATGTTTAGCTTTATGATTTGGATTTAGAGATCCTAAATTCTAAATTGTGAATGTAGTCATTACATAATATGCGGCCAAAATCTTTACATCTAATGTATAAACCATAAATCTAAACCTAATTTTCATTTGTGATTGTGAATGCACCTTAAATCCATTTAATATTAAATATAAAATGCAGTCAAATCTTACAGAGAATAAAATATTCTATAATATTTATAACATTAAATGTGAAAAAATGAAATTTAACATAGTTTTTTCAAGAAAAACTGTAAAAATCTTCAAATGACGGTACTTCCGGTTGACCAACTGTACCGAAAATCTAATCAGCTCTTCATATGGATATAACGATGAAGAATACGAAAGAATTATAATTTTTGAAATTGTAGTAGTATAGTTATCGCAGACGAAATTTTTGTTACACACACACACGCACGCACGCACGCACACACGCACGCACGCACGCACGCACACACACACACACACACACACACGCACGCACGTACGCACGCACGCAGGCACGCACACACACACACACATATACATACATACATACATACATACATACAGATATCATCGTAAAAATAGTAAAATCGTATTCTATAGGGACCCTAAAACGAGCTTAATGATTAAAAACTCATCATCGAATTTTTTGACCAAAGACAATACCTTCCTTACCTAAAGGTGACGGAAGGTAAAAATTCAACACTATATACAAACACACTTCCTTAACCAGCATTTAAAAAAATAATTATTAAAATCTATTAGTATTTGACTTTGATTTCAGTATCAGTATTAAATTCTGAGTTATGATTTCAAAGTTTTAATTTTTGTATGGACGCCATATTGAAAAGTTACACCATTGAAAAAAAAAACAACAATAACAGATATTTAATATTCGTATATGAGACAGTGCAATAATACAGTGAACATAAATAAAGTGTATGTGAACATATCGTTTTCAATATCAGTTCTATAAAGACAAAAAAGCTTTAATTAAACTCTTAAAGCGAAAACGGATAATTTATTCAAGAAATAAAGTAAATATAATTAAATTAAACTCTTGGATGCACAAAGTTATGGTTCAATTTTTATTTTCCCAGATAGCCGTTCGAGTTTATTAGATAGCATTTTTTTACTTCAATAGATTTTGTAGTAATTTTGAACTTAGCATAACAATTTATCAAATCTGTTAATTTTTTCATTTGCCATTTATAAAAACACAAAAATTAAAGCAGACCTTATGTTTAGATGAACGATATGTAAATTTTGTATCACGCGTAAATAAAGGAGGCAGTAACTAATATTTATTTTGCTGATTGTCATTACAGTAAATAAAATCAAATATTTATTATATATTGAAATGTAATAACAACAAATTATTAAAATGATATACATGTATTTATATGAAATGATTTAAAATATATTACAAACTACAATGAATAATAATATTGAAATTTATATGAGGTATTTCGATATTTGTATGTTTGTTTTTGTTGATTAGATTGAAAATTGTATTTCATACGATTTCATTTTACTATTATTTTACACCGGTAATACTCTTCTTCTATTTAAATATTGAAATATGGATAATAATTTAATATCATTTAAATTAAACATCAAATTTCTATTGGTATTAAATGATTGCACACTTAATTTTCAATTAATAAATGTTAGAATTGAATGAAAGTTACTAATAAAAAATGCAACAGCTGTAGGAAGACACACTGTTCTTTTTTGGTGATGAACAAAATTCCTTTTTCGCTCAAATTCTTTATTGTAGCGGTAAATTGTAAGTAAAGAATTAAATACTGATTCGAAACTTTCTTTGCACTCCGAAGTACTTATGCAAACCTTTTTTACTTCCTGCTACCCTTGGCAAGGGAGGTTAGGGATCGTGCTAAAAATCGCATATCGAAATTTTGGTAAATGACCACGTTTTAAGGTCCCTATAATCCAATTTTTACATTTTCACGATGGTGTCTGTGTGTAGGTGTGTATGTGTGGATCCTCCACTACCAGAACCTACAGGCCAGAGTGGTAATAAAATTTTATTTTTTTACGAATTTGCAACTACAATTTTAACTGGGGACAAGGAAAAGAGCCTCCATGAAGAGTATATGAATACCGTAGTACACCAGGCTACGGTTTCTTATACCGGCTAATCTTTCCACTAGCGGAGCATAAGAGAGATTGATAAATCCAGGATAAAACATTACTAGACGGTATCCCTTAAAACCACTACTAGTGGGAATGTTCTAATAATACTGTATTCTGTATGTTCCTGACACCAAATAAATCCAAAAGTCAAAATAGAAAATAAAGTGTGTCATAAAGTGCAAGGTGTCAACTAACATGGAAAAAAGAGAGAATGGGGAAAAAATTGCACAGAAATAGACAAATATATTAGATATAAATAAATAAATGTAAAAATAATGCAAGAGATGAAATTTATAATGAATTTAATTTAATTAATGTTGATGTGTCAAATTTATTATAAAATTTACTTCCTCGAAAATCCGTGGAGTAATTTATTCTGTAGATTTACTTAGCTAGTATTTTTATTCTTGCTTTATAAAACGAAAATCTCTGGAATAAACTATTGTACTTTAAGAGTAAATTTTACTTTGCTAGTAATTTACTCACCCATCTTTTATAAAACTGGACATTAATGTTATTTTGTCGAGATTAATGTTATTATAAAAATTAAAGTAACTGACAGATAAATGTCACTATCAATGAACTAATCATTTCAAAATAATACCTATACTAGTAACGTTTTAAATAGAAAAAAAGTAAATAGAACAATAGAAAAGGAATTAAATACAGTTTCCAGCATAAGTAAATATGTAGGAATCTATTGAGATTAATAAAAATTAACGATTCACAAAAATGTTTAAGCTAATCCTCATTTTTGGATTAGTGAATTCTATTCTATCCCGGTATTTAATATTTAATCTCCATTTTATTATAGCTCCGGTGGCACAATGGTTAGAACAACGCCTCGTCATGAGTGCCCTTGGGCCTCTGGGTTCGAATCCCACTAAGGCATGGATGTGTGTGAATGTGAGGGGTTTAAAAAAAGGTAGCTACTTGGATTAGATTAGACTATATTTTAAGAAATAAACTGTCAAAACTAGAGTAAAATTCGCTAATCCAAAACTAAGGATTAACTTAATCTATTTTGTGATTCGGGCTGTAAATGGCGGGAGGTATTGTGTTGGCCACGCCAGATTGTTGAATTAATAAATCATAATTAAAAAATAATCTCAGGTTAATTCCATATTTTCACCCACAACGATATTTTTAAAAATTAATTAACCCTTTAGTTGTCTTCTTTCTATCTATTTTAAATAATTTTTTTATATAGTACCTAAATTTTAATCTTGCTTATACAATAAAAACTTTTTACGGCTTTTTAGGTTTTGAGTTTCTTCGTATATGGAGTGGGATCATCCTGCACTCATTCGCGACGTTGTCAATTCTCTTCTGCATTAGTCAGATTGCTTGCAACCTGTCTAGGAGATAATGCCCGTTATTTTTAAGGCAACATGGATTTGAATAACAGATGTTATTTATCAAAAGTATGACGACACCATTGTTGTTTATTTTTTCTCTCCATTTTTTTGTTTGGCCTAGCAACGTTGCATTTATGTGTCTGCGTGAAAGATATGCTTTTTTCCAGTCCTGGAGAAAAATCGTTGCGCTTTCCAATCTGACAGGGAAATTTTTCAGACGAGTATGTGGAATTTTTAAAAATCTCGCACTCTGAACGTGGTTCTATCATTATAAGCATTTACGATAGCTGTTTTAATGCAATTTAAGTATGTCATTTTTCATGAATTTTTGCACATGTATGCAAATTATTAAAAAGGTATACCAGTCGTGAGCTGGGATATTTTAAACCAAAATAAAGCGAAAATATGAGCATATTCTGTAACTCAATGGTTAGTTTGTAATGACTGGTTAAAAATTTTAACCAATAGATGATTTGTCAACTAAAAATCCAATTTTTTGTTACATATATTCAGCCTAAGATAGTTGTTAACATAGTCGTTAGGTAACAACTGAGACTTAACAACGATTTTTAGCAACTCTTGTAACAACTGTCATTCAATTGGTATTCAGTAAATACGTAATTAACAACATTGTTAAAAACGGTCGTTCTGAACACTCCTTCTTAAATATAGCAGTGAAGATATTAAGAATTGAGTTTCAATATTTGTACATATTTCTACTCTATTCACAACCTAGTGACAGATTTTGATTCGTTTGACGTTTGAGTTTTTAATAATGAGTGATAAGAAAATATTCTCTAATGATAGATTTCACGATAATTTTGGATTAATAACAAAGCTAGTTTTGCATTTCAGTTCTGATAACTGTAGTCTCTTTATAAGACCCATAGCTAGGCGTAAAAGTTAAGTGTTGGGAAAATCTGATGAAGTTCTCCAGTTTAGAAAACTGCAATCGATTTCGAAATTTCAAGAATATTATCATCAGGAATGACGAATGACCATCGTCTAGAAGTTTTAGCAGTAAAAATAATAGAATTTTGACATTGTTGAAATGGCTGTATAAATTTAAATGTGTAAGATAAAAGCAAATAAATTTAAAAAAATAAATTTAAATCTTTTCGGGAGAGAATCTGAAAATTTGTTCAATATTAAGAATTAAAATATTTATGTTTGAAATAAATGTACGCCCTTCATCTTGTAACATGAGACCTTCAGGCATATACTGACTCAGTATGCTTGAAGCATGAGACCATTCAGTTCACGAATTAAACGACACTTGCTCAGTTTGAATATCTCTGTAATTTTTTTTCCCGATATCAGTATCGGGAATGGATTACTAACATCTCGCAAATTTCTTTGTATAAATCTAAAATCTTGTTTAAAAATGTATATAATTATTGGCCATATAGGTTTATATTAGTTTATAAATAGTTTATATTTGCTGTCGTCTCTTTATTTCCAGTAAAAGTTTATTTCCTAACACAAAATTTTCAAGAAAAACCATTTACCAACGTTTATTTAATTCTAACAACGAGAGAAATACAGTTGCTAGAATAACAACTCGACGTAACGACTAGTTGTTATATTTTAGCAACTTTATGTAATATTGAATTGGGATAAGATATTTACAACAATTATTTTTTTTAATAACCTTAAACTATTAAAAATTTAGAATATTTATTTTTTATGAATTATTTTACTTGGCAAAATTTTTGTATGAAACTGTCATCATAGAGTGGAAAATGTTCGATTTTGAAAATAATTGATTTGAATCTGATGAATTATTGAAAGTTTTATTAGTGTAGTGGTTTGTTGGTGACGCTGAAACACTGGATTTGAATAATTGAATTAATTATAATGTAATTAATATTCCGGTAATGACAATGTTCATTTGCGTTGTATTTAAATACTTATATTTATGAGTGGAAATATTGCTCTATCTACATCATCAATTGTAGTACTTTCCACGGTCTATTAATTTTGAAATTATATTTCTTTCCGCTGCTATTTATAATATTCCGGCGCTTCCATAATTTAATATCCAATTTTAAATATAAATGACAATTAAACATACCGGCAAAGTGGATATTATAATTTTTACTGGATTAATATTTTATGCTATTTTCAGGCAGGTAAATTTTAAATGACTTTTTAAAAATGTACTGCATTGAAACAGATAATATATATTTTCCGAAGAAATAATTGACACAGTAAAATTACTTTAAGAATGACGACAGCTGCGCAAAGTTCATAACTTGTACATGATGTAGGGTCTCAATTTCAACTTATAGGTACACGTACGTGTCAAAATTATATAACTGATACGCCACTGGACTAATCAGATTTGATACTGATCGGGTATTCATAGATCGAATCGGATATGTAATCTCATGTAATTTCCGTATTAACCCCTTTGCAAATATCTGCATGAAACAGATACACACAACAAATATGAATACATTTCAAATGTTTCTTGCATATTGTGTTTGCTTTTCAATATAACATTTAGTAACATATAAACAGAAAGACGAAGAAATGTTTGAAATTTTAAGAATCGATTTAATAACATTTGAATTGTTGCAGAAGAAAACAGAAATTTTTAGGCAGTTTGTTGAAAATTTCTGTCAATAATTGTAATCTAGTTAGATTCTAAAGAACCGAAAGAAATAGTTGATGTCGCAGGTGTTGTTACTCTCGAAATCCTAAAAATTGTGTGATAAAACATTAAATAATATCATTATCTGTCAAAATAATAAAATTTCCCTAGAAGGAAAAGGTCCTCATTTTGTCTCTATAGGCAACATAGGCGTGCGTAGAACTTTACTTTTGTGGGTGCCAAAATGAATATGTATAATTATTATTATAAATAAAGTAATAAATGCAAATGGAGTCATTTATTTTACCATTATTACTTCAAAATATCGAGAAAAAATAATAAATAAAATATAAATTATAACAACATGAACAAAATAATATAAAAACTTAATATTTTCAATTTTCCGAGGGCTGTTCTCTTTCCGCTGAGCCTAGTAAATTAATACACAATTTACTTGCAAAACACATTTATTTATAATTTTTCAAGGAATTCTCCTTCACAATAAATACATTTTTGCATCCGTGAAAACCAATCTTCAAAGCATTTTCTCCAATCTTCCCGCGTTTGTTTCTTTATTTCATTTTTAAATGCGTCAAAAGCTTCTTCAGCCGATGTAAAACGTATACCCCGTAACTTATCCTTGACACATGGAAATAAAAAGAAATCGTTAGGTGCCAAGTATGGACTAAAGTTGTACACCAAATGAAACGATCCATTGTCAAAGCGATCTAGTGTAGATCTGTACATTCTCAAACGGTTGTCTTTTTGACTGGAGTCAAATTGTGGGGAATCCAACGAGAACAAAGCGTACGTACCATCAAATGTTGGTGGTTTCAATTGCTTTTACATCAATTTTTACTCGTAAAGTTGCTTGAATATTCCTAACAGTAACACGCCGGTCCTCTTTAATAATGTTCTGAACAAGACCAGTATTCTTTTCGGTAACTGCCGTTTTTTGCGTAGGAGCTCGAAAACTGCCATTTAAGGTAAGTCGGCCACGCTAAAATTCATTGTAACACCGCTTTACGGTACTTAAGGAACACGATTCGTTACCAAACACTCGTTGGATTTCCTCAAAATATTATTGATGGCTTAATCTATACTTGAAATTGTAAAAAATCACAGCTCAATAATGCTCTTTGCTCAATTCAATGATTTCTTGGGGAAAGGATTACTTAAAAATTATATATTTGAACAACATTCAATTATATTTAACAACCATCACTATTATTAACCTTGTAAACAACTAGAGTAAAATGCCAAACAAAATTTGTTTCAAAATATCATAGCCTGCTAGATAGGCTCAGTGGAAAGAGAACAGCCCTCGTATTAATATATTAGGGGGTGCCGTGGCACCCATGGTACCCACCGTGCGTACGCCTATGATAGGCAATATGGTGTACTCGTACTTCTCGTTCAATTTTGATATTACAAAAATTGACATTTACTCAGTCATTAAAAAAAATATTTCATAATTTCAATATGATATGTAGTCGTCCATTTAATTAAAATTTGCGACGTTATCACTGAAAACTTTTCTTAATTTCTTTTGCAAGTAGTGAAATTATTGTCCAATTTTCGAAGGCTTCTCTTGCGGAAAAATCTAATTAAATTTAAGTGTGAATTGAAGTAGTTAGAAAAGTAGAAGTAGATTGAGGAATTTGATGAAAATGAAGCTATCAAGTGAAGTAGCGCAAGCTATCACCGCGCCAACTTATCGCATGCAAATGTAGCCCTAATGCGTCTTTAAATGCACGTCAACACTAACATGCAATTTACAAACGTACGGCTTGGAAATGTGATTAATTATCGTTTCAAATAAAATATTCGCCTTCTTTTCTTCCAGCGCTATATGCGAACGATATTTTCATACTTTCAAAGACTTAAACTATGCTGTTTTACAATGCAGGGCAATAAAATTAATGAAGTGGCTACATGCATTCAAAGCATATGAGTATAAACCTATATGTCAGACGAAAGTAAATTAATACGTAATGCAAGAAGAGTTATAAATCATGTCTTCTATGCATATTTCGACAATAGTAAAATAATCGACAATAATAGACCTTTCAATTTAACGGCTATCTCTTAATATCGCTACAAATAGAAAGTAAAATCCCGCGAACAACTGCCAGTTGGGTTGTCAAACGAAATGTCAAAAATATTGCAGTCATTAAAATACCTACAAAACTGAATATAGTCCAAGCAATAGAAAGTTTTGCCTGAAAAGAGGATTTCATGCCAAATACAAATATTTAAACAGAGTTATCATCTCTTTAAACATGTCAGAGTGGTGGATGAAAAAATGAAAATTTGTAGTGATCGTTGACAAAAATTATTTAAAAATTATCGAAATATTACTTTATTCAATGCCACGACGATTGAAAAATGTTATAAGTAGTAAAAGCTATTAGACTAAATATAAAATACATAATATTTCATATTTTTGTGTACTTAAATTTCTTTCATGAATTGTTACTTTGGTTAATTATTTTTTAATGTAAATCTTTGAGAGAAAATGTAAAAATCCTTTTTTGTATAAAAAATTTCAAGCTACAATATTTATAATAACTACTTTTTGTCTAGGAGTTACTGGAAAGGAAAAATACTTATTTTGGACGCCATTTTTACCTCCCTAAAAATAGCATGTCGAAATTTTGGTAAATGAGCACGTTTTAAGGTCCGTAGAATCCAATTTGAACATTTTCACGATGATGTCTGTGTGTATGTGTCTATGTGTGTATGTGTGTGTGTGTATATATGTGTGTGTATGTATGTGTGTATGTGTGTGTATGTATGTGTGGATTCTCCACTCTAACTCAAATACTGTCACTCAGAATTTCGACCTTTTTCTATTATGGAAAGAGCCCATTACATTTTGGTACCGATTTTTTTGACCAAAGACAATACCTTCCTTACCTAAAGGTGACGGAAGGTAGAAAGGTAGTTACTTGGATTAGATTAGACAATATTTTAAGAAATAAACTGCCAAAATTGATATTGATATTTTATGAGATAGGTACTTCCTTATTAGTTTTGAAATTATTTTACAATATGTAGAATAATTTCGTTGTTTGGAAACTATTTTCCAATGGGGTGTGTGACCAAATTTTTATTTTTACATATGATACTAGTCAAAAAATAAAATACCCGTATTTTTTTACAACGATTAATTATTCGTACTTTACGAGAAAATAATTAATAAAAATTTGGGGAAGGGATTTGTGACGTGACAATGGTAGAAGAGTGAAAAAAGACGGTTAGACTGGGAGGGAAAGAGATAGTTATAGCCAAATGTGACCATGCCACACCCTACCACATCTACCACAACATAAACGCGACTCTGATAAGCTGATTTATAACTATCTCTTTCCTTCCTGCTGTCTATCTGTCTTCGTTCACGATTCTAACATACTTACGGCATATATCCCTTCTCCAAAACATTAAATTGTTAATAACAAGATTATTACAAATTAATGTTTAGTTTTTATTATTACTATGAGAAGCTACAGTGGTTAGTTTTTATATTTTATGACACATATATTGAAATTCGAATATGGTCACATACCCCATTATATGTATAAGTTGGTTGTGAAATAACTAAATTTTCCGTATTTATCGTGGATAACAGAGTTTGTTTATCATGCAGAATGAATGGATCGCAAATATGAGTAATTAACACGATGGCGTCGAGTATTGAAAGAACATGAAATATGATTAATAACAATGAGGCTGAATAAAGCAGCGTGCGTCTGTTTAAAAATGCAACACATCGAGTTTATGCAAATTGTCTGGAGCCCCTATGGCCTGTACTCGAATGTATGATCGATATGCATAAAACGGTAATTTTTCTGGCAGCGGTAACCACCAACCCTCATCATCGTTTATCTTTGTTAACCCGGTCAGATTGCCGTTCATTTTTTAAACAAATGATTCGTTTTTTCGCACGGCCGCCGTGATGTGGTGATAATAACTGATATTAATGCGACCGTTACGTGATTTCGGATGCGGACTTGTAATTTGCTGGCGTTTTGTGGAAAAGCCCGTGCCCCTGCTCGACTATTGACGTGATTTGGGTATCAATCAATATACAAACTCTTTCCTTCAACTTTAAATTTGCACCCGCTACCATCAACGTGATGGATTCAAATCGAATGGTATCTACAAATCAGTTGCAAATTAATATTAATTTTGCTTTTATGAAAGATGCTTTTAACTTGTAAATCAGCTAATTACTACTTGCTTTTACTCTTATTTTATAATAACGTAAATGAACTCAAATACCTCAAAATTAAAATTATTGTACACATATGACGAGTATTATAAACTGAAAGCAGCATGTAACTCCATACTACTTTACAAACAATATTGTGTTTATTTGTATACAATATAAATGATTTATATGAGCGTGACTAGAAAATTTTTCTAGGGGGAGCTAGGCCCTTTGAGTTCGAAATGTAAAGTAAATAGGAAATCTCATTTTGTCGTACGTACGAATTAAAAAATGTGTTTCTAAAATCATTGTTCTAGAATATTCCAAAATAATCATTGAATATCCCATTAAATTCTAGAATATTTCGGAAAATTCCAGAATATTCTATAAATTTTTGTCAATTTTAAATAAGTACCTATATAAAGAGCGGCTGAGCCAAATAGCGACACAAACAGATATAACTGTTGGAACTTCCAGAAAAATTCTAGAACATTAAAGAACATTATGGAAAAGGAAATTCTAAAATATTCTGGAATTTTATGGAAAATCTAGATTTCTCTCGAAATTCTGGACTTTCTGAAACATTTTAGAACTCTCTGGAATTTTATGAAAAATCTTATTAAACTTTAATGAACATTTTAGAATATTTTGGAACATTTAAGAAATTTTTCGAACTCTCCGGAATATTTAAGTATAAGTTTTGAAATTTTCTACGTGAAAACTCCCAGACATCGCTGATTACTTCAGCTAGTGATTAAATACAATGAATTTAAAAATAATGTGGTTAGGATGTAAAGAACAAAACGCTTATTTTATTGTTGTCGAATAATTATTGCTTAATCAGAATTTTTCAAATCGAAAAATTTCTTAATTATTTATTACTCACTGTTCCTGTTGATTAATCAATTTACACCATTCACAAAATTATATCAATAATTAAAATATAAAATAATACACTAGTATGTATTTTTTCCACGGGCCATCTGATCCCCCCCTAATTACGCCTATGTTTATATGCCAATTCTGAACAAATCTGTAAAGGTGCATTCACAAATGAAAATTAGGTTTATGGTTTTTGTTTAGGTTTAAGTAAGTCATTCATAGATGTAAGTTTAAATTACCTGAAAATTAGTTTTGATATGTACAGACTTCTGGGTAAATGCTTCAAAAACAAGATTAAATATCGGTAGAGCAGTACTCAACAAGACACCTATGCGCCGTGAAACTGTCATTCGCTTGACATTATTGGTTATATTTCAGCAATTAAGTTATGACAGTCTCTATGTTCTTCTCGCATTTGTTTAAAAATCCGAATCCACCAAATAGATACTAAATAAAGATGGGTGTATATATCTATATCATTTCAGACTCGTTCTCATTGGTGAAGTTTGTGACGTCAAACTAAATCATAAACCTAAAATTTGGACCTTGCAATAAATCCAAAGTTTTAGAGACCCGAAATTCTGAAGTGTGAATGGAGTCATTTCATAATACGCGGCCAAAGTCTTTAAATCTAAAGTATAAACCATATATTTAAACCTAATTTTCATTTGTGAATGCAACTTAAGTCTTACAGATCTGTAAATATATAAAAATAGGACTCGTGCTAAAAATGGCATATCGAAATTTTGGTAAATGAGTACGTTTTAAGATCCCTAGAATCATTCAGAAAATTTTGAAACCTTGTATTTCGAACTTTTTCTATTATGGAAAGATCCCATTAGATTTTGGTGTAAATTATTATATTTTCTACAAATTTGCATTAATACTTTTTCTACATATATTATGGATAAAGTTATAGGATTATCTATAATTTTAATCCCGGAGCCTACGCTTTAAATAAACAAAACTCCTTACGCAGTTATTCAAATGTATGTAACTGACAGATAAATGCCACTGTCAAAGAACTAATCATTTCAAATTAGTAATAATAAGGTTTTAATAAGAAAAAAAGTAAATAGAACAATAGGAAAGGTAATCAAAACATTTTTCCAGCATAAGTAAATATGTAGGTATGTATGTAGATTAATAAAAATTAATGATTCGCAAAAAAGTTTAAGTTAATTCTCATTATTGGATTAGCGATTTCTATTCTATCCTGATATTTAAAATTTAATCTTCATTTTATTATCAAAAAGAATAGTTACTTGGATTAGATTAGACTATATTCTAAGAAATAAACTAATTAATCTTTTTTGTGACTCGGGCGGGAGGTATTGTGTTGGCCACACCAGATTTTTTATTTATGTGAAATTCTCTTAATTGAAGAAGTAATATTTTGTATAAACGAAATACATTATGAAAATATCATGTCATCATCAATATTTTGTAATTGATATTGCATCCTTCATCTATGTTTTATCCTTATTTAAATGTAGATGTTGCCGAGGAACGCTGTTTAAATTGTCGTAAAATCAATGGAATGCCTGCCGTTTGTTCATTCTCTCATTGTCTCCCCCTCATTGAAATCCAATTGTGTTTATCCTTTAGTAAAAAGAAAAGCCCGAAAAGGTAAACAAGGATTACTTAAAACAATTACTCCTTTAATTGGGCGCAGCTTGAACAAAATTTATTACCTTTCTCTGGGCAATTTCGCAAGCTTGCGCTAAATCACTGGGCGCATCACATACAACTAAACTCTGCGAAAGCGTTTTATACTCGTACGAGTGCAGCCGGACGGCTTTACAATATTATTAAGTGTGCTAGAGAAAATATTGCCTGTAATACGGTAATGGAGTTTTGTTGACGGCACACTATTCAACTATTTTTCTTACTTTTTCATTTGAATTTGGGTTAAACGTTAGCTTTACATATTTCCATCAATTTTACATAAATACAGAGTGTAAATGAAATAAGTATATTAAATTTAACCAGTAATATAACTCGTCGTGAGCAACAATATTTCCTGATTTTTTTTTTCGAAATCGCATATTTTTTTAACATTTTTTCATTCCCGTAAATTGACGAGTCGTTCCACGTACTTTTCTAATAATTTAATGCAGTAGCAGTAGCTATGAAAATTTTTGTTTTGGCAATTGATAGTCTTGTCAGTTGCAATTAAATATTGATATTACACCTTGTTCCATTTAAGCCATTCAGTATTGCAGAGCATAGGGAATAGTTTTGACCTCTCTTATTGGCTGAAATTGGAGACAAGAGACAAGTTTACCCAATGTAATTTCGGCTACTTCAAGTTTGCGCTGTTGCTAGCTCCATCTACTGAATGGCTTAAATGGAACAGTGTATAGTTATAAACTTGTTTATATGGTAAAATTCTGGCAAAATGCTTATGTTTACGAATAGCGGATACACAGACATTGTAATTACCTATGGCGAAGTTCTCAAGGCCAACGAATTTACATGAAAAACATCCTCTTCCTAATATTTGCACATATATGTTGTACAACATACAATATCTTCGATATTTTCACAGTATGAGGTGCCACATATGGCAATTTGGAATATTTTAAAAGAGCAACAGTTACATCCATACCGTGTGCAGAAATTTCATTGTTTCCAGCACTTCAAATTTTCACAATACACTTATCTGGACACAAAAATCCTTATACTATAAGAAGGAAACACAATTTTCAACAAAAAATATCATTAATTGTTGCAAATTAATATTAATAATAAATTGATGAGTCATTGGTCCTCATCTAATCCCACATTTTTTGAATAACGTATTTAAACTATTATGATTTGCTGTGTTGACACACGAAAACTCATCTCATAACCAAGCTATGCTCTTCCTCTATTTACACAAGTTCAGAAACTTGTTTTAATACACACTTTTATAATTTAAATTTCTTTATTTTAAAAATTGTACTATTACGAATTTAATAATAATAAATATGTTTTCCGCTGATCGTTTATTAATTACTGTGTCTGCAAGGCTACAACTACCAGCCGACAATTTTTGTGCTGTGTTTATCGAACTTTAATTCAGACAGCAGAGGGCAGCAACGATGCTTTTATTTACGGGTAACCAAATTTGAAACAAATCTTTAAAGAATTTTAACTCAAAAACTAGAAGATTTAGATTTATTAAGAAATATTGTTGCTCTCGACGAGTTACATTACTGGTTAAATTTAATGTATTTATTTCACACCGTGTATATTGAAGAGAAATTAGCAGTCTTTACGGTGAATACTATTAGCATTATTTAATTGACCCAAATAATTGGTTCTTCGAGCTGCATATATTTATAAATTATATTATGTTATCTAAGGTAATAAGTAACATTTATTTTTCCAAGCAAAATATACTCGTATAAAGAACCAGTGCAAAAAAGATGAATTTTACAAAACATTATTATACCCACAGATGCGTCTAGTTTCAACTTATGGTTGGACCATCATCCTTTTAGTTTTTCTATTGCAATTTCTAAGGTCTGTATCTTAGGACTGTTACTGTTTTTGCCTTCCTTAAATATACCTTTTGAAAACCACACCTTCAATCATCTCATTTTCTAGAAAATGGACATTCATCCGTTTATCCCAGGCTGTTCGTATTGTATTTGCACATTACAGATAATAAGTAACATTGGTCCTTCGAGCCGGATTGACTCAGTTATTTGAATTAATATTGGTCCTACGAGCCGGATATATTTGAATATTATATTTTGTCAACACATGAAAGTTATATAATATATTTTGAATAACTGCTATTTGGTAATGAGAAATACTTTCAAAATAAAAGAGAAGTTAACAAAATTTAATTTCATTTATGAATTTACCATTTTAATGAAAATTTGTTGAAAATATTTGGAACATTGTAATGCATTTTTACATAAATAAATGCATGTTATTTGCAATAAATTTTTGAGTTTTTAAATTATTTTTAGTGAATTCTAAAAATGGATTATTATAATCTACATTCCAACAAAATATATCAGATGGATCTCCAATATATTCAAAATCACATATTTTAGTCGAAATCCAATTTAACGAAAAGTTAGAAAATATTTTATCCAACACCGACTTATAATATACTTGTTACTATGGTTATTTGAAATAACTAATGTACAACATTAGACGTCGTGAGAGAATATTGTAGAAGTCACGGAGAAACTTTGCTGATATATATATATATATATATATATATATATATATATATATATATATATATTTAAATATAAATAAAGAGCAATTTTACAAAATTTTATTATTGAAATAATTTAACATTATAAAACTTATTTATTTAAATTAACATTTATGCTAAAATAGGTTACTTATCTTTACACAATGACCGCTGTCATGTACGGCTGATGAAACGAAAACGAGAAACGAGTTAGTGGTTACTTTGCTTTGGAATTAAATTAAAAGATGCTGCTTGTGCTTCTAGGTGAATACGTTTTATAAAAGGTCCTCATTTTCAGCCAATTTAATGTATTTTCTTTCAAATAATTCCCAATGACAGACAATAATTGTTACAGCAATTTTTTTCAATAACAATATAACAAAACCATAACAACCATTCAATGGCCACTTTTTCATTTAAAATACTGCATCAATTGATATGTCAGTGTCAAACGATGAATGAAATCATAAAAATGATTTAAGAAGTTTTTAAAAAAGTGTTGGATAAAACGTTGTATTACACTCGTGTGGAATGTGTATTAGTCACTAGAGGAAATTAGCCACTCGCCCTGTGGGATAGGTGGCTAAACTTTTTCTTTCGTGACTAATATGATACATTCCACACTTATATAATAAATAATTATTAACGATTCCTTTACTGTTGCTTATTGATAGAAATTACAGGTTTTAATGTATCATGTTATATGTTTCCATTAATAATTTCATAAAATTTCATGTTCTATAGCGAATATGTTAGAATATATTTTTCCGACCTACAATCATATAATTTTTCTTCGAAATTAAATAATATATTTGTAAGATTTTATTTTACCTCAAAAAGGCTCAGTTAATATTTGATTACAAAATTTTCATTTCTGACTTTACTTTTTCTGGTTGATTAAAAATTAAAATACTTTTATAAAATAAAATCCCCAAATCTCTATTTTTTCGCCATATTATTCTAAAAACTATATTTTGTGACATTAACTTATCAAAATAAGCTTCAGAATTTATAATGTAATCCTGTTTGAGATAACGAACGACTGCATCTTTTTAAAAATTCACGGAAAAATAAATCGGATTGCAGTAATCAGGACTAATGTATTTTCAAGCTTTCGCTTTACCGCAGCATCATTTGTTACTTTGTTCGCGGTAAACGTTAATATTTAACAATGTGTTTCCAAATACATCCTATAATTACAAAAACTAACCACGGTAAAAAAATACAGTACAAGTACAACTATGTTATACAGAGGACCAAATGACTGGTGATAATAGTTCGACAGGCATTTAAAGGTCATCTTCTAATCCAGATTATCTTCTACTGAGACCCTTTGCTTTTGGCACAATATGGAAAACAACTTCGTAAAAATCAAGTGGTACCGTAAAATTTACCTCGCAAGTCATATAAGACAAGACACTAACAGAAGAATGTGCAAGGCATATGATAAAATGCCTAATATGATAAAATGCCTAGGGTCTAGGCTTTTCCAAAAGTACGAAAAGAGGCTGTAAATTATGTAAAATCTGTTAGGAATTTGTAACTTATTTTTATCATGTTATTAAAAAAATCTGATGTGGCCAGCATATTACCTTCCGTCAGTTCCATGTATTTTGTACAAATTTCGTACAGAAAGTTCCTTGCAAAAGATTATATTTCTTGTACATTACCTGTCGGCAGTTGTATGAGTTTTATACAAATTCAATACAGAAAGTTCCTATATTTCCAGTAAAATTATAACACAAACATATTCTGTCAATTTTGCTTGACACTGACATCTTTCAATCAAAATTTTCTTAATACAGTATCTGTTTCCATAGTTATAGCATAGCTTATGAAATTTAATTTCTTTATAATTTTTAACTCTATATCCATTTTATATGAAATATAAAATGCAGTCAAATCGTATAGAGAGGTACAGACATCATCGTAAAAATAGTAAAATTTTTGGACCAAAGACAATACCTATAAATAAATAAATATAAATATATCATCACGGCATATTACCCATTGCTGGGTGTGTCAATATGCTTTTATACAGATTTCGGTAATGATGCTGACATATTAGTACCGTATTGGCGTTTACCAGGCGTCACCTCACGGGCACTCATTGCTGACGTGGAGAGTGCACCACACGGGTCAATTTTGTGCCATTTAAAATTCGAAATATTTGGTGTCGTTCGGGATCGAATCCGGTTCCCCAGATTCGCGGCCACGAGACCTAAAGATGACGGAAGGTAAAAATTGATATTATGTCTGTAACTTTTTATATAGCTTTGAAAATACAAAAACACGTCTCAAGTTTTTATTAATAATGACTGTATTTGTCTTTGATTTATAAAACAATTTAAACCCTCGCTCTTAGAAAACATGAAATTAGGTACATAACATTTTAAAATATTAAAATATTTATTCTTTATTTGAAAAATTAGCTGCAAAATTAACAATTTTATAGCTTTGCCACAGATGTAAGAACAATGATATTGCAAAAATAAAAAGTTACAGACATAATATCAAGTTTTCTTAAAAAATATATTAAAAATTAGTTACAAATTCCTAACAGATTTTGCATAATTGGAAAAATGTAGAGCCTTTTTTCGTTCATTCGGAAAAGACGATCCAGCCAAATATTAAATGGCAAAATAGTTGAATAACATATTTAGTTTTTGTAAGTTTCAAATCCATATTTGAAACTAGTCGAAAGAAATTTGTAGAAATTTCTAACCATTATAAACTGGGCTTGTAGTTCCGAATCTGAACGTTACAAAAATAGTTGTATAAAAATTGTTTATACTGTAAACGCAAATTTGCTTGTTTGAAAAGTAACCCATGGATGAAAAAAAATTGGAAACCCTTGCAATGGAGCACACCGTACGCCACTGGTATCTCTCCCCCCCCCCTGCTCGTTTTTTACGCTAGGCGGGCGTCAAATCGCGATAGCGGGACAGCGTGAATTTTTAATGGCAAATTTGCAAACCCGTTGACAACATTATGGATATAAATTAATTTATAATGGAACACCAAGATTCATTAATTAAGTTTTCGGTAAATTCTCAATCGCCGGGCGCAAGAAAATCGCTCTCGTCTGCACTTTTATTACCCAGCGCATTATTAATTATTACTGATAAAAACGATTGTGAGTTCGGACAAAAAACTTGACTAGTTTCTTTTCATAAACTAAGTTGGCAAGATAAGAGATTTGGAGATATGAAATGAAATATAGTTGTCATTATTTTGTTTTCCAAAGCGCCGGACTTAAAACTTTGTAGATATTTTGCTTTTCAGCAGAGTTAATCAATACACAGAAATTGAGGCAAAATATTTCTCAATTTAATAGTTACCTTTTAATTACAGGTACTAAAAATATTGGTCTTTTGACCCGGATTCTCAATTATATGGACTAACGTTGGTCCTTCGAGCCGGATACGAATACAATTCTCGTTAATACTTTCCTTCAAAATATTTTTGATATTTCAAATTGTGCTGCTGTACATGTTTTAGCCAGATAAATTCCAACAACTAGTTTTTAACCAATCATGATGCAAAACACTGAAAATTCAACCAATGGGAACAGTATAATACCGATAAAACTCCGTTACTCCGATAAATTTCCATGACCAAGTAAATAAACAGATATTATTATTTATAACTGTCAGAGTGACCATTAATTAATATTTTAAGTTTAAAAATAAAATAATAATAATTAAATCGTTTAATTTGAGTTGTCTTTGGAATTTATCTCACCAAATACCACACGACCTCTCTGATTACAGTGTGCGTTAATTCATGGAAGCAATCTGTAGATGTCACTATGTTCTACTTCGAAAAGTACAATAACTTTCCTATCTGTAGTTGAGGTGATCCGTGCTGGAAATACAGAATCTCTTCCATGAAACTTTCTGTATGGAATGTGTACAAAATACATGGAACTGAAGATAATGTGCTAGCCACATCAATTTTTTTTACTCAATATCATAGAACGTAGTTTATAGTAGAGCAAAAAATGTTATTCTTCAGTCTCTTGATTACTAGATCTATTTTTCCATATCGTTCTAGTTTTATTTCACCCAAATCTTTCAACCACACTGTGTCACGAAGAAAAACTTCTTGTAATCTTCCATTTAAACATTACGGTAAAAAAGAACGTGCCAAAATTCGGCTGAGAATACAATTTTACGGCAGTATTTCAAGTTGAAGTCAGTGTATGAAAGCTTTTTAATATCAATAGGAATTTCTGTAAATTTACATATGAATCAAAGCCATAAGTTACGTTTCTGAAACGAAACGTAGCGCGGAGTACTGAAAGCACATTAAAACGCGCAACATGCGATATGAAAAATAAGAACGTTTATCAGACCCTGCGATACACCTACAATGCTACGCCAACGCCATCTTGGATATTAGACCGTCGGAGAGGTTTTTTGTTAGAGATAGGCAAGGCACTCCTACGTATGATATTACATCAAAAACAGCATCATAAATAATACATAGATACGTGGATAACGGAATGTTTTTAACTTTTTTATTTTATCGGTGTGTACAATACTTTCTACCACTAAGATATTTGCAAGATGGTTTCAGGAAGACATACTCAGTAAACATGACAATGAAGTTATAAAACGTGGTTGATTGATGAAACTAACATTAATATCTTGAAGAGTTTCATCGATGTTTTAGAAAACACGACCAGATTATTAAATCTTAGTCGATTTAGCGATATTTTAGCCTAGTCAACTAGGCATTTTATAAAAAGAAGAGCAGCTTAATTAGCTTGTTTATTTCTCTAGATAGAACATCATAATATAACGCACGAAGCTCGACCCATGATCTTCTGTGCGTTAGATTACGTTATGTTGAGGTGTATTTAAAGAAAAGGGGTATGTGACCAAATTTTAATGTTTACATAATATACTAGATAAAAAAAATTAAATACCCGTATTTTCTTACATCGATTAATTATTCGTCCTTTACGAGAAAATAATTATTAAAAATTTAGGGAAGGGATTTGTGACGTGACAATGGTAGAAGTGTGAAAAAAGACGGTTAGACTGGGAGGGAAAGAGATAGGTATAGCCAGATGTGACCTGCCATACCTACTACAACATAAACGCGTCGCTAATAAGCTGATTTATAACTGTCTCTTTCCTTCCCGCAGTCTATCTATCTTTGTCCACGATTCTAACATACTTACGGCATATATCCCTTCTCCAAAACACTAAATTGTTAATAACAAAATTATTACAAATTAATGTTTCGTTTTTATTATTATAATGAGAAGCTACAGTGATTAGTTTTTATATTTTATGACATACATATTGAAATTCGAATATGGTCATGGGCGCCCGCAGACTTTTTTACAAGGTGGGTCGAAATTTTTGTTGTAAGAAAAAAATGCGCCGCAGGCGAATTTTTAATAATTTTCAAGGTCAAACGTGTTTTAATGCAAAGTAAGATAATATAGAGTTCTTTACAATGAAGCAAATTTAACAAATTCTTAAAAAATTAAAATCAATATTTTATGACGAAAATGCGTATGTACGCTCTAAAAGCGTAGAATTGCCCCTTCTACTAGGCTTTATGATGCGAGATGCGAGCATAAGCAATAACTACAGAAACAGACAATCTGAAAACAATATTGCATTAAATTAAAATATATTACTGAGTAACAATATAATTATTCTATTGAACTGCTCAAAATAAAATATTAAAAAATAATTAAATCACGCTCCTCACAAAATACGGCAACACTAATCATACGTAGGTACTTTTAATATAAATAAATATGCAATGTCTATTCATTATTTACTTTTGTATTTCTTTATTTCTATATAACAGTAAAATCGATAATTGTGAAAGTTTTGAGAAGAACGTGATCATAAAATGATTAGAATAAACTACGGCATATTAAAGAAAATACAACACCGAAGATAATGTAATATAATAACAGTACATAGCATAATTTACTCATTTTGACACTTCAGTTATTTCGTACTTAGTAATAGATAGTATGTAATAAATTTTTGATTAAAATATAAGAAAATATTAACAATAATTATTAAAAAATACAATGATACATTGAAATGAAAAAATAAAATTATAATTTTATTTTTTAAAATGGATACAGTCCATAAATGAAAGGGGGGGGGTCAGTCGACCCTTTCGACACCCCCCCTGTGGGCGCCTATAAATATGGTCACATACCCTATTGCAAGAGAAGTTTAAAATATTCGTATTACAATTAAGCCATAAGCTGTTCGTCGTTCAGATTGCCAAATTGTCACTAAGTCAACGAAGGTTTATTATCAGAAGCAGATCTGGGCAATACTTTTTTGACCAAAGACAATACCTTTCTTACCTAAAGGTGACGGAAGGTAAAAATTGATAAGGAACCGAAATATATATATATATATATATATATATATATATATATATATATATATATATATATATATATATATATATATATATATATATACCGGGTGGAACATCATACCTGTGTACATAGGCGATTCATATGAGAAAAACAGTTTTTTCGTGCGCATTGCTCCCCAAATTATTTTAGACAAAAATGCTTCAAATAAATGTTGTAGAGCATAAAATTCTGCATCTAAATCAATAAACAGAATTACTTTTACATGCTTTGTAACGACAGAAATTAAATAAGAAAATATTGAAAATTACGTTGAAAATATCAAATAGCCATGGAATTGAAACAAAAATAGAAACAAATAAATGTCTGACGTTTGACAGATAAATAACTAATTTGACGGTAAAATATCAAAATGAATTCAGTTTATTCTAACGAAGAAAGGGTTTTTATAATAAAAACTTTTTATAGTGGAAATTGTTTACGTATAGTTAGAGATTTATTCGCCGTGAAATTTCCAAATAGGCCAATTCCAAGCGCTACAACAATACGCGCGTATGTTCAAAAATTAATTAATTAATTCATTGAGAGAAGCTATCATGGAGGAGAGCGCCTTAATCACAAATAGGCAGCTCGCTAATGTAAGAAATTCATTCTACAATAGACTTGGTTATTGCTTGGCTGAAAACGGAGGATTATTCGAATATTTGTTATAATAATAAATTGTAGTGATTATTTTATTCAGAGAATTACTGTTTGAAATTTGAATTGTAGTAGATAGGTCTTAATGTTTACATGAATTATTTCCAATTTAAAAAGATTTTCAATAAAAATCCTATAAAAAATAAATATTTCATTGAAATGTACAATTGTCGTAATAATAGGTATGGAGATTTTTGTATGAATTTAATTTACCTATTTATTTGTTTCTATTTTTGTTTCAATTCCATGGCTATTTGATATTTTCAACGTAATTTTCAATATTTTCTTATTTAATTTGTGTCGTTACAAAGCATGTAAAAGTAATTCTGTTTATTGATTGAGATGCAGAATTTTATGCTCTACAACATTTATTTGAAGCATTTTTGTCTAAAATAATTTGGGGAGCAATGGGCACGAAAAAACTGTTTTTCTCATATGAATCGCCTATGTACACAGGTATGATGTTCCACCCGGTATATATATATATATATATATATATATATATATATATTATAAAATAACTGCAACAATTATGTACAAAGACAGCATCACGGGGATCAAATTTATCAAAAAAATCAATTGCATTATTAGAAGTATTTTTATTACTAAAATTCCTGTTAATATATTGCATTTACGTATCCTGAGAATTATTTTATAAAGAAAAGAATTATGGGTATCGACATGGAATAAAACTTGTTAGAGCTTCCCTTTGAAGTTCAATTGGCGAAAGTGATCCTTCAGAGTTGAAAAAATACATAATTTAAACAAATACAGCAATAGAGAAAAAGAAATTCAAGTGACTTAGAAACATCAAAAGATCAGTAAGAGAAGGGAGACGCCGTGGCCACCTCCGATGTTTTCGTACGAATCGATCGTATTTATCAGACACAAGTAAAATTCTTGGTAAAAAACGAGAAGTGTTCTCAAGAGACGCGTAAGAGTATTCTTCAGACCTTTTATCTTCAGTACATCTAAGGACGTGCACAGATACGGCAACGGCTAACATTTATCAGGACAATGCCGACACTTCATCGCTATATACACATGCATCACTAACAAACCAACAACGGCATGCTTTAGGTACTCACTTTATCAATGCTACCCAGATTTAACCACTTCATTTTTACTAGTTTACCCTTTAATTTTATTTATTTTTGCGAGCATGCTTGCACGAAAGTTTTATTTGACCAATTTGGGATTAAATATGCATAAAGAGATCTGAAGATATGATAATGATATATGAGTATAGTCGTTATTATTTTGTTTTTTAAAGCGTTGGACTTAAACTTTGAACAGTTATCTAGAGAAGCTCGTTTTATAATGGAGTGCTAGTGCCTGCTTTGATGTATGGAAGCGAATGTTGGGCATGGACGAGAAAGCATAAAAAGAGAGCGACTGCCGTGGAAATGAGGTATTTACGTGGAGTATGTGGATATGTAAGACGGGATCGCGTGAGGAATAATTTGGTGTATGAAGAATGTATGGTTAGGAAGAATGTTGTTAAGAGAGTAGGAATGAGCCAGTTGAGATGGTTTGGTCATGTGGAGAGAATGAAGAGTGAACGTCTTGTAAAGCATATATATCTTGGTGAAATTGAGGGTGTTCGATTGCGTGGCCGTCCAGTGTGTAAGTGGATGGATGTGATTGATAAGGTACTAAAAGAGAGAAAGTTTCTGAGTGGGAAGAGAAGAAGAGCGTGTATGAATACGATTATGAATGTGGCCGAGGCGAAAGAAGTTTGCTTAGACAGGAATGTGTGGCGAAGGATGATTGTATCGTAACTATTATTGTAGTCCGGTTGCGGTATTTCGCTACCGTAATTCGGTCACTTTAATATGTTAAGAGTGAGGAATATATGTTGTACCTATGATGTCAGGTTAGTAAGAATGTTGTTGAAAGAGAGACTGATTTTTTTTGGATGAAGTTTTTTTTATTCTTTCGGGTTTGTGCTAACCCACTAAGTGAGAAATGCGTGATTTTATGTATGCATGTAAGTATGTATCTGCAGAAATTTTGTTTATTAGTTGTAAAATAATAAGGCGATATGTTATTTTCGTATATAGTTTCCTTTGTCACTACAGGTAATAAGTAACATTGGCCTTTCGAGCCGGATTGACCCTTTAAATTATATTTATATATGCTATCACGCTAACATGACACTTTAACTAAATTAGGGCTAAATATTCCACAAAGCTAATAATAAAATAGCATTTTATTTATTTACCTATATTCGATATAGATAACCATATGTAAAATAAACGGGTAATAAAAAAAAAACTTACGAATACCGTTGCCAAAAATGTATTCTTCTTTATGGAAAATATAGGCTTACCTGAAACAAAAAAAACTTATTAATATTGCGATTTATACATCTTATGCACCAAACGTTAATGGGTACTATAATTTTATATTTAAATAAATAATAGCTACTAACATACCTAGGAATGTTATGTATATAACTACCGCAGATGTCGGTTTGATATCCGAGCTCGTAGAGCGAGGATTTTAAGACATCTAAGGCTTGTTATGTTTCATAACATCCGTGTTTTGTTCATTAGTTTATCGGTTTCAGAAAATCAAAACTATAATAATAAATATGATTTTTTGAAATTCTTTCGTTAATGATACTTTCAGAATGCTATGGTATGGTTAATAGAACAATTTTTTGACATATGTCAATATGACAAATATACAAATTGTGTGCTTTATTCCTCATCTTTATTATTTTAGAATAAAATAAACCGTATTTAGAACGATGCATTAATGTTATCTGTATGTAATAATGAAGAGCATTATATTTTCATTTTATTTTATTTTCATTTTGTAGACCGTAGGTGACAAGCCAGTATGGTAATAATATTACCATACAGATACAGTTATTATTTAGTTACCAGCCTACTTTTGTACATGTAAACAATTGATTAATATCCTGAAACCGGTAATAGCTATTAACATGCCTAGGATTGTTATGACTATCATAACTGCCGCAGATGTCGGTTTGAAATCCGAGCGAGGATTTTAACATATCTAAGGCTTGTTATGATTCATAACATCCGAGGTTTTTTCACTTATTTTAGTTTATACTATACGCCCTTAAATTTTTTTAATACCCTGCATAAAGGCTGGTTCATGTAAGCTATAAACTTAAGACTTTACCTTAGCATTAGCATTATGACTTTGCATTAATAATTCGAGTATAGACAAATGCGTGCTACGGTATATTAGCTGTAACCTTAACCTTAGCATTATGCCGTAACCCTAGAATACGCAATTTCTAAATTCTTAAGTCATAAGGCTAATGCCGTCTAATCAGATGCTTGCCGCTGGCGATATTCATGTCTTTGAATTTGACGTTTTAAAAATTCAGTCACATTTAAGTAAAATAAATGGTTTTGAAAAAGATATTCAACTAATTGAATTAGTGGAACAATACAAATATAGGTCGGACTCCCCGACGAATTTATTTGCCAAAGCAATTATACTTATAAAAATTGTTAAAAATACGACGTCTGTATCACTATCCATATATATTATATGTCCTTCTTGTATGTCAACATGAATGACGTGTCGCTGTTAGAAAAAATGATATTACCGTCCTACTCTTATTGGTTTGCCCTAAGTAATGTAAAGTTTAATGCAAAGTTATAATGCTAATGCTAAGGTAAAGTCTCAAGTTTACAGCTTACATGAACCAGCCTTTAGTTAATCTTTATGTCAACATTTAATGAATGTCAATATACAGAATTAAAAAAAAATAGGGACAATAGTTAACAAATATGTCAAACTAGGACAAGAAAAAAATCTTGTTGTACCCATGTCTGGAACAAACCATTTTCCATATTTAGTTTCATGTCAACTTTATGTTTATCATTTTGAATGCGGAAATGATGTCTTTTTCGCATCCTAGCTAATCCTAAACCCTGATTTTAGTCAATATTGAGTATAGTGTTACAGGTACTTCCCAATAGTCAATACTATTACGAGTATTTGCACATTTGCTACATTTGGCACTAGTATTGCGGTTCAAGCTTCCCCTTTCTCCTGTTTTGACACTGACAAGTTGCGCTACGTGTGCGTCTCGCGAGATGGTAGTACGAACACTAGCGCTGCTGATGTATGCAGAGTGCTAGCCGGCCTTCTCTGCTCTGCCCGTGCTTTTAGATTTGATGGACTAGATATAAATGGCCCCGTCAGTCTACTGTTCTCCACTGTTGCTGAGATTCCCACTTTCCAGAGGTATTGTTCCCTTCAAGGGTAATCGTTCAAGATACGGAAATCTCGCTCTGATTATACAACAAGAAAAATTGGGGTATATGAATGTGGAGTTGGAGTGTTGGATTGGTTTTATTTGAAAGGAAATGTATAAAGGGCCAGATGTGGGATGTTTTCAAGACTGATGCGAATGTGGGATGCACAGAACTTGTGTCAAATATAAAAGAAAATATGGAGAAATTATTTTCATTCTGAAAAATGAGTAAATAAATAGGATTAGGGATATAAAGACTTTCGGCAAAGATAAAATAAAATCTGAATGTGTATAAAAGTTCCCAATCTTCAAACTATTCCACCAGTAAATATACATTATAATTTTTTTAAATAATTTGTGGGCTTTAAGCTCTAGTCTATTTTGTACCTGTAAAATCAGTATCTAATGTATGGGATGGCGACGCTAAAAATCTGACGTATATATATAGTATTGACCAAAATGAGTAAAACATCTTAATCAACATGGGTCCGATCTTCAACTGTTTCCGAGAAAGAGGCCATTTACTATTACAATCGAAAAAATTGACAAAGATAGTGATTGAACAAAATTTTGTCTATGCCAGTAAATAGACTAAAAAAATCTAATGTGGCCAGGACATAATCTTCCGTCAGTTCTTTGTATTTTGTATAAATGTCATACAGAAAGTTCTTTGCAAAAGATATTTCTTGTACATTACCTTAAGGCAGTTGTGTATACTTTATACAAATTCCAAACAGAAGATCCTATATATTTCCAGTAAATTAATAACACTGTCAACTGTTAACTGTCATACTGTCAACTGCACTTGACACTGACACATTTCAATCAGAATTTTCTTTATATAGCAGCTGTATCCAGAGTTATAGCATAGCTGGCTAATATATGATATTTAATTTCTTTATAATTTTTTAACTCTATATTTATTTAATATGAAGTATAAAATGTATTCAAATTGTATAGAGAATAAAATATTCTTTAATATTTATAATAACATTAAATGTGAAAAAATGATGTTTAACATCGTTTTAAAAAAAAACTGTTAAAATCTTCAAATGAGGGTACTTCCGGTTGACCAATTATAACCAAAATCTAATCAGCTCTTCACGAAAGAATTAAAAATTTTGGAATTGTAGTATTAGAGTTATCGCATTAGAAAATTTTGTCACACACAGCCACAAACACACACATGCATACACACACACACACACACACACACACACACACACACACACACACACAGACATACACACACACACACACACACACACACATACACACACATACATACATACATACATACATACATACATACATACATACATACATACATACATACATACATACATACATACACACACACATACAGACATCATCGTAAAAATAATAAAATCGTATTCTGGGAACCCTAAAACGTACTTATCCACCGAATTTTTTGACCAAAGACAAGACCGTCCTTACCTAAAGGTGACGGAAGGTAAAAACAATAAAATTTTATATGAAACATTTTTCTCAATTTCTAATAGTAACGAAGGTATTTGAAAACCATATATTGGCCAAGGTTGCCACAACATTTAATTTGGTACAATTATTTGATTTTTTTTTAAAAAAAAACAAAATCAATTCTAGTCTTATTTTATTATATCTCGGAAATTATTGAAGATAATATTTACGGCCACAGTTGTTGAAAAGAGTTCATGCAATTCCTGACTAGCTTTGTCAGTCAATAAACATATCATTAGATAGGGTGACCAGATCTTAGATCACGAAAGGAGGACACAGCAGGCAAAAAAGGATGATTTTTAGTAGAAAAGGATGACAAAATAATAATAGCAAAAAACAAACATATATTTTATTAAACACTTGAAAAGAAATAAAAAATAACATTTTTTTGAACTTTACAACAATTATTTCTATATATTCTATATAACGCGACCACAACTAAACTAAAATAAATATCCGAGCAAGTAGCTGGTCGACAACACGAGTACTGAAACTCAACGAGCAAATCCGATTCTTATTAGACGGCAATGCGTGCGACGAATTCAGCACGTGCGAGTGCGGAAAAAAGTTGTGTTCTAGTACTGTGAGGTAAAAACGATTTTTTTCATTATTTCGTGAAAAAGCCGGACGTAAATAAAAGCCGGCCGGACATTCATATTTTTGTTAAAAAGCCGGACAAGTCCGGCTTTATCCGGACGTCTGGTCACCCTACATTAGAGGGAAATATTTGAAATACAACAAAATTAGGGACAATTATTATGATCAAATCAGAACATGATACATGCAAAAAATGATGCAAGTAGCTTGGAATTACGTTAAAAATATAAAAATGATTAATAACGAAGTTAAACATACAACCGACAAAACACGTGACAATACCTCTTGTTAAATTAGTTTTTGTGCACAGAAGTGGTCAATATAACCTGTGGCTACGACGATATAGATTTTACAATCACAGTTGTAGTTTTAGTAAAGAGAGAAAATACAATAATGCAATTTCCACCGGGCTGGTATAGATAAAACGGAGTTTTTAGAAGAACTATTTCGAAATTTTTAATGAAGCAAAATCTAGTTAAACCTGGTAACCTAATTTTTACCGCCGTACATTTTCCATTATATGCGCGAGCACATATTCCACCGCACGATTCGAATTATTTAAAGCGGTTAACTTCAACTTATTTCGCTACGCCCGCAGAATACCAATATTCTGATAAAACATATACGAACTTTTATAGCTAGTTATTACAATAAAATATTGTAATTATTACCTAACCCACTGAAATACGACCAGGAAAGGCATCGAGGAAGTTATTATTACTGAAATTGCTCGCAGTGACAATGTCTTTGAAATGCTATAAAGGAAATTAAAACTTTTAACTAGAAATATGTTCTATTTAAAGCGCTTTATCAAATATTTCCTGGAATAAATGTGGGAAATATAATTTAATATTTTCTACAAATTTGTTATTTAGGCTGTCGATCCGGGATCTGGAACCGGCAGCCACGATTTATCAATTCTCCTAAAAGTCCCGGCAAACGTGTAACACCTTAGTTTGTATATTTCTCTATTCTATAACTAACAATAATAATAATCTAACCTAATCTAACGCACAAAATACACACTTGGTAAACTCGAGTCGAGTTTTGTGAGCTGGGTTGGCGACCCCTGAATTATACTAAAGGTTAGAAGCGATGCGAACAAGAGTTTTAACTTCCAGTTAGCCGTTGGTTATCATTAACTGTCACTTTAACTAGAGGCAGAGCCGTAACTAGGGTTTTGAGCGCATGTGGTAAAAAAATTGCGCCCCTACATATCAAGAAAATAAAAACAAAATAAAATTCTGATGAACGGTTCGCGAATTACTAACAACTTAAACTTACATGAACATTTTTTCAAATTTAAAACATCTGCTAATCAGCTTAGTTTTTATATTTTCATCTAAAATTTTGACACGATCAAAGAATTACGTATTGAATATGTATCGAAATTTCAGATGAAATGAGATCTAAACTGATTTGAAGATGTATAAAATTTTAGAGAAATTTCATATAAGTTTAAGTTGTTAGAACCGCGCGAATCGCTTATCGGCAAAAATCGTCTATACTCTGGTCCATTTAAGCCATTCAGCAGATGGCGCTCGCATTAGTGTCAGTTTTAAGCAGGGACCTGAACCGAAAAGTATTTATGATTCAGGTTCGGTTTAGGTTCAGGAAATAAATGTCAATTCAGGTTCAGTTTCGGTTCAAGAAAATGAAAATTATAACAGTTCATTGGTTTTGGGTTCGGGTTCGAATTTCGGTTCACAGAGGTAAATGATTACTAGCGCAAAAATATATGGTGATAGTAATTAATTTTAAAATCATATTAATTAAATTTAAATTTACAATTTTTAGTTATATATTTAACAGATTTTAACCGAATCTGAATTTAGAACGGTTTAAATTTGATTCAGGTGTATTGACCTTGAAAAATAAAGGTTCGGTTCGGGTTCAGGTTCATCAAAAGTTCGGGTTAATTCGGGTTTTCGGTTCAGGTTCGGATTCAGTTGCAGGTCCCTGGTTTTAAGTAGCCGAAATTACACTGGGTAAACTTGTTCTTGTCTCCAATTTCAGCCAATCAGAGAGGTCAAAACTATTACCTATTCTCTACAATACTGATTGGCTAAAGTGGAACATTATAAAAAAATGATGCAAAAAGCATCAATAATAAATTGTTATAAATAGTGAAACCTATTATACTCTGTTCCATTTAAGCCATTCAGTAGATGGCGCTGACATCAGCGTCAGTTTTAAGTAGCCAAAATTACATTGGACGTATCTCATGTCTCCAATTTCAGCCAATCAAAGAGTTCAAAACTATACCCAATTCTCTACAATACCACAGAATATATACATGACTAACGTCAACAGAAGCTACACTGTTGTATGTATTGCCGGCCGTGTGCTCATGGCTATGTGTGCGTGAACTTGGACCAGGGAGGGGTGACGTAAGGAGATTGGGCGTACTCGGGTACGCCAGGTTTTGCCAGTAACGGAGTGACGGCGTTTGTGTGCAGGGTGGTTCAGCGCAAGAATATTACGACTACCAGACTAGACTACTAGACATAATGCCGGGTGGTATAATATATTGTTGTGTAAAAGGCTGTCCAAACAATAATAAAGATAAAACAATTCTAAAAAGCTTTTTTAGATTACCGACTGGCCCAGAAAAATATTATATTTATTTTATTTTACATTTCTATCGACCGCCTCAGTATATTATGGTTACACTAAAATTTATATGTAATTATTAAGGGATAATTTAGAACAATTATTATATTTTTATTTTTATCAAATGGACATTTAAATTTGAATTAGGTTTCAGGTGTTTTCTGCATGTTTACACTTTAATTTAAACCGGAAAAGATTTTAACAGAATGCTATTTCAAAAAATTTCATAGTACTATACAAACATTTATATCAAGATAAATAATCTTTCCTCTTAGATACCTAGGCAGATATCTTACGTACGCCTATGCTAGCGCATAAAGCGAGCCTGTTGAAGGTCACCAAATTCAAATACACACGTATAAGGTAGTGTCGTACCAGTGACAATACTGAATGGCTTAAATGGAACAAGATATATACTAAGTATTAAATACCTAATATTGTTTATTTTTTTGGGTAATTTAAATATCTATCATAAATTGTTATTCTGATTAACTATATTTTAACATAACTCTTTGAGAGTTCATCCTAGACAAAAAAAGTAAGAATCCTTTTATATGTATACAGGAAATTACGAGCTTTAATTTTTTATTCTTGAAAAATGATACGGGTCACTGTCCACTGTTTTCAAGAAAATGGCCAAAAACTCATTCTTTGCACCTTTGACTCAAGATGGCGGCAAAATTCTGGGTCGCTAGAGGGTGCAAAATTAGTATGTCTTTTTGGAGGTTCCAATAAAGAGTAAAATTCACGCCAGCTTGTCACCAATTATTTCCACAATAAACACCTTGCCGACTGACATATCTGTAGATAATTATTTGGTAAATTTAGAAAATAGAAATTAGAAATATTTGATCTAAAATCATATAAATGATTAAAATTTTGCACCCCTTAGAATTTTGCGCCCGTGGCGTGTGCCACCTTTGCCACGTCCTAGTTACGGCACTGACTAGAGGTTGTAATAGCGGGCCTAATAAAAATAGCAAATTACCCAATTACTCGTAATAACTGAATATGTAACTGATTAAATAACCAAAGACCTTACAATTGAAGTAACTTGCAATATATGAAATTCTATCTTCATTTTTTCAAGTAGTGTTGTAGGCATCTTGTGCTTTTATTTATGTAATAGACGACTTGTGAAAGAAGGGCCGAAGAAATAATAAGTGGTGCGTTTGCGTCGTGTCGTCACGACGGCACAAATCGCGGTTAACATCCTACCCTCGTCGGCGCCGGTGTCACTATCGTTAGGACCGACGTCGAGGTAGCGAACGACGCCTTATTCCGTAATCGGATTGAGGGCTGTAAAGAGGCTTTCTCTGACATCGCACCGGAAATTTCTGATAATTTATTGAACTTTAAACACAAATCCCAGCTTTAAAAATATGCGGCCAGCGACCGCCCGCCAACTAGACTAACGTTGTTTGCTATTTTAACGCATCCGACCAATATCCGGGATTATTTACTATGTGCCGCACGGGAAAATACTGTAGAGGACTAATCGTTGTTTTATTTTATCTTCTGTGGGATTTAATTTGTTTGTTTGCTCCCGTTTTGGTTTTTTTAGTTGGCAGTAAATTTAGTTTATTGGTTAGGATGTATACGTTGTTAATGTCGTACGAAATTTTGACGTTTTGATTGTCCGTCATAGTTAATATATTACTGAATTTAAATATTCATTTGCATTAGATGTTAATTTGCGTATTATTATTATGATAAATATGCCATTGGTATGATGAATAATAATCAATATATTTACACCTCAGTTGGTTCTGTTCTGTAACTCAGTTGTCTACTTTCAATATAACTATAACTAACATTTATTTTTATTTTTTCTCATCAGCAAGGTACAAACGCTAGCCTGCTTAGGGATAACAGGAGCTATGTCAACCACACTAACATCGGCAATGGAAAATCTGTTAAGCTTGCCTCCACTACACTTAGTGGTAAAATCAAGGGCAATTAGCGGAGCATATAGGATGAAAGTTCTCTCAAAAGAGGATAAATGCAGAAATGGACACTCTGAAATTTATACAGAGATGAACAAGCACTCCACTTTACAGATGGTGTCTGATAGAATCAATAAGATGTATACCATCGACAAAACCTACAAGATAATAATTCCTGATAGGGATGCATGGGAACATTCTCAAAGTCCGGTTGAAAAAGATGACATAGTCATCTATACAGACGGCTTCAAAACAACCAATGGAACCGGAGCTGGAATACATGGGGCAAAGGGACTAAGACACAACCTTTCGGTTGGACTAGGGACAAATGCAACAGTATTCCAAGCAGAAGTACACGCAATATTAACCAGCGTGCAATTACTATTGGAGAAGAACTACCACAATAGAAGAATCTCCATAGTAACAGACAGCCAAGCCGCACTCAAAGCTTTAAACTCGTGTGAGGTAGGCTCAGGATTAATTCTGGACTGCATCCACAGATTGAATGCCTTAGGAGCGAGTAACAAACTAAGACTGATATGGGTACCCGGACACTCAGATATCGAAGGAAACCAGGTAGCCGACCGTCTTGCAAAAGACGGGACAAATATACCTTTCATAGGACCCGAACCTGCCTTCGGAATAATTGCGGAAACAGTTAAGCAGGAAATAAATACATTGCTCTGGCAATGGCACAAACGGCACTGGACAGCCATATCAGGCCAGAGACACTCCAAGCTCTTCCTGAATGAGCCATCCAAGAAAAGAACTGACAACTTACTCTTAATGAGCAAGCAAGATGTTAGATTAATAACAGAACTGGTAACAGGACACTGTCAATTAAATAAACATTTGCACAGGTTGGGCCTTAAACAAGAACCAACATGCAGAGGATGTGGAGAAGAGGATGAAACTCCTCAACATTTAATATGTCACTGCGAAGCATTTATGGCAAGCAGACATAGTCTTTTAGCAGCAAAGAAATTGCATACTGAGACACTAAAGGACATCAGTCTAAAGAAAATCCTGGAGTTCACAAAACAAACAGGACTTCTAAAATAGAAGTAAAACACGGAGGGTACAATAGACCAGAAAGGTCGCAGTACAGGGACAAAGATGAACCACCTCTCGATAATAATAATAATAATAATAATAATAATAATAATAATAATAATAATAATAATAATAATAATAATAATAATAATAATAATAATAATAATAATAACATTTTTCTCAATTTTTTGTTATGGTGGAGGACCCTATGGACCTTTTCAATTTAACAGCTATCTCTTTCTATCGCTGCAAATAGTAAGAAAATGGCGCGAACAACTGCCACTTGGGCTGTCAAACGAAACGTCAAAAATATTGCAGTCATTAAAATGCCTGTGCATCGTTAGACATTTTAACTTCAATAAAAGCTTTTGTAACTTATTTCGATAAGATTTTTTAAAGTTATCTGAGATATTCTCATATTCTAGGTCTAAATTTTTTAGAAACAAACGCCATAGATCTCAGTTGTTCTTACTTTGCGCAGATCCCCATTGCGCATATCTTCTATCTCTTTAAATTGAAAAGGTCCATTATTCACACGAAGAAAATTATTAAGTACTTTTATTTTGATGGAAATTATACTTTATTATTCCTGACAGGTAAAATGTCATTGCATTTATTTCTGATTTTATTTCAATATCATGGCTAACACCAGAGACAACTATCTAAAGAAAGATAGGAAACTCAATGCTTTTGTATCGTCATAAAGTTCGCCATTTATCAATATATGCAACTAACTAAACCACGGTAACTAGATATTTAAAATTTTATACCTGTGTGTTTTTAAAATTAATTATTTTAATATTTGAAAGAAAAAGAAGAAACTCATATGTATTATTATTCGTATATATAAATAATTAATACACAATAAATATATAAAATATTACAACAAATATTTCTCACGCCTTATATACTGAAGTGACCTATTTTCGGTAGCGAAATACCGCACCCGGATCACATGGAGTGAGTTAGCTGAACTTGTTCTCATAAACATAAATATATAGTCAAATTTGGAAATTATGGAAATAGGCCTTATGCATCGCCCGGCATTAACCAGGACGGAGAGGATGTTTCTTCTCCGAAGATTCTCTTCTTCATGCCAGAGGTAAAACCGTCCGCAAAACTGGCAGAGAAGCGGCCTATCAAAATAGTATTCATCCAAAAAATTGTACAGTTTATAGCAGCTTGTGTTGCCTTAGCCAAATCTTCTCTCATGCATTCCTCTTTTAAGTTGGCGCACAAGAGCAGGTGGGCCATTGTTTGTTCTTGACCACAATAACATAAAGTGGATTCTGCTTGGTACCCCCAGTTGAACATGTTTACTGCAAGTTTTTCTACTTGACTTCGTAGGCGATTTAACGATTTCCAAATGAGTCATTTCTGATCATTACGTGGTTGTAGTTTCTCATCTGGAAGGATACCCACTGTTTTATCTTCTGGCTTTAATGTCTCATGCCACATTAAGCGTCTTGTTGCAGACTTGGTCTCTGTCATTGAATGCACTGAAGAGAGAAAACTGTGTCTAGATTTTAGACGTGACCGAGGTGGTTCTTGGCCGAACATTGGGTGTCGAGGATCATATAACTGTTTGGAGCGCTCTACTGGCCGTTGACCGTCTAACTTTAGGTGGAGCTATGCCGCTAAGCAGGTATAATTGGTTAACTGGTGTTGGTTTTAAACAACCGGTAATTATACAGCAAGTTTCGTTTAGCAGAGGATCCAAGCGAGATTTTTAGTTGTCAAATCAATGTGATTGATTGGATAAAAAATTTAACCAGCTCTTAAAAATTAACCACAATTTTACAGGATAGGCCCGCGTGACAACTAAATTTTTTCATTTAGGCGTTAGAAATACATGACAAAATATGGAATTGTACATGTTTGAATTGAATAATCGTTTTACAATTTGGAGACGCGAAAAGCAATTAAACAGTAGTATTGGAATATTTGAAATATTATAGGGTAGCATATAATTGAATCAATAGTAATTTAAAATTAATTTAATATCGGTATATGTCTAATTATATTACTCATTCTATTCACATAGCACCATCGGCTTTAATAGCGTGTAAAATGCATCAGAATCAAATAGATAATTTGAAATAATTCAATTAATATCATGGATGCATACAAAATAATTTGCATGCCACTACCTGTAATCTCTTTCCACCAAACATAAATTATATTCGTTTAATAAAGTAAACATCATCATTTGTGCAGAGCTCACGTAATCTGGACAAATTTACATTTGTTGGTCGACATTCAAATGCGAAAGGGGAATTTTTAATTAATTTCCGGAATTATTCGAATAAATAAAAGCCGTGATGCAGCATTTACTGTGCATGATGCGATAAACGAAACGAATACCCCAACAACTCAGATTTGGTTTCAAAGCACCAGCTTTAGTTGGAATTATGTCACCAAGGTGTTCACACAGCACAAACTACTTTATGAAAAAAAAAAAATCTGATGTGGCCAGCACATTACCTTCCGTCAGTTCTATGTATTTTGTACAAATTTCATACAGAAAGTTCCTTGCTAAAGATTATATTTCTTGTACTTTACCTTCCGGCAGTTGCATGTATTTTATGCAAATTCCATACAGAAAATTTATAGCAAAAGATCCTATATTTCCAGTAAAATTATAAGACAAACACACTATGTCAATTTCACTAGACACTGACATCTTTCAATCAAAATTTTCTTAATATAGTAGCTGTTTCCATAGCTATGGCTGCTTTATGAAATTTAATTTCTTTATAATTTTTTAACTCTATATCCATTTGATATTAAGTATAAAATGTAGTCAAATCGTATAGAGAATAAAATATTCTTTAATATTTATAATAACATTAAATGTGAAAAAATGATATTTAACATAGTTTTTTTCCATTTGATATTAAGTATAAAATGTAGTCAAATCGTATAGAGAATAAAATATTCTTTAATATTTATAATAACATTAAATGTGAAAAAATGATATTTAACATAGTTTTTTCAAGAAAAACTGTTAAAATCTTCAAATGAAGGTACTTCCGGTTGTCCAAGTTTAACCAAAATCTAATCACATGGATGTAACGAAGAGAAATACGAAAGAATTATAATTTTTAGAATTGTAGTATGGAAGTTATCGTAGACGAAAATTTTGTTACATACACACACACACACACACACACACACACACACACACACACACACACACACACACACACACACACACACACGGACACACATACATACATATACACATGCACACACACACAAACACACACACACACACACACACACACACACACACACACACACACACACACACACACACACACACACAGAGAGAGAGAGAGAGAGAGAGAGAGAGAGAGAAAGAGAGAGACATACACACATACACACACACACACACACACACACACACACACACACACACGCACACAGATACATACATACATCATCGTAAAAGTAGTAAAATCGTATTGTAGGGACCCTAAAACGTGCTTATTCATCAAAAACTCACCACCGAATTTTTTGACCAAAGACAATACCTTCCTTACTTAAAGGTGACGGAAGGTAAAAATATTATTCATACATTTTTAGCAAATTATAAAATTTACACAAATTGTTAGAAATTCCTATAAAACTCTTTCGATTGCTTTAGATATAGGCGCAGGCGGTTGTCAAAATATCAAACTCAATTATGGGTTGTAATTAAATTATTTTTTTTATTAAAGTCGTTTTATAATGTAACTTAAATTTCAATAAAATTTGACTGAATGTAAATTTCACTTTATGTGACTTGAAAATGGCCATAACCATGCGCCGAAACGTCGTCTTTTGGTTGTTATAATCATAAACAATTTTAAACAACAATTGAAGCTTTTTATCCAATAAAACTCCCAATTAGCAAAATTCACAGCTTCAGTAACTTTACAACGATATTCAGTTTTTGTAAGTTTAGAATATATATTTATATTCTTTATAAATTCCCTGAATAAATCTCCCAGTAAATAAAAATTGCTAGAAATAAATTAGAATAAAAATTATTGCTTTTCATCGAAATAATATTTTTTAGGGGACGTAACTTCGAAATCAATTGAAAAGGCGTCGTAAATCTTGCCGTAAAAATATAATAAACCCACACATTATTTTTTCCATTAGAGGACCATAAAAAGTATTATGGTAGGCAGTTTGACTGCCCCATGAGATTTACACGTAATTTAAATGCAGCGCAATTTTCAGATTTACGGTACAGTAGTATCAGATTTCAGGAAGTGATACATTTTTAAAATGGTGTAGATTTTCAACCGATAAAGGAATTTATACGGCAACATAAATTTTCATTATATTTCTTTGTTAAATAATTTACATATATAAAGGTCATGAAAATTCTTTTTAACACAGAGTAAAATATTTATAATTAACTAAAGTGCACAGTCAATAAATGAGGTTATGTTTGGATTTTAAAAACGAGTTTTGTACGTTGTTATTATATTTAGAGAAATATACCATTTTAGTCTATAAATTAACTTTTACGGGCCTATTCTGTAACTCAGTGGTTAATTTTTAACCACTGGTTAAATTTTTTATCCAATATTTGATTTGACAACTAAAAATGGAAATAAAAACATTGTTGAATCAATGGCACAATAATCGCTGGTTGGAGTCACCAGGACAGAGACACTCAAAGCTCTTCCTAAATGTACCAACCAAGAAAAGAATGGAACGTTTGCTCCTGATGAGCAAACAAGACGTTAAATTAATAACAGGACTCCTAAAAGGACACTGTCTACTAAAAAAACCCCTGCACACGATGGGACTAACACAAGAACCAACATGCAGGGGGTGTGGTGAAGAGGAAGAAACCCCTCAGCACCTTATATGTCACTGTGAAGCCTTTATGAGCAGCAGATATAATATCCTGGGGGCAGAAAAGATCCAGCAGGATATGCTAAAAGATTTAGATCTGAAGAAAACCTTGGAGTTTATTAAACAAACAGGACTCCTAGAATAGGAGTAAATCTGGAGGGTACAATAGATCTACAGGTCGCAGTACAGGGATCCACAGGAGACCACCTCTTGTAATATTTATTTATTTATTTATTGTTAACCCACTCAACAGGATCGAAGATCCCAATTACTGAGGGGTGACAAAATTTTACAAATATATGACAATATAACGTAAGTAACGTAAAACATAACGAATTACAATATTAGGTATATGTACATTTACTTGTTGAAGAAATATTGAAACATTACATTTTTAAATCTTTGCAAACCACAGCTGAATATGTCAATGTTCAAAGTAGAGTTAATTTCATTAAATAGTGAACATACTCTTCTACTAGGTGCCTTAGATTCATAATTTGTTTTCACATTTTGTAAATTAAACGTAATTACAAATTTGTTTCGAGATGTAATTCGTGGAACGTTTATACAAATACAGTTTAGAGTTGCACTATCGTCAATAATGCTCCATAATAATTTATACAAATATACACAAGAAATTATTGTTCGTCTAGTCTCGAGTGATAGCATGTCAAAAGTTTTAAGTGACAGAGTATAACTGTAAGTATATATATATATATATATATATATATATATATATATATATATATATATATATATATAATATATATATATATATATATATATATATATATATATATATATATATATATATATATATCAAATGCGTCCGTAGTTTTATATGAACAATATCTAATAAATTTCCTTTGAACCCATTCTATACTATACTATACTAAACTATATTTGTCATAAATCGGATTCCATATGACACTGCAGTATTCCAGTTTTGAACGTACGAATGCAAAATACAAAGACTTGAGAGTGTTAAGGTTAATGAAGCTCTGATAGTTACGAATAATAAATTCTAGATTCTTGTATGCTATATTAACAATATAATTAATATGTAGATCGAAAATTAATTTGGGGTCAAATATAACACGCTAGTCTTTGATGTTCGACACTCATGTTAAAGAATCATACCCATGAAATACATGTAGTTACATACATCTTTTTTTACAGAATGTCATAATCTTACATTTAGAGATGTTAAATGGTAGAGAGTTTGAAGAAGACCACCAAGCGATCTATGTCAAACTGCATGTTATGAGAATCATCATCATTATTAACAACTTTAAATATCTTTAAATCATCTGCATACAACAGTGCAGTCACAGAATGCAAACAGCGAGTGATATCATTGACAAACAATATAAAAAGCAAAGGACCCAGATTCGATCCTTGTGGTATGCCAGAGCTAGGAGTGAAATAATGAGAAGCATAATTATTGTAACCTACAAATTGCTGACGATCACTAATATATGACTTTAAAAATTCAATTTGATTATTACTATGAAGATTATTAGCAATAAATTGTGTGAAGTTGACAAGATTTGTGGTACTAGATTTTCCTTCCATGAAACCATGTTGCTCTGTGGTAATAATTTGCTTCAAATGATTATAAATGTATTTGTACAACACTTTTTCAAAACATTTAGCAACACTTGAGAGTATAATAAAAGTTATGTCTTATGCATTATCATTACACATTAAAAAAGTAGCTGTGAATGTAGCTTTATTTTTATGGTATTGATTTTACCGATTAATAAATTATGGTTATTGAAAATGCTACTGATATTTATTAAATAAACGTAGCAGAGAAAAGTCACGTAAACAATAACGTGAATTGAAACGTTGATCTGTTTTCGTTGAGAAATCAAATTCCAGAAGAGCAATATTTCCAATAAACCGAGCGTATTATGTACAGAGACAGACTGTGAAGTATTATCGAAGACACTTGAGAAGTTCGCAGAAGTATAACACAGCAACAACATGAAATTCCGCTAAGCACTTTGAAATCAGCGACCGGGATATCTTCACTGAAGTTTGCCAACATGTTTTTGTGGCCGTGTCGTTAGCCCGGGTGAAAAATGGCCTCAAATTCCGGACTACGCGCTGTTTATCAGGACACGCACGATGCGAAAGGCACTGTCGTAGCTAAGAACGCTAGCTATCTGTTTACCGCGCAATAAGATGATTTAGTGGTTTTGATAGAATCCTGCAATCTTCAAACGAACTGCTGGATGTTGCTTCTACGATTTACTATGAAAATATTAAATATATACAGGGTGTAAATGAAATAAGTACATTAAATTTAACCAGTAATATAACTCGTCGAGAGCAACAATATTTCTTAATAACTTTTTCTCGAAATCGCATATTTTTTTTAGCATTTTTACAACCCCGTAAATTGACGAGTCGTTCCAAGTATTTTTCTAATAATTGAATGCAGTAGCAATAGCTCTGAAAAATTTTGTTTTAGCAATTGACAGTCCTGTCAGTTGTTGCAATTAAATTTTGACGTTAGTAATAAACTTGTTTATAAGGTAAAATTCTTTCAAAATGCTTACGTTTACAAATAGCGAGTACACAGACATTGTAATTACTTACCTATGGTTTATTTATTTATTCGTATCTTTACTACATTTTAATTTGTGGTTGATATAAAGACAGTGTTATAGAGTTGCCAACACATTTCGACGGAGCGTTTCCAAATCATACGTTCCTAATATTCGCACATTTGTTAATCTTGTACATCTTTATCAGAATACGGAGTGTCACATATGACAATTTTAAAAAAAGCAATAGTTGTATCCATACGATGTGCAAAAAGTTCAATGTTTTCTGCACATAACAGACTTTAATTTTGGGAATGGCTCATAATTTACTTGGGAAGGTGTATTTATTATGCACAATACACATTTCGACAGACGAAAATGCTGTAAAAATTTTCATTAAAAAATGTTCGGGCGGGACGACTAAATATTGGTACTCATGTACCTCGTTTAAATGAACAAAAGTTTGTACTTACATTTTTTGAATAACGTATTTAAAGTATTATGATTTGTCGACGATAAATAATCATTTCATAACCTAATAACTATGGTTTTGCTCTTTCTCGTTACCTTGTTTCTCCTTGTTTTCCTCTATTCACAGGTTATTAAAAACCTGGTTTAATACACAACTTTATAATTTTGTTATCCAAAATTTAAATTTCTTTATTTTAAAAATTGTACTATTACGAATTAATTATAATAAATGTTATTTCCGTTGATTCGTTTATTAATTATTACTGTAACTGCAAGTGTAACCGATAACCGACAATTTTCAAGCTGTTTGTATCCCACTTGAATACGGCAGCAACCATTTGTTCTCCATGGGCGGGTAATGAAATATGCAGCAAATCTTTAAAGAATTTAAACTCAAAATCTAAAAGACTTAGAAAAAAAGTTATTAAGAAATATTGCTGCTCTCGTCGAGTTACATTACTGGTTAAATTTAATGCACTTTTTTCATTTACACCCTGTATATACGAAAGTATCTCCACCGTGATTTTTGGGCGCTATAACCAAAGGGCAGTGGTTTTTAACATAATTTAAATAATATTTATCTAGGATAGTACGTAAAATTAAGTTTTAGTTATCAGTTTTAAGTTCGTAAAACGGTTATTTAGTAACAAGGTTTCATTAGTTTTTTACCTCACGCTAACCTTGGTAAGGGAGGTATAGGGATTGTGCTAAAAATCGCATATCAAGATTTTGGTAAATGAACACGTTTTAAGGTCCCTAGAATCCAATTTTAACATTTTCACGATGATGTCTGTGTGTATGTGTGGATCCTCCACTCTAACTTAAATACTATCATTCAGAAAATTTTGAAACCTTGTATTTCGAACTTTTTCTGTAATGGAAAGAGCCCATTAGATTTTGGTGGAAATCGGATAACCGGAAATGTTACTTTACTAGAAGCTCAAAATAGTTTTTCTTCGAAAAATACCTTTAAATGTTATTTTTTCCAGATTAAGTTTAATTAAATTTTCTATAGATTTGCATCAATACTTTTTCTATATATTTTATGGATAAATTTATAAAATTATCTATAATTTAAATCCCAGAGCTTACGCCTTAAACAAACAAAACGCAGTTATTCAAATGTATGTCACCAATAAAGAACTAATCATTTCAAAATAATATTAGTAACATTTTAAAACGGAAAAAGAAAAGGAACAATAGAAAAGGAATTCAGTACAGTTTCCAGCATAAGTAAATATGTAGGTATGTATTTAGATTAATAAAAATGAACGATTCACAGAAATGTATAAGCTAATCCTCATTTTTGGATTAGTGAATTCTATTCTATCCCGGTAATTAAAACTTAATCTTCATTTTATTGTCATGAGTGCCCTCGGAGCTCAGGGTTCGAATCCCACTAAAGCATGGATGTGTGTGAATGTGAACCCACTCTGTAATTGGAATTTAATCCTGTTGAGGTGTTTAAAAAAAGTAAGTTAAACTATTATTCACGAAAGATGACTATTCAAGGTCATTCGTGAGCCGTCTGATATAATATTACTTGCAGATAACTTCATTGCATTTCGTAATATAAGCGTGCAATATTAAATATTTATGGACACATTTTAACTGAAAAAATAAGAGTAATTCATTTGAAAATTATATTTCTCTCTAAATAATGACTTTCTGAAAGATTGATACTCTTCACTTATGTTTTTGCAAAATACAAAAATATAGACTTAACTAATAAACCAAGGAATAATAATAATTTAATTTGAATGTCAACGCCATTGGATAAATATTAGCACAGAGGGCAGTGTAGTAGATAATTAGGTATCTGTAATTCTACGACATATGTCATTATTATTTATAGTGTGTTAAAAAGTAATGCCACTATTTACGTATATCTGTCACACCACTTAAATTAAATAGACATAGGTCAAATAATCTTTCTCTTTCTAATACAAAATGTTGCTAAGCTACTGCTATAAAGTGATGTGTATTCTTTCTTCGAACAAATGACCTTGAATAGTCATCTTTCGTGAATAATAGTGTACTCGTGATATATAAAAAACGTTTAAGACCATAATAAAACAACAAAAAAAAATTGACAATTAAATCATTACAAATGACAGCAGAAATTTGTTGACAGTTGTTGACATTGCTTTCAATTATTTGAATTTTGTTCTAAAGAACCACAAGAAATACGTAGTTGGTGATGTCGATGCGGCAGATAAAGAATAAATATCATTTGACAAAATAATAAAAATTCCCTATGAGAAAAATGTTTACATTTCGCCTCCAGAGGCATTTAAAAATCACTTATTCATTAATAGAACAATAAATGTTTAATAGAGCAAAAAACGTTGACAATACCCTTTTGATTAGTGTTAACTATAATGAAATTTCAATCACTTGATAATATTGAAACAAAATCTCATAAAACCGGAGTCCACATCAACATTCAACATTGAAGCTATCAAAATATGACATGAATGTGTAGTTAATTAACGTCGAGTTTGCAACTAGGCACTCACTGTTGCTGAAAGTTGTGGGAGGGTGCTGAAACCATTCACATACACTGGGAGAATGGGAATGGGTCGCGGTGTTGCATTTGCAATCAAAGTGTATATTGACGAGTTATTTGCCACGCTGCGAGATGCGAGTGCAGGCGACAGCATTGCGCTGGATAGTGGACACACTGTCACCCAGATATTGGAAGGAATGTTTGTTGTCACTTATATGAAATGGAATGAAATGAAATAAATGAAAGATAAATATATCATCACCCGTAGAAGGGAAGAGGGCATTCATTCTAGCTACAGCAGATCTGTTTGGACCGAAATGGAACAAATGTTTTAGCTACAATAACATAAATATGGTACAGTACTTTGCGAATTAGTTTATTAATTAAAATGTTTCAGTGTCATTAATATGTTTCAAATTACGAATGGGATCGCGTGATTAAATGTGCTTCACTCTCCACGACAACTTTGAGAAGCTGTGATGATACATTAAAAAAAATTTGATGTGGTCAACACAATACCTTCCGACATTTTATTTTTATAAATTTGTATTTACCTACTTACATATTTACTTATGCTGAAAACTGTATTAAGTCCCATTCTTTGACAGTGACATTTATCTGTTACTTGCATACATTTGAGTTATGAACTGTGTAACGTGTGTAACCAAGGAGTTGTGTTTGTTTAAATACAATATATATATATATATATATATATATATATATATATATATATATATATATATATATATATATATATACAGGGTGTAAATGAAATAAGTGCATTAATTTTAACCAGTAATGTAACTCGATGAGAGCAACAATATTTCTTAATAACTTTTTTTTCTAAGTCTTTTAGATTTTAAGTTAAAATTCTTTAAAGATTTGCTGCATATTTCGTTACCCGCTCATGGAGAACAAATGGCAGCTGCCATTCAAGTGGGATACAAACAGCTCAAAAATTGTCGGTTATCGGTTACACTTACAGTCACAGTAATTAATAAACGGATCAAGGGAAATAATATTATTATTAATTAATACGTAATAATACAATTTCTAAAATAAATAAATTTAAATTTTGGATAACAAAATTATAATGTTGTGTATTGAAACAGGCTTTTTTTCACCTGTGAATAGTGTGAATAGAGGAAGACAAGGAGGGACGGGGTAACTAGAGGAAGAGAAAAAGCATAGTTATTAGGTTATGAGATAATTATTTATCGTCGACAAATCATAATAGTTTAAATTCGTTATTCAAAAAATGTAAGTACAAACTTTTGTCCATTTAAAAGAAGTACATGAGTACCAATAATTAGTCGTCCATTTATTGTTCCCCAAACCTTTTTTTAATGAAAATTTTTACAGCATTTTCGTCTGTCGAGATGTGTATTGGGCATAATAAATACACCTTCCCAAGTAAATTCAGTCTCATGAATGAACATTATGAGCCATTCCCAAAATTGAAGTCTGTTATGTGCTGAAAACATTGAACTTTTTGCACATGGTATGGATACAACTGTTGCTTTTTTAAAAATTGTCATATGTGACACTCCGTATTGTGATAAAGATGTACAAGATTAACAAATGTGCGAATATTAAGAACAGAATGATTTGGTGATGATTTGGAAACGCTCCGTGTAAATGCGTTGGCAACTCCATGACACTGTCTTTATGTGAACCGTGATGTCAAGTAAAATGTAGTACAGATACGAGTAAAAAATAAATAAATAAACCATAAGTAAGTAATTACAATGTCAGTGTACTCGCATTTTGACAGAATTTTACCTTATAAACAAGTTTATTACTAATGTCAAAATTTAATTGCAACACTTGACAGGACTGTCAATTGCTAAAACAAAATTTTTCATAGCTATTGTTACTGCATTCAATTATCACAAAAATATTTGGAACGACTCGTCAATTTACGGGGTGGTAAAAATGCTAAAAAAATATGCGATTTCGAGAAAAAGTTATTAAGAAATATTGTTGCTCTCGATGAGTTATATTACTGGTCAAATTTAATGCACTTATTTCATTTACACCCTGTATATATATAAAAATGCAAATCTGTAGAAAAAACAAACATTTAAAGGTATTTTTCGGAGAAAAACTATTTTGAGCTTCAAGTAAAGTGACATTTCCGGTTATCTGATTTACACCAAATTCTACTGCCTTCTTTCCTTTTTAGAATAAGGTAGAAATACGAAGTTTCAAAGTTTTCTGAATTATAGTATTTGAGATAATGCATAAACAGGAACCACACAGACACACACACACACACACACACACACACACACACACACACGCACGCATGCACTCACACACACACACACTCACACACACACACATACATACATACATACATACATACATACATACACACAGACATCATCGTGAAAATGTTAAAATTGGATTCTGGGGACCTTAAAACGTGGACATTTACCAAAATCTCGATATGTGATTTTTAGCACGATCCTTATACCTCCCTTAACAAGGGTAGCGGGAGGTAAAAAATTGGTCCAATAGTTTGAAACGAAAAAAGATGGATTTGCATGGACTTGAACCCAGGAGCTTTCTAAGTTTAGTAGAATGCTCTACTATTATTATTATATTTCTTCTTGCCAAATTGCCTTAGAATCTTCATTTTATATTTTACAATTGAATTGTGATAATACATCATATTAGCTTAAATTAACCGCCCGTTTCTTGATGACTTCTTTCATCTATGCCCATATTCATAAACACTCGTAAAAATTTTAACGTTTCGTTATAATTTTTATCCAATAAAAAGAGTCGACACTGACAGAAAAATCGAAATGTGACTTGTCACGTTTGATTCCATTTGTCAAAAATTTTAACGAGCCGTTTTGAAATTTAACGAGCGTTTATGAATATGGGCACTAGTCTTGTACTGACCCTAAGTCGCCTAAAGGCCTTATCACTCTAGAAGTAATATCTCTGACTAGTTACGCATTATCCATGATTTTGGTTTATATCGCTGACTTACTACAGTCTGATAGCTACAAGGAAGTCAACGATTCTGATGAAATGGAATCGGTTTCATTTCCTGTGACTATTTATCTCTAACTTTTTTATTGCGCAAGCACCTGTCTCTGAAGTACAAGAATGTAACTTTACGGAATTAAATATAACTGCAGAAACATTAGAAATTGGTGAGGTCCAAGATGGAATGGTCGATATTAGAACGTGATTTAATTATACATTATTTTTCAGTCGTTTTGATTCATTTTGCTAAAAATAATTTATCAAGTCAAACAAATTTAAAATATATATCATAACCAACTTCAAGAAGTAAAATCCGGTAAAAGTCAGAGAAGACGGTTGTTCGAATTTGCAGTGTGATAGATCGAGTTGATTATTATATATTATTAGTATTAATTATTATAAACTGTTTTTACCTTCCGTCACCTTTAGGTAAGGAAAGTATTGTCTTTGGTCAAAAGATTCGGTGGTGAGTTTTTGATGAATAAGCACGTTTTAGGGTCCCTAGAATACGATTTTACTATTTTTACGATGATGTCTGTATGTGTGTGTGTATGTATGTATGTGTGTCCGTGTGTGTGTGTGTGTGTGTGTGTGTGTGTGTGTGTGTGTGTGTGTGTGTGTGTGTGTGTGTGTGTGTGTGTGTGTGTGTGTGTGTGTGTGTGTGTGTGTGTGTGTGTGTGTGTGTGTGTGTGTGTGTGTGTGTGTGTGTGTGTGTGTGTGTGTGTGTGTGTGTGTGTGTGTGTGTGTGTGTGTGTGTGTGTGTGTGTGTGTGTGTGTGTGTGTGTGTGTGTGTGTGTGTGTGTGTGTGTGTGTGTGTGTGTGTGTGTGTGTGTGTGTGTGTGTGTGTGTGTGTGTGTGTGTGTGTGTGTGTGTGTGTGTGTGTGTGTGTGTGTGTGTGTGTGTGTGTGTGTGTGTGTGTGTGTGTGTGTGTGTGTGTGTGTGTGTGTGTGTGTGTGTGTGTGTGTGTGTGTGTGTGTGTGTGTGTGTGTGTGTGTGTGTGTGTGTGTGTGTGTGTGTGTGTGTGTGTGTGTGTGTGTGTGTGTGTGTGTGTGTGTGTGTGTGTGTGTGTGTGTGTGTGTGTGTGTGTGTGTGTGTGTGTGTGTGTGTGTGTGTGTGTGTGTGTGTGTGTGTGTGTGTGTGTGTGTGTGTGTGTGTGTGTGTGTGTGTGTGTGTGTGTGTGTGTGTGTGTGTGTGTGTGTGTGTGTGTGTGTGTGTGTGTGTGTGTGTGTGTGTGTGTGTGTGTGTGTGTGTGTGTGTGTGTGTGTGTGTGTGTGTGTGTGTGTGTGTGTGTGTGTGTGTGTGTGTGTGTGTGTGTGTGTGTGTGTGTGCGTGCGTGTGTGTGTGTGTGTGTGTGTGTGTGTGTGTGTGTGTGTGTGTGTGTGTGTGTGTGTGTGTGTGTGTGTGTGTGTGTGTGTGTGTGTGTGTGTGTGTGTGTGTGTGTGTGTGTGTGTGTGTGTGTGTGTGTGTGTGTGTGTGTGTGTGTGTGTGTGTGTGTGTGTGTGTGTGTGTGTGTGTGTGTGTGTGTGTGTGTGTGTGTGTGTGTGTGTGTGTGTGTGTGTGTGTGTGTGTGTAACAAAATTTTCGTCTACGATAGCTTCCATACTACAATTATAAAAATTCTAATTCTTTCGTATTTCTCTTCGTTACATCCATGCGAAGAGCTGATTAGATTTTGGTTAGAATTGAACAACCGGAAGTACCCTCATTTGAAGATTTTAACAGCTTTTCTTGAAAAAACTATGTTAAATATCATTTTTTCACATTTTATACCTAATATTAAATGGATATAGAATTAAAAAATTATAAAGAAATTAAATTTCATAAAGTAGCCATAGCTGTGGAAACAGCTACTACTTATATTAAGAAAATTTTGATTGAAAGATGTCAGTGTCAAGTGAAATTGACATAGTGTGTTTGTCTTATAATATTACTGGAAATAGGTATAGGATCTTTTGCTTTCTGTATGGAATATGTATAAAATACATACAACTGCTTTAAGGTAATGTACAAGAAATAATAATAATAATTCTTTTATTTCTGCAGATACATTACACTGTATATAGAAAACGTCACAAAATAATTTTCTGTATGAAATTTGCATAAAATACATGCAACTGCCGGAAGGTAATATACAAGAAATAGAATATTCAATTTAGCAAGGAACTTTCCGTATGAAATTTGTACAAAATACATAGAACTGACGGAAGGTAATGTTCTGGCCACATCAGATTTTTTATTTTATTGTAGTGCATTTCTATTCTCAATGTTAATGTTTTGATTGTTATTGTTATTATATTTCTATATACATTCACACACGGTCAATCACGAATATTTTTTTGTATAAATTAGTATTACTCTGTAATTTACTCTGTAATTGGGATCAGAAGATCTTGTTGAGTTAATAAAGATATTATTATTATACAAAATAAGTCAGCGAAACTAATCCAGATTTATTAATTTTTAACAATTTGCTAATTCCTGCTTCTACCAATTCTCAAAATGTGTTATTTTATGGGCTCTCAAAGATATCGTGAAGACAGGACTTACTTTTCAAGTTTGCCGTCGGTTGGAATCGAACCCGGGTTGTCTGTATCATAACCTAATGCTCATAATTACATGTCTCCTTATTTTTATTCATTTGTGCTCGTATCATGAATACCTGTCAGTTGAATAGGACTTGTAAATTTGCTGTATTTATTTTGAAATGACGTGTGTTAAGAATGACAGTTTCTCGACAGGCGTAACTATAACTAGAGTAGTATTATGGAGTAGGTAGGTACACCAGCAGTATGTTTACATGTGTGAAGCGAAATGAACAACTCTGTAGAACTCAAACACAGCTGACTCTGTACACACTCGTTTTGTTACATCAACACTGCCAGTGGAGCTACGATCAAATTCCGGCACTCGTACCCGGACTCCCTATTACACTTCCGCTCCGGACTTTCATTGTTATAAAAATTGATTATTATCAATGAAAGTGTTACTATTAAAACATTTAATATCACGACAAATGCCACATCAAACGATTTACGATACTATTTGTTTGAAAAGCAAAAGAACAGGATTATTAGAATATCGAAAAATTATATAATATTAGCATATGAACATTTGATTCGTGACTAAAATATCTAGTTAAATACTTTCTGCTTCTTATTTGAACTGAATATTTAGGAGACCATGCATATACTTTTATTTGCAGAATACAAATTTGAGTGGTAAGCAGTAGGGGAAGAGTTATACATTATTTTTCATCTTTATATACACTCAGTTAAATACTTTCTGCTTCTTATTTGAACTGAATATTTAGAAGACCATATACTTTTATTTGCAGAAAACAAATTTGAGTGACAAGCAGTAGGGCAGGGCCGCGCCGTGCGGGTGGGCAGCTTGTGCCCCGAACAAAGGCGCCTGACTTTGAGGGGCGCCGTTTCAAGACAGTAAAGTAAATAATAGTAAATTTTTATAAAATGATCTTATTCGTAAAGACAAAATTACTATAAAACTTACAAATTAACATGATAGAATGAACAATATATTTTTACCTCTCGCTAAGAGAGGTATTGTATTCATGCTAAAAATCATATATCCAGATTTTAATGAATAAGCACGTTTTAAAGTCCCTAGAATCCGATTATAACATTTTTACGATGATGTCCGTATGTGTGTGTGGATGTTGGATTCACTATATCTCAAATACTATAAGACTTAAGACATTTTTAACTACGGATTCCTCAATCTAGCAATAATGGGAAGAGTCTAGTCAGTTTTGGTAACAATTGGACAACCGGAAGTAGTAGTTACAAGAAAAAAATCATCTAAATATTATTTATCGAAAATTTATGTAAATACTTATATTAAAGAACGTTAAATTCTTTATTCGATAAATATAAATTCATTATTATATCTTTTATAGATTTAGAGATAAAGAAAGGCATATAAAATAGTTTGATGTAAAAAATCTCAGATCAAACTACTACAAGGCAAGAAATTCAAATGTTTGTAATTGTCACATAAATGTCACTGTCAAAAATATTTGTATGCCTCTGTCAAAAATATTTGTACATTATTATGAAGATTATGAAAATAAAAAAAAGTCAACAACGCAAAAGAATATATGTAAAAAAGAATATAAAAGGAATTTGCGAAAAAATGACGCATTTAAAGAAAAAGAAAAGGAAAGCAGAAAAAGAAAATTTCAGGATATTGAATATAAAGAAAATGTATGTATTGTACATAATTTATTTTAAAATATCCCATAGATTTTGCAAATATATGTGAGAATTATTTTGTAGTGAGACATGAATATATGTATTTGTATTTAAAAATATTTTTCGTTTTATGCGTACAACCAGGTAAAATATCTGGCGAGAGGTTATGTGTTGGCCACATCAGATTTTTACCTTCCGTCACCTTTAGGTAAGGAAGGTATTGTCTTTGGTCAAAAAATTCGGTGGTGAGTTTTTGATGAATAAGCACGTTTTAGGGTCCCTAGAATACGATTTTACTATTTTTACGATGATGTCTGTATGTGTGTGTGTGTGTGTGTGTGTGTGTGTGTGTGTGTGTGTGTGTGTGTGTGTGTGTGTGTGTGTGTGTGTGTGTGTGTGTGTGTGTGTGTATGTATGTATGTGTGTCCGTGTGTGTGTGTGTGTGTGTGTGTGTGTGTGTGTGTGTGTGTGTGTGTGTGTGTGTGTGTGTGTGTGTATGTAACAAAATTTTCGTCTGCGATAACTTCCATACTACAATTCTAAAAATTAAATTCTTTCGTATTTCTCTTCGTTACATCCATGCGAAGAGCTGATTAGATTTTGGTTAGAATTGGACAACCGGAAGTACCCTCATTTGAAGATTTTAACAGTTTTTCTTGAAAAAACTTTGTTAAATATCATTTTTTCACATTTAATGTTATTATAATTATTAAAGAATATTTTATTTTCTATACGATTTGATTGCATTTTATACCTAATATTAAATGGATATAGAGTTAAAAAATTATAAAGAAATTAAATTTCATAAAGTAGCCATAGCTGTGGAAACAGCTACTATATTAAGAAAATTTTGATTGAAAGATGTCAGTGTCAAGTGAAATTGACATAGTGTGTACGTCTTATAATTTTACTGGAAATAGGTATAGGATCTTTTGCTTTCTGCATGGAATTTGTATAAAATACATACAACTGCTTTAAGGTATATACACTGTATATAGAAAACGTCACAAAATAATAATTTTCTGTATGAAATTTGCATAAAATACATGCAACTACCGTACAAGAAATAGAATATTTAATTTAGCAAGGAACTTTCCGTGTGAAATTTGTACAAAATACATAGAACTGACGGAAGGTAATGTGCTGGCCACATCAGATTTTTTTTAATTTGTTTGCATTAGAGCTGTAGTTATAAGTAAAATAATTATCGTATCAATCGGTTCGTTATTCTACCATTGTTATATTGAAATAATAACTATGAAAATGTTGATTACAACAATGAATATATTGATCATAACTCAAGAATATTGATTACAAGAATGAATCGCACAATGAATCCAATATTTAAATACCTACTATCATTTTGCAAAGAATAAAATGCATATACAATTTTGAAATCTGTTGTAAAATTGTTGATTACAACAAACGATTTTGATTATAACCTACTGATTACAAGAATGAATCAAGGAAAATTTCATCAATATATTAAATCTAGCATTTTTGAAGAACAAAAAGTATAGTTTAAACTTTAATTTGCAAATTTTACATCATGAGGGAAAGGGGCGCTAAAATATAACATAGCGCCAAGGCGCCTTATACCCACGGAGCGAAGAGTAATACATTATTTTTCATCTTTATGTACACTCAGTTAAGTAAAACATAAAAAAGTAAATTGGTTAATATGAATCTAGCTTACTCTTCATCTGTCCTTTGATATTGTTAGGGCAGCATTTTGTATGTAATTGGTAAACAAACAAGTCAGTGATTTGCTGTGTGTGCTGATTCTGTATGCGAATGAGTGGTTTGTATAAATGCAAGCCGAGTACATTTCCCCGGTTTTATTTTCGTTGAGCACTCGTACTTGGGGTCAAACACATTTAGTTATCGATTCCTCTGCCTCTAAGTTGCCAGTCAGTATTCAGGAACTGTCCTCCGTTGCTTCATAAAAGAACAATTGTGCTCTGATTTTATTTTTATTTAAACAATGTCTTACTCTTGCTTTGTTAGCAAGAAGAAAACACTATCTGTAACAATTAGATCGCCAAGTGATAATACCGTATGTAACAAAACTTTTTTTCAAAACTTTTGTTACATATTTTCTGTTTAAAGTTTGTAGACAATGTTAAATTATTAAAACATATTGGTTGGACTTGCATTGTCTTTATTTTTTAAAATATTACAACGTTTCGACTGCTGCAAATCTACAGTCGTCGTCAGGTTACAAAGTAATTATAATAATAAAATTATAAAACATAAAATAAATAATAAATATATAAATTGTAAAATATAGACTTTGATAAAACTATTCAGTCAAATTTTGACGTCCTCTATTTGACATAATAATGTTTTCCACAGGTTACTAATTTCAACGCTAGGTTTATTTATTTTGTGTTTTATAATTTTATTATTATAATTATTTTGTAACCTGACGACGACTGTAGATTTGCAGCAGTCGAAACGTTGTAATATTTTAAAAAATAAAGACAATGCAAGTCCAACCAATATGTTTTAATATTTTGTTACATATGTTATACCAAAAATCTTTACTGTAATATAATGAAATATTTATATTGGTAAAAGACCCTATTATTTCCTAGTCCCGAAGTGTTTATATATTTATTGAAATCATCAGGCAAGAAGTAAAACTCTGATGTAAAATTCATGAAGTGCTTGGAAGAAGAGAATTTATTATGACTTTATAAAATTATGCCCTGAATTTGTAACGTGATATAAATGTACGACGCTCATTAATTTTGAATGCGCTTGGTAAATCAGAATATTAGCCACCGATAGGACTTTGTGATATTCTGTCACAGCAAAAGAGAAATAACGAGGGGACTACGACAACAAAGAGGAATTACACGAAAATGTAAAGAGACGTAACGGAAAATGTAAGTCGTGATACATATTATTAGATGGGAGGAAATTGTAGTTAGCCCAAAGTTATCGAGAGCAAAAAAATCAATTTTTACGTCTAAACTGGAATATGGACAGTTTCAGATTTGGTTCCGAATTCACTATTACATTGCGGAGCATAGGGAATAGTTTTGACATCTCTGATTGGCTGAAAGTAGAGACAAGAGATAAGTTTACCCAATGTAATTTCGGCTACTTCAGATTTGCGTTGTTGCCATTGCCATCTACTAAATGGCTTAAATGGAACAGATCATAGTCGTTCGTTACGTCGAGTTGTTAATCTAGCAACTGCATTTCTCCCGTTGTTAGTATTGAAAAAATCTGATGTGGCCAACACATTACCTTCCGTCAGTTCTATGTATTTTGTACAAATTTCATACAGAAAGTTCCTTGCTAAAGATTATATTTCTTGTACTTTACCTTCCGGCAGTTGCATGTATTTTATAGCAAAAGATTCTATATTTCCAGTGAAATTATAAGACAAACACACTATGTCAATTTCACTTGACACTGACATCTTTCAATCAAAATTTTCTTAATATAGTAGCTGTTTCCATAGCTATGGCTACTTTATGAAATTTAATTTCTTTATAATTTTTTAACTCTATTGGGATTTTCAAGTATCAAGAGATGGAGCTGATCGCATTAAACAATGGTACACTTTTTGTTGACATGTGTCAGCGTAGCATTTCTATCAATTGCATTTCTTTACTCTTCGTATTATTTTCTCATTTATTAGTATTTTTCATTTATAATTCAAGTATGTATAATAGAGTTTTTGTACTCATTTAGTAGTAGTTTCATGTAAATGTCAATTGTGTACCACTGTTTGTAGTTCTAATAGTCGCCGCTAGTTAGCGTTTTCTTATTTGAAAATCCCAATATCCATAATACTAAGTATAAAATGCAGTCAAATCGTATAGAGAATAAAATATTCTTTAATATTTATAATAACATCAAATGTGAAAAAATGATATTTAACATAGTTTTTTCAAGAAAAACTGTTATAATCTTCAAATGAGGGTACTTCCGGTTGTCCAATTCTTACCAAAATCTAATCAGCTCTTCACATGGATGTAACGAAGAGAAATACGAAAGAATTATAATTTTTAGAATTGTAGTATGGAAGTTATCGTAGACGAAAATTTTGTTACACACACATACACACACACACACACACACACACACACACACACACATACACACACACACACACACACACACACACACACACACACACACACAGACACACACACAGACACACACACACACACACACACACACAGACACACACACACACACACATACACACACACACACACACACACATACATACACACACACACACACACATACATACATACAGACATCATCGTAAAAATAGTAAAATCGTATTGTAGGGACCCTAAAACGTGCTTATTCATCAAAAACTCACCACCGAATTTTTTGACCAAAGACAATACCTTCCTTACCTAAAGGTGACGGAAGGTAAAAACGTTGGTAAATGGTTTTTCTGGAAAATTTTGTTATAGGAAATAAACTTTGATTGGAAATAGAGGGACGACAATATATACCTACTTGACCAATATTTATATACATTTTTTAGACAAGATTTATGCAAAGAAATTTGCGAGATGTTAGTAATCCATTCTCAGTATCGGGAAAAAATATTTACAAAAGTATTCAAACTGAGCAAGGTGTCGTTCATGATTTAATTCGTGAATTGGATGGTCTCATATGCTTCAAGCTTCAAGTCAGTATATGCTCGAAGGTCTCATGTCACAAGACGAAAGATTTACATTTATTCCAAACTAAAACCTCTAGACGCTGATGGTCATGCCTGGTAATGAGATTCTTAAAACTTCCAAATCGGTAGCATTCAACCATAGGAATTTAATAAACATGTATACTAACTTAACAGCAGAACTTCATCAGATTCTCCTAACACTTCATTTCTACGCGTGGTTATGGATCTTATAAAAAGATTACAGGGCAAAAATTGAATTTTCTGTGAAGGCAATCAACGATTTGCAAAGTGGCTAACAAGCAATTATCAGAAATAAAATGAAAAACTAGCTTTGTGATTTAATTAGTCCAAAATCATCATGATATCTACCATTAGAGAATATTGTTCCGCGGAACATCTTGCACTCCGAATATTCTTATCACTCATTATTAAAAACACAAACGTCAAACAAATCAAAATCTGTCACTTTACGTTGTCAATACAGGAGAAATATGTACAAATATTGAGAATCGACATGCTTGTTCACTCACTTGTTAATAACTTCTCTGCTATATTTAAAAAGCAGCCTAATTCTCTAAGCAAAATTGTTAAAATTAACAACCATTTTCAGTTGTTAATTTCAATGACAGTTGCTAAGTTCAAAATCCCAATTCACTAACATCAAGTTGCTAAAATTTAACAACTAGTCGTTACGTCGAGTTGTCAATCTAGCAACTGCATTTCTCTCGTTAGAATTAAATAAACGTTGGTAAATGGTTTTTCTTGAAAATTTTGTGTTAGGAAATAAACTTTTACTGGAAATAAAGGGACGACAGCAAATATAAACTATTTATAAACTAATATAAACCTACATGCCCAATAATTATATACATTTTTCAACAAGATTTTAGATTTATGCAAAGAAATTTGCGAGATGTAATCCATTCCCGATACTGATATCGGGAAAAAAAATATTTACAGAGATATTCAAACTGAGCAAGTGTCGTTTAATTCGTGAATTGGATGGTCTTATGCTTCAAGCATACAGAGTCAGTATATTCCCGAAGGTCTCGTGTTACTAGATGAAGGGTTTACATTTATTCCAAACTTAAATATTTTAATTCTTAATATTGAACAAATTTTCTCCCGAAAAGATCTAAAGTCAATTTTTTGAAATTTATTTTCATTTATCTTATACATTTAAATTTAAACAACCATTTCAACAATGTCAAATTTCTATTATGTTTATTACTAAAACTTCTAGACGATGGTGAAATTTCGAAATCGATCGCATCGAATTGAATAAACATGTATAGTAAACTGGAGAACTGCATGAGATTCTCCCAACACTTAATTTCTACGCCTAGCTATGGGTCTTATAAAGAGAGTACAGCGCAAAATTTCAATTTTTCAAGTCAATCAACTATTTGCAAAATTTCCAACTAGCAGTTATCAGAACTGAAATGCAAAACTAGCTTTGTTATTTAATTAGTCCAAAATTATCATGAAATCTATCATTAGAGAATATTGTTCCGCGGAACATCTTGCACCTCAAATTTTCTTATCACTCATTAATAAAAACTAAAACGTCAAACTAATCAAAATCTGTCACTTTAGGTTGTGAATATTGAGAATCGACATGCCTTTTAACTCACTTGTTAATAACTTCACTGCTGTATTTAACAACGATTGTTCAGAACGACCGTTTTTAACAATGTCGTTAATTATGTATTTATTGAATACCAATTGAATGACAGTTCTTACAAGAGTTGCTAAACTCTCAGTTGTTACCTAATGACTATGTTAACAACTATTTTAGTGAATTAGGCCGTATGACTGTTCACAACGACCATTTTTTGTCGTTAATTATGTATTTACTGAATACCAAATGAATGACAGTTGTTACAAGAGTTGCTAAACTCTCAGTTGTTACCTAATGACTATGTTAACAACTATCTTAGTGAATTAGGCCGATTATCTAGTATTGGCTCTTTTGCATACAATAATAAACTAAAATGTATTCTAATTAACAATTTAAATAAATCCCTCATTAATCTTCAGTCTCATTACATAAATAGCCGTCCTTAATTTCCAAGCTTGCCAATTCACAGGAAAGATTATTTACGACTCGTCGTTTCACGGGTTAAGCATGGCTAAGGTCTAAGGACTCTGGGGGTATATTGTAGGCCACGTACTCTAACGCTTGTAGGCGTAGGCGTTGCGCACGTGGTTCTGGCTCTATTTAAATCCCATTAGTTTCCCGAGTTGAGGAAACGCCAATGTCAGCCGGGAATGAAGCTGGCCGGATTGGTACGTGAGGAGCGTGAAACTCCAAGTGGTTCCTGGTGACTTTAACGGTGTTAACGGAAGGGGAAGCTCGTTGTGGCTATGAGGTTTATTTCACTTTTATTTGTTTCCTTTACGATAGGTTATAGTTGACAGTGTTGACACTGAACATTTCATGTTTTTCTCGTCACCTTTAGGTAAGGAAGGTATTGACTTTGGTCAAAAAATTCGGTGGTGAGTTTTTGATGAATAAGCACGTTTTAGAGTCCCTAGAATACGATTTTACTATTTTTACGATGATGTCTGTATGATTGTGTGTGTATGTATGTATGTATGTGTGTGTATGTATGTGTGTATATGTGTGTGTGTGTGTGTATGTGTGTGTGTGTGTGTGTGTGTGTGTGTGTGTGTGTGTGTGTGTCTGTGTGTGTCAAAATTTTCTAATGCGATAACTCTAACACAACATTTCTAAAAATTATAATTCTTTCGTATTCTTCTTCGTTACATCCATATGAAGACCTGATTTTGGTTATAATTGGTCAACCGGAATTAGCCTTATTTGAAGATTTTAACAGTTTTTCTTGAAAAAACGATGTTAAATATAATTTTTCACATTTAATGTTATTATAAATATTAAAGAACATTGTATTCTCTATACGATTTGACTGCATTTTATACTTCATATTAAATGGATATAGAGTTAAAAAATCTGATGTGGCCAGCACATTACTCGTACCTTCCGTCAATTCTATGTATTTTGTACAAATTTCATACTGAAAGTTCTTTGCTAAAAGTTATATTTCTTGTACTTTACCTTCCAGCAGTTGCATATATTTTATGCAAATTCCATACAGAAAATTTATAGCAAAAGATCCTATATTTCCAGTAAAATTATAAGAGAAACACACTATGTCAATTTCACTTGACACTGACATCTTTCAATCAAAATTTTCTTAATATAGTAGCTGTTTCCGTAGCTATGGCTACTTTATGAAATTTAATTTCTTTATAATTTTTACCTTCCTTCACCTTTAGGTAAGGAAGGTATTGTCTTTGGTCAAAAAATTCGATGATGAGTTTTTAATCAATAAGCACGTTTTAGGGTCCCTAGAATACGAATTTACTATTTTTACGATGATGTCTGTATGTGTGTGTGTGTGTGTGTGTGTGTGTGTGTGTGTGTGTGTGTGTGTGTGTGTGTGTGTGTGTGTGTGTGTGTGTGTGTGTGTGTGTGTGTGTGTGTGTGTGTGTGTGTGTGTGTGTGTGTGTGTGTGTATGTGTGTGTGGATGTGTGTGTGGATGTGTGTGTGTGTGGATGTGTGTGTGTGTGTAACAAAATTTTCGTCTGCGATAACTCTAATACTACAGTTACAAAAATTATAATTTTTCGTATACTTCTTCGTTACATCCATATGAAGAGCTGATTAGATTTTGGTTACAATTGGTCAACCGGAAGTACCATCATTTGAAAATTTTAACAGTTTTTCTTGAAAAAACTATGTTAAATATAATTTTTTCACATTTGATGTTATTATAAATATTAAAGAATATTTTATTCTCTATACGATTTGACTGCATTTTATACTTAATATTAAATGGATGTAGAGTTAAAAAATTATAAAGAAATTAAATTTCATAAAGTAGCCATAGCTATGGAAACAGCTACTATATTAAGAAAATTCTGATTGAAAGATGTCAGTGTCAAGTGAAATTGACATAGTGTGTTTGTCTTATAATTTTACTAAAAATATAGGATCTTTTGCTTTCTGTATGGAATTTGTATAAAATACATACAACTGCTTTAAGGTAATGTACAAGAAATAATAATAGTAAATCTTTTATATCTGCAGATACATTACACAGTATATAGAAAACGTAACAAAATAATAATTTTCTGTATGAAATTTGCATAAAATACATGTAACTGCCGGAAGGTAATGTACAAGAAATAGAATATTTAATTTAGCAAGGAACTTTCCGTATGAAATTTGTACAAAATACATACAACTGACGGAAGGTAATGTGCTGGCCACATCAGATTTTTTAACTCTATATCCATTTAATATTAAGTATAAAAAGTCAAATCGTATAGAGAATAAAATATTCTTTAATATTTATAATAACATTAAATGTGAAAAAATGATATTTAACACAGTTTTTTCAAGAAAATCTGTTAAAATCTTCAAATGAGGGTACTTCCGGTTGTCCAATTCTAACCAAAATCTAATCAGCTCTTCACATGGGTGTAACGAAGAGAAATACGAAAGAATTATAATTTTTAGAATTGTGGTATGGAAGTTATCGTAGACGAAAATTTTGTTACATACACACACACACACACGGACACACATACATACACATACAGACATCATCGTAAAAATAGTAAAATCGTATCCTATGGACCCTAAAACGTGCTTATTCATCAAAAACTCACCACCGAATTTTTTGACCAAAGACAATACCTTCCTTACCTAAAGGTGACGGAAGGTAAAAATGACAATGAAATTAAATTTCATAAATTAGCTAGCTATGCTAGAAACAGCTACTGTATTAAGAAAATTCTGATTGAAAGATGCCAGTGTCAATTGACATATTCGTAGTGTATTTGTGTTATAATTTTACTTGAAATATAGGGCACGAGCAAACACGTGACTCGAGCGTCCTTGATGTGCATGGAATCAGCTGATTTGTGTGCGCATGTCATTTTGACAACAACCATGTCACTTTGACAAGACCAATGTTTTAACTTATTTTGATTTTGAACTGCTAAAATGTTATTGTTATACAATTTTCAGGCAGCAAAATACATGAAATTAAAAATAATAACTGCTCAACAGTTCAAAATTTAAATAAGTCAAACCATTGGTTTTCTCAAAGTGACATTGTTCTTGTCAAAATGACATGCGCACACCAATCAGCTGATTCCAAGCACTTGAAGGTCGCTCGAGTCACGTGTCTGCTTGCGCCCTATAGGATCTTTTTGCTCGAAACTTTCTGTATGGAATTTGTATAAAATACATACAACTGTCGAAAGGTAATGTACATACAAGAAATTTAGAATCTTTTGCAAGGAATTTTCTGTTTGGATTTTATAGAAAATACATAGGCATTTACGAAAATTCTACCGGTAGATACCGCATCTACTGACTGTGTTCGAAAATTGTACAATATCTACCAGATCCAACTACCGGATTCATGAAGAATCTAATCTCAAAAAAAAGGTAGTGATGCAAAGCGGAAGAACGCGCGTTAAAAGTTTGTTAACTATATCAAATTTCTAACGTATTTCAAATTTTCAATTTTTTTTATAGGTTATGGATCTACCCTGTTTACCATTTGCGTTGTTAAAATATTTTTTCTGGTAGCTATAACCTGATCAACAGCGGTTTACCGGTAACAGTTTACCGGTAGAATTTTCGTAAATGCCTCTGACGGAAGGTAATGTGCTGACCACATCAGATTTTTTATTCTGGAACTGTGGTTCTTTAATTTAACTTCCTTTCCATTGGACCCATGGATTTCAGTTCGGACATTTCTTGGACATTGCATTATTTTTCACAAAAATCGTTCTTCAGTATTAAGAGGCTTATTTACCCCTATACTAAAATATGAAGCGAAAATTCAAATAAATTGTTCCTGTACTAGAACTATTAACATTTTAAAAAATTCAACACAATATAAACATACTTCCGTTATTAACTTGCATTTAAAAAAATAATGATTGAAATATATTAGTATTTGACCTTAATTTTATAGGCAGAGATGAGCAATGCCGTTTTTTCTATAAAATCAAAGTCAAATACTAATAGATTTAATGATTATTTTTTAAAATGCAATTTAATATCGGAAGTATGTTTGTATTATGTTTCATTTTTAAAAATGTTAATAGTTCTAGTACAGTAACAATTTATTTGAATTTTCGCTTCGTATTTTAGCAAGGGGGTAAATATTTCTCTTAATAGTAATGCGATTCTTTCAAGTATGAGTTCACTTGCTAACATCGATTGCTAATAATGCTAACAATAACCAAACTTTTTGTCTACTACCACAAATATTTTTCATTTCTTTTTTCCACCTTTTATTCTGTTTACCTCTGTAGAAATAATAAATGTATAAATTTAATATCTATGCATAAAATGCTGCTTTGTATCCTTCGTTTCCATTCTTCAGAAAGAAGCCGTGGAAAGTGAAAGTTTCAGCTCTTCCTCGGTTCCATTCGGAGTGACATACGTTGAGGGTTGCGTTGCCTGGTGCCCTCGGATACATTACTTCTGTTATGAATGATAAACAGACTCCGGTGTGAAATATTCGATATTCACAAGAGTGGAAATAATGCGCCTGCGTCGCAGCGGCTTTTAGGCTTCGCGGATCGCGGGCCAGCTCAACTCGCGATGCAGGGCTCACGGGATCAAGAAGAGGAAATTGAAACTTTCTATATTTCAGTCGCGTTCATCCCGGAATACTCACAACTAAACTAATAGACCGATACATAAAAATATCTTCAATGGACAGCCATCATATATCAAATAGAAGGTATAGTTGGAGGAAGCGTTCTATGAAACTCATTATTGAATCTGCCAATTGGCCGTTATAAAGCTTTATGGGACTTGCGGTTAGAGGCAGTGGCGGACCCAGGATTTGTTGTCAGCAGGGTATTAGGACCTTCAAAAGGCGCCAACATTTGCAAACCCCTAATTTTTTTCAGGCAAAATTGGAGTAAAAAATGTTCTTATGAATTTGCGAAAAATACACTTTAATAAAATTAAAACTGTTTTCGACTTATTTTCATTTTTGAAAAACTTTGCTGTGACCGTTAGAGATATCGCGTTCAATGCTTAACAGAGCTAAGTAGGAAAGTCGTTCTTCTCCTGTTTGATTCCGTAGGTAGTTTTTAATTAATTTAAGTCTACTAAAACTACGCTCCGCAGACGCACTAGTTACGGGTACAGTCAAAAATAATTTGTACAAAGTAAATAAATTAGGATAAATTTCATGCAATTGATTTGCTAATATAAGTGACACAATTCCATCAATTTTAATTTTTGATTCAGAATCATCAGAATTAATAAATTCAACAAAAAATTATTTAAAAGATTCAAATTCTTGAACAACATCACTTTCGCAAATTAAATAATTTTTGTAAAAAGAAGCTAACGTTGTGTTTTTCGTACTCTAAGTTTGAATAATTACTGGAGTTTTTAAAATTTATTGGATTTAACACGTCAAACATTTTTACTGTTTCCTGAAAATCTTTAAACCTGGATGCAAATTGCTGAATTATATTATCCAATATGACGTGGTAAATATTAATTTGAAAATTTTTAATGGGATTTTCAATAGGGTTATCTGCACACAATTCGTCATGAAATGTAGTACCGCTTTTAAAAACAGCATCTAGATTACACAAGCTACACATATCTTTTGCTTCGCTAAGATATAAAAATATTTGCAGTTTTTAAATTAATTGATTTACTTTGTAAATATATTTGTACGGCATGTAATTTTTCCAATAATGAAATCCACATTAATATCATTACATAAAATTCAAAAGTTTCAATGTAAGGTAAAATGCCTCGCCCCTCAGATATTGCTTTTGGAGTTAATGAAAGTTCCCCTTCAATGCATCGCATAACTGTCCTATGAATTGCAACAAGGTTTTCTTTAACAGCTATAACGCTTGCAAGTCTGCTGTACCAGCGCGTTTCAGAAAATCTTTTTACCTACAAGAATCTAGACATATTTTCACAAAGTTCTTCTTCCTTTTTCAAAATATTTAAACGCGGTAAACTCCCATTTATGAATACATAAATTGATTCTATTACCCCAAAAAAAGTATTAGCTTCAACACAACTTGCTGCAGCATCACATAACTAAAGAAAAGGCGCCGTTAGTTCATAATTTTTGTCAGGGGGGTAAAATCACCCTCGCACCCCCGCCTGGGTCCGCCACTGGTTAGAGGCTTCCTGGAGCCAGCTAGATTTTTCTGTCCTGGACCGTACCCGAAATTTGCGTTCAAGATGTTTCCTAATGGGCCCGTCCAACTTTTTTGAATTTTTTATATGTTACGAAGAATTTAAAAATATAAATTCCGTATTTTTTGTTTTCTTGAAATTACGCTTAATAACGCCTAAAATAATTATTAAAGTTTTGGCGCGAAAGGTCTGACGTTAGCGACACTGCGTCATAAGTACAGAGAACCGACATACGTTACCATTAATATGACAATATACAATAAGTGTTGCATGAATAAAAATACGTATCCATTACAAATTATGATCAAAAATCTTTAGAGCTAATGGTAATACAGTAAGCCAGATAGTTTTTATATCATTTCAAAATATATATTTGTTTGATTTACTTACATGAATAGGTATAGATGTAGTGTTAAAAAATGTTAATGTATGTAAAACTTCGATAGTACATATTATACATAAATAAAAATGTGACTTTAAGACTTTCTTTAGTATAACATTGAAATTTTCATACTCACCAGGTGCCATTATTATAATTAAAATAGTATTTAAACTATTTTCTACTTATAATTAAATACAACAAAGACAGAATTGATTACAATAATCAAAACATAATTCATAATAAAAAGTAATCCAACATTTGCATTACTATTTACTAAATGATTACAACAATGACAAGTATTGAGATTACAATAATTATAATATAAATTTATATAGTAAGTAAATGTTCTTTTAATAAAAGAAATATTAAATAGTGTTTGTTAGAGAATGTGTAAAGCCAATCGCGAATATTAGAGCTAAATATGCATGGTCCACTTTATAGTGACCTTTTCACAGAAACTGGACTACTGTAATGACGCTGACGTCACAACATGGCGACCATTTTACGCTAAAATCTTTAATTACATTATTATAGGTATAAAAATACAAAATATATAGCAATTTTTATTTCGTTTTCATTTATTTATGTTCAAAATTCATATGCGACATGTAATTTTTTAAAAGCCGAAGATTTGGACGGCACTATGTACTTTTAAATTTGTATTAAAATAATAATGCGTTTTTGAAAATTTGTTGTAATTTCTGTTTAAAATATATTGTTTTTTATTGCTACCGTTTTTATTACTTTCTTGCGTTATTTATACAGGCTGTCTCACAACTCGCGCCCCAGAGCGAATGAGGAAACAAGAGACTGCACTCGGATGTGTAATTTCGAAGAAAAAAAAATCTAGCTTAAAAGATATTCGAGAAAAGACGTCTTAAAATTGACCAATCAGAGACCTACACCTTTAACGTGTGTTTGCCGTAATTTTACGTTACTAGGGTTTTATACAAATCAAATCTTCTTTAAAATGTTTGGGCGACTGTAGTTTTCGAAAAATGTCAATGTCAAATTAAATTTGACAAGGTGAATAAAAAACGCCAAATTCTTACCATGTATTCAGCCACTGATTACTTAGAAATGATTATGATTTTCGGAGAATGTGGACGTAACGCCAGAGAGGCAGCACGAGTCTATTCGGAACGTTTTCCGGATAGAAATCTTGTGGATCATAAAGTGATATTGAGAGCCATCGCAAGAACGCATGAGACCGGTCAAGTTATGCCAGATCGAAAAGAAATCTGGTGGCGCCAGAAGTATCAGAGAAGTTGCGGGCCAATTAGGTATTTCCAGGGCTTCGGTACATCGAATTTTGAAAAATAATCGGCAACACCCGTATCATTACACTCGTGTACAGCATCTACGTTGCACTGTACGATATAAATGATGATCTCGGATGACATCTTCGCTAATCTAAATTTGTTGACAGTGAAAAGTCAACTCTAAAGTGTCAAAATTACAGTAAGTCAAACAAATTTTGTAACTCACTAGTAGTATTTTTAAAATCTAGCAACCAGGTTTATTTTGTAATAATAGCCGTGTTCCTTCGGGCTGTGATTCGTGATCTAAATGATAAAAGTGATAATGATTAAGAAGAATAATGTTTTTACATTTCCTATTCGTTATCCCCACTTTCTCATTTTGTGATCACTAGACAACATTCTCCCTTCCCTTCAGAATCAACCTTTTTGAGTGATTCACATGGATTCAGTTCAGAATAAATTGAAAATATACTATTTCGAGCGTAGAAATTTACGAATGTGGGGTTTGTGGCAACAAGGGAAATAAGATTTTTCTACAAAAGCGTGTAATGAACCACATAAAGATTTGTTTGAAATAAACATACTTCATATTCCTTACCAAGAACATTATTTTTTACTTCAATATAACCCATTTTTAATTCTGAATATAACACTAGACAGTTGATTATTTTTTTATAAAATAAAGCAGGATAGTTTGCATTAGTCTGCATATGACATTGACATTTGACACTAGATTGTGTTGTTTTCTTGCTATAATTTTTAAAACCTGTTTCAAAAGGATCACGATTAAATTAATCAGGATTCACAAAAACACAATCACAACCCGAAGGAACACGGCTAATATCATCACACCTCAAGATATCCTTCCGGGATTGGTGGATTAAAAAGTCTTGTAACTCCGTTATGCAAGCAGCCGCAAATTATTTTCTTCTATTTGTTGGTAACCTATTATCGTCGGCAAGTGTCAGTTTCGTCTAAAGCGCGAGTTGTGAGACTTCCTGTAGATCGGTAAATTGTGATGAAAAGTTAATTTGAGATACACAACTTTGACAATCTATGTCGCAATTTATCTGGAACGTTGCAGTACCATATAATAACAAGTATCCATAGTAATACATTAATAACAATATAGTAAATGTTGCGTCTTAGCTGAAACTCACAGTAAGGATATATGTCTTGAAATATTTTTACTCTTTATCTGAACACAAATCCGTTATTTTATTATAAAACTTTCATCGAATGGAAGAAATAAAAATCTTATTTAATATCTCGTGAACTGCAGTTGCTATATTGTGTTTAGTTTTATTGACTGACGTATAACTTTTATTGGACTTCAAATTGACAATGTACGAGTACAATAAGAAATACTGAGTGAAAATAACTGTCTTTTTCAATGATTTTCTTTTCACAATATAAACGCTACTTATCAAAACATTTATTACCTACTCTGAAACGACAAATATCATTCTGAATTTAAATTGGTTAAATTATACTTACAAGGAAAAAGTAAAATAAAAAGTAGACTGCATAAATCTACCTTAATACCATTAAATCGTTATTAGGTAACCCTAAACATAAAGTAGATACTAACAAAAAATCCGGTATTTATAAAATTAGTTGTAATGATTGTAATAAAGTTTACATCGGTCAAACTAAAAGACAAATTGACACTCGGTTTAAAGAACATTTTTATCATCTAAAAAGCGGTAATCCAGAAAAATCTAGCGTAGCTCAACATATGTTCATTAATATTCACAAAGTTAACAATTCTATTAAACTTTTAAAACATATTAATAATGATAGATATTTAGATGCATACGAGAGTTTAATAATAAATAAATATAAAAATAATTTAATGAACGCAGATCTCGGTCCCATACCAAACTAAAAACTCTTCGATTTAATACAAAGTTAAATTTTAATGGAAGATTTAAAATTTAATGACTCATTATTATTGGACGAAATTTATCTTAGTTTATAAATAATCATTCGCCTGTGACTCCCGTCCCTATATAATCCCAGTTCTCTCCCTTGTTTTTCAGAGTTGTTAGGACCTCTGGCATAGTTGACATGTTGAGTAATCTTGACTGCTCTGTTTAACTTTCCCTTGTTATACTACTGATGATGAGAACTTAGTTCTCTAAATACGTATTTAGTTTTTATTAAAATTAATTTTAAAGTGAAAGGAGTAATTATAAATCTTTAAAGAATTTTAACTCAAAAACTAGAAGATTTAGAAAAAATGTATTAAAAATATTATTGCTCTCGATGAATTACATTGTGGGTTAAATTTAATGTACTTATTTCATTTGCACCGTGTATATTTTTATAATAATAAAATAACAGTAGTATCTTATTCACCCTTATAAAAACTAAATAAACGACACTACTGAATTTGAGATAATGGGCGGAGCTAAGATCTTAATTCATACAATTCGTAAATGACCTTTATCGGGCATCATTAAAAAACTTTACCGGTTTCAGGATATTATTCCATTGTTTACATTTACAAAAGTAGGCTGGTAACTAAGTAATAACTGTATCTGTACGGTAATATTATTACCATACTGACTTGTCAACAACGGTCTACAAAATGAAAATAAAATAAAATGAAAATATAATGCTCTTCATTAATACATACAGACAACGTTAGCCTATCGTTCTAAATACGGTCTACTTTATTCTAAAGTAATAAAAATGAGGAATAAAGCACATACTTTGAAAATTTGTCTTATTGACATATGTGTCAAAATAATTGTTCTGTTAACCATAGCAATCTGAAAGTAGCATTAATGAGAGAATTTCAAAAAATGATATTTATCAATAATGTCCTAATTTTCTGAACCCGATAAACTATTGAACAAACCACGGATGTTATTAATCATAACAAGCCTTAGATGTCTTAAAATCCTCGCTCTATGAGCTCGGATTTCAAACCGACATCTTCGGCAGTTATGATATACATAACATTCCTAGGTATGTTAATAGCTATTACTGTACCTACATTGTTTTTTACCTTCCGTCACCTTTAGGTAAGGAAGGTATTGTCTTTGGTCAAAAAATTCGGTGGTGAGTTTTTGATGAATAAGCACGTTTTAGGGTCCCTAGAATACGATTTTACTATTTTTACGATGATGTCTGTATGTGTGTGTGTGTGTGTGTGTGTGTGTGTGTGTGTGTGTGTGTGTGTGTGTGTGTGTGTGTGTGTGTGTGTGTGTGTGTGTGTGTGTGTGTGTGTGTGTATGTGTGTGTGTGTGTGTATGTGTGTGTGTGTGTGTGTATGTGTGTGTGTGTGTGTGTGTGTGTGTGTGTGTGTGTGTCTGTGTGTGACATTTTTTTCTAATGCGATAACTCTAATACTACAATTCCAAAAATTATAATTCTTTCGTATTCCTCTTCGTTACATCCATGTGAAGAGCTGATTAGATTTTGGTTACAATTGGTCAACCGGAAGTACCATTATTTGAAGATTTTAACAGTTTTTCTTGAAAAAACTATGTTAAATATTATTTTTTCACATTTAATGTTATTATAAATATTAAAGAATTATTTATTCTCTATACGATTTGTATGCATTTTATACTTCATATTAAATGGACATAGAGTTAAAAAATTATAAAGAAATTAAATATCATATATATTAGTCAGCTTTGCTATAACTCTGGAAACAGCTGCTACATTAAGAAAATTCTGATTGAAAGGTGTCAGTGTCAAGTGCAGTTGACAGTATGTTTATGTTATAATTTTACTGGAAATATAGGATCTTTTGTTAGAAACTTTCTGTATGGAATTTGTGTAAAATACATACAACTGCCTTAAGGTAATGTACAAGAAATATAATCTTTTGCAAGGAACTTTCTGTATGACATTTATACAAAATACATAGAACTGACGGAAGGTAATGTGCTGGCCACATCAGATTTTTTTATAATTGTACAGATATACCCTTATTTTAAGTATAATATCCATGTTAGTACAAGACTTTAGCAAAGTTACAATGAGAACATTGATACATTGGTTTATTATCGCCCCAGATGCAAAACAATGTCAATTCTCCCTGTAGCGTGGTAAATGAATTTTACACTAGTATAAATAACAATCACAAACCGTAGATAACATCCAGAGCTCTGGTGAACTAATATTCCAGTTATGAAACTACTCGTAGTAACTAAATCAACAGCAAAGGCACTAAAACTATGAGCGCCTTGCCTAGAGCAGAAATAACACAGTACGACGCAAATGATCGCGCCGCCATCAATTATTATTAGCCGCCTTAGAAACGGTTAGAGCCGGGGCTACAGCATAGCATTGCCCTATGACCTAGCGACATGCCAATTCGCTCGTAAATAACAGAACTCCGTGCTGATATCAATGGATTCATTACGAAATTGTGTTCCCGCAATCTATATCAGTATTTTATCTTCTGAGCACTTAACAAATTACTTACAGCCCTGCAATAAATTACTGCCATATTTGGCGCGATTCGCAACTGAGCATGCGCGTTGGGATAGTTCTCGCTACGCTTTATTAATGGGCTCGGAAGACTGGCTGGTTTAAAACAATTGTATTAGAGGTCGCCTGGTATGACACAATTGAATGCCGGGTAATGCGCTGGATTACCCTCTGATAAATTACTCCTGAATGACGTGTAATTCTAGAAAAATGATGTTCAATTACTGTCACCCTTCATTGTTACAACGATCTAGGTGCTCTATATGCACTAATACATGTTTAAGCCTAACTATCAATTTATCAAAGGATTTTTATCACACTATTGCATGGGATCTCATCATTTGCGTCTTTGTTTCAAAAAACAATGTAAGCATGAGTGTCTGGTCGCGAATCTGGGGAACCGGGTTCGACCCCGACCGACGCATAAAAATATTTCGAATTTAACACGTTAACTGCGGAACAAAAATAAGGTAGTATTGCGTTACTGACGATACATATCGCCGGCGATACATAGTTTGTTTTTATTGTGGTGCGATACATATCTCCGGGGATATGTACTAGATGTTGACTTTAGTCCCATCTTGTGTACGGATAAGTAACATTGTAGCTGTTTTCAAGTATCTATCTTTTAGGTTTATATCTGAACTTATTTAGACTCCAACCGTACATACCTACAGGGACTAGAACTGCACATATTTAATTTAAATTGAATACATGGAAGATAAAGTTATGTATACAGGGAGCCTCACAACTCGCGCCCCAGACGAAACTGCACTTGCCGACGACAATAGGTTGCCAAGAAATAGAAGAAAATAATTTGCGGCTGCTTGGATAACGGAGTTACAAGACTTTTTATTCCACAAATCCCGGAAGGATATCTTGAGGTGTGATAATATTATTACAAAATAAAACTAGTTGCTAGGTTTTAAAAATACTACTAGTGAGTTACAAATTTTTTTTGACTTACTGTAATTTTGACACTTTAGAGTTGACTTTTCACTGTCAATAAATTTAGGTTAGCGAAGGTGTCATCCGAGATCATCATTTATATCGTACAGTGCAACGTTCCGAATCGACTCGTGCTGCCTCTCTGGTGTTACGTCCACATTCTCCGAAAATTATAACCATTTCTAAGCAATCAGCGGCTGAATACATGGTAAGAATCTGCCTTTATTTATTCACCTTGTCAAATTTAATTTGACACTGACATTTTTTAAAAACTACAGTCGCCCACACATTTTAAAGAAGATTTGATTTGTATAAAACCCTAGTAACGTAAAATTACAGCAAACACACGTTAAAGATGTAGGTCTCTGATTGGTCAATTTTAAGACGTCTTTTCTCGAATATCGTTTAAGCTAGATTTTTTTTTCTTCGCAATTACACATCCGAGTGCCGTCTCGTGTTTCCTCATTCGCTCTGGGGCGCGAGTTGTGAGACTGCCTGTATAAGAATTTTAATAGGGGACAACAGCTCAATCGAGTTAAGAGAAATTAGTAAAAAGTAATGAAAGTAGATGCTTAATAATGATAAAAAAAAATACGAGCTGTTAAAACCATAGCAACATGTATACAGATTTATTTATTCATTATTTCGCTTCGCCATATGTTTCCAAAGACTATTTCGATCAAATAGTTTAATGTATTGTGTTGTAAGTTCCAATTTATTTTTTTTAAATTATTTACGAAACAGTATATCATAAAACATTGTACAATGCTCAACCGTTACCCGAAATTTACGTGCTCGCACGGATAACAAGCTCGCGTCTCTCGCTCGTTAGGTACCGTGCACGCCCTTAAAGTTCTGAGTAACGGTCTTGCAATATAAATTACTATTAAAATTAACTTTACAAACAGAACTTGTCAATGTCAATAATGTCAATATGCACATGCATTCATTAATTGAAACTAAATTTATAATTTTTCTATGGCTTCAATGAAACAAATGTAGAACGTGGTTAATAATTTTGAATATAAAATACGCTTTACTCGCATTATTAAATTTTTTTGCAAATGGTTAATTTTAATATTAATTACTTTTGATTTGTGATCAATAAATATAAATATATTTTCCAACGCTAATGAGAAATATTGAGTAAATTTTCAGTTAATTAATTCATGTGATGTAAATGTGATTCATTACCAGATAATTAAAATGAAATTTTAGATATCAAATATCATTTGATTTAAATTCACTGAATGTAATTAATTTACTATTTACCCTTGTTGATATGCACAATATGTACGTCTCATTTATGCACGCATTTATTAAAAATTGAATAATATGCATGTACTGTAACGTTTTTATTTAAAAATCAAATTATCCGTTTAACTCCCGTGGTGCCTTCAACGTTTAATATCCGACTATAATTTTTTATATTCTAAGGATTACGGATCAGAATTTTTTAAATATAATTTACGAAGTAGGCTCTGAAAGCTATTGCATGTTTTTTACCTCCCGCTACCCTTTGTAAGGGAGGTATAGGGATCGTGCTAAAAATCGTATATCGAGATTTTGGTAAATGACCACGTTTCAAGGTCCCTAGAATCCAATTTGAACATTTTCACGATGATGTCTGTGTGTATGTGTGGATCCTTCATTCTAACGCAAATACTATCATTCAGAAAATTTTGAAACCTTGTATTTCGAACTTTTTCTGTAATGGAAAGAGCCCATTCGATTTTGGTGAAAATTGGATATCCGAAAATGGCACTTTACTAGAAGCTCAAAATAGTTTTTCTTCGAAAAATACATTTAAATGTTATTTTATCGAGATTAATGTTATTATAAAAATTAAATATTATTAAATTTTCTATAGATTTGTATTAATACTTTTTCTATTTATTTTATGGATTACGTATCAAATTTTTTTAAAAAAAATTTACGAAGTAGGCTCTGAAAGCTATTGCATGTTTTTTACCTCCCCCTACCCTTTGTAAGGGAGGTATAGGGATCGTGCTAAAAATCGCATATCGAGATTTTGGTAAATGACCACGTTTCAAGGTCCCTTTTTTAACATTTCACGATGATGTCTGTGTGTATGTGTGGATCCTCCACTCTAACTCAAATACTATCATTCAGAAAATTTTGAAACCTTCTATTTCGATTTTTTTCTGTAATGATAAGAGCCCATTAGATTTTGGTCAAAATCGGATAACCGGAAATGGCACTTTACTATAAACTCAAAATAGTTTTTCTTCGAAAAATACCTTTAAATGTTATTTTTTCGAGATTAATGTTATTATAAAAATGAAAGATTATTAAATGTTCTATAGATTTGCATTAATACTTTTTCTATTTATTTTATGGATAAATTTATAAAATTATCTATAATTTAAATCCCAGAGCCTACGCTTTAAACAAATAAAACGCAGTTATTAAAATGTATGTAACTGACAGATAAATGTCACTATCAAAGAACTAATCATTTCAAAATAATATTAGTAACGTTTTAAACGAAAAGAGTAAATAGAACAATAGAAAAGGAATTCAATACAGTTTCCAACATAAGTAAATATGTAGGTATGTATTTGGATTAATAAAAATTAACAATTCACAAAAATGTTAAGCTAATCCTCATATTGGATTAGTGAATTCTATTCTATCCCGGTATTTAAAATTTAATCTTCATTTTATTATAGCTCCGTTGTCTAATGGTTAGATCAGCGCCTCATGTCATGAGTGCCCTCGGGGCTCTGGGTTCGAATCCCACTAATACATGGATGTGTGTGAATGTGAACCCACTCTGTAATTGGGATGTAATCCTGTTGAGGGGTTTATAAAAAGGTAGTTACTTGGATTAGATTAGACTATATTTTAAATTTTAAGAAATAAACTGTCAAAATTAGAGTAAAATTCGCTAATCCAAAAATAAGAATTAACTTAATCTTTTTTGACACGGGCTGCAAATGGCGGGAGATATTGTGTTGGCCATATCAGATTTATTTAGACTTTATCCCAGTATCAATATTAATTTCTTGGCATTACCATAGCAACAAATCATAATGCCCAAGTAAATTCAGTCTCATTAATGAACATTATGAGCCATTCCCAAAATCGAAGTCTGCTGAAATCATTGATCTTTTTGCACATGAAATGGATACAACTGTTGCTTTATTTAAAATTGTCATATGTGACACTTCGTATTGTGATAAAGATGTACAAGATTAACAAATGTGCGAATATTAGGAACAGTATGATTTGGAAACGCTCCGTCTAAATGCGTTGGCAACTTTATAATACTGTCTTTATATCAACCACAAATTAAAATGTAGTAAAGATACGAATAAATAAATAAACCATAGGTAAGTAATTACAATATCTGTGTACTCGCTATTTGTAAACGTAAGCATTTTGACAGAATTTTACCTGATAAACAAGTTTATTACTAATGCCAAAATATAATTGCAACAACTGACAAATCTGTCAATTGCTAAAAAAAAAATTCATAGCTATTGCTACTGCATTCAATTATTAGAAAAATACGTGGAACGACTCGTCAATTTACGGGGTGGTAAAAATGCTAAAAAAATATGCGATTTCGAGAAAAAGTTAATAAGAAATATTGTTGCTCCCGCCGAGTTACATTACTGGTTAAATTTAATGCACATTTCATTTACACCCTGTATAATTGCCTTGAAAGCAAGGTTGTTATTAATAATATATCAGTCGGACATTAAAGAATCTTCAAACATTCATTGCATCCGGGGGTCATTTTGTTTGTTTGTTTCTCCTTTCTGACATCGAGAGTATATTTTTACCTTCCGTCACCTTCAGGTAAGGAAGGTATCTATTGTCTTTGGTCAAAAAATTCGATGGTGAGTTTTTGATGAATAAGCACGTTTTATGGTCCCTAGAATACGATTTTACTATTTTTACGATGATGTATGTGTGTATGTGTGTGTGTGTGTGTGTGTGTGTGTGTGTGTGTGTGTGTGTGTTTGTGTGTGTGTGTGTGTGTGTATGTGTGTGTGTGTGTGTGTGTGTGTGTGTGTCTGTGTCTGTGTCTGTGTCTGTGTCTGTGTCTGTGTCTGTGTCTGTGTCTGTGTCTGTGTCTGTGTCTGTGTCTGTGTCTGTGTCTGTGTCTGTGTCTGTGTCTGTGTCTGTGTCTGTGTCTGTGTCTGTGTCTGTGTCTGTGTCTGTGTCTGTGTCTGTGTCTGTGTCTGTGTCTGTGTCTGTGTCTGTGTCTGTGTGTGTGTGTGTGTGTGTGTGTGTGTGTGTGTGTGTGTGTGTGTGTGTGTGTGTGTCTGTAATTCTTTCGTATTCCTCTTCGTTGCATCCATATAAAGAGCGGATTAGATTTTGGTTATAATTGGTCAACCGGAAGTACCCTCATTTGCAGATTTTAACAGTTTTTCTTGAAAAAACGATGTTAAATATCATTTTTTCACATTTAATGTTATTATAAATATTAAAGAACATTGTATTCTCTATCCGATTTGACTACATTTTATACTTCATATTAAATGGATATAGAGTTATAAAATTATAAAGAAATTAAATTTCATAAATTAGCCAGCTATGCTAGAAACAGCTACTATATTAAGAAAATTCAGATTGAAACATGTCAGTGTCAAGTGTAATGACATATTCGTAGTAGGTATATTTGTGTTAGGATCTTTTTGCTCGAAATTTTCTGTATGAAATTTGTATAAAATACATACAACTGTCGAAAGGTAATGTACATACAAGAAATTTATAATCTTTTGCAAGGAACTTTCTGTATGGATTTTATAGAAAATACATACGCATTTACGAAAATTCTACCGGTAGATACCGCATCTACCGACTTTGTTCGAAAACACAAGTGGTAAAAAGTTACCGTGTTCGAAAATTGTTCAATATCTAGCAAAATCCATCTACCCCACTCAAGAAGAATCTAATCTCAAAAAAAGGTAGTGATGCAAAGCGAAGCGTGCGCGGTAAAAGTGGAAATGTGTTCAAAGTAGGACTCTGCTCATTTTGTTAACTACGTCAAATTTGTAACCTGTTTTAAATTTTTAAATTTTTTCGTAGATTATGGATCCAACCTGTTTACCACTTACGTTCTTAAAATATCGATTCCGGTAGCTATAAACTGATAAAAGCTGTTTACCGGTAGAATTTTCGTAAATACCTCATATAAATGACGGAAGGTAATGTGCTGGCCACATCAGATTTTTTTATTTTGGTTATGAATGTCGCTTGAAGTGTAAGATGAGATTTGTGAAAATATATTTTAAAGTGTTCGTACTTTGTATCTCATTTGAATAGAAGACACAAGAAAGTAGCAGGTGAGAGTGTAGGTTTTTTTTCTCAAGGTGTATGCTTAGGGAAGTAACATCTGAAACTGTGCTACGTCAGCGCCATCTGCGAGCTGGCGGAACTTTTAATTTCCTACGTATCTTGTCAAGTTGTCAAGGCAATCCCTTGTTATAGCGTGGCCGCATAAGGCCAAGAGAAGAGACGAAAGCACCAACACACTTATATTAAATATACATCAGGAAGAATACGGTAGTACGTAGCTTCTTTAATGCAATATGCTGTCCTGATTTACATCAAAGTGTTCTTGATGTAAGCAACGGAAGCACGTAATGTAATGTAACTTGCATGCGCAACGCAAATTCGCGTCTCAAAGTAAGTATTATGTTTGAACACGGATGAGACAGGCAATTTGGATTTGCAATTTCGAGCGCCTAGATCCAATAATAGCTAAATCCAGTACGTTTGGAAATATGAAAGGCTTTACTCGTCATAAAGATTTGCGAGATCGTTTGAATTGTAAAGAGAAATTAGATTAAATCATTCCTCGATTGTAGCCGTTTGAGGATTATCATGATAACATGTTATTTATTAAATTGAAAATTTTTAGCAAAGTACATACTTACTGCTTTCAACAAAATTATTCGCTTGTAGATTTTACATATCTAGGCCCGGTATTTTAATTTCTGGTTAAACTTTTTGTTAATTTAACCGTAAGTTAAAACGAAAAATATTGCATCGAAAAATTGACACGTGTAATTGCCAGTACCTACTTATGCTATAATAATGATATTATATTTTTCATTTTAACTGACAGTTTAACTAGAGATGAAATTTACAAATCATATAAAAAATATATCACATCACTATACAACTTTAAACCAAGACATGAACCATAGTTAGAGATTTAAGGTTTTAATTTTCTCTTTTTAGGAATAAGAATGAAATATTCTAGCACAATTATTATTTACTATATTATTCATGGATAATTTATTTGGGATTAGAATAATTATTTGAGATCCAACCCAAATATTTAAATCGTAGAAATGGGCATTAGGATCCAGGAGAAATTTATTTAAACGACGAAAGAATTGTGAAATTCATGGACCTCGCTGGGATTCGAACCCGACTAGCGATTGGGAGGCTCTGGGTTCGAATTTCAGCGAGGTTCATGAATTTTTTCTTCGTTTAAATAAATTTCTGCTGGATTCTAAAGCCCATTTCTACGATTTAAATATTTGCATTAAGTAAAATGTCTGTATAAAAAAATATATTTCACTGTCACCAACCAACTTTTCTACCAAAAAAATTCCTTTTTGTGCAACCGGACGCGAAATAAGCATTTGGCAGCCGCAATACAGGCCGCGAAATTCAATTTCGCGACCGTTGTCATGGTAACGGCCGCGAAATGAATTACGCGGCCGTTGTCATGGTAGCGGCCGCGAAATTAGGTAAACAACCACTTTGACACTTGAGAATTGCATGGTTTTGTTTATCAAATGTTAATCCCATAGCCACCTTGAAAGCTAACTTTCTATTTACATTGAAACTGTTTAAAATTAATAAAATTTGTAATTACATATTTTTTACGGTTGCACAAAAAATATTGTGTACACCTTGTCCGCGAAATACTTTAGCGCCCTCGAGATTGTCTTGCCTCGGCCGCAAGCGACCTCGGCGACAATTTTTCTCTCAGTACGCTAAAGAATGATTTCGCGGCCTTGATATGCAAATAACTATTAATAGAAATTCTCAACTATTTTTGTAAAGAAAAATAATATAAATGAAAGCCGAAACAAACAAGCCCAGCACTCGTTTCAGAATAATTTGCCTTCTGCAAGTAACTTATGTTTTAATAAACTATTCTCGTTTAGAGTCAGCTGGAGTGTGACAGAACTAGTACGCCATTCCGCCGATTTCATAGGAAATCCTAGATTTAATAACCGTCTCATTTTCACAAAACTTGGCAAAGTAGAAATTACTTACGTAGGCATCTAAACATTAATTATTTTTGTGATATATTTGCAAACTAAAATATATGAATAATTTTTGTAATTTATAACATTTTTGTCTATTTTTCTTATCAACATTTATGTATATTGAAAAATGTTTGGAGAAATTATTAATAAAACAGAATAATAATTAAATTTTTATTTTTACAGAATATATAAATAAAACAATTATAGAAATGAGCAAGAAGAAAAAAAATATAAATGGTAAAATATAAAATAAGAAACTAAATTATCTGATTGTGTCATTTTTATTAACCTAGAATATTAAAACCTTACGTTATTACTACAGACCAAGAGGCACTCTCAAATCTTTAAATTATAACCGGTCTTCAAGATATTGCATAATGGAGAAAAGTAGGCATAGACAAATATGCTTTCCTATTCAACTGATAAGTAAAGGCTGTTTTTTTTTTTTTTTTACCTTAGCATTATAACTTTGGATTAATAATTCAGCTTGCTGCCTTGCAGTTCACTTGTTTTTAGATTCTGCAATTATTCTTGACAAAATTTTGGGCAAGCACTAATTTGTAAAAATGTAGTTCATTTTATTAATTCGACTAGCATTTATATTATATTGTAACTAAAATATTTTGCTGAGGATGGACAAATTAATGTCCGAAACGTCCTATTGACACAATAAACGACGTATGTTTTAAATAACGACGGAACTTATGGCGTACTTTCTTAACCCCAAACTTCAAGGTTGTTCCCAAATTTCCTATTTCAACCGTAACCTTAACCTTAGCATTATACCGTAACCCTAGATACGGCAATTTTAATTTTTTTAATGTATAATGCTAATGCCGACCAATCAGAAGAGTAAATGTTGGTGTCCGATAGATTGATTCCAGCAATATTTACGACTGTCAAATTCATGTTTGACATTTGATATTTTTTAAATTTTTTGTTATATTGTCTTGAGTAAAAACGAATGTCATTGAAAAATATATTCAATTAATGCAGATAGTTGAACACCACAGATATTTTTATAAGAAAAGACGTGTCGGTGTTAGAAAAAATGACTTTACCGGCCTGTTCTTATTGGTTTATCGTAAGAAGTACATGTACCGGACAACGTAATGTAATATTTATTGCTAAGTCATAATGCTAATGATAAGTTAAAGTCTTAAGTTTACAGCTTCATAAACCAGCCTTAACTGTATGTCACGTGGCACTTTTCATACATAAGAGCCAATCATTTGCCTGGCCTTTATATATTACGATACGATAAAGGGCTCTACGCATCACAAAGATACAGAGTCGTTTGAATTTTAAAGAGAAATTAGATTAAAACATCCCTTTTGAGGATTACCATGATAACATGTTATTTATTAAATTGAAATTTTTCAGCAATGTAAATACCGCTTTTAATGAAATCACTCGCTTATAAAATTGAGTGTATAAAGAAATTTTGTATTTACCTTTGTATAGGACGTCTTTGAACATGCTTGTTATGATACGGAGCTCTGGATTCGGTGTGTCTCCTATCTGCAAAGAAAAACAACGTCATTACCTTTTCAATCACTTCCATTTATATCACTGCCGCTCAGTCGCCACATCGCATTAACATTTATTCATATCAACACACAAATAATATCATCATGGATGTAAATAATAACGCATGGAGACAAACAATCTCAAGGACAATAAATATCTTGTCTTTTCTCTTGTGGTATGAATAGTAAAATTTTATTTTTAAAAGCTACTATAGTATATTACATCCGAGCTGGGATATGTTTCATTACAGCCGAGAGCAGGGCGTATATATATATATATATATATATATATATATATATATATATATATATATATATATATATATATATATATATATATATATATATATATAAAGTCCATTTCCACGACTTGATCCCCACGTCATCAATAGTAAACATATGGTTCAAGTCGCCAGGGGAGGGAGAGAATTGATGACGTCATATTGTTACCATGGTTTTATTATAGGGATTTAATTTTCTAGTTTGATAGAGAGTATGACAGTATTTCGTCATGTTTGACATTTCCAATATTTTATTTGCAATAATTATGTTGTTCGCTAATATAACACACCTCTAGTGTGTGAATATTATTATTCAAAAAAACTGATATTCATCAAAATTCGAATTATTAATAGTTATTTAGAAATAATAAACCAATTGAATAAATACTATATAAGTAGAATGGATGAAATATTCCTCTTTTTATTGTCCAAAAGCAATATGTTGCAATAATTGTCGGACATCTTTGAAACACCGTCTTTGCAATAGCAAAATGCACAATATGTATAATCACAAGAATCCACAAAATTACCAACACACATCGAAAACAAAGCACAAATTATTATCGACGCCAAATCACCTTAATCACATGAATGACAGAATGACATGAATATTCAAATAATTCAAATATTTGAAAATAACACTCGTTACCGCGGTTACAATACAGTTTCTATTTCATTTTTTGCCGTTGGTTAGACGGAGATAGCGTATTCCCCTCTGAAAAACTGACGACAATGAAATAACGAATAAAAGTCCCATATATGCCATGTGTGTACGACAAAGATAATATATAAAAGTTTTGTAATTCTTGCATCAGAAATTGATGACGTGGGGATCAACCCTCACCGAGCACCGAGGTATGTATTAATATCTATATTACATCTAAGATGGGAAATGTTTTCTTACAGCCGAGGCCTTATGTAAATTACCGAGAGCCGAAGCCTCGAGGCTGTAATGAAACTCCCACCGAGGTATGTATAATATTTATTGCACAATCAACCTCTTTTAATTTTATTATTGATTATAATAGTTGGGCTGTCAAACGAAACGTCAAAAATATTGCAGTCATTAAAATACCTGTATTCTCGGTAAAATTTTAACTTCAACAAAAGCTTTTGTAACTTATTTCGATAAGAATTTTTACAGTTATCTGAGATATTTCTCACATTTTACGTCTAAATTTTTAAAAAAACGCCATGGATCTCAGTTGTTCTTACTATGCGCAGATCCCCATTGCGCATATATTCTATTTCTTTAAATTGAAAAGGTCTATTGTCAAAATAAATCATTGAGTTATGTTATGTTAACATTTTTTACAGCTCTATTAACATTTGTTTAGCCTACTTTACTCGTATTATATAAACATTTCCAACCAGTGGGATAGAAGCGTTTTCTGTCATTTCCTTCGCTAGAGATTGTTATTGCAATTAAGAATTTTGTAACGCCTAAAAGGTTAGAAATTGTCATATTATTGTAAATAATAGTAATTTGTGTACTAAGGATGCAAAATGTTACATTGTCGCACGGGCATGAAGTTTGAATGATGCGAGAGTGGCAATGTCATTTTGCACTCATAGTACACATAATATTTTTTTTTGTCCGCTTGCCCAGAAAGTGACCTTTCTACCTGTATACGTGCGCAATGTGGTTCATTTCTTAACAATTCGACAGACCGTGTGCACTACTGTGCAAAGTGTGAATTTTCGCACGGCTCTTTTACTTTGCGCACGGCCTGTTCGCACTCAAAGATTACTTTTTGGGCAACAAAAAACATTCCTAGTATATAATTTGTACCATATTTGAAAAATAAAATATTCATATTTTTATATGTTGATTTATGTCACATATTTAAAGATAAAAATGTAATATGAACTATCAAATGTCTTAAATACTTCATGTAGATAATAAACATTACACTTTTACAATTGTTTCATGTAATACTCTCATTGTAATGATATATAATAGTCCTAGTTGAAAAGCAAATATTTTTCTCATTTCCTGTGATAGTCGCCTTATGCAGACAATCTCATTCTTTGCATACTTCAGTTAACCAGAATAAAAAATGAAACAAGTATAAAATAAAATGAAAATTAATTCAACGCAACACGCAATATCTTACATTGTATCCCGCCCTTAGACGTTCACAACGCTACTAAAACAACATAAAACAAAAAGACATTCGCATATATCGCAGGTTAAATTTAGTTCTCGCTTCATACGCTGGCTTCAGTTCTTATCTTCGCACGGTGTAAAAGTTGAATCGAAGGGGTTGAAATTGAAATCAGTAGCGTACAACTTCAAGATAAAATATTTTTCTTAGACCCGATATTTTCACGTTCGAATAAAGTTTCGAATAAGTATTCGTTAAATAAATTTATTCTATATATTTATGCAAAGAATAATTTACAGAAACAAATAGCTATCTGTCGAATAACTTTTACGTTCGTGAATTGGTAGCCTTGCAGAGTGAATTTGTGTCAGTAGAGAAGGATGGAGTTTGGCGTAGCCACGTTCAGCAGATAAAGATGAAACGTGTCAACTTCTTTTGAATCCGTAGTTGTCAAAATTTAGTTTGACATCTTTAATGGCATCTATATTCTTCTGCATTTTTAGCTCCGGGAGACTGTAACTTAACAAATGTACTACCTAATGCAGCAGTCATAATGTGGTAAACGAGATATGTATATTGTAAAATTGTCCTTGTACTTTTTGTACATTTCTTTCAGTTCGAAGTAAATGTTTGTCATTGTATTTCAACAAAAGTATCCAAAATTTGAAAATATTTTGCCGGCGTCAAATGACAGGATCTTTATAATGATTTACCTATTCACTGTTTGACATTAAATACGATCCCCAATATGTAATAATAAATTGTTTTCATAATCGAAATCTGTCAAAAAATGCCTTCATGTATGTGATTATGTCGCTGTCTGATGGTGTGTGATCGATTGTTCACGTTATTTATTAATTCATAGTTCAAAATATCATCATAATCATCAAAAATATTTAATATGCCCATTTTGTTAAGAAATCTGCACTACGAAGAAATGTAATGAACTTACGAATAAACAGGTATTCGCTACCCAACTACCGAATAATTTATTCCGCGAATAACAGATGTTATTCTTTCGAATAAATTTATTTGCAAGTGAAAAGACAACAAAAATATTTATCCGAAGGATAAATTTATCTGAACCTTTATTCGCAAGTGAAAATACCGGCCTTTAATGAATCAATGTTCGAGCAATTGCATCTTCTATAAAAGGGTTCCAATCATTCTGACTAATGAATTATAAATGACAAAAATTCCTGTGAGGAAGATCCCTCAGCTTCTGAAGATATCAGAAAGTGACATGTTTTGAAAAATCGATGAAGCAATCCTTATAAATAAAAAAATCATGATTTTTATTAAACAATTGTAAATAGAGTAGTATTTATTGTTTGAACACTATATTTGAACACTATAATTGGCGGACAAAAATATTTCGGATCATAATATTTTCTATTGTGACAAAAATACGATTAGAAATGAAAGACATTCTGTAAAAAGTGACAAGTACAGGTACATGTGATTCTTCGCGTTTCTATATTCTTATTTATTACAATATCCTGCATCATATACCACATTTAAAACAAATTATATGTGCTATGCCGTTTGACGTTTCTGACAGACAGAGAAAAAATGATATATCTGTCGCACTAATTGTAAGTGAAAAGTTTGGTGTTTATATACTTACCACTTATCACTTACGCTTAACGTCTTAATTTTGTCGCTGTGAACACTAGCGTTGTTTGCCATAAGTCAAAGTGCTTGTATTAATTTTAAATAATACTTTTAATTTATAATCCTGTAGCTCTGAACGCAGCTTAATAGTTACCGTGTTCAAAAATTGTACCATATCTACCAGATCCATCTATGGGATCCATGATTTGTGGATCGACTAATTCAGCCAGTAAATGCGGTAAATGAAGAATCTAACCTCAGAAAAGGTAGTAATGCCAAGCGAAGCGCGCGCATTCAAAGTGAAAATGTATTTAATGTTGGAATCGGAAGTAGCACTGTGTTGTTTGTTAACATCTACCCTGTTTACCACTTGCGTTCTTAAAATATCGATTCCGGTAGCTCTAATCTGGTAAACAGCTGTTTACCGACATATACCGGTAACAGCTCACCGATAGAATTTTCGTAAATGCCTATTGTATTTGTTTACGTTCTGTCAAGTGACTATTGACGAGTAAGGTTAGATGAGTTCGCTAATCCAAAAAACTTAATCTTTTTTGTGACTCGGGCTGTAAATGGCGGAAGGTATTGTGTTGGCCACACCAGATTTTTTCTTTTCCTTAAAAATTAAAATTATAACAGCTGTCACTTTTGTTTACATGCATAATTTACGCAACCCACACTACAAGCTGGGGTCCATTCCCCTTGCCCCACTACTTTAAGTTTCTGATTCACAACAAACGCTAGAACGTGTCGTCTAACGGAGTTATTAAAAGTCTTTCTCTAAAGTTTCATTGGCGATTGTTAAGAAGTCTCCGTACAACCGTGACTTTGCTGCACGCCTCTGACTTCACTCTATTGAAGAAAGATGATCAAGGGTTGAAATCGCGTGACTGAAATCACTTTCGTTGGTGGCGGAGCTCAGGTGGTGGGCCCGCTCTATACTATGCCCCGCAACGGCAACGGCCACGGCCGCACGCCTTGTTCTTGTTACATGTACGCGATTTCCTGACTGCGGACAAGTGGCTCAAGCCATGCGACCGACCTGCTGGCGTTTTGTTCCGTCACGGATGATAAGCGAGATACGAATTGTTATTTTCTCCAGCTTTTGTGCTTTTCTACTTCGTTTTGTAACCACTAATTGAGTGATATACATCTGCGACTTTTCATGGTTATAGTTCTCAAATGAAAATTCACGCAAATGGCAATGACACTTCGTTTATTTACAAAGAAAGTGATTTGCGGAACAAAATCTTCCTCGTCTTATGATGTGTATAAATATGTTTTTTCGCCACCGGGATATCTCTTATCTCTTATAAATCAAAAATAAACCATAATAAGTTTACCCTATTGGGATTTTCGTAACCACATATGGCTATAGTTATTGGGCACCAAAATGACGATAGCGTTTATCTTTTCTATTCGTTCTATGTAGCATTTAAATCTTCAATTCTATATAGCGTTTATTGGCGAGTTTTCACATAACATTAAAATAAATAGCGTGAACGTTATAGCTCATTTTGACTTCAATGGGCATATGTACGTAAATTTTAACGGCATGTATATAGCGTTTAACCTTATTTGTTCAGAAATAGCGTGCGTCGAAAATTACTTTATATTTGACGTTAAAGCCGACATAACCAAACTTTTAGACGAAGATAGCTGCAACGTTTTAGTTAAATTTCATTCTGCGCAGCTGTATGTACACTGGCTTGCAAAAAAATCGCGTACACATTCAAGTAATCGTGTTTCTACCTTTTTGTAGCTATGTAAATATACTTTTTTAATCAACTGTCAATGGAGTTGTCACTGTTGTCATTATCTTGTCACTATTTTATCTATTTTAGAGTAAGTTCATTATTGTGTTCTAAGTTACTATTAAATTACAAGTATATAAATTCCAGAAAAATGAGAGAACAATCAAATATGTATTTCTCGTTTTCTGTTAACTTTGACATCTTAATTGATACTAGTGACTTTGACAAGTTAAAATTTAAAACCGACTCAATACAGCAAAAAATTAGTGTACGCGATTCTTTTGCAAGCCAGTGTACAGGTAGCAAGACTGCAAGTAATTTTTCATGTACGAGTATAATATAAGTGATAAATTTTTGCCGGAAATTTTTTTTGATTGTTACGAGAACTGGTTGCATAGGAATTTATTGAGTGGCATTGACAAAAAAATCACGAGTTGTTAAACAAGTGATTTTTGATCAATGTCACGAGATAAATTGGCAACAGGCTCGAGTAAAGCAATCGGAAAATATTTCCAGGATAAAATTTAACCACGGATGGTATTTGGATGACTATTTCCAAAATAGAAACCAGGTAATCATTTATATATTTTATTTCTTGACAAAAATCTTCTAATTGTTACTGTATTTTGAAGTGTTATATTTGTTTGCTTTTTCAACGTTCTAAAAAGGTTCCTGTCCGCTTGTCAAAACTCACTTACTTGTAAAAATACAACATCTTATTGGCTTAAAGGGTGCGATTTTTTTGTGACGTTGTTTTGTCGAAATGAAATTTGGTAACTAGGTAGAATCCTAAATTTGGATTGGCTATTTAAAATGCTGTTTGTGTAAAAAATTAAGGCATCGTTGAAATCTTTTTAACTTGAATTTGCTAACTCGGCAACTAAAATAAGAATTTCTAATTCACCTTCCATTTTCCATGTGTGACATAAAATAACGTATACGGTATGTGAAAACATATTTTGATGTACAGAATAACTTTCACGTTACCTAGATTTTTAACGTTCACGCTATTTATTTTGACGTTATGTGAAAGAGGAAATATTTGTCCAATGTGGAATCAATTTGACAAAAAGTTTAATAATAACCGAGCATATTTTATTAGAGAGTTATTGCAGCTTCAACGCAATAACGTGCACGTTAAAGTCACGTAATGAATAAGCAGACATGTTCTGTATGTATTGAGGTTCTGTTTCGGTGAAAAGTGCGGCTGTAACTTCGCTTATGTTACTTTTAGCGTTAACGTTAACGTGAAGAGGTAAATATACTAATTAAATAAATAAGTTGTTCTTTCATCTTAGAAGTTGCAATAACTCCCTATGTAACCCGGTTGTATGAGAAAAAGACGCCCTTTGATGAATAACAACAAATACATTATTTTAATGCAATTTACTTGCAATTGTTCCAGGCTGCTTCCCCTATATTAATCACTGACAATAGCTCCTTACATTACGGAGGCCTGGGTGTCAACACACAACAGAACACACGATATCCTTTATTCCGCGAACAATTCCTTGTGTACGCTAATGTTGCCAGCTAGACAAGGCCAAAGCAGCGAGCAGCGCGCGGGTCGGTACGACTACAACGCTGTGTACTATACACGCACTACGAGTTAAGTGCTTCTGCTTTCACTCCCGGGAAAACTTCTTCCGAATAGTTGGTTAGGTGATTAATTGCATCTCGATACGACACGGGAGAAGTGGATGGAGGTTGTGTACGGTTACAAATGAGGAGATGTTGAATGTAAATGAATATGTTTAACGTCATTGGATTGATTTGATGTAAACGTAGATCAGAATTCGGGTCGAGCTAATGGACGTACTCAATTTGAATTGGGGAACAATTCATTATTGGACAAAGGATACATTTTGCTTAAGAAGTACTGAATCTAAAAATTTTTTAATGTTACTTCAGGTGTACCTCAAGGCTGGCATCTATGGCTTTTATTATTTAATCTTTATATAAATTCAATCAGAGAATTTCTACATACTTATTAACCTTTTCAATAAGTGTGTTGCACCGTTGCACTACTTTATTTTACAAAAAGCAAATATATGGAATTGTCATCAATCAGACAATTTATGTAACACGTCATCGGCATTCGATTCGTCCACTTACCAAATCTCTGTACCATTGTTATTGTTTTAACATTCTTTGATAAATTTTAAAAACGTTAAATCCTCTATTAGATAATTGCTATGAGCGCTGTCATTATTTTATTTTATTTTTATATTATTTATTTACAGGAAGCCAACAGATTACCCAATAATAGGTTTCCGCTTATGTACAATAGATATTTACAAAACAGTGGCGTAACAATGCAGCCACGGGCCTGTGTTTCCGAGTCAATCCGGGCCCCTATTTAGATAAGAAAATAGTTTTACTGATCCTATAATAGGACGCTTTAAAAAAGTACTTTTTTAAATAAAATTTAATTAAAAAATTACAAAAAATAAACATGAAACAGCTTATACTGATTTCTTTTCTTTTTGCCAAAAGTTGAATTAGCGGAACACTGGTAGTTACGCCACTGTTACAGAACTATACAATATGAGTATAAATATATGACATTTACCAAATACAAACTGTTTTGAGCTTCTAGTAAAGTGCCATTTCCAGTTATTCGATTTTCATCAAAATTCCATTATAGAAAAAGTTCGAAATACAAGGTCCAAAATTTTCTGAATGATAGTATTTGAGTTAGAGTGGAGGATCCACACATACATACATACATACATACATACACACATACACATAGCATCATCGTGAAAATGTTAAAATTGGATTCTAAGGACCTTAAAACGTGGTCATTTACCAAAATCTCGATATGCCATTTTTAGCACGATCCCTAAACCTCCCTTACCAAGGGTAGCGAGAGGTAAAAATTATAAAGAAATTAAATTTCATAAAGCAGCCAGCTATGCAAAAATAATGCTAATATAATTTTAAAAATTCCGATTGACATAGTATGTTTCTGTTATAATTTTACTGCAAATATGGAATCAATTATAAGAAACTTTCTATATGGAATTTGTACAAAATATATAGAACTGAGGGAAGGTAATGTAATGGAAATATAGAACCTTTCGCAAGAAACTGTCTGTATGGTATTTATATAAAATACATAGAACTGACGGAAGGTAATGGCCACATCAGATTTTTTTGATTAATAAAATAATGTTGCAACATTCTTTGAGTGTCGTTATGAGGTACCTGCTGGACTTCGGTTCAATTACATCATTTGACCTTTTGGGCAGTGTCAACATCTTCTGAAAAATATTGGGGATTGGGGAACTGCCTATTTGTTTTCAATTTTTGAATGAGCTTCTTATTTATAATAGATAAAACTAGATCTGAGTGACCACACGAATGAAAACAACAATGAAACGTATTATGTATATAACACCACTCAAACAATTGATGTAGTGTAGGGCATCTTGTATAACACGCTGGCTCGCCTATTAGCCGCACTTTCCCATACAGCAGCACGACCACACTCGGCCATTGTTTACCAGAATCCGCGGTGTTTTGTTTGGCTTCACTCAATGCAGTTCCAGTCGACATTCCGGTGTTATGAATCTGGATCCAGTGGCCTCTGACAGCGAGGGGGATGCAAACGACCACCACTGGTTAATTAAATTCACCCCGGGAAGCAAAAACTCCGCGCTGATTGAAACGTCACACCGGAATTTTATAATGCTGTTTTTCTACTGTTTCTCAGTATTAATCATGTCAGTTTTTACTCCTAATCAAATATTAATTATTTTTTAGTTCATTAGACTGTTGTGCAATTAATCTTGTAAGTATTCACATACATGTTTGCACAATAATAATGAAACATACAAGGTTTCTTTCTTTATGAAAAATAATACAAAAACATTATTAGCATTTGTTACTAGTTTTAGAAATGAAATGCTTGAGAAGAGTCAAAATGTCACGATGCTATATGAGATATAAGGAAAGAATTAAGAACGAAACCGACTGTAGATTACCAAGAAGTCAATTTACACTTGATCGTCAAATGAAATCCAAGGAAGTTCCATGGGAAGTTAAACAAAAGACCTTAATTGGATCAAACAATACTAAAATACAGAAATAATTTCGCCTAGGCTCGGCAGGTTAACCATAAACTACTTCGCAACCACGTCCGACATGTCCTGATCCTTATAAAAATACCTAAACTCCATTCGCTGAGACGAGAGAATATGTAACTAATTCTTGAACAGAGACAATTGATTCTATTGGTCAAAAAAGCAATAATTTTGGAGCCTAGCCAATAGAATGACTTGTTTCTGTTCAAGAATTAGTTCTGCATTCTTTCATCTCAGCGAATGGAGTATAATACTTTAAAAGACCCGGTATTTTCACTTCCGAATAAAGTTTCGAATAAGTATTCGTTAATAGCTATTAACATTTGAAATGCCACAAACCCCACATTCGTAAATTTCTACGCTCGAAATAGTATATTTTCAAATTGTTCTGAACTGAATCCATGTGAATCATTCAAAAAAGTTGATTCTGAAGGGAAGGGGGAAGGTTGTCTAGAGATCACAAAATGAGAAAGTAGGGATAACGAATAGGAAACGTAAAAACATTATTTTTCTTAATTATGATCACTTTTATCATTTAGATTACGAATCACAGCCCGAAGGAACACGGCTAATATTACCATACAGATACAGTTATTACTTAGTTACTAGCCTACTTTTGTACATGTAAACAGTGGAATATCCTGAAACCGGTAAATAAATTTATTCGAATTCCATTGCGTCTTTTCATATATTTGACAGAAACAAATAACTATCTGTCGAATAACTTGAATGTTCGTGAATTGGAAGTCTTGCAGAGTGAAATTTTGTTTGACATCTTTAATATCATCTATATTATTCTGCATATTTAGCCCAGAGAGACTGTAATTTAACAAGTACCATCCAATGCAGCAATCATACGAGTATGCTGTAAACGAGATATGTATATTGTAAAATTGTCCTTCTACTTTTTGTATATTCCTTTTAGGTCGATGTAAATGTTCGTTATTGTATTCAACAAAAGTATCCATAATTCGTAAATATTTTGCCAGCGTGCCAGCGTCACATATCAGGATCTTTATAATGATTTACGTATATTAAGCCGCCTTGGTGGTCGTGTGGATTGAGGCAGCGTACAACGCTCGAAGCGACCGTCACCGCTCGACCCTGAGGTCGTGGGTTCGATTCCCACCAGGGGCTTGGGTGTTTCTGAGTGTTTTCAAATACATTATATTCTTATGTAAATGTAATATGGTAAATAATAAATAAAGTATTTGAATAGGGCTATAACACATTGGTGTTCAAAAGCCGACAAAATATTATTATTATTTACTATTTACGTATATTCACTGTTTGAGATCAAATATGATCGCCAATATGTAATAATAAATTGAAAACACTTTGTTTTCATGATTAGAATCTGTCAAAAAAATTCTTCATATATGTGGTTATGTCGCTGTCTGATGGTGTGTGACTGATTTCTCAAGTTATTTATTACTTCATAGTTTAAAATATCATTATAATCATCAAAAAATATTTTGTTACAAATCTGCACTATGTGGAAATATAATGAACTTACGAAGAAACAGGTTACTCGCTACCCAACTAACGAATAATTCATTCCGCGAATAACATGTTATTCTTTTGAATAAATTGATTTGCAAGTGAAAAGACAACAAAAATATTTATCCGAAGGATAAATTTATCTAAACCTTTATTTGTAAGTGAAAATACCGGCCCTAATCGCGCAATTTTTCAAATATCCATTTTACTTGTGCGAGTATATTTGCAAGATTGATGCAGTTTAAAATTTTTTTTGAAAATAAATTAAGTGAGCTATTATAATTCATTAAGTACTAACAGATTTAATTATTTTGATTAATTAAGTGATAGGGTGTTTGGGCTAATGATTTGAGTCACGATATTTTAATATCGATTCCTGAAACATGAAATTTTTGCTTTACCTCTAATTCAAATAATAACAGAAAAGAACGAATTTCATTTAAAATAATTTAATCTTGAATGTGTAAGTCACATGTCAAATAAATGTTTCAGTGTGAAACAAAATTAATAGATCTTATTTTTAATTTATTGGTATTGGTAAATCTGATGTGGCCAGCACATTACCTTCCGTCAGTTCTATGAATTTTGTATAAATGTCATACAGAAAGTTCTTTGCAAAATATTCTATTTTTTGTACATTACATTAAGGCAGTTGTATGTATTTTATACAAATTCCATAGAGACAGTTTCTAACAAAAGATCCTATATTTCCAGTAAAATTATAACACAAACATACTGTCAACTGCACTTGACACTGGCACCTTTCAATCAGAATTTTCTTAATATAGCAGCTGTTTCCAGAGTTATGCATAGCTGGCTAATATATGATATTTATAATTTTTACCTCTATATTCATTTAATATGAAGCATAAAATGCATTCAAATCGTATAGAGAATGAAATATTCTTTAATATTGATAATAACATTAACATTTAACATAATTTTTTCAAGAAAAACTGCTAAAATCATCAAATGAGGGTACTTCCGGTTGACCAATTATAACCAAAATCTAATCAGCTCTTCACATGGATGTAACGAAGAGGAATACGAAAGAATTATAATTTTTGGAATTGTAGTATTAGAGTTATCGCATTGGAAAATTTTGTCAAATACACATGCACACACACACACACACACACACACACACACACACACACACACACACACACACACACACACACAAACAGACACACACACACATACATACATACATACATACATACATACATACATACATACATACATACATACACACATACATACATACCTACATACATACAGACATCATCGTAAAAATGGTAAAATCGTATTCTAGGGACCTTAAAACGTGCTTATTCATTAAAAACTCACCACCGAATTTTTTGACCAAAGACAATACCTTCCTTAGGTGATAAAGGTGACGGAAGGTAAAAACAAATATATTTAAAAAATCTGATGTGGCCAGCACATTACCTTCCGTCAGTTCTATGTATTTTGTACAAATTTCATACAGATAGTTCCTTGCAAAAGATTCAATTTCTTGTACATTACCTTCCGGCAGTTGTATGTACCCTAAATCGGTCTTATTTAATAAAAATTCACTGTCGAATTTTTTAATTTTGGATCAAAGATAATTTAAATTGGTTACCAATAACAAAAATAATGACCACATAGAATACAATTGAAACATATATTTATCGTTCGAAAAGTATGCAAATTATTCTTGGAATCGTTCCTCATTCCAGTCCACTTACATCTGGACGTAAATAGTTCCAAATTAGCAACCCTTGTTTCACACGCGACATTATACAGTTGACAAAACTTGTCAGGATGAATAAGCAATTATTCAAATTGCATTAAAATATTCCCGTCATCCGGTGAACTATTTTTGAAACTAAGTATTCGCAAACAGAGCTATCAGACATTAAATTTAATGTGGTCTAGTGTTTGACCATTCCGGGTCTGCATTCCCGTCGCATAATAACGAACAGTTTCTCCCTTTTGGGGTGTCACAGCCCGATAATTACCATATCATGGCTAGAGCAAGCATCAAGCAAGCCGCGAATGCTTCGTTTCGCAATTGTTATTGTGTTAGAACTGCCAACGTCTGACTTTAGTATTTTAACAATGGCTGGACAACGGCTCCGTGCATGGAATTTGAGAGGACGGCGTACCAACTTCAAGTAATTAAATTACTACGTTAAAACCAGGATCTAATTAGTTGGAATTATTGTTACTTTATCTGATAATGTGTTGTAGGATTATGTGCTGAATGTTTGGTTTGCTTTGTTCTTGGAATTTATACGAGAACTTTACGGATTTAAACTACATGTGTAATTTTCAAACCGACCATTAAAGGGCGTCTTTTGGCTATTTATCAAAGATAACTAAACAATTCCAGCATTTTAGAATTTTGTCGCAGTATCCTCGGAGCCATAACTCCAATTCTTTGACTGTTACTCTATATATATATATATATATATATATATATATATATATATATATATATATATATATATATATATATATATATATATATATATATATATATATATATATATATATATATATATATATATATATATATATAGGTACAAATTTTGTTAAAATTATAAAGAAAAATACAGTAAATGCATAAAATATATTTTACAATCAAAAGAAAAAATTAAATAATTTACTTGCAACATTAAATATTTCATTAAAAGTGCATGGTATAGTAATAAAGAATGAAAGCAAATTAATGTTCCTAAATGGGTACAAGCACAAAACTAATACACTACCACCACCAAGTGTTTCGGTATAGCGCCGATTAAAATTGTTGCTACACGAGATCCTTTTTAGTCAAAAAATATACAGGGTAATTTTTTACAAGGTGTACATAGGAGATTAACATTTTAACTTACGGCAATGGTTGTGGTGTCAAAAGAAAGATAAAAAATTTCGGCATCCGAAAATACCAAATACATGGAATTTACTATTTTACTATTTTTGCGATGATGTCTGTATTTCTGTGTATAAGTATGTGTGTCAGAAAATTTTAAAATCTTGTATTTCGAACTTTTTCTGAAATGTTATTTATTCGAGATTAATGTTACTATAAAAATTAAAGATTATTAAATTTTCTACATTTTTGTAATACTTTTTTTATATATTTTATGGACAAATTTATAAAATTATGTATAATTTAAATCCTGGAACCTACGCTTTAAACAAACAAAACTCCTTGGTTGCGCAGTTATTCAAATGTATGTAACTGACAGATAAATGTCACTATCAAAGAACTAATTATTTCTAATTAATAATAGCAACGTTTTAAAAAGAAAAAAGTAAATAGAACAATAGAAAAAGAAATTAATACAGTTTACAGCATATGTAAATATGTAGGTATGTATTTAGATTAATAAAAATTAACGATTCGAAAAAAATTTAAACTAATTCTCATTTTTGGATTAGTGAATTCTATTTTATTCCGGTATTTAAAATTTAATCTTCATTTTATTATCAAAAAGCTGGTTACTTGGATTAGATTAGACTGTATTTTAAGAAATAAACTGCCAAAATTAGACAAAAATTCGCTGATCCAAAAATAAAGATTAAATTTTTTGTGACTCAGGCGGTAAATGGCGGGAGGTATTGTGTTGGCCACACCAGATTTTTGTAATTATATATTTGTTTGTTTTTTTTTTACAAATTCGAGAAAATAAAAAAAATAAAAACTATTTCGTCAGCACGTTCAATTAAAAAAAAACTCTTTCGTATATTTCTGTCCAATGTCCATTTTCTGTGGATATTTTGACAGACAGACACGGTATGTTCCCTCTCGGGAAACGTTGTCGACCGGACCCCGATGGAAATTGATCTGGAATACGTCCCTGGGTACAGATAAATTCATTTGCCTTTTTTACATACGTCGCGCGGTTGCGGACCTATACGAACTGCCCATTATACACACCTCGCTTTATGGACTAAACGCTGAAGGTGATAGGGGGAGGGTGATTAGAATTTATTATATGTGCGTGCTTTGGAAAACGAATTTTTGAATTTTGAAGAGTTTGCGGAAAAAATTATAGCCAAAGAGTGCGAGAGTTGAAATTTATTGGTTGTTATGATTACAAGAGCAAACTTTATGGAGAAATTTTTAGTATTGTTCATCGAAGAGAATTATACTTAGCAATAAATTATCAAAATATTAATTAACTGATCAAATATCTGCACAAAAAGGGCTTAACATAGAAGCAAATTTCAGAAGACATGGTAAATAATTTAGAATATATATACAGGATGTTATTTAAGTAAGCGTACAACGCTTAATTGATGGTAGAACTAACTTCATAGATAGTAAATCTGCGAATAATTTTTGTTTTATATCCTTTATAAAGTATAATTTACGAAAGATGACTATTCAAGGATATTTATGAGTCGTCTCATATAATATTACTTGCAGATAACTTCACTGCATTTGGCACCCATAGGCGTACAACGCGAAATATTTATGGATACATTGGAAGTGAAAAAGTAAATATGTAATTTATTTGAAAATTTGTTTTTTTTAAATAATGCTTTTCTCACAGTTTTATCTGCTTCATCTATGTTTTTTCATAAAACAAACATATAGACTTGACGTAAACCATAGAATATTAATTTGATTTAAATGCCAACGTCCCTGGATAAACATTTGTACAGAGAGCAGTGTAGTAGATAATTACATGTCTGTAAATCTACGACATACGTCACTACTATTTTTAGTGTATCACAAAACAATGTAAAAGTGTCCCACCACATAAATTAAACAGACATACGTTAAATAATCTTTCTCTTTCTAATACAAAATGTTGTTAAGCTACTGCTGTATCAAGTGCTGTGAATTTTTTCTTCAAACCTTGAATAGTCATCTTTCGTGAATAATAGTATATAAGAACTGGAGACGCTTAATGCTAACCAATTACGTCATGGTTAAAATTATTCTAAAAAATCTGATGTGGCCAGCACATTACCTTCCGTCAGTTCTATGTATTTTGTACAAATTCCATACATACAATTTCTTGTGAAAGATTCTATATTTCCATTGAATTACCTTCCCTCAGTTTTATGTATTTTGTACAAATTACATACAGATAATTTCTTAGAATTGATTCTATATTTGCAGTAAAATTATAATACAAACATACTATATCAATCGCACTTAACATTGACATCTGTCTATCAGAATTTTTTAAATTATATTAACTGTTTCCATTGTTATTGCATAGCTGGCTGCTCTATGAAATTTAATTTCTTTAATTTTTACTTCCTTGTACAAAGTAAAGGAAGTATTGTAATCGCGAAAAATTTCGGTTTTGAGATTTCAACGAAAATATCCATTTTGGCCATCCCTGAATCCATTCTGACTAATTTCGTCGTGACGTCTGTACGCACGTACGTACGTACGTACGTACGTGCGTATGTATCTCGCATAACTCAAAAACGGTAAGCCCTAGAAAGTTGAAATTTTGTATTTAGGACTTCTATAGCATCTAGTTGTGCACCTCCCTTTTTGGTCATTACATAATTTCCAGAAATGGTACTTTATTTGAAGCCCATAATAGATTTTAATGAAAAACTATATTAAAATATAATCCAAAACGTTTCAAACTTGGTATATAAGACTTTTATATCAAATGGAATAACATAGCAGATTTTAGTTAAAACAGGCTAACCGGAAGTGATATATTACCTGAAGTTGTTAACAGTTTTTCTTGAATAAAATGGTTTCATTTTGATTTTAGAAATAAATGCTTCAAATAAGAGTTTTAAAGAATTAAATTCTGCGTCTAGCACATTATTAAATTAGCCCTTTGTATAAGCGAGATATGTAAATTTAAAATTTATATACTTTTTGGTTTTTGTAATGAAGCTTGCTATGGATTAGGACAAAAAATAACAAAAAAATAAAAAATAGATGTTAATGTCAAATTACGTCAAACACGTGCAATATTATAATTGGGTCTATACTTCATCTTCATATTGGTCTTGCGTACAAGGAAGTCGTGTGGTGTCCACATCAGATTTTTTTAAATGAATATCCATTGAATATGAAGTATAAAATGTAATCAAATCGTATAGAAAATAAAGTAGTCTTTAATATTTATAATAACGTTAAATGTGAAAAAATGATATTTAATAGCATTTTTTCAAGAAAAACTGTTAAAATCTTCACATGAAATTACCTCCGGTCGACCAATCATAACCAAAATCTAATCAGCTCTTCATATGGATGTAACGAAGGGGAATACGAAAGAATTATAATTTTTAGAATTGTAGTGTTGGAGTTATCGACGGAGAAAAAAATCGTCACACGCACACACACACACACACAAACACACACAGACACACAGACACACACACACACACACACACACACACACACACACACACACACACACACACACACACACACACACACACACACACACACACACACACACACACACACACACACACACACACACACACACACACACACACACACACACACACACACACACACACACACACACACACACACACACGCGCGCGCGCGCGCGCGCGCGCGCGTATACACAGACATGCAGACATCCACGCAAAAATAGTAAAATCGTATTCTAGGGACTCTAAAACGTGCTTATTCATTAAAAACTCACCATCGAGTTTTTTTGACCAAAAACAATATACCTTCCTTACCTAAAAGTATGACGGAACGTAAAAATAAAGTGAACATAGCAATATTTTATGTTATCATTGTGTGTTTAGTCATATTTATACTTCAGGTTTGTTCGTTCCGCTATGTTGCGTTTTACCGCAAAAGGCGGCGGTAATTGTCGCTGCGTTTTGCGATTCACTGCCAATCGCCGCGGTAATAATTTAAGTTACTAAAAATTATTTTTCTGTTCGATCCGTTTGCGTTACATTATTTTTGAAGATAGTTCAGACTATTATAATTATAAAGGATACTCAGTAAAATATATTATTCCATTTTCCATTATTTTAATTGTTTACTATTGTTATCATTTAAATTTACCTTGTTACAAATCATAATTCATATGACATTGACATTTATATATTTTACAAATGTATTTCAATTTCTAAAACTGAAACATTACATAGCATACTTATTGAAAAATAACAATTTTTTCCTAATATTTATTTGTCAAAAACTGTCATACTAGCACTTCATATGTAGACGCGAACATTACCGCCGATTATTTTTTTACCACCGAGTCATGAGTCACTGCAAAAATTATCACCGCCAGCTGCCGCGGCGTTTTACCGCAAGTTACTAGAAAAACGGAACGAACAGAATCTAGTGACTTTACAGTGAACCGCGAATCGAAAAGAACAGCAAATTTCACCGCCGCGGTTTGCGATAGACGCAGGGTAGCGGAACGAACAAACCTTAATGAAATAATATTTTTTTTCAAACGTCATTTTTTGTGACTTGAATCACAAAAGAGAAGTTTCATTTCTACGCCGCTTTACTGAAAGTATTTCTGGTTTATTTTTCTTATAAATTATGAGGAAATTCACAATAATAATATAAATAGTGTATTGTGTTATTAAGAGTAAAAGTGATACTATTTATATTATTATAGTGAATTTCCTCATAATTTATAAAAAAATAAACCAGAAATACTTTCAGTAAAACTAACTATTCGTATCAAAACATGCATTAATTAAATTCCACCGTATTTAGCTAATTCTATTTAAACTTTCATTCACACATCCGCATTACATTGGGCTAAAAATTAAACTGCCAGTAATTTCCCAAAAGAATTTAAACCAACCAAAAACAGTTCGCTCTACAATAATTCTTCTCTGCAATAAAAGTTAACGCACATACGCAAATACCAGAACAAGGGCAATAGCCCGGCATTCTGCACACATTTCCACTGTTGGCACTAGTGGCCATTCATAAAGGAAGGTCCACATGTGACTGGATCGAGAATTAACGTCCGCAATTGTAAACCGGACCACAGAACAGAAAAAACGGAACTTATGAGGGCTAATATACACTATTGTTCATAAAAGCTGAGATACTTAGTTCATTTTTCTGGGGGAGTGAAATATTTTAGAGTATATGTAAAAAGATTAAAGTATCAATAATGGAGGATTATTTGCAGCAACCACCTTCAAACAAGTTGGTTGAAAATTCGTTGAGCGTTTTGCGTTCGAATTTAAAAACCAATGAACATACAACCGATTCCCTGTATAATAGTTTAAATAACATTTTGGATTTTTTTAATGAAAATCAAAATAAAAAATTCTCTCGTCGGTCACAAATAACTGACTTTTTTACACTAAAATAATGTTTATAACCTTGATCTGTATACATATATCAATCTGTATATATCATGAGGTAAGTCATTTTTACTCAAATAAATACATACATACATACATACATACATAAATAATATATGCATTTTATGTAATAACTCTAAGTCTTGATAATTCGAACTTTTTTTGTGGCAAGTCATGGTTTGAGTTATAGAAGTTCGACTGTATATCATCACTGCTTATTACCCATTACTGGGTGTTCCAATCTGCTTTGTACACAGATGTCGGTAATGATAAAATATACGCACCGTGCGGGCGCTTACCAAGCGTCACCTCACGGGCACTCATTGCTAGCGTGGAGAGTGCACCGTTTTAATGTTGAAATTAAATTATATATAAACTTAACCTACATGATGTAGTTACTAGCCCTGCGCCAAAAGAATTGGCTTACATCTATTTATTATTTTTTTCATATAAAATTACTAAATTTAATGCCTGATTTTTTTCTCTCAGTTATTTAAAGGAGTCGCATGGCCGCGTGCCTGAGTGTCTGGTCGCGAACCTGGAGGCTTGGGTTCGAATTTTAGGCTTGATTTACATTAGCGGTACAATGACAGTACAATAACGGCACGATACTTCTTGGTCCAATGTATTTTAATGAACCCATTATATCTACGTTCTCAGTACGATGACGAGCCAGTGGTATTTACTGATTTACATTAGCGATACGACCAGGGTACAGTATAGTTTTGTTTGTATTAAAAAATATTGTATATCATAGTAACAGCAAGGGGGTGGAAGGTTGCGTTTGAAGAGTACGTACACTTCAAGTTGACGTTCATGCCAAAATCAGCAGAGTCGAAGTAAACAAATGCATTAGGTGATTGACATTTGACATGTTTTCGACTTTTTCATATTTGTCTTTTGGTTAAACCAAAATGTATTAAAAATGAGCTAGAAATGAGAAATGATTATAAATATACATTTATTGAACAAAAGTTCTCTGCTTATAACAAAAACGTGGAATATACACTACAGATTATTACAGAAAGTACATAAAAAATAGTATCGTTATGCAAAATTTTCTGGATTTTCTTCTTCGTTGACAAGAGTAAGGAAAGTTATAGCCAACCCGGTACGAATATGTCATCATATTCATTACCAATATTTGCGTATTGCAGATTAGCACACCCAACAATGGGTAATATGCCGTAATGATATATTTTTATGATATTATTTATTGTTTACACTTATTAATTTATTATTACTAAATTTACTTTTGTGTTATTAGCATTAATTTACTGCTTAAATAAAACGCGATGATATTATCATTAACAAATGTATAGTTGCCTTGAGAGTTAAGAAAAATAATGAAGGCCAATTCGTTTTGGCGCAGGGCTCGTATTTAACAATTTTTCATTTATGTTTCCAGAAAATACAAAAAGTATTTTAATAATGCAACTGAGTAAATTCTTTAAATTTAAATGAGGTAAAAACAAACAAAAGAAATAAAAGTAAACCGAGGTAATTTTTCTAGCAGCAACATAATAAAATATTTAACATTTTTACGAAGCTTTATCTCTTAACTTTTATATTTTAATAAATGTTTCATAAATATCACCCAGTGCTAAAAAGATTTATTCTTTTTTATAAAGATTATTTATTTATATATTTTATTTTTTTACACCAGCATTCTAAATATGTTTTTTATATCCGTTTAAAAAATAGGTTTTTTATGCTGTTAATTGACAGACGATTTCCAGTTATTCCACATTTAAGCGATATGGTAAGTTACAGGAAATGTTACGTTATAGTAAAACAATGACCAAGGTATACTAAGGTCAACTAAGAGCACGAGGCTGGAATAATAAGAATAAACACAAAAAGGGCGTTGTACTCCGAATGACATATACTATTTTTACTTCCTTGTACGAAGTAAAGGAAGTATTGTACTCGCGAAAAATTTCGGTTTTCAGATTTCAACGGAAATATCCATTTTGACCCTCCCTGAATCCATTTTGACTAATTTCGTCGTGACGTCTGTACGTACGTGCGTACGTATCTCACATAACTCAAAAACGGTAAGCCGCAGAACGTTGAAATTTTGTATTTAAGACTGCTATAACATCCAGTTGTGCACCTCCCTTTTTGGTCATTACGTAATTTCCAGAAATGGTACTTTATTTGAAGCCTATAATAGATTTTAATGAAAAACTATTTTAAAATATAATCCAAAACTTTTTAAATTTGGTATATAAGACTTTTATGTCAATTGGAATAACATAGTAGATTTTGGTTATACAGGCTAACCGGAAGTGATATATTACCTGAAGTTGTTAACAGTTTTTCTTGAATAAAATGGTTTCATTTTGATTTTAGAAATAAATGCTTTAAATGAAAGTTTTAGAGAATTAAATTCTGCGTCTATCACATCAAGTATTATTAAATTAGCCCTTTGTCTAAGCGAGATATGTAAATTTAAAACATATACTTTTTGGTTTTTGTAATGAAGCTTGCTATGGATTAGGACAAAAAATAGATGTTAATGTCAAATTACGTCAAATATGTGCAATTTTATAATTGAGTCTATACTTCATATTAGTCTTTCGTACAAGGAAGTCGTATGGTGTCCATATCAGATTTTTGTACTAGTAAGACAATAAATAGCTTTTTCCCACAACGTGCGTGAAAAGTACTTTTCACGCATTCATTACAGTGTGTAAAGTGTCACTTTTCAAGCACTAGTGCATGAAAAGTACTTTTCACGCACTAGTGCTTGAAAAGTAAATAAGCGTTTCTAGGCAACATTAAAATTCGGTTAATTTACCTGTCAAGTATATAATTAGGTAGTAAATAATAACAAAAGTAATAAAATTTATTAAGAAATATGAATACACACTGTAACTAAAACAAATCTAATATTTTTTTAACAGATTGAGTACTCATCTAATTTTTAAGAACATTAACATTTTTTTGACATGTATTCTAACCTAACCTAATTTTTAATATTAATATTAAATGTTCAATTTGTACATTATAAAAGAACTAATCATCGTCTGTCTGAGATTCTTCCAAGTGTTTAAGTTATTTTGTACAGTGTTATTAGAAAGAGTACTAACAGTATTTGAAGCTGCTGGATGCCTGTACACTCAGTATTATGAGAAACATCAACACCATTTCGGTTGTAGGAAAAATGTTGTATGCAACACGTGTGTAAAATAGTATTTTTTGTCTCGTGCTACAATTTCCGCATTCGGATGCGCCTCATGCGTAAAACATCGCGCTCGACCAAAAAAGTACTACTTTACACACTTGTTACATAAATAACTATTATAGTGTGTGTACAGTAGCATAATATGAATATTATAATACGCTTGAAATAAAATTAATTTTCCTTGTTGATTTTGATGTAGAATTTTATAACTTTTATTTGAAGCATTTTTCCTTTATATAATTAGGGAAACAGGAAATGACGAAAGTATTATTTTACATAATAAAGTCCTATATTCAGCTGTCGTGGTTATCAACATGTACATAAATAAATTAATTTAAAAATATACTCGTAGATATACAATTGTATATACGAACATTTGATTAAAAAGTAATATACTTTCCATTAGATTTGCAGAGATACAAACAGATCCAAATAACTAATCACCATTTCCATAAAAGCCGCGCGTTTTTGTCGCATTCATTCTGCACTAGATGGAACGTCACGTCGGGCTACATATATGCGTTTATATGTTTTATGTACAATACATTTAATCACATTTCATCATAAAATGACTACGAATGCGTCATAGAAAAGCATGTGAAAATTAAATATCCTGCTCGGATATTAAATATCCTGTCGGGTGGATACAGCAGCCTGTTTGTTTGCAGTAGAGCAGATCAAGCTAGCCTTGCCCGGCGCGATTTACAACGTTTTTTACCCAGCCTCCCCAGACTGTGATAATGTTGTCATGCACGCATAATATGCATATGTCATTTGTTATGTTATAAATATGTGATGGAAAGAATTTTAAATAGTTGTATGTCATGTAAATATGAATGTAATATATTCACGCTAAGAAAAATAAACAAATACAGGGTGGGGCTCAAAAACAAAAAAGGCAAATAAAAAAAGTATTGCTGATAGCTGTGTAGAGAGAAGCTTCGGAAATCGGTTGCATCAGTGCATAGAGAAAGGCGGCCACTAGTGATGCACGCGAGGCGAGACGAGACGAGACATATAAAATATCGATCTCGTCTCGTTTTCGGATCTGCAGTCTCGATCTCGCTCTCGTTCTCGCACATTTTTTGGGTCTCGTCTCGTTTTCGCGCGAGAGTCTCGCTGTAATAATAAGCGCTTGCGCACTACGTATTTACCTCGGTATCAGTTGAACTACAAAAGCCAAGTTCGTACCAATCGTTCTGTCTTCCGTGGCAACCAATCACTCCGCTTCAATCCGTGTTGGCTCCTTTCGACGCTTAATATAAGATCCTTTACTTTTCAGGGACGACAAGAATTTTATTAACCGTAGTTTGAACTGGGATGAATTAGGGATTGAAATGTTGGGGAAAAACTAGTTATATTAGATGCGAAACCGGTTTAGTCTTTATTTTGCATTTCCTCGCTCTGCAACCGATATCAACCGACTCTAGATAGACTCAAAATAATTTTCAAATTCACGTGTTCTATACACTAATTACCGTTGACTCAACTCCCTGTACGGTGCATTTTTCATTGAATTTATGAATCAAAGCTATAAAGTTACAAATACTTTTTATTGCGAGACTCTCGCAGTTGTTATATCGATCTCGCTTTGAATTTTAAATTGCAATCTCGATCTCGTTCTCATCTCGCATAATGCAACGAGACGATATGCGAGAGTACTCTCGCCTCGTCGTGCATCACTAGCGGCCACCACCTTCAAGAAGATTTGTTTAAAACTGCATCATTTAACTCTTTTTTATTAGTCTTCAAAAAAAAAAAATCTAATGTGGCCAACACCAAACCTCCCGCTATTTACTTTTTATTAATTTAAATATACATACTTACATATTTAGTTATTGCGGAAACTGTATTAAGATCCATTCCATATAACTATGGTTCTATTTATTATTTTCTTTTTAAAACGTTACTATTATTAATATGAAATTATTAGTTCCTTGACAGTGACATTTATCTGTCAATTATAGAACGACTAGCGAATGAAAGTTGACGTTTAGATTATTTAGTAGATGTGGTTTCTTTTTAAAACGTTTCCCTATATTTGATTTGAAACTGCCCCTTATGTATTCCGTCACAGAAGATTAGAATTGTACTCAATACCAGGAGGCATTTAAAATGACCTTAGTAACAGAATTCAGGGATGTATTTGAAAAATTTAATACCGCAAATTCTAGTTCGTTCGTCTCATGTGTAAGCAACCCTCGAGTCGGAATTACTGTTAGAGGAAATTAAAAATAATCTTATTTCATAGAATTGCCAAACTAAATAGTTTAAAAATCAAAATATTTTGTTATAATCAACATAAACGAGAAATGTTTAAAATATTTTATACGTACCCCTGTTTTGATATTCAGTTACCCTAGTCGGCCATCTATTTTCAGCCAGACATAGTAACGTATTTCTGTGCTTTCCTAGTCCAGTATCTAAACAAACTACATCTATAAAATAATTTAAACGTCAACTTGCATTGGCTAGTCATAACATACATACATTTGAGATATGTCTGTGTAAACAAGGAGTTTTGCTTGTTTAAAGCGTAGGCTCCGGGATTAAAGTTGTAGATAATTTTATAAATTTATCCATAATATATATGTATAGAAAAAGTATTTATGCAAATCTGTAATTTTTATAATAACACAAATCTTGAAAAAATAACATTTGAAGGTTATTTCGACGAAAATCTATTTTGAGCTTCAAGGTTTCAAAATTTTCTGAATGATAGTATTTGAGTTAGGGTAAAGGATCCACAAACACACACACACACACACACACACACACACACACACACACATACATACACACACACAAACGCGCGCGCACGCACACAGACATCATCGTGAAAATGTTAAAATTGGATTCTAGGGACCTTAAAACGTGGTCATTTACCAAAATCTCGATATGCGATTTTTAGCACGATCCCTATATCTTCCTTACCAAGGGCAGCGGGAAGTAAAAAGGAAATTTCTGTGCCACACCCCGTATATACGAGCCCAGGCTCATAAAAGTTCGAATGGCTTACATTTTCAATAAATTATAAAACCTACTCAAATGGTGAGAAATTTCTACTAAATTATTTCGATTACATTAAATCAGTAACATATCCTCCCAGTATACTGTAAATAATTCCAGCCTCACTTGTCTCCTGTACTGTCGGCTCCATTAAGCAATAAAGGTATCTCTTCAGAGCAATAGAGAATATCTATGAGACGTAGTCCTCAATTGACTGTTTCAGCCTCACATAACGTAGTCGGATTTAGCGCGGTTAATCGCATTACATCAGGACTTGATTGTGCGTGAGCGTGAGTATTCGAGCAGTTAGAGGTGCTGAGAGAGATGCATAGAGGAAGAGGGAGAGAAATAGAGGTCTAGACACTCACCTGTACCATCAAGGAGATCCCTACGATGCCCTGGGACTTGTGCTGAGCTTCTGACATGTTGTGGTAGAGTTCCTTGTTGAATCCGTATAGCTGGATCTGAAAAAGAAACAGAATATTGGAACATATATACAGTAAATTTTTTAAAGAAGTCCGATCAAGGTCATTTTTATCTTGGCCGAATTAACTAATGAGTATACATTTATCTCTCTCATTAGCAATGACTAGAAGCGTGTGCGATAAAGATTGATATAATAAGCTTATTGACTTTCAAAAATTCATATTCTTTCGACTAAATTAGGACATTTCATTTTTAAACGATGCACATTGTTCACAATACTTTCGCTGTAATGTAAGTTTCTTTCTTAATTCAGATATATTACCCTGATTCCTAGCCGTGCATATACCGTTATTTTCTGTACGTGTTACTGACACTGCCGTATCTTATTTTTCACATATTTCGTTTTACATTCGTTTTACATTTGCTAATACACAAATAAAATAAATAAATAAATATATCATCACGGCTTATTACGAGGGGTTGATCACTTGGGAATTAGTTGTACACTTGAGTAGGAATTGGAGGAATTTATACGGAATTAGAGGAATTCTCTAGGAATTGAAGGAATTCACTAGGAGTTGAAGAAATTACCCAGGAAATAACTAGAATTTTACGAAGAAGTTTAAGGAATTCACTAAATATTTAATAATTACCTTAGTTTATAATCTAAAAATAAGTTGTAGATATCGATATATTTTTCAGGTTTTTAATCCATCTCAGTTGTAATTTAAAAAATCTGATGTGACCAGCACATTACCTTCCGCCAGTTCTATGTATTTTGTATAAATGTCATACAGAAAGTTCCTTGCAAAAGATTATATTTCTTTTACATTACCTTAAGGCAGTTGTATGTATTTTATACAAATTCCACACAGAAAGTTTCGAACAAAAGATCCTATATTTCCAGTAAAATTATAACATAAACATACTGTCAACTACACTTGACGCTGACACCTTTCAATCAGAATTTTCTTAATGTAGCAGCTGTTTCCAGAGTTATAGCAAAGCTGACTAATATATATGATATTTAATTTCTTTATAATTTTTTAACTCTTTGACCATTTAATATGAAGAATAAAATGCATTAAAATCGTATAGTGAATAAATAATTCTTTAATATTTATAATAACATTAAACGTAAAAAAATGATATCTAACATAGTTTGTTCAAGAAAAACTGTTAAAATCTTCAAATGAGGGTACTTCCGGTTGACCTATTATAACCAAAATCTAATCAGCTCTTCACATGGATGTAACGAAGAGGAATACGGAAAAATTATATTTTTTGGAATTGTAGTATTAGAGTTATCGCATTAGAAAATTTTGTCACACACAGACACACACACACACACACACACACACACACACACACACACACATACATACACACACATACAGACATCATCGTAAAAATAGTAAAATCGTATTCTAGGGACCCTAAAACGTGCTTATTAATCAAAAACTCACCACCGAATTTTTTGACCAAAGACAATACCTTCCTTACCTAAAGGTGACGGATGGTAAAAAATAACATAAGGATTTACAATTCTATCAGCCGTGTTGTACAAATGTATTTTAATTGAATTACAGAAATGAAACAAAAAAAAAACTGACGTATTATTATAATTCCTTCAACTACCTATATAAATCATAAATCACATTACTGCTTTTTCCAGCAATCGTTCTTTTATAAATAAAACTCATCCATTTATAGGACACCCACATAAAAGCTTGTTTTCAATGCCTCAACCGTGCCCACATATATACGAGTACACTCTCACAATAACATATACCTATATTAAATCACGATGATAAAAATAATAAAATATATCTTCTCCATATTTATAGAAACCATAATTTGTCCGAGTTTTGTACAATAACATAAGACAATACAAATTAGCTTACCACATGTCACTTGTGAAAACTTCCAACCCATGTATGCCACTGTTCAAATGTTCTCCAGTCAAAATTTATATCACAACAGTTAGAACAACACTTCAACAAAAGTTTAACATATAATTGTCATTTCGACCGCACTTATTTCCACTAAAAACATATTAAAAACCATGAGCAAATGTTCAATTGTCCATCACTTATAAACATCAACAAATGAACTGAATTACTAAAAAAAACGAACGGTTCCGGGGACGGTTGGAAACAAGCATGATCAAGCTTTTGCATAACTGGTAAGCATAGCGTATTACACCGGGAAATATATTTTAAATGTATTAATCAATTTAAAGATTTATTATAATAAATTTATTGGTATTACTTGACTGTTAGTCTGATTGTAGGGATGATGAGAAATAATTAGAGCTGCAGTCGTGGTAAACAATATTTATTAAATAATAATTTAATTAACATTCCTACGTTTCGATTCCAAATGATTCATCATCAGGGTTAGTTAAAGTACAGATGGAAAATAAGACCATTATAAAATCAAAAATCTGATGTGGCCAGCACGTAACCTCTCGCCAGATATTTTACCTGGTTGTACGCATAAAACAAAAATTATTTTTAAATACAAATACATATATTCATGTTTCACTACAAAATAATTCTCACATATATTTGCAAAATCTATGGGATATTTTAATATAAATTATGTACAATACATACATTTTCTTTATATTCAATATCCTGAAATTTTCTTTTTCTACTTTCCTTTTCTTTTTCTTTATATTCGTCATTTTTTCGCAAATTCCTTTTATATTCTTTTTTACGTATATTCTTTTGCGTTGTTGACTTTTTTTATTTTCATAATGATGTATGTACAAATATTTTTGACAGTGGCAAAAAAATATTTTTAACAGTGATATTTATGTGTCAATTACAAACGTTTGAATTTCTTGCCTTGAAGTAGTTTGATCTGATATTTTTTACATCAAATTATTTTATATGCATTTCTTTATCTCTAAGTTTATAGAAGATATAATAATGAATTTATATTTATCGAATAAAGAATTTAACGTTCTTTAATATAAGTATTTACATAAATTTTCGATAAATAATATTTAGATGATTTTTTTCTTGTAACTACTACTTCCGGTTGTCCAATTGTTACCAAAACTTAATCAACTCTTCCCATTATTGTTAGATTGACGAATCCGTAGTTAAAAATGTCTTGTCTTATAGTATTTGAGAAATCATGGATCCAACATCCACACACACATACACACACACCTCCACACACCTCCATACACACACACACACACACACACACACACACACACACACACACACACAAACACACACACAAAAACACACACACACACACGCACACACGCGCACACACTCACACACTCACACACACACACACACACACACACACACACACAACACACACACACACACACACATACACACACACACACACACACACACACACACACACACACACACACACACACACACACACACACACACACACACACACACACACACACACACACACACACACACACACACACACACACACACACACACACACACACACGGACATCATCGTAAAAATGTTATAATCGGATTCTAGGGACCTTAAAACGTGCATATTCACTACAATGTATTATGTTTTATTATAAATATTGACAAAAGAATTTTGTAAAAAAATCTCGTCTCGACCCCAGGACATTTTTATGTTGTAGGAATTAACATTGTAATGTAATGATCTTATTTTCCAACTGTACTGTAACTATCCCTGATGTGTAACAAAGAAACCCAAATCCACCCCTCAGAGTTGCTGGGTTGAACTCTCATAACAAAAATATTATGAAGTCAAACTTTTTTCAATGTTACACGACTTTTACATTAATATGTATTGAAATAATTATACAGTATATTATACTTAATGTTGACAACTTGTGGCTATATTTATACGAGTACATGCAACGAAATGAGAAATGATATTGAGACTTTATAAGTACTCGTATTTATTTCTGGTACATTTTATGTACGAATAGCCAAATTATAATCTATTCGTACAATATTCCCGAGTTCAAATTACCTACATAATCACGAATTTCAGTTTTTGTTGTGTTTGTTCTATACATCAAACAGAATGAATCCATTTAATATATTTGATGGTTTATGATTTTAAGAGATAAACAGCTTTTGTTTGGGTAAAGTAAATAAAAGCAAACGAATAAACGAATAATAAGTGTAATGAAAAGCAAGATAATCGCACTTAGGTAATTGTAACCGTAACAATATCATCAGATTGAATCGAGCCGTATGCGTATAGAATTACGGCGTGTAAATGCTGAAGTTTAATGTAAATATTACACCGGACGTCAATAGCTTTGTAAATTGTTTTACACTGCGTGTGCATTAGCTGAGTCCATTAGACAACATTACACTACACGAATCAATGCTAAATCGATTTGCTTTATGAATAATCTAACACGGCGCTGTGCACGTTTAGTAATACATACTAAACCACTTGTTTATTATCTGTTACAGATACACCTAACTACTCAGCGACAAATGAAACTGAATATTATGTTACATTTTACAATATTGTTTCACACAAAAATATGTTACAAATTGTTAATATTGTAACGTTTTTATTTATTTGGGTGAAGTGTAAATATTAGACAATTATTATTAATTAAAATAAGTGTTTATTAAACTATAATTAAAATGACTATTACTAATATTAAATACTAATTTAAAATCTAATTAAGACTAAAACTATAATTAATTAGATAACACTAACACTATTTATTTATTTAACCAATTACGATATTACTAATTATTTATTTCCACTATTTGTGTCACTATTTATTTATATCACGTTCAACTGTCCTCTTATCGACCTCCACAGCGTCTATATACTCAACTGACTCAACAGCGTCTGTATATTCAACTGTTCGGACAGAAGTCACACCTTTCACCTCACTCTCTGTCTATTTATGTAACTAACTTTGACTTTCCAAAAAATAAAAAAATAATAATAAAAAAAAATAAAACATTGTTATTATCGACTTAATTTAGTTTGGCCAAGCTTTGATTATGATTCGTTGTTATCTATATTTCATGTAGAATCTTTGAACACTTGACTAATTAAGCAGCAAATTATTTTTGTATATAAAGTTGTAAATAATATTATTAAAGATCCTGATATTCTTAGTCAGCTTAATTTTTATGTAAGGCCATTTAACTCTAGGAGCTCTTTAGTTTTTATGACATATTTTCTGTTTTCTTTTTACTAACTTTTATTAACCCTTCAAGATTAATATTGGCTCAGTACAATTCTCGTATGGGCGTAGTTTGTTGACCTCTTAGATCTACCCGTTTATGGATGCATCCATCGAACAGCGGTATGCAATCGAATTTTGTGTTCGTTTGTGAAAAGAACCAATCTAATCAAAACAACAACATTAGTTAACTTTAGTTGTTTCTGTGTATGCACGTATTTTATTATCTCTGATACTTTTTGACGACATTTTCATTCTTACAATTTTTGATTTTGTAATATAATGATCTTTTTTTCCAACTGTACATTAACTATCCCTGATGATGATTAATTTGGAATCGAAACGTAGGAAAGTTAATTAAATTACTATTTAATAAACACTGTTTACCAAGACTGCATTTCTGATTACTTCTCATCATTTTTTTGAATTTCCTATTGTGCGGTAACAATAGGTCAGAGTGTTAATTTATGTTATTTTCGTACAATAAATCCCTACAAAAATTCAGTATTATTTTATGTGTATACTAGCAAATAATTTATGGTCCTAACTTAATAAACTCTTCCCACAAATGTTGTGAATTCCCTAGTAAAAAAGCTCTTGAAGATCGTTCTGGTTAATAAAGCTCCTGACCAGAAAAGCATGAATAAGCTCGAGGACAGCAAAGAGCAACTCCAGCGCCATCGTCACCGCAAGCGGAACGGTGGCGAACTACGGATTGAATATTCCGTGAAAGATATATGAAGTAGGGAGCTTAAATATGCCATAGTCGGAACCGTCCTACCTATGATATATCATTCGTTTTAAACCCTATTCGAAAGAATTATGTTGGGTTACTGATCCTACTTTTTCCTAGTTCTCTTTCAGTCGGACAACTTTTTACCGCAGAAATCGATGTTTTATTAGACGTAGCAGATGTGTTGGTATTTGTTCAATTCAAGGCATAATCGTATGTCATTCCACGATTTTGATTTCTTTTCATTACATGTTATTATAAAATATCTGGCTTACGTAAGACCAACAAACAATGTAATTTTGGAAATGAGTGATTTATGGGATCTCCTGGCTAGTGATGCACGCGAGGCAAGACGAGACGAGAAATATAAAATATCTATCTCGTCTCATTTTCGGATCTGCAATCCCGATCTCGCTCTCGTTCTCGCACATTTTTTTGGGTCTCGTCTCGTTCTCGCGCGAGAGTCTCGCTATAAAAATAAGCGCTTGCGCACTACGTATTTACCTCGGTATTTACGTATCAGTTAAACTACAAAAGACAAGGTCGCACCAATCGTGTATTTACAGTCGTATATAGCTCTAATAAAGAGACGAAACACTAAATTCTAGTCACCAAATTATTTCAATACGAACATCTGTTAATACATTCTGTCATCAGTAAAACTAATTAAACATTAAAAAAAAAATTTTTGTAACTAAAACTTTCTACACTTTATTATTAACTATATGCCACTATTTAAGTAAGATTTACTCATAAAAAAGCGCTACACTGGGAATGTTGGAGAAAAACTAGTTCTATTAGATGCAAAACCGATTTTGTCTTTATTTTGCATTTCCTCGCTCTGCGACCGATATCATTCGACTCTAGATAGACTCAAAAAAATATAGTCAATTCATATAATTTTCACATTCACCTGTTATATGCTCGAATTACCGCTGACTCCACACCCTGTACGGTGCATTTTTCATTGAATTTATGAATCAAAACTATAAAGTTACAAATACTTTTTATTGCGAGATTTCTCGCTTCTCGCAGTTGTTATATCGATCTCGCCTCGAATTTTAAATTGCAATCTCGTTCTCGTTCTCGTCTCGCATAATGCAACGAGACGAGACGAGATGCGAGCGTACTCTCGCCTCGTCGTGCATCACTACTCCTGGCCATGTGCCTGAGTGTCTGATCGTGAAACTGTGGACCCGGGTTCGATCTCGACAGACGCCAAAATTATATCAATTCAAGGAAGCCTGATGAAGGCCGCACGATGCGAATATTCTATCATCATTACCAATATACAGGGTGGTGACTTGGACGACGCAGCATAGGGGTTTCAATGGTAAAATCTTAATGTGCAGTTATTTGCTACCCTAATTATTTTAGAGCAAAATTGTATTTAGGTTTGCTACAGAAGAAAAATATTGCATCGGATATGCTATTAATTATAATTTTTCAATTTCCGGAACCCTAAAAATAATCGAAATCAATAAAAGATGGAGTGATAGTGACGAACACGAGGCAAGACGAGTTGAGACGAGAAATATAAAATATTGATCTCGTTTCGTTTTCGGATCAGTAATCTCGATCTCGCTCTCGTTGTCGCACATTTTTTTTCGTCTCGTCTCGTTCTCGCACGAGAGTCTCGCTATAAAAATAAGCGCTTGCGCACTAGGTATTTACGTAACAATTTAACTACAAGAGGTAAGTTCGCACCATGTATTTGCAGTATAAATAATAAAGAGACGAAACACTAAATTCTGATCACCAAATTATTTCAATACGAACATAATGTTTATTCATTTACTGTCATCAGAAAATATGATAAGTTAGTAAATAACTTAATTTACCTCTAAAATATCCAATTTATCACCAAATTGGGATCTCCAAACTATATCAATACGAACATTGCTAATACACAGTAAAAAATTACGCCCGTGTTAAATATTTAGTGTAGAATTTTAACACGTCCTTAAAATGATATTTGCACTAATTTAACTATATGAAAATCTTATTTACACTAAAATATATAGTGTTATAAAAATGACGTCACAGACTCAAGTGTTAAGGAAAATAGTGTTAAACAAAATTTGAACACTACGACAGTGTAACTATAGTGTTATGTATTTATAAAATTAAAATTAACACTACTTTAGTGTGAAAAGAACACTATTCATGTGTTTCGAACACTACTCTAGTGTGAACGTAGTGTTAACATTTAGCAAGTTTCGGCACGTTTTAAAACCATTCGTAAACAGACAATCCGTGTTGCAGCAAGTTGTTATTAGTTTTACTATTATTATAAGAAGAAATTCATTAAATTTAAATATAATGGTGAAATTGTATGGGCCAAATCCAACAATAATATCTACGAGGAATATGAGGAAATATGTAAGTATTTTACAATTTATTGTAAACATTCTAATTGTAGCCAGGCATGTCCAGTTTAATTAAAATGTTATTAATAATAATTTCATAGGTGCAAAGCACATATTGCATAAAGTAGAAGCTTTTATTACATTTAAAAAGGCAAGATTAGTGAAAAAAGTGATATTACATTTTCTCACTGTTACACTCTTATTGTAGGTGATCCTAACCGAGTTTACATTAATGAGATTAAGGTTGTCATTACATGTGTAAAATATTTCTTTCAAATTATTATAATTTCGGCCATTTTTGTTGTAACTAGCGTAAAATATCTTATATACTCATGGTGCATAAATAATAACTAAAAAAAAAATATCGGTTAGTTTAAAGTAAAGTTTTCATTACAGAAAAACATTTAGGAATAGATATTTTAAATAAATTTCCTCGCTTCTTGGACGTACCTGGCTTGGTTAGTATGTTTAAAATTATTAAAAATAATGTATAATTATATTTATTTCTACACCTTTTTGCAGATTGAACAAGATTTTAAATTAATTCATCAAATCCCATTTAATTTTGAAGATAAATTAAATGAAAAGACGAAACAAATATTTTTAATTTACAAAACTACAGAAACCAAACCGTGTTCCTATATTACGGGTGAAAATTGTACCGAAGAAGGTAAGTTTGCAGTCCATATTTGCATTCGTTGATTTAATTACTATGAATTTAAAATATAATAATTGCAAAACTGAAATATTATCACTTGCATTATAATACTGCAATATTGTAAGAGCTGTACTCATTTAATCGTCGTCTGTAGTATTTAAAATATTTTGTATTTGTAGTTTGGGATCTACAAACCAGAGCGATACTTGCTCTTTTACAAATGCTCCCTGCTACCGCAAAAGGCAAATAGCAAGCGCGAAAATATTATTACATCCCAAAAAAAGTTAATCGTTTTCAAACAGGTAATGTTCAATTTTGTTTTATGTACTGTAATATTAAAACTAATAAATTTTAGGTAAACGTTGGAAATCAACTAATCAGACATTCTTAATAGCCGAGGGACCTTCCCTGTCGTCAATAACGCAATATTTCGTGTGTGTGGTGTGTGGACAACCAATGCATTCCCTGTCCAGAGAAAATCACTAGTGCGAAAGCACTTGAAACATTATTTATGGCCCATTTTGTTTTCCAAACAGAATACGACATTTCACTCTCCACTTTCTGGTATTTTCTACAATTTTTTTTTAAGGATAAAGAACACAAATAGAAAATTTTAATCCTGATAAAAAATTAACTCTTTTCAAATGGCTAAAAATTGGGTACTTGTATAAGAAAAATTTGTTCGTTTGTACAAGTTTTAATTTTCTTAATAATTTACCAATTTTTAAAAAAATAGTAGAAGTTTTTACTTTGGACTCCATTCCTTTGTTAATTACAAATTTGTACAGAACGCTATCCTTTGATAATCATTATCATGCTTATAAAATCAGAAAACTTAATCAGACAATAAATGTAATTAATGTAAAAACTTTACTTTATAAAGAAACTTATGAATCAAATCAAAATTGTGTGTCAACCGATGAATATATTGTCCCAAAACACACTTTTTGCTTTTAACAAATTATCATTGCATATAGTACAGTGATGTTAATTATTTTTTGTTTCTTTTATATATACATATAAGTATATTGACTGTTTTCCTTAAGACTGATTTATAGACAGTATGTTATTTATTTTGTAAAATAAAATATTTTTAATTAAATCCATTTCTGAATGTTCTTTTCTAACACTAACACACATTAACACTATTTTATTTATTTACACTCTTTACAACACTATATAATGCATTTAATTGACACTAGCCCTTAATATTTTAACACTAAGTATTTTATAAGTTACACTAAAAATTACACTATATATACACTACGTACTTTTCTAAATAACACTATACTTACACTATGTTAACACTGAAATATTATATTTTTTACACTAACTTTTTCTTTAACAAACACTAGTATAACACTATTGTTTGACACTACACACAACACTAATTTAACACTATATTTTAGTGTATAAGAAGCACTACCGTAAGTGTCAAATGACACTAAAAATATACACTACAAGTAGTGTTATTTTTAACACTAAAAATAGTGTGGACCTGATGGTACACTAGTTAGTGTTACTATAGTGTTTAAAAATTTTTTGTGTGTACATTCTTTCACCAATAAAACTAATTAAGTGTTAAAAATCTTTTTTGTAACTAAAAGTACCTACAATTTATCATTAAATATATGCCACTATTTAAGAAAGATTTAATCATAAAAAACCGCTACACTGGTAATCAATCACTCCCATCGACGCTTAATGTTATATCATTTACTTTTCAAAAATTTTATTAACCGTAGTTTTAACTGGGGTGAATTAGGAGCTGAAATATTGGAGAAAACTAGTTCTATTGGATGCAAAGCCGATTTTGTCTTTATTCTGCATTTCCTCGCTCTGGGACCGATACCAATCGAAATCGACTGTAGATACACTCAAAAAAATATAGTGAATTCATATAATTTTTCACATTCACGCGTTCTATGCACGAATTAGTGTTGACTCCACTCCTTGTACGGCGAATTTTTCATTGAATTTATGAATCACAGCTATACAAGTACTTTTTATTGAGAGACTCTTGCGAGATTTCTCGCTTCTCGCAGTTGTTATATCGATCTCGCCTCGAATTTTAAACTGCAATCTCGCTCTCATTCTCGTCTCGTATAATGCTGCGAGAAGAGACGAGATGCGAGAGTACTCTCGCCTCGTCGTGCATCACTAAGTCTAAGATTAAATATAACTAAAACTAATAAAATTACTTCTTATATTAATTTTAATAAAAGGCAAATGTGTATTTCGAGAACTAAGTTCTCATCATCAGTAGTACAACAAGGGAAAGTTAAACCAAATAGTCTTGATTACTCAACATGTCAACCATGCCAGAGATCCTAACAACTCTGTTTTTATTGAAATTAATTTTAAGGTTAAGGGGTAATTTTATTAGTTTTAAAACCAAAATCCTTAAAATCAAAACGATGATACTCGGCTGCAAGAGGATAATTAACAAGAAGATATCGGGTAAATCAGCCATGTGAATAAAGCAGCTGTAGACACGTGTTTCGCTCTGTTAGAGCTCATCAGTACAGCACAGCCAAAGATGTAGAATGACTGAGGTGGTAAACAACAAATTCGAAACAAACGGGCCACCGCCAGAAGGCCAACCACACATTTGTGGCTTCAGCCACATTGCTTCACGATTTGAAGCTAAAGATGACGTCGCCACGGAGATGGATAAAACCTTCTGCGTGGACTACCGTAACCCAGGTATATAATAAAATCAAAACGATGATACTCGGCTGCAAGAGGATAATTAACAAGAAGATATCGGGTAAATCAGCCATGTGAATAAAGCAGCTGTAGACACGTGTTTCGCTCTGTTAGAGCTCATCAGTACAGCACAGCCAAAGATGTAGAATGACTGAGGTGGTAAACAACAAATTCGAAACAAACGGGCCACCGCCAGAAGGCCAACCACACATTTGTGGCTTCAGCCACATTGCTTCACGATTTGAAGCTAAAGATGACGTCGCCACGGAGATGGATTAAACCTTCTGCGTGGACTACCGTAACCCAGGTATATAATAAAATCAAAACGATGATACTCGGCTGCAAGAGGATAATTAACAAGAAGATATCGGGTAAATCAGCCATGTGAATAAAGCAGCTGTAGACACGTGTTTCGCTCTGTTAGAGCTCATCAGTACAGCACAGCCAAAGATGTAGAATGACTGAGGTGGTAAACAACAAATTCGAAACAAACGGGCCACCGCCAGAAGGCCAACCACACATTTGTGGCTTCAGCCACATTGCTTCACGATTTGAAGCTAAAGATGACGTCGCCACGGAGATGGATTAAACCTTCTGCGTGGACTACCGTAACCCAGGTATATAATAAAATCAAAACGATGATACTCGGCTGCAAGAGGATAATTAACAAGAAGATATCGGGTAAATCAGCCATGTGAATAAAGCAGCTGTAGACACGTGTTTCGCTCTGTTAGAGCTCATCAGTACAGCACAGCCAAAGATGTAGAATGACTGAGGTGGTAAACAACAAATTCGAAACAAACGGGCCACCGCCAGAAGGCCAACCACACATTTGTGGCTTCAGCCACATTGCTTCACGATTTGAAGCTAAAGATGACGTCGCCACGGAGATGGATAAAACCTTCTGCGTGGACTACCGTAACCCAGGTATATAATAAAATCAAAACGATGATACTCGGCTGCAAGAGGATAATTAACAAGAAGATATCGGGTAAATCAGCCATGTGAATAAAGCAGCTGTAGACACGTGTTTCGCTCTGTTAGAGCTCATCAGTACAGCACAGCCAAAGATGTAGAATGACTGAGGTGGTAAACAACAAATTCGAAACAAACGGGCCACCGCCAGAAGGCCAACCACACATTTGTGGCTTCAGCCACATTGCTTCACGATTTGAAGCTAAAGATGACGTCGCCACGGAGATGGATAAAACCTTCTGCGTGGACTACCGTAACCCAGGTATATAATAAAATCAAAACGATGATACTCGGCTGCAAGAGGATAATTAACAAGAAGATATCGGGTAAATCAGCCATGTGAATAAAGCAGCTGTAGACACGTGTTTCGCTCTGTTAGAGCTCATCAGTACAGCACAGCCAAAGATGTAGAATGACTGAGGTGGTAAACAACAAATTCGAAACAAACGGGCCACCGCCAGAAGGCCAACCACACATTTGTGGCTTCAGCCACATTGCTTCACGATTTGAAGCTAAAGATGACGTCGCCACGGAGATGGATTAAACCTTCTGCGTGGACTACCGTAACCCAGGTATATAATAAAATCAAAACGATGATACTCGGCTGCAAGAGGATAATTAACAAGAAGATATCGGGTAAATCAGCCATGTGAATAAAGCAGCTGTAGACACGTGTTTCGCTCTGTTAGAGCTCATCAGTACAGCACAGCCAAAGATGTAGAATGACTGAGGTGGTAAACAACAAATTCGAAACAAACGGGCCACCGCCAGAAGGCCAACCACACATTTGTGGCTTCAGCCACATTGCTTCACGATTTGAAGCTAAAGATGACGTCGCCACGGAGATGGATAAAACCTTCTGCGTGGACTACCGTAACCCAGGTATATAATAAAATCAAAACGATGATACTCGGCTGCAAGAGGATAATTAACAAGAAGATATCGGGTAAATCAGCCATGTGAATAAAGCAGCTGTAGACACGTGTTTCGCTCTGTTAGAGCTCATCAGTACAGCACAGCCAAAGATGTAGAATGACTGAGGTGGTAAACAACAAATTCGAAACAAACGGGCCACCGCCAGAAGGCCAACCACACATTTGTGGCTTCAGCCACATTGCTTCACGATTTGAAGCTGGCGGTGGCCCGTTTGTTTCGAATTTGTTGTTTACCACCTCAGTCATTCTACATCTTTGGCTGTGCTGTACTGCTTTATTCACATGGCTGATTTACCCGATATCTTCTTGTTAATTATCCTCTTGCAGCCGAGTATCATCGTTTTGATTTTATTATATACCTGGGTTACGGTAGTCCACGCAGAAGGTTTTATCCATCTCCGTGGCGACGTCATCTTTAGCTTCAAATCGTGAAGCAATGTGGCTGAAGCCACAAATGTGTGGTTGGCCTTCTGGCGGTGGCCCGTTTGTTTCGAATTTGTTGTTTACCACCTCAGTCATTCTACATTCTGTGCTGTACTGATGAGCTCTAACAGAGCGAAACACGTGTCTACAGCTGCTTTATTCACATGGCTGATTTACCCGATATCTTCTTGTTAATCAAAATCCTTAAGTATCAGTTTAGGATTTAGGCTCTTATTTAGGAAAATTCCTACCTATAGGCAACGATTTAGTTATCTTTGGTGAATATTAGAAATTTATCTGTGACGTAAATTTACGAAAAGCATAGACTTAACTTTCTAATAAAATTATTAGCAACTGAAGAGGAGATTAGTACCGGTGTTAAGTCTTGTAATTACGACATTGATCTTCTAAAGAAATATATATTTCGCGCGTTCACCCTTCGTGATTAGTGATAGCAATATCCAGCTCGGTGTTTGATTCTTCCAGACTTTTCCAGTAAATAAGTTTGTGCGGTTCGACTCGACTGCCAAGGTTATTAAATACGAAGCGAAGCCCAAACTGACAACATGTAAGAAGTTTTATTTGTGCAACGGCTTATAAGTTTTCATCGTGTAGCTAAGGGTGCTTCGAGAATGTCAATATTATTTTCGGGGTGATACCATGTTATGAATGTTTGAGGTTTCGTTGCTAAGATAAACAAAAATGTGATTCGTATTTTGTTGTTTATTCTACGACGATCAATAAACAAAAAAATGATATGACTTGACATAAAAGAGACAATGCGGACTACAATACAAAACACACGCACAAGCTAGGTTTCATCGCATAATAAAATAATTAGATATTATTGATCTGTAACAAAGTGGAATTTTAGTGTGAAATTTGATATGTCTTTGCGTAATATGTGTAAAGTTCGTTTCAACGACTTGATCTCCACGTCATCAATAGGCGCTTTCTTTTTAGGGGGAAAATGAACTGATCTTACCTCGTACTGAACTGAACTGAACTACTCCTAAAAAGAACAGTATATATATATATATATATATATATATATATATATATATATATATATATATATATATATATATATATATATATATATACAGGGTGTAAATGAAATAAGTGCATTAAATTTAACCAGTAATGTAACTCGACGAGAGCAACAATATTTCTTAATAAGTCTTTTAGATTTTGAGTTAAAATTCTTTAAAGATTTGCTGCATATTTCGGCGCGCGCCCATGGAGAACAAATAGCTGCTGTCGTCAGCTGTCGTATTCAAGTAGGATACAAACAGCTCAAAAATTATCGGTTATCGGTTACACTTGCAGTCACAGTAATTAATAAACGAATCAACGGAAATAACATTTATTATTAATTAATTCGTAATAGTACAATTTTTAAAATAAAGAAATTTAAATTTTGGATAACAAAATTATAAAGTTGTGAATTAAACAGGCTTTTATCACCTGTGAATAGAGGAAGACAAGGAGGAACGAGGGGTAAGAGGTATCGAGGAAGAGCAAAAGCATAGTTATTAGGTTATGAGATGATTATTTATATTCGACAAATCATAATAGTTTAAATACGTTATTCAAAAAATGTAAGTACAAACTTTTGTCCATTTAAACGAGGTACATGAGTACCAATAATTAGTCGTCCATTTATTGTTCCCGCTCAAACGTTTTTTAATGAAAATTTTTACAGCATTTTCGTCTGTTGAAATGTGTATTGTGCATAAGAAATACACCTTCCCAAGTAAATTCAGTCTCATTCATGAACATTATGAGCCATTCCCAAAATCGAAGTCTGCGGAAAACATTGATCTTTTTGCACATGATATGCATACAACTGTTGCTTTATTTAAAATTGTCATATGTGACACTTCGTATTGTGATAAAGATGTACAAGATTAACAAATGTGCGACTATTAGGAACAGTATGATTTGGAAACGCTCCGTCTAAATGTGTTGGCAACTTTATAATACTGTCTTTATATCAACCACAAATTAAAATTTAGTAAAGATACGAATAAATAAAAAAAAACATAGGTAAGTAATTACAATGTCTGTGTACTCGCTATTTGTAAACGTAAGCATTTTGACAGAATTTCACCTTATAAACAAGATTATTACTAATGTCAAAATTTAATTGCAATAACTGACAAGACTGTCAAATGCTTAAACAAAATTTTCATAGCTATTGCTACTGCATTCAATTATTAGAAAAATACGTGGAACGACTCGTCAATTTACGGGGTGGTAAAAATGCTAAAAAAATATGCGATTTCGAGAAAAAGTTATTAAGAAATATTGTTGCTCTCGTCGAGTTACATTACTGGTTAAATTTAATGCACTTATTTCATTTACACCCTGTATATATATATAGCATTATATTTATAATATAATAATATGCTGAATTTGCTTGTGGATATAGTCTGTTGTATGTGATTTGATTTTGACATATTAAATTCTTTTACCTTTGAATATTTAAATATGGATGTATTTCTTATGGTAATGAAATATCATATAACGTTTCAAACTAATTAATTTCTTCTATTCATGTCATTTTAATTTCAATTACTTACAAAAAAGACAAAATACATAGCAGTCAGTCATATTGAGGTGCCATTGACATTCGGGATCAGTTCAGGATCTATATGATCCTGTTTCAAAGGTGGTGCTTCGCGGGGGTGGGACAAAGAAAATGGGTAGTAGAAGATCATTTATCCCCTTTTAAAAAGAACGATTTAGGGCAAATGTGTGCTACTCGGAGTTGATCTTCTTGATAAAAAGAAAGCGGCTACTATAAAATATTGTAATTATAATATCAACAATAAGATAAGATTCTAAATATTTCCAGTAAAATTATAACTGAAACATATTATGTAAATTGCACTTTGACACTGATATTTGTCAATCAGAATTTTGTAGTAGAGATGTTTCCATGTTTATAGCACAGCTGGCTGCTTTGTGAAATTAAATTTCTTTATAATTTTTTAACTCTATATCCATTGCATATGAAGTATAAAATGTAATCAAATCGTATAGAGAATAAAATATTCTTTAATATTTGTAAAAACATTAAATGTGAAAAAGTGATATTTAACAGCAAATTAGGGTATTTTCGGTCGACCAATTATAACCAAAATCTAATCAGCTCTTCATATGGATCTAAAGAAAAGGAATACGCAAAAATTATAATTTTCGGAAAAGTGGTATTGGAGTTATGCGATCCGAAAAATCGTCACACACACATACATACATACATCCATCCATACATACATACATACATACATACATACATACATACATACATACATACATACATACATACATACAGACATCATCGTAAAAATAGTAAAATCGTATTCTAGGGACCCTAAAATGTGCTTATTCATTAAAAATTCATCATCGAATTTTTTGATCAAAGACAATAGGTACATTCCTTACCTAAAGGTGACGGAAGGTAAAAACGCATAGTAATTTATTCATCTTTCACGGTTTGACAGATAATATATGTCAATATGATGTCAAGGATAAGTTAGAGTAATTATTAGAAGAGCAATGAGAAATCCGTGGACGCAACAAGAAACAGAATATTTTTTGAAATTAATCCTGGAAAGAAAAAGAATTGATTTGTTAGATGAAAAAACTAAGTAAATGATGAAAATAAATGAAAAATCTAAGTAAATTGAAATCAAAATTATCAAAAGTCAAAATTAATACTATACCTAGTTCCATTTAAGCCATTCAGTATTGCGGAACATAGGGAATAGTTTTGACATCTCTGATTGGCTGAAATTAGAGATAAGAGACAAGTTTACCCAATGGAATTTCGACTAATTCAGATTTGCGCTGTTGCCAGTGCCATCTACTGAATGGCTTAAATGGAACAGGGCATAGTCAATAATGTTCTACGTATTCTACGCTGCTATACCAACAGTGTCGGTAATAAATCCAATAAAATCTATAGTAAATTCGAATTTATTGGATCTCTTTAATTTTTTTGGTATAAACAGTCAAGATTTAGAATTTATTTAAATCCGATTAAGGACTTCGATATAAACTTATTCATCGTTAAAAACCGTGGATCATATTATTCATTGTTTAAGATGACAATATCAACGGTTTTAAAAATTCATTAGTTTTTTGATCCCTTTTAAAAGATGTTTACTCTTTTGAAACGTTATCTTGCACATTTGAAGGTCATTGAAGAATGAAGAATGATTGATAAATGTAATTTAATATAGGTAATGGAAAGTGAATTAATCTATTGATTACTTGGCACATTTAGGGTGTTATCAATCAACTTGCGGGGTAAATTAAAATTAATTTTAAGCGCCAAAAATAAAACAGAAACAGCGAAAAAATTCACCCGCGAACAACGCGTTCTTTAGCTCATTAATTTTGGTTTCTTTGTCGTGGTGTTTTCATATAATTTATAACATTTATTATGCACCCAGTGTTTAAAATGAAGTTCGCTAATGAAATTATGTCCACCTAATGGCCAATTCATCCTAAGAAAATTATAATCTACACCCACCTTCAATATTAGACTCGGTCATGGTATGGCCGTTTCTACTTAACAGATTACCAATTACCAACCACTTTTCCGCGATAAAAATTTCACACGCCCACGAAATGGGACGACTTATCACCCTGAAAGAGTGTAATGTTACGGTTATCGAATGTTGCACTTAGAACATTGTCCAGATACTGTAATCTTATAGCGTTTTCCATTCAGTGCGAACATTTTTGCGCTGTGTATAACTCGTTTCCCATTTATATAATTAGTGTGCAATAGCTGAGTCTTACGTGTTTCATTTATACTTTATGAATGAACTGAACCGTACCGAGTGCGCACTTTCTTGCACTTATTACGATCGTCAGTTCTTGCCAGTGAAGCCTGTAAAATTCATATATTTTGAGTTGTAAACACTACAGAGAATTTATTTTAAAATGCAACACATGGTTAATCACTTCAACGGTTACTCACTACTGTCAAAAATGACAGCAAAGTAATATTTGTCCATTTTAAAATGCAACATTATAAATAGTAATGCAGCACAGGAGATACCTCCAGAACACATCACAAGTGGTAACAATTCTTTCTACTGCCGAATAGGATATTGCCTCAGTGTGAATGGGCCTATTTTTAAACATTTATTACATTAAAATTATGTATGTTTGTAAGCCAAAGTTTGTTAAGATGTGCTACATGAAAGTTTTGAATTTTTGTTAATCGTATGCAGGCTAATTTATTGGTAATTTATATTAGTAATACAAAACTACAAATTTTTTATGTTGCATTTTAAAATGGACATATATTACATTGCAGTCATATTTTGACAGTATTTCGTAACCAAGGAAGTGATTGATCATATGTTGCATGTTAAAATAAATTCTCTGTATGTGTAAGTACAATGGATGTAAAAAAAGTCTTCTCAGCCCAAATCTTGTGTAGTGGATATCCATTGCTATGTATCCTCTCTATTTGACAGTGACTGCTAACAAACTTGCACTCGACTTTTGTAACATGTTTCATTTAAAATATATTACACCGGGAATGACGTCATTAGCTGCACTACAGCTGTCTTAAACGAAAAACTACATGTACAGGCTGTCTCACAACTCGCGCCCCAAAGCGAATGAGGAAACACGAAACTGCACTCGGATGTGTAATTTCGAAGAAAAAAAAATCTAGCTTAAAAGATATTCGAGTAAAGACGTCTTAAAATTGACCAATCAGAGACCTACACCTTTAACGTGTGTTTGCCGTAATTTTACGTTACTAGGGTTTTATACAAATCAAATCTTCTTTCAAATGTGTGGGCGACTGTAGTTTTCGAAAAGTGTCAGTGTCAAATTAAATTTGACATGTATTCAGCCCCTGAGAGGCAGCACGAGTTTATTCCGGATGACACCTTCGCTAACCTAAATTTGTTGACAGTGAAAAGTCAACTCTAAAGTGTCAAAATTACAGTAAGTCAAACAAATTTTGTAACTCACTAGCAGTATTTTTAAAACCTAGCAAGCAGTTTAATTTTATAATAATATCATCACACCTCAAGATATCCTTCCAAGATTGGTGGATTAAAAAGTCTTGTAACTCCGTTATGCAAGCAGCCGCAAATTATTTTATTCTATTTGTTGGCAACCTATTGTCGTCGGCAAGTGTCAGTTTCGTCTGGGGCGCGAGTTGTGAGACAGTCTGTATATATAAATGGAAACGCCATAAGATATCTTAAGGCAAGACAAATTTCGAAAGTATCAGATTACAATTATTACAAAATGCACTTCAACTAAAAATTCATCAAATCAATTTTTAATTTAAAAATTGAGATCAGTTTACCAGTATATTAATTATGTATGCAAATATTTACTTGTTCATAAATTATTAAAACTGTAACTACTGTTTAAAATATGGTTTTATGCATTATTTGCTATTAATAATTGAACATAAACCACAGTACACATTTAATAATTATTGACGGATTTAACACTATAATGTGACGATATGTTTTATTCATTGATTTACCCATTAATATGAATAATATATTAATTACTTATTAATTATTAAAGCACAAGTTTTATGTGAAACATATATTAAAAAATTAAAACACATTTTCTTGTTTAATATTAATAAGCAACAAACAATAATAATGGGCATCTATGTGTTACTATGGAGATAAAAAACGCAATTCAGAGCGCGTTGATAATTTCTAGAATTCTAGAAATACAAGACCAGCCTCATTAGTTCAACAAGCAAGTTATAAAACCTACGCAAATTGGTGAGATATTTCCTTCTAAGAAAATATAATAGTTCTTTTCATTATAAATACTCGTATATCCTGATTGACAATAATTTTTTTAGTTCAAAAGAAAACATGCATCATTCAATCTCTTCTTATAAAGTTCAGTCGTTGATGGTTCACTAGTATAATTTGTAGGAATCGTTTGATTGAGTAAAACACAATCTTCTAATGTCATCAATCAGATTGAAGAATGTGGTTTGATTGAGAGCACTGAAGGAATCTATCTATTCAATATATCATGAAAGGTTTTCCAACGACTTTATATTGATTCGTGTAGTTTGTTATTCGTAATAGATACGTGCATAAATCACAGCAACAATTTTCATTGATTGAATTTGTTTGACAACATATTACGGAAAAAATAAATAACAGCGGTAACTGCTTCGAATTACCGGGAAGTGAATACTGATTTGGTTAATTCCTGCGTTGCGTTTAGAATTATTTTGTGCTTTTTATACATTTAACTTCGTTAATTTGTCCGCCTTGAATCTTCGAAACTATTAATCCTACAAAAAAATGAATAAGACCATTTTTTGTAGAAAATTTTATCTACTTTAATTTTGTGTATAATAGTTATTAACGTCATAAGGGGCTGTCCTTAAATTACGTAACGCAAAATTAGGAAATTTTTGATACCCCCTCCCCCCTTTGTAACGCACCCGTAACGCAAACATGAACCCCCCCATATATTACGTAACGCAGTACTTGACCCCCCCTCCAATTTTTTTACTGGATATAAAAGTATATTGCTTCCTTAATATTCAGTTAAAATTTGAAACAGAAACTATTTAAATTAATGTATATAAAGATGAAAAATAACAGAACAGAACAGAAATTATTTAAATTAATGTACATAAAGATAAAAAATAATGTACTACTCTTGCCCTACGGCTTGTCACCCCAATTTCTTTACTGGATATAAAAGTATATGGCTTCCTTAATATTCAGTTAAAATTTGAAACAGAAACTATTTAAATTAATGTACATAAAGATGAAAAATAACAAAACAGAACAGAAACTATTTAAATTAATGTACATAAAGATAAAAAATAACAGCACAGAAATTAAAATCATATGCATTTTCATATGCTTTATTGAAAAGTTTTTCCTTATCAACACTACTTGAATTCATGTTTTAATATGAATTGCATTGCACGAATGAAAGACCAAGGCCCGAATTTGAACTGTGCCCGACATATTATGTTGACTGTTATTGAAAACAAACGACTGCCTGCATATACGAATTAGCACCGCGAAATTTGAATGTTTCAAAACTATTAAAGCAAGTTTAGCAATATTTTTTTTATATTTTATCATTGCGTAACGCACACATTAACCGTCCCCCACCCCCTCGTAATACTGCGTAACACTACTCTTGACCCCCCCCTTGAAGCGTTACGTAATTTAAGGACAGCCCCTAAGGCTGATATGAAGCAAATAACAGACGCTTTTGAATATTGTAAAATCGAGGCGACCGAGTGAGTTATTTGCATATCAGCCGCGTGACGTTCAGTATTTTTCATAATAACATAAAATATCTTCTGAAAATTCTATTTTCTAAGGCATATTGACAGGTGATAGCTCTTCCCGACAATTTCATGATGCTGCAAATTTTTTTAGAACACATGATTTTTAATAATTGTTATAAAAAATAACGGCCGTGGCTCTTTTAGCGCATATATTGGTTGATCATACAGTACCTACTGTTAAATCACATTTAATAGTATGGTATTATGAAAAGTATTTTTCACTAGGACCTATAGTTTCGGAGAATTTTGCAAAAATCGTGAAAAGAACACCTTTAAACGGATCCCCCACCCCTCGCTCATCCTCTACCCACTGTAACTTTTAGTATGTTGTACACTAGACATGGAGGAATAATTGTGCCAAGTTTCAAAACTCCGGTATTTTTTTCATTCGATCAACTTCAATTGATCTAATTTGACTGGGCTAATGACTCATTATATAGAGTTACATAAAAAATATTGTCGGAGTACTACCCGTTTGAAAATATAGACAGTAGGCTCGGGTTTGCCAGGGAGGGGTCATTGAGGCCCATATATTGTTGTTTTTGTGTGTATGCAAATGCGAACTTTATATTTCCTTTCTGTAATCAAAAGCTGCACATAAGTAATGCCCTATCATTGCTTGTTATTTCTCAGTGTCTATGGCATTTTCACTTTCATATTTGTAACATCGTAATTCGTTCTAAGTATGAAAAAAAAAAATCAATCTACTGAAGTAGTGGAAGAGGAAAACGCGACCCAAGATCAAAGTAATATTGTTGACCCCTCTGAGAATATAATAATTATAGACGCTTCTGTTGCATCAGATTTATTTTTTTCCAAAAACGGATATGAAATTTAGACAGCGTTTCTTGTCTTTGTAGGAAGACATAGTAAAATGGACCTATTGAATGAGGATAAAGGACTTTTGCGCTTTGTATTTAAAACATGCGAGGACGAAACGTCATTGTCATTTTAAATAAATAACCCTTAAAACATCACTTGCGGCTGATAGACACAACCAGTGGCAAACGTATGCAGTATTTTCCCGTAAGCATAGGATTAATTGCTTAATGTCTAAAACATATATTATATATTGAATATTATATCCTTGTATCCTGTATAATGGAGTGCTAGTACCTGATTTGATGTGTGGAAGCGAATGTTGGGCATGGACGGAAAAGCATAAAAAGAGAGTGACTGCTGTGGAAATGAGATATTTACGTGGTGTATGCGGATATGTACGACGGGATCTCGTGAGGAATAATTTGATGTATGAAGAATGTATGGTTAGGAAGAATGTTGGTAAGAGAGTAGGAATGAGCCAGTTGAGATGGTTTGGTCATGTGGAGAGAATGAAGAGTGAACGACTTGTAAAGCGTATATATCTTGGTGAAATTGAAGGTGTTCGATTGCGTGGCCGTCCAGTGTGCAAGTGGATGGATGTAATTGATAAGGTGCTAAAAGAGAGAAAGTTTCCGAGTGGGAAGAGAAAAAGAGCGTGTATGAATGCGATTATGAATGTGGCCGAGGCGAAAGAAATGTGCTTAGCCAGGAATGTGTGGCGAAGGATGATTCTTTCGTAACTATTATTGTGGTCTGGTTGCAGTATTTCGCTACCGAAAATCGGTCACTTTAATATGTTAAGAGTGAAGAATATTTGTTGTATGATGTCAGGTAAGTAAGAATGTTGTTGAAAGAGAGAGTGATTATATTTGTGGTTGATGTTATTAGTATTGTTTCGGGTTTGTGCTAACCCACGAAGTGGGAAATGCGTGATTTTATATATGTATGTATCTTGCATATAAAAAGAACAGTTTATCACTTATTGAAAAATTGGATGTAGTGTTAACCAAGTGTGAAGTAGTGAGTAAGTATCTTTGACATTTATGGTCTGATAATATGAATGCAGCTAGACAGAGTTGATTTATAGTAAATCGATATGGGAGTATGCCAGAGACGCGACAAGAGTGACAAGGTACAGGAAACCGCAATCCCGTCGACTAATTATCAAGTAAATATTCTGCCTTGTCGCTTGTTGCTAGTGCTAGTGCTTGACACTATGCCGCACCGCACCGCCTGTCTCACAACTAACACTTAGGAGCTTATGCATCATCTACAAACGGGAATTTTACTGCTTCACAAGCCACTCATAACGCATCAAAGACGAAGCACTAAACTTCGTCTTATACTGCATTTTGTTGGGGTTTTTACAGTAACAACATATGGATTTTCATAATGAAAAATCTGGTGGCCAACACAATTGAACAAATGAGTTTTAAATTTTTCGTATTAATACAAATCGTTGCTACTGTGAAAATTTTTACGTTTCACACAAATATAGTTTCTTTTCAGTGAACATTATATGATTATGGAAGTTAAAAATCTAGTGCGTACCGCCCGAGTCACAAAAAAGATTAAGCTAATCCTTATTTTTGGATTAGCGAATTTTATTCTAATTTTGGCACTTTATTACTTAAAATATAGTCTAATCTAATACAAGTAACTACTTTTTTTGATAATAAAATGAAAATTAATTTTAAATACCGGGATAAAATAGAATTTACTAATCCAAAAATAAGAATTAGCTTAAACATTTTTGCGAATCGTTAATTTTTATTAATCTAAATACATACCTACATATTTACATATGCTGGAAACTGTATTGATTTCCTTCCCTATTGCTCTATTTAATTTTTTCTTTTTAAAACGTTACTATTATTAATTTGAAATGATTAGTTCTTTGTCAGTGACATTTATCTGTCAGTTACATATATTTGAATAAATGCACAGAAAAATTATTGAACAAATCTGTCGAAAATTTAATAATCTTTAATTTTTATAATAATATTAATGTCGAAAAAACAAACATTTAAAAGTATTTTTCTAAGAAAAACTATTTTGAGCTTCTAGTAAAGTGCCATTTCCGGTAATCCGATTTACACCAAAATCTAATAGGCTCTTTGCTTTCAGAAAAAGTTCGAAATACAAAGTTTCAAAATTTTCTAAATGATAGTATTTGAGTTACAGTGGAGGATCCACACATACACACAGACGCCATCGTGAAAATGTTAAAATTGGATTCTAGGGACCTTAAAACGTGCTCATTTACCAAAATCTCGATATGAGATTTTTAGCACGATCCCTGTACCTCTCTTACCAAGGGTAGCGGGAGGTAAAAATTGCTTTTAACTATTTAAATAGGCAAAAGTTTACCGACGGACTGTAGTTGCACAGTGAAATTCTTCTTGGATAAGAATTTTACTGTGCAACTATGGTCCTTCGGAACCCCAATAAAACTTTTGCCTATTTAAATAGTTTCAAGCAATTTTCAACTTTCATGGACATATAATGTGCACTGAAAAGAAACTATATTTGCGTGAAACGCAAAAAAAATTCACAATCGGTTAGTAATATGAAAATTTCCGACTTTTAAAAAGTTGGGAACTTAGTTATTGTTAACCTCATTATCAGTGAAAGCTTCTTTACAATTTATATGATAAAAAATATGATGTGACCAAACACAATACCTTCCGCCATATAATTTTTAATAATTTAAATATACCTTCTTATATATTTACTTATGCTGAAAACTTTTATTGAATCCCATTCCATATGACTATGGTTCTATTTACTATTTTCTATTTATAAAGCTTGTATTATTAATTTGAAATGATTGGTTCTTTGACAGTGACATTTATCTGTCAGTTACATACTTTTGAGATATGAACTGTACAATTAAGGGGTTGTGTTTGTTTAAAGCGTAGGCTCCGGGATGTAAATTATAAATTTATCCATAAAATATATAGAAAAACTATTAATACAAACCTGCAGAAAATTGCCAATCTGCTTTGAACACAAATATCGTAATGATGAAATATTTGCACCGTGCGGGCGCTTACCAGGCGTCATTTCACGGACACTCATTGTTGGCGTGGAAAGTGCACCACAGGGGTCAATTTAGTGTCATTTAAAATTGGAAATATTTGGCGTCGGTCGGGATCGAACCCGGTTCCCCAGATTCGTGACCTGACACTCAGGCACGCGACCACGAGACTCCATTATAATAACAAAATCTAATGTCTTCTTTCCATATTAGAATAAGGTTTCAAAATTTTGTGAATGATAGTATTTAAGTTAGAGCGTAAACGGAATCCTCACATACACACACACACATACATACATATATATATATATATATATATATATATATATATATATATATATATATATATATATATATATGTATGTATATATATATATATATATATATATATATATATATATATATATATATATATATATATATATATATATAGACATCGTGAAAATGTTAAAATTGGATTCTACGTACCTTAAAACGTGGTCATTTACCAAAATCTCGATATGCGATTTTTAGCACGACCCTATACCTCCCTTACTAAGGGTAGCGGGAGGTAAAAATAAAATAAAATTGTAAATAATACAAATACCCAATGGAATGAAATCAATATTCAAGGTTAGAAATCAAACTGACAGTTCATAACAAATGAACATTGTTAGTTTATTATTATTTAAATATCAATTATTATTTTTTTATTTTAGATTGTGAATAAATAGTATATTAAGTATTAAGAACGGTAAGGACCGTTTACCGATCGAAGACAATGTCCCAATTTTGTCTGAGATCGGTAATTCCTTAACGTTCGTGATGCTTATACTATTTTTTGTACGATCGACCCACAAAATTTAAAAGAAAAATAATTTGAAAATTATTTTGACGTATTAAAAAAATTTAGGTGTCACTTTTGAAGTAAGCTTTGATTTTGTTTTTATTTATTTACCGTCTCGCCTCCTGAACGATAAGTGAGTCACATCACTTACCGTTCAGTAATTTGTAAATAAGACCTATTGTATTGGAAACACTGTCGGTAAACATAAAAAATAATCCGATCGTGCAAAAAATAGTATAAAAACCTCGGTGAAAAGTTTCATTGCCTCGGGCTATAGCTAACCTCGGCGTTTCGCGCCTTGATAACTATCTTCGCTTCGACAATGAAACACTTTCCACCTCGGTTAGTAATATACTATTACAGTAGCAACGATTGGTATTAAATACGGAGGTATTAAAAGTCATTTGTTCAAATGATTGCAGAACAAGCTATAATAAGCCAAAATCATTAGGTTGTGGTATGAATATTCTTTAGAGTTTTGAAGCCATTTTTCTTGCGACGATATTTCATCATAATAAAACACAAAACTGTCCGTCAGCAAGTTGAACTGAACAATACAGTTCTGACTTTGTAGCTGTCAGGATGTGATGAACATCGCAGGCAACTTAAAAGTATTTCCCAAGTTTCGGTTACAGACTACAGAGTACGGGACGGAAGCCAAGCTGGAGCCGGAGCCAGTGTATGTATATTTTTTCTGCCGATAAACGAAAAAAAGCCGGGAAAAAAGAAACTCGGTGACTAGAATTTCCCATTAGCGAACTTTGCCTTCTGTATACCCGCCTGCCGAAACAAGGGTTGCCACCAACGGAAAATTTTGTTGTGCTACAGGAGAAAATATTACGAGTAATTATTATACTTGTATTCATGAAGCCAACCCTATAAAATGCCAACTTTACAAAAAAACCTGTGTCAATAAAGTTTTGGAAATTCGTTACTATTTTTCAAATTAACTTGAAATATATTTTATTTCTAGAAACAGATTACGATTCTGATATTTCTTACTAACGTCCCCTGTAGAAACCTAGCCATATTAATTGAACACTACCATGCTGCTATTATAATAGCTATTAACATATCTACTATCCATTTCAGAATTATAGTCAGTTGAGATTGAAACTCAATAACTTGCTTAAAATAATCCAAAACTTATAAAACACTCTTTCCATTATAGACTATACAATTCTACGTAATTATACTAATATTCATATTTTTAAATTAATTAATATAAAAATGTCAATATGTGTGAATAGAATTTTCAATGTTATATTTTTTTCTATCTTTTACCTCTCGCTAAGAGAGGTATTGTATTCATGCTAAAAATCTCATATCCAGATTTTAGTGAATAAGCACGTTTTAAGGTCCCCAGAATCCGATTATAACATTTTTACAATGATGTGTGTGTGTGTGTGTGTGTGTGTGTGTGTGTGTGTGTGTGTGTGTGTGTGTGTGTGTGTGTGTGTGTGTGTGTGGATGTGTGTGTGTGTGTGTGTGTGTGTGTGTGTGTGTATGTGTGTTATAACAATTGTGTCCAGCACATTACCTTCCGTCAGTTATATATAAGGTATTTACGAAAATTCTACCGGTGAACTGTTACCGGTAAACAGCTGTTTATCTGAATATAGCTACCGGAATCGATATTTTAAGAACGCAAGTGGTAAACAGGGTAGATCCATAACCTATGAAAAAATATGAAAATTTGAAACAGGTTAGAAATTTCACGTAGTTAACAAACTGAGCAGAGTCCAACTTTGAACACATTTCCACTTTTAAAGCGCGCGTCTCGCTTTGCATCACTACCTTTTTTGAGATTAGATTCTTCATGAATCCGGTAGATGGATCTGGTAGATATTGAACAATTTTCGAACACGGTAACTTTTTATCACTCGAACACAGTCGGTAGATGCGGTATCTACCGGTAGAATTTTCGTAAATGCCTATGTATTTTCTATAAAATCCATACAGAAAATTCCTTGCTAAAGATTCTAAATTTCTTGTATGTACATTACCTTTCAACAGTTGTATGTATTTTATACAAATTCCATACAGAAAATTTCGAGCAAAAACATCCTATATTTCGAGTCAGAATTTTCTTAATATACTCGTAGTAGCTGTTTCTAGCATAGCTGGCTAATTTATGAAATTTAATTTCTTTATAATTTTATAACTCTATATCCATTTAATATGAAGTATAAAATGCAGTCAAATCGTATAGAGAATAGAATGTTCTTTAATATTTATAATAACATTAAATTTTTTCAAGAAAAACTGTTAGAATCTTCAAATGAGGGTACTTCCGGTTGACCAATTATAACCAAAATCTAATCAGCACCTCATATGGATGCAACGAAGAGGAATACGAAAGAATTATAATTTTTGGAATCGTAGTATTACAGTTATCGTAGACGCACATACACACACACGCACACGCATACACACACGCACAAACACACACACACACACACACACACACACACACACACCCGCATACAGACATCATCGTAAAAATAGTAAAATCGTATTCTAGGGACCTTAAAACGTGCTTATTTATTAAAAACTCATCACCGAATGTTTTGACCAAAGACAATACTTTCCTTACCTAAAGGTGACGGAAGGTAAAAAGTAAAATTGTTAGATCTCAGCTTCCATTAATAATTAAAAATTGAAATTTGGCATGTTAGATTCAAAATGCAGTTTTTATATAAAATATTAATAAATTTTTATTTGAAATAGTTTTGTTTAATTTTAATATGTTTTTACTGTAAAAGCGCACCATGTTTTCATGCGCGAAAACAGAAAAAAATACCTATTGGTAGTTGTTATTTCGGTATAATAATAACCGAAGATTTCGTATTTAACAATCTCTCTCATATTCCAATATCGAAAGAAAAAGAAACATATTTGTTACACTCTAATTTTTCCCACAAAAATCCCATTTGTTACAGTTAGTGAATACACATCGAATGATGTAAAACAATTAACGACATTGATATAAAGTGTGAGAGAAACGAGAAAAATCATTATTCTGGAAATTTGTCAACATAAATCAGGATTTGCAAAACTTGACAGATGAACACGTTAAATAAATTCATGTTCTGCGGATTAGGGCCGTATATGCAGGTATTAATAACGCTATGTTCATTATTCATGTGTAATGCAATCATACCCTATAATTAATTTCATCATTTATACAGGCTGTGATAGAATAGATGAATTACTAAGAATATGTGCCTTGAAAATACAAACAATAGAAAATTAGAACAAATTGTGTTTCATTGCCTACACTATTAAATTTTTTCTATCTAACTTCTTCTAAAGTCTCACTTTAAAATATCATTTGAAAACTAAACTAATAAAAATCATTTACTGAGTATACATGCAGTTTTCAAACCGTTTTCAAAACGTTTATAGTTAGGTAGTGGGGTTGACTTGAAAACTAGTTTCAAAACTACTCATGTAAACACTTAAAATTCAGTTTCGATATTGCGCATGCATACATAGCATAACGTTTCTGTAGCTTTGTGTTATTTGGTGTTACTAAATTGTGTAGCGTTAGTCACTAAAATTAGACAATTGTCTTTTATATCATGGGAAATAACATATTTGATTTTGGCTAAAATTAAAGAAGTGATACTTTACTTGAAGCTCTGAACAGATTTTTGTGAAAAATATACTATGATATATTCCAAAACTTGTCAAATTTAGTATTTAAGACTTTTATACAACGGGAAGTAACATATTAGACTTTGGCTAAAATTGATAAACCGGAAGTGATACTTTATTTGAAACTCTAAACAGATTTTCGTGAAAAATAAAATGATACAATCCAAAATTTTCAAATTTGGTATTTTAGACTTTTATATTTATAAGAACGACATACTAGATGATAAAATTGATAAACCGGAAATACTACTTTACAGGAAGCTATAAACAGATTTTTTGAAAAAGTATGTTAAAACATGATCCAAAACTTCTCAAATTTGGTATTTAAACAAGTGTATATTTAATTTGGAGCTCTTAACAGATTTTCGAGGAAAAACATAATAAAATATAATCCAAAATTTGGTATTACAGAATTTTCTATTTAGGGCCGGTTGTACAATCACAGTTTAAACTATGTTTATTACAAATCCATGGTAACGCGCAAAACTCTTGTTGTACATCAACGGTTTACTGTTTATACTTAGTTTAAACCACTGCACATTTGTTAAACGCTTGTGATCGACCGTTTAAACTACAGGTAAACTTAGTTTAATTTTAAACTGCCGATTGTTTAAGCTGCAGTTTAAACTGTAATTGTACAACCGGCCCTTATTGGAACAACAAATTAGATTTTATTTACGAACGATCAACCGGAAGTGATACTTTACTTAAAGTTCATTGCTATTTCAAACATGGAATTGACGGGAGGTTATGTGTTGGCCACATCAGATTTTTTATTGATTATTGAGTGATGTTAAATAAATTTGTACGAATATATTTAATAACAAACTATTAATGATAAAATTTCAATTGTATTTGGGTGAACGGATTGATTATTTTGTAATTTAATTTTCATTTACATATGTTGATGAACTTGCATCTATTAAATTGTTTTAGAATTTGATATACATTAAAAATTCTGTTGATGAAATCGATTAATTAAGGTACTTAATTTGACAGGAAACATAGTTTCGACCATTAGCCAATAATGCCCTTGAGTGTTAGCTTGTTAGGATGAAAGTTTCATCCAACTCGTTAATTTTGAATAAATCTATAAGTAGGTATGTGTTATTCAAAGTCTATGGACTCGGAGATGGAGACAGAACAGAATAATAATTAAACTGTCGATGATAGTAACTGTGACACCACTTCCCACTTTCTCATTTTTTATTTATATTAAATACAGGCTGTCTCACAACTCGCGCCCCAGAGCGAATGAGGAAACACAAGACTGCACTCGGATGTGTAATATCGAAGAAAAAAAAATCTAGCTTATAAGATATTCGAGAAAAGACGACTTAAAATGGACCAATCAGAGACCTACACCTTTAACGTGTGTTTGCCGTAATTTTACGTTACTATGGTTTTATACAAATCAAATCTTCTTTAAAATGTATGGGCGACTGTAGGTTTCGAAAAATGTCAGTGTCAAATTAAATTTGACAAGGTGAATAAAAAAAGGCAAATTCTTACCATATATTCAGCCGCTGATTACTTAGAAATGACAATAACATTTTCGTTTAACACATTTTACACAGCTGCTACAACACGTTGCACTGTACGATATAAATGATGATCTCGGATGACACCTTCGCTAACCTAAATTTGTTGAAAGTGAAAAGTCAACTCTAAAGTGTCAATATTACAGTAAGTCAAACAAATTTTGTAACTCACTAGTAGTATTTTTAAAACCTAGCAACAAGTTTTATTTTGTAATAATATCATCACACCTCAAGATATCGTTCCGAGATTGGTGGATTAAAAAGTCTTGTAACTCCGTTATGCAAGCAGCCGCAAATTATTTTCTTCTATTTGTTGGCAACCTATTGTCGTCGGCAAGTGTCAGTTTCGTCTGGGGCGCGAGTTGTGAGACACCCTGTATAATAGATTAGGTAAATTATAAAGTAGCTGTTGTAAAACAAGCATGTTATATCCATCCTTATCGCACACGCTTTTTGTGAGAGAGATAAATATATGCCAATTTGTTTATTCGTTCTGGATACAGGTGTTCTTGATCGAATATATTTAAAAAAAATACTGTATTTATTTTATTTTTATTTCCGTAGGTTTTATAATTTGTATTACCTATTATGAATCTAGGCTCGAATGTCAGGTTGTAAAATCTGTCTTTTAATAAAGAGCGTATAAAACGTGACCAGATTTTCGAACCTTCATTGACTTAGCGATATTTTATAATCTAGCTATTATATATATATATATATATATATATATATATATATATATATATATATATATATATATATATATTTAAATATAACAAGAATAATTTAACATAACGCACAAAATTCACGCTTGTAAAACTCGGGCCGAGCTTTGTGTTCTATAAATAAACAAATATATCATCACGGCTTATTACCCATTGCTGGGTGCGCCAATCTGCTTGTACACAGATATCGGTAGTGATGAAATATTTGTATCGTGTGGACGCTTACCAGGCGTCACCTCACGGGTACTCATTGCTGACGTGGAGAGTGCACAACTGGGGTCAATTTTGTGCCATTTAAATTTGGGGAAATATTTGGCGTCGGTTCTAGGTTAGTTTATTGTTGTTATTTCCAAAAAAATATGCTTTGAAAACTTGGATTAAATTTTGTGCGCTTGATTAGGTAACTGTTGTTATATTTAGAGAAATATACCATTTCTGTTGTCTCAAGTAAGACTTTAAAACCAATAATTAATAATTTGTAGGAACGAAACAGATCATATGCATCCATTATTAATAGGTTTCAAATGTGTTCTCTTTAAGAAATGCGTCAACATCTCTGCTCTATTAATTTTGTTGGAACTATATTGAAGAGCATCTTACATATATTTCCGAGAACTGTTCAAAATGTAAAGTGCAGCCAATGCATTTGGTCGCATTAAAAATTTAGAGAAATATCGGAAGCACGCCATAGATTCTAAAAGTACATGAAGTGAAAAACTTTTAGCTGTGTGGTAGTACATTATTTGTAAAGAAATCCTAAACATGGCAGCAATAGATTGCAGCAAATGATCTTGGCTTGCGGTATCTAGTTCCCATTTCCGATTAACACATGAAAAACGCATCCGTATACTGTATATTATCCACAATAAATTTTTTGTAACGTTTTGAAGGAGTTAACGGATATATCGAGTGTTATAATTCTTCCAGGCGAGGCAGATAGCGATGTACCGCGTTTCCGGACTTGCTCCGGACTCCGGATTTCGGGAGTTTTGCTCCGGGTGCATTACCCGGGATGCTTATTTTCATTTATATATACACACACTCATTCATACTTCACATTTACCATTAATATTAATATGGTGATTTTAACAAAAGTTTAAAAACTTTTTCGTCTCAATCCTGATTTTGTCTTGTCTTCTTTCAATATATCTAACATTTTACTCAATTTACTATTATGGTGGAGGACCTTATTACAGTTCAAGTATGCCACGTCCCTGCCTTAGCGGGATACGAACCTAGGACCCCAAACATACTCATGACTAACAGAAAATCAAGAAACATTCAATGAGTTACCAGAACCCTTCGTTATTATAACACAAATAAAAATCTGATGTGGCCAGCACATAACCTCTTGCCAGATATTTTACCTAGTTGTACGCACGAAACAAAAAATATTTTTAAATACAAATACATATATTCATGACTCACTACAAAATAATTCTCACATACATTTGCAAAATCTATGGGATATTTTAATATAAATTATGTACAATACATACATTTTCTTTATATTCAATATCCTGAAATTTTCTTTTACTACTTTCCTTTTCTTTTTCTTTATATCCGTAATTTTTTCGCAAATTCCTTTTATAATCTTTTTACGTATATTCTTTTGCGTTGTTGACTTTTTTTTATTTTCATAATCTTCATAATGATGTACAAATATTTTTGACAGTGGCATACAAATATTTTTGTCAGTGACATTTGTGTCAATTACAAACATTTGAATTTCTTGCCTTGAAGTAGTTTGATCTGAGATTTTTTACATTATTTTTATATGCATTTCTATATCTCTAATGGCTGGTTCATGATGGATTTAATTTATAAATTAAGATTTACAAATTTAGATTTGAAATTTACGATTTATCTTGCTGGTTTATAGTGAATTTAATGATATGAAATATGCCCAATCAACTTACGTGGTTTGACACAAATTGGATGACAGTTATATGATATTTATCATTTTTATCATAATAATCTGTATTTTTCTACAGATAATATTAATAATATATCCATATTTTCAGAATCCATTTGTCAAATAAAAATTAAAATGTTTCAACTGTCACTTGAAACTGTCATTTTCCCCACCAAAAATACTGTGAAATGATTGGACGCATTTGCAAATTTACATTTAGAATATAAAATATGGTGATATTTTAAATGTAAATTCCAAATTATAAATTTCTTAAATTCTTTATGAACCAGTAAAGGCAGATATCTACAATTTATATTTATAAATTTAAATTCGTAAATCTAAATTTGTAAATTAAATCCATCATAAACCAGCCATAAAATATGGTGATATTTTAAATGTAAATTCTAAATCATAAATCTATTAAATTCATCATGAACCAGTAAAAGCAGATATGTACAATTTATATTTATAAATGTAAATTTGTAAATCTGAATTTATTAATTAAATCCATCATAAACCAGCCATATATCTATAGAAGATATAATAATGAATTTATATTTATCGAATAAAGAATTTAACGTTCTTTAATTTTCGATAAATAATATTTAGATGATTTTTTTCTTGTAACTACTACTCCCGGCTGTCCAATGGGCCCGTCCAACTTTTTTTGAATTTTTTATGTGTTATGAAGAATTTAAAAATAGAAATTCCGTATTTTTTGTTTTATTGAAATTATGCTTAATAACGCCAAAAATAATTATTAAAGTTTTGGCGCGAAAGTTGTGACGTTAATGTCACTCCGTCATAAGTAGAGAGAACCGACATACGTTACCATTAATAATGGTAGTATAGGTAAGTAAAATTAATAATTTTTACTCGTTTTCATAATCAGATTAAGCATTCGCTTTAATTAATGTGACTTTAAGACTTTCTTTAATATAATATTGAAGGTTATTATACTCACCAAGTGTCATTATTATAATTAAAATAGTATTTAAACTATTGTCTATTTATAATTAAATATAACAATGACAGTATTGATTACAATAATCAAAGTATAGTTCATAATAAAAAGTAATCCAACATTTGCATTTCTATTTACTAAATGATTACAACAATGACAAGTATTGAGATTACAATAATTAAAACAAATTATAATTTTATTTATTTAATAAGTAAATTTTCTTTTGATCTTAATAAAAAATTACTCTGGTATATTAAATATGTGCGTGTTAGAGTATGTGTAAAGCCAATCGCGAATTTATGAGCAAAATATGCATGGTCCACTGTACAGTGACATTTTCACAAGGTAACTGGACGACTGTAATGACGCTGACGTCACAACATGGCGATCGTTTTACGCTAAAAACTTTAATTACATTATTATAGGTATAAAAATACAAAATATATAGCAATTTTTATTTCGTTTTCATTTATTTATATTCAAAATTCATATGCGTTATGTAATTTCTAAAAAGTCGAAGACTTGGACGGGCCCATTGTTACCAAAACTTAATCAACTCTTCCCATTATTGTTAGATTGAGGAATTCGTAGTTAAAAATGTCTTTAGTCTTATAGTATTTGAGAAATCTTAGATCCAACATCCACACACACACACACGCACACACACACACACACACACACACACACACACACGCACACACACACACACTCACACACACACACACACATACACACACGCACGCACGCGCGCACACACACACACACACACACACACACACACACACACACACAGCCGGACACACACACACACGGACGTCATCATAAAAATATAGGGACCTTAAAACGTGCTTATTCGCTAAAATCTGGATATGCGATTCTTAGCATGAATTCAATACCTCTCTCAACGAGAGGTAAAAAATCCTATTTGTGGGTAGTGGCCTTGCAAACACGCGTCTTGAAACCATCTCCGTCTTCGGTCAGAGGAGAGAATCCGGAACCGAACAGCAAACGCAGGCACTGATGGATTGGCTGGACGGATCCGGCATCCACTCTTGGCCCATCTAGCAGCCGTAAATATAAATTTCAGCGTCGTAACGCTCACGCTCGCCCATCATACTATAACCCATGCCACATGCCCTGCCCCCAACCACATACATCACACCAAACAGGACTTCCGACTATACATTTATTTCAGATGTCTACTTCCAATCTTACGGAAACTTGGCTAGCGAAGAAGCTGCGATTGAAGAAAAATATGAGGGAAGAAGAAACAGTGCAAGCTAGTAAAGAGGATCTTGTATAAATATCTGTGGCATAATTAAAAAATCTGATGTGGACACCACACGATTTCCTTGTACGCAAGACTAATATGAAGTATAGACTCAATTATAAAATTGCACGTATATGACGTAATTTGACATTAACATCTATTTTTAATTTTTTTGTTATTTTTTGTCCTAATCCATAGCAAGCTCCATTACAAAAACCAAAAAATATATGATTTAAATTTACATATATCGCTTATACAAAGGGCTAATTTAATAATACTTGATGTGCTAGACGCAGAATTTAATTCTCTAAAACTCTTATTTGAAGCATTTATTTCTTAAATCAAAATTAAACCATTTTATTCAAGAAAAACTGTTAACAACTTTAGGTAATATATCACTTCCGGTTAGCCTGTTTTCATTAAAATCTATTATAGGCTTCAAATAAAGTACCATTTCTGGAAATTATGTAATGACCAAAAAGGGAGGTGCACAACTAGATATTATAGAAGTCCTACGTACGTAGAGACGTCACGACGAAATTAGTCAGAATGGATTCAGGGATGGTCAAAATGGATATTTCCGTTGAAATCTGAAAACCGAAATTTTTCGCAAATACAATACTTCCTTTACTTTGTACAAGGAAGTAAAAATTTGATGTGGCCAGCACAGTACCTTCCGTCAGTTCTATGTTTTTTTTGTACAAATTTCATACAGAAAGTTTCTTGTAAAAGATTGTATTTCTTGTACATTATCTTCCTGCTGTTGTATGTATTTTATTCAAGTTCCATACAGAAAATTTCCAGCAAAAGTTCCTATATTAATAAAATTATAAGACAAACACACTTATGTCAATTGCACTTGACACTGACATCTTTCAATCAGAATTTTCTTAATATAGTAGATGTTTCCATAGCTGTCATCTATGAAATTTAATTTATTTATAATATTTACCCCTCGCTACCTTTGGTAAGGGAGGTATAGGGATCGTGCAAAAAATCGCATATCGAGATTTTGGTAAATGACCACGTTTTAAGGTCCCTAGAACTCAATTATAACATTTTCACGATTATGTTTGTGTGTATGTGTGTGTGGATCCTCCACTCAAATACTATCATTCAGAAAATTTTGAAACCTTGTATTTCAAACTTATTCTGTAATGGAAAGAGCCCATTAGATTTTGGTGAAAATCAGATAACCGGAAATGGTACTTTACTAGAAGCTCAAAATAGTTTTTCTTCGAAAAATACCTTTAAATGTTATTTTTTTGAGATTAATGTTAATATAAAAATTAAAGATTATTAAATTTTCTATAGATTTCCATTAATACTTTTTCTATATATTTTATGGATAAATTTATAAAATTATCTATAATTTAAATCCCAGAGCCTAAGTTTTAAACAAATAAAACGCAGTTATTCAAATGTATGTAACTGACCGATAAATGTTACTATCAAAGAACTAATCATTTCAAAATAATATTAATAACTTTTTAAAATTTAATCTTCATTTTATTATAGCTCCGGTGGCTCAATGGTTAGAGCAACGCCTCATGTTATGAGTGCCCTCGGGGCTATGGGTTCGAATCCCTCTAAGGCATGGATGTGTTTGAATGTGAACCCACTCTGTAATTGGAATTTAATCCTGTTGAGGGACTTAAAAAAAGGTAGTTACTTGGATTAGACTATATTTTAAGAAATAAACTGTCAAAATTAGAGTAAAATACGCTAATTCAAAAATAAGGATTAACTTAATCTTTTTTGTGACTCCGGCTGTAAATGGCGGGAGGTATTGTGGTGGCTACACCAGATTTTTTAACTCTATATCCATTCAATATTAAGTATAAAATGCAATCAAATCGTATAGAGAATAAAATATTCTTTAATATTTATAATAACATTAAATATGAAAAAATGATACTTGATGATGTTAAAATCTTCGAATGAGGGTACTTCCGGTTGTCCAATTATAACCAAAATCTAATCAGCTCTTCATATGGATGTAACGAAGAAGAATACTAATGAATTATAATTTTTGGAATTGCAGTATTAGAGTTATCGCAGGCGAAAATTTTGTCACACACACACACACACACACACACACACACACGCGCGCGCACGCACACACACACACACACACGCGCACGCACACACACACACACACACACACACACACACACACACACACGCGCGCGCGCGCGCGCACACACACACACACACACACACACACACACACACACACACACACACACACATTCACACATATATACACACATACAGATATCATCGTACAAATAGTAAACTCGTATTCTAGGGACACTAAAATGTGCTTATTCATTAAAAATTAATCATCGACTTTTTTGACCAAAGACAATACCTGCCCTATCTAAAGATGACGGAAGGTAAAAATACAGTGTTAACCTGTGGGTTTATTAATTTATTAATTGTTGTTTTTTATTATTCTCGTTTTTTCTTTCGGGGTGAAAAAGTGAGTAATGTTATATCATATTTCTGAGGTAAAATGAAGCCGCAAAATTTGTAAATTATGCCATGTACAAAAGATTTATTTGTTGAGGGAAATAGGGATATACGGAGTGAAATTTCATTATGCAAGTTTTGTTCTTCGCGAAACATTACTTTTAATTATAACATCAACTTAATGGTCAGTTTGGAGTTTTAATTAAAATAACTTTAAAATTAATAAAATGGCAATTTTACAACAAAGATACCTGCTCTTGTAATTAATTTAACTACTTAGCGACAAAATATAAGCTCTACAATTATGTGAATTGCTATAATATTTATAAATGTCTGCATGTTACTTTTCAGAGTTGTACAAGATAAAAAATAAATACACCATTTTATAAAATATACATCATATTAAAAATTAATAATAGATGGAGTCTAAGGTTAAATATAACTAAACCTATTATAATTACCCCTTAACCTTAAAATTAATTTTAATAAAAACTAAATACGTATTTCGAGAACTAAGTTCTCATCATCAGTAGTACAACAAGGGAAAGTTAAACAGAGTAAACTATTATTCACGAAAGATCACTATTCAAGGTCATTTGTCGTCTGATATAATGTTACTTGTAGATAACTTCCTTGCATTTTGTATACATAGGCGTGCAACATGAAATATTTATAGGCATATTTTAACTGAAAAAATAAGAGTAATTTATTTGAAAATTATGTTTCGTTCTAATAATGCCTTTCTGAAAGATTTATGTTCTTCACTTATATTTTAGCAAATACAAAAACATAGACTTAACTTGTTATCAAAATCAAAATTTGTCGATATAATATTCAAGTACAATAATTTATTTTTTCGCCGTCGTACTGAAAATGAGCTTTACTTTTTAGACCGGAAAATCCTTCTTTATTGACCCAGCTCGGAAAATTGTCTATAAAGGGATCGGAAAATTACTTTCACAAATATTTCAATGTTCATATATTTATTTCTTATTTGCTCGCAATAAAAAATAAAACAATGTATGTCTGTAGAATGTAAATTATCCTTTTTTCAGAACAGCATAAAAAATTGTACATAACATGACCTGAAAGAGTCTTTATGGCTCGCTCTGGAATATGCTTGCTCACCCAGTAAAGTATCAGTTTCAGGTTTTATAAATTATTATTATAATTATAAAATAATTTTAAAAATTGTAAACCAAGTTTTGTTTTATTTTTTAAAGTAACATAAATCTTTTAAAAGGAGATATACTAAAACGGAACAAATGTGTTATTTTAACCAAAACGTCGGGACACGGGACGGCCGGTACATGGTAAAAAACGAGACTGTCCCGTTTAAAACGGGAGTATGGTCACCCTATATAGATATAATTTAAGTTAAGGCAAAAATATACGACAGAGCTTAAAAACCAGTACCTCAAAATATTCCCTAAGACAAAAAATATCAAACAGATCCCCTTGCTGTTACTGCTTTGTGATACGAGTATATACATGAAAACTATTGTTAAGTTATTTTCTCCAGCTTTAGAAGCAATTTGAAACTGTCACTCTCATAAAGATCCCTGAATTATTGAAAACTCTGTATGTACGTAAATCTAACTATCGTCTAAGACTTACTAAGTGCCCATCTGCGTGAGTTTCGGTAAATAAATCAAATGCCATCCAGAGACACGCAATCATATGTTCCATCTACTGTTTTCCTAAATTACAGACATTGCAAGAAACTGATACGCGAACGGTTGTTTAACGTAAATATATACATTTACCTATCAATTGTCATGCATGAAGAATGAATGTTTCTTGGGAGAATACTTTTAGATGAAATATTGCCAACAGTTTTGAAGTAGATATATCTTTTGACGCATTCAATACGCCAAAGAATTCTTTTAAATTAAAATAAATTCTGTAGGTATCCTACCGACTGCGCCAATGTAGTACAATAACAAAGAGATAGTAGCACTGGATGCACAAATATTTTTTGTGAGACTAACGTATGTAATCAAAGTTTTCAGGGAAAGTTAGACCGCTTCATGAAATCAGAAAGAAACTTTTTATTGACATACTGACATAAGAGGTTGTTCCTATAAACTAAGAGGATAAGAAATCTAGTTTCACAATATTGATAAGGAATCATTACTTTCAACGCGCCGCAGTATTTTAATACCTTGTCTCATTTGTACTTTTCGGGTCGTCAGAAATATTCTTGTCTGTAACTGTTGTTCGTTTTTTTTTTCCAGACATGAAACATTTAGGGATTACACTTTCTCTCTCTGTATTATATAAAATGGTGGCTCCTTAATGCTCTACAGCATCTGAAGATACGCTCAGCTGTACCACTGTCTATTTGGTTACATTATTTCTTTTTCAAAATTTTTGACCAAAAAAAAAAGAAATATTTAAAATTCAAATTTATGACATGAGGCGTTGCTCTAACCATTGAGCCACTGAAGCTATAATAGAATAAAGATTAAATTTTAAATACCAGGATAGAAGAGAATTCACCAATCCAAAAATGAGGAATAAATACATACTTACATATTTACTTATGCTGGAAACTGTATTGAATTCCTATTCTATTGTTCTATTTACTGTCAGTTATATACATTTGAATAACTCCGTTTTGTTTGTTTGAAGCGTAGAACTCTGGGATTTAAATTATAGATAATTTTAAAAATTTATCCATAAAATATATAGAAAAAGTATTACTGCAAATCTATAGAAAATTTAATAATCTTTAATTTTTATAAGAACATTAATCTCAAAAAAATAACATTTCAAGGTATTTTTCGAAGAAAAACTTCTAGTAAAGTGCCATTTCCGGTTATCCGATTTTTACCAAAATCTAATGGGCTCTTTCCATTACAGAAAAAGTTCGAAATACAAGGTTTTAAAATTTTCTGAATGATAGTATTTGAGTTAGAGTGGAGGATCCACACACACACATACACAGACATCATCGTGAAAATGTTAAAATTGGATTCTAGGGACCTTAAAACGTGGTCATTTACCCAAATCTCGATATGCGATTTACAGCACGATCCCTATACCTCCCTTACCAAGGGTAGCGGGAGGTAAAAAGTAAATAGAACAATAGAAAAGGAATTCAATACAGTTTCCAGCTTAAGTTAATATGTAGGTATGTATTTAGATTAATAAAAATTAACGATTCACAAAAATCCTCATTTCTGGATTAGTGAATTCTATTCTATCCCGGTATTTAAAATTTAACTTTCATTTTATTATAGATTCGGTGGCTCAATTGTTAGAGCAACGCCTCATGTCATGAGTGCCCTCGGGGCTCAGGGTTCGAATCCCAGGCATGAATGTGTGTGAATGTAAACCCACTCTGTTATTGGGATTGAATCCTGTTGAGAGGTTTACAAAAAAGGTAGTTACTTGGATTAGATTAGACCACATTTTCAGAAAAAAACTGTCAAAATTAGAATAAAATTGGCTAATCTAAAAATAAGGATTAACTTAATCTTTTTTGTGACTCGGGCTGTAAATGGCGGGAGGTATTTCTTACATACTTTATGTGGACTGTTCTTTGTCCTTATTTATTCTCTTGCCCTCAAAAGCTATTAAGTGTTCTGCGGAGTAACAAACAAAATTGAATAAATGAATAATCATTTAAAACTAATGTGTATATTTACTTGTCTTGTGTAAAGAATATACATTCCATTCGGGAACACTTGTCTGCATGTGAATTCTTTTTTTGAAATAAGTACTGAAAGTTTTGATAAATTTTAAAGCAACAATAGTCTGCATTGTATGATACTTGCTATTTCTAACTGTTATATATCGGTCTCGGGAGAAATCACCAACGTATGTTTAAAATTGAAACAAAAATGCCGTCTCAACCGATAACATAGTGCGCGAACGAGATAAAATATGCCACATACGTGTAGCACAGGCAGATATATGGAAACTATTCAACATATTCTTAAATCTAAGGAAACTATTTTCGCATGTTTCATATTCAATAACTTCCTTCATTACTATTTTAATTATATTACAGTTTTGATGAAACTACTTACTTGGTAGCAAAGATATTATTTAACAAACATTTTAATATTCAGTAAGAGTGTTCTTTAATAAATATTAAAATATGAGTTCAAGATCTTTGAATAAATAAAAATAAATTCTGTAGTTTGTTTGGAAATAAATCTGGAATAAAATTTACTCAGACAATTTTACTGACTGCGCCAGTATCACATGTTAACAAGATGATATGATTTCAAAAATTCAAGAATTAATCCAGAATGACAGAATTTTGGGGGTGCACTGAACTTGTAACAATGTAGCTTAATACAATGTAGCTTAATGTAAAGTAATATTTTATTATTGTCGAAATTTATTTTTCTTATTTATTACATTTTTGTAAAAATTTATTTGTATATCTTTTAATAGCTGAGGATGGGCAAAAATTGTCCGAAACGTCCTTTTTTTGTGTGACTTATGACTGATGTCATAAATACAGAGAATTTATTTTAAAATGCAACATATGGTTTATCACTTCCATGGTTACACACTACTGTCAAAAAATGACAGCAATGTAATATTTGTCCATTTTAAAATGCAACATTATAAATAGTATTGCAGCACAGGAGATACTTCCAGAACACATCACCAATGGTATCAATTCTTTCTACGAGCGACTAGGATATTGCCTCAGTGTGAATGGAGGTATTCTTAAACATTTATTACATTAAAATTATAAATTTTTGTAAGCCAAAGTTTGTTAAGATATGCTACGTTAAAGTTTTGATTTTTTGTTAATAGTATGTAGACTAATTTAATGGAAATTAGGATTGAAAATACATAACTACAAATTTTTGTATGTTGCATTTTAAAATGGACAAATATTACATTGCTGTCATTTTTTGACAGTAGTGTGTAGTAACCATGGAAGTGATTGACCATATGTTGCGCGTTAAAATAAATTGCCTATATAAAAGAACCTACGGCTAAGGTTGTCAACTGTCAGGACGCTATTTGTCCCGATTTTCTACCTGTACTAATTTTTAATTGTGTTTTGTGTAGAAATAATTATAATTACAAGTATAAAAATGAACAATTCTTAAAACTTAAATATTTGATATCCAGTTGAGTAAGTTTATATCAAAGTCCTTAATGGGATTTCTAATCAAATTTAAATAAATCCTAAATCTTAACTGTTTATACCAGAAAAATTTAAAGCGATTCAGTATTCGAATTTACTGTAGATTTAATTGGATTTATTACTGATCTGTTGGCATAGCAGCTTAGAAAGCGTAGAACATTATTGACTAGTATTAATTTTGACTATTTTGACTTCACATTTACTTATTTTTTTCATATAACAAATCAATTATTTTTCTTTCTAGGGTTAATTTAAAAAAATATTCTGTTTCTTGTTGCGTCCACGGATTTTTCATCGCTCTTCTAATAATTATGCTAACTTATCGTTGACACCATGTTGACATATATTAACTGTCAACTATTATGAAAAATGAATAAATGACTCTGCGTTTTTTTCATTGTTTCAGTACCTACTATTGAATTTTCTGTTAAATCGCTGTTTTGGCTGGTTTATGATGGATTTAGTTTATAAATTTAGATTTACAAATTTAGATTTGAAATTGACGATTTACCTTTCTGACTTATAGTAAATTTAAAGATATGAAATGTGCCAAATCAACTTACATTGGCCACGTGGTTTGACACAGATGGGATGACAGTTATATGATATTTATCACTTTTATCATAATCAATCTGTATTGTTCTACAGATAATATTAATAATATATCCATATTTTCAGAATTCATTTGTCAAATCAAAATTAAAATGTTTCAACTGTTACTTGAAACTGTCATTTTCCCCATCAAAATCATTGTTTGAAATACTGTGAAATGATTGGACGCATTTACAAAATTACATTTAGAGTATAAAATATGGTGATATTTTAAATGTAAATTCTAAATCATAAATGTCTTAAATTCATCATGAACCAGTAAAAGCAGATATACACTATTTATATTTATAAAGGTAAATTCGTAAATATATAAATCTCGTTGATAAGTCGACATAGAATCGGATCCTAAATTCAATCCAGATAGTTTACATCGTTTTCTTAAATACGATTTGTAATCCTAAATCCACTTAAATCCGATTAAGGGCGTCGATATAAACATACTCATTGTTTGTTTCTAAATTATATGACTGCATTATGTAAACCCTACATTATGTATGTCCATCTAAACTAAGAAAAATGTTATTTGCAAACATATTGCATATTATTTGACGAATAGATGGATTATGATTATTGTTAAATTTAGATACATCTGTTTCACTTTTACTTTTTTGTTTTTAAGTCATGTTCATTAATATTGATTTTCATATTACATTTGCTATATAAACTTTACCACTGTTACACTGTAATGTTGTTATTGTTGTTATTATTATTATTATTGTTATTATTATTATTATTATTATTATTATTAGTATTATTATTATTATTATTATTATTATTATTATTATTATTATTATTATTATTATTATTATTATTATTATTATTATAATGCTGTCCTATATTAAGTTGATTACAATATATATAAAATTTGTTATAAGGTTAAGTGTAAGACCAGCTGTAGCTGAACTTTGCCAAATAAAATGGGTTATTATTATTATTATTATTATTATTATTATTATTATTATATATAACTGATTATAAATAATTTGAAGTTATTAGATTGAATAAGTTTATACTACTTATTTTGTTTTATTACATTGGTAGTTTCTTATAAATAGCCTAAGATAATTGTAAGGCCTTAAAAGCTGATGAAAATAAGAATAAGTTTGAAGATTAAAATGTTAATTATTGTCAATAAGTTCATGTTGTTATTTTTCTTTTAATTTGATGGTAATGCGCACGGAGTATTGAGTATAATCAATTGTTGGTGGCGTTCCGATTTTTTCTTGCCTGTCCCGATTTTTTTGACAAACCCAAAAAATGATTTTTTTATTTGGCAATCTTACCTACGGCCTACTTCTTCAATTGCAAACTTCAAAACTGTTCCCAAATACCTAATTCAGTTTTTAATTTGTCATTATATAAGGTTCATGTCGATATAAATATTTAAAAAAAAAAATAATAATTTCTGCGTAACACTTAATTGAAAACCATGCGTTTCCTCTGCCGGACCCCGTTCAATTACAAACCGTTGGAGTTACATGCTTTCACAGAATTTGTATGAAACTTTTAAGTAACACCAATATCGTTTTATTCTAATCACTATATTAATTGTCATACCAGTAGCTTTGGTCAGTAGAGATAAAACTTTAAAATTTAACTCACCTCCCCGGGAAAGGAGTAGCCATGTATTTGATGTTCGCTCCCTTGCTGGTTGTCTGTGCCATAATGAATGTAGATCTCTTCAAATTGGTAGCGATAGGCCAACGGTCCTCCGGAAATATTAACGTGGTGTTTGGTGTCTTTGTCCACCCGGAACACCAAGGACTGGCCCGTATTGTGCAACGTGCCGCTAACCTAGAAAAAAACAATAAAATTATTTGTCGGATTTTTAAAAGGAATACTAAAACAGTTAATGTATCTAGGGATTCATGTGTACCTAATATTAAATGAAGGTGTGACGGCTGGAGCCGTTACAATTGTAAAAATATTAATTGACTTAAACTGTATAAATAATAAAATATAATAAAAGATAACAATTTTTATTTTACGTGAACGTTACCAAAAAATGACAAAATATCAATGAATGTTTATTTACTTTTCGTCACCCAGTTTCCAAAACAATCCCCCAAACCTCACTTGATTTCCTTGATTCCCCCCATGTGACTGGATGCACATTATAAAGGTACATGCCTAAACCGCTTATGAAGTAGGCAGGCCCGGATTACCCATAAGGCCAACCTAGGCCATGGCCTAGGGCGTAGGCACGGAGGGGGCGCACATCGAGTAGTTGGAAAAATGGGAAAAAGGACAGAGAAAAGTGCCTGCAGTTACCAGACGACGTAAACAGTCACATTTGCTTCAATTATTCAAAATCAGTAGGTATAGTAAAGTGATTGGCAAATCCTGTTGAGCTATGACAGTTGTCGAAGATTTTAAATAATTCTAATATTTATATATCGGGTGTCTACTTTTTATGAATCTTAGAAAATACAATGGTAAAATTTTCATGACTGTAATTTCTGCTCTAGGAATTTTAGAAAAACCTATAAGTACAAAAACTATTCAGAGTTTAAAACTGCATCTAATAATTCCAAAAATTTTGTTTACATGCGTTTCATTCGAGAGATAGAGAAGCAAAATAAAAGTTGTAATCTTTAGCTACTTACAAAAAGATGGTAAATGTATCTATGATGACTGATAATAGTAGATGTATTAAAAACAAATTTCATAAGGCAATCTGTTAACCCACGAGTCCAACTTTGGAAAACGAGCCGCTTTTCGGTGAGTTTAACGATGGACGAGTGCGATCACAGTCCTAACAAATTGAACTTCACAGATGAAAATTCTTTGTTGACTGACAGCAATTTGATGTTGATATATATCATTTATGTATCAATTTTAAAAGTACTCAGTCATACCACCTCCAGAAAACGAAAAGCTTCAAAAACAGTACGTTTATACATCTTCTTAACCACATGTTTTCAGTGCGTTTATAGACTCATAAAGACACCGATATAGAAAAACAATTTAATGAAATCAAGCATTATTAAAACTTTGTCAGATGTCACCATTAAACATATTTCTTATGGTCTATAAAAAAGTAGACACTCAGTATATATTGAGAGGGGGGGGGGTGCAGTCATGAACTTTTGCCTAGGGCGTAAAGAAATGCTAATCCGGGCCTGGAAGTAGGCATTAAACGTGTACCATTATAATTGTGTAAGGCCCGATCCTAAAATCTCTAGTTAAAGTAACCTATTATTAATCATAAGTTAAGAATTAAACTTAAGGTTAGAAGTGATACGAACAACAGTTGAATAAATAAGTATAAATAAATAAATATATTATCACGGCATATTACCCATTGCTGGGTGTGCCAATCTGCTTTTTATAGAGATATTGGTAATGATAAAATATTTATACCGTGCGGGCGCTTACCAGGCGTCACCTTACGGGCACTCATTGCTGGTATGAAGAGTGCACCACAGAAATCAATTTTGTGCCATTTAAAATTCTAAATATTTGCCGTCATCGGGATTGAACTCGGTTTCCCAGATTCGCGACCAGACACTGTGGCACTTGGTCACGAGACCCCAACATTTGCAGCGGTGAGATGTACAAAGAAAAGGTTCCGTTAATGGTAGTTTTGGAGAAATCAATAAAAACTGATTAAAGATTAAAGAAAGCATTTTACATGAAAACTCACAATTAATAATTTGTAAATCTAATTGAGATAAACACTTCCTTACATCGTTTTAGTATTTTAAAAGTACTGTAAGTATAAGGATGATCATTGAAAATAGTAAAAAAATAAACACTTCTATTATACAATCTGTTTATTTTCTTTAAGCTGCATCGTTAACAGGAAGGGAGCTAGAAAGTTTTTTATTTGATTATATAAAAATTTTAAAAAAAGGACTAAAGTTGTTTGACAAAAACTCAGTTCAATTGGTCTTGAAGTGAGATGAGATTTACTGAAGTGAGTGTGCGGCCATTTGCCAGCAAATGAAACGAGTTCTACGTGTTGCTAAACTTAGTAGATCTAGGGTGTAAACGGAAAAATTTCATTGGTTTAAAAATCGTAACAAACACATGTTCACAGTTCTTTACATTTAAGTCATGGTTTATCATAGGAGTAAACATGACTCAAAATATAAAATAAAAATATAGAAATTTTTCTACAGTCTATATACAAAGTAGCCATATGCTTTCTATTTTGACAATGCAAAATGTCACTTTGCCGCTCATGCGCGACAAAGAAAAAACGCTCGCTGTCCAAATTTCTAACTATACAATGTTGAGAAATGTCACTTGTCTACATTCTTAATGGAAACGTTTAGTCAAGAACTAATGGCACTGTAACACATTTACCACCTTCACAAGTCAATCTGACATATAACAGCTCTGTCGGAATATTACATAACCAAATAAAATGCCGCACTGCTATGAAAATAAAATAGGGCAATCATTTACAAAAACGAAAGTATAAAATGCTTAGATTAGATTGAAACAATAGCTCAAGAAGAATGAAAAATAACGATAAATTTATATTAAATATAAAATAAATTTTGTGAACAGTAATGCTGACACCTGCAAAAGTTTGGCGTGAACGCTCCCAATGTACATCCACTTTTTGAAACAAATAAATTATATAAAAAACTTATAATATTCATTACAAAATTGGCATTAATTTTTTGGAAAAAACGAAAGCTAAAATAATATTTTGAAGTCATATTTGAATACGTCCCTATCTTCACTGCAAAACTATTGAGTAGTATTGTAAGTGCAAAGTGAACATTTTATTATTTTTTGTGGAGGACTCCATTGTGGCGACTGTAGAAAAATCTTGTGTGTGTTTCGAGCACAAATCGACATTGTCCTGCGTCGCTCGGCAACAACCTCTCAATCGACAATGTCCCATTTTGCGCTCTAAATACACACATAGCTATTGTGTTATTAGTACTGAAAAAACAGGTTCTGGTAGTATTATGTTACTTGTAATAATTTATTGAAATAAATATCGAAATTCACAAACCTACCACTACAATTTCATCTATGTCCACGTATTTAATCATGATTTTGTTAACAATATATAATATCTGAATCATTCAAAGCACAGGGAAAACACATGTCATGTCAAAACTAAATACCCCGACTATCAAATGAGTCAAACTCTCAACAAGCACTAGCAAAATAGGTAGTTCTGCACAGGCAAGGGGGGAAGTGAGTTACTTCACTTAAACTCAGTAATGCACGCTCAAATCAAACGACTAAAGAGACTGTCAAACTGAAGTGAGTTAAGATTAAGTGAGATTTGTGGCAAATCGAATACAGCTAATGATATCCTAATTCATAAATATCTGTTATTCAGAACAGGAAAAACTGAGGAAATTTAAAGATTAATATTACCCAAATCAGTGGTGCCATGAAACAATAAACAGTTACTTTTATCATTTGTCTTCCGATGCACTGCGATTAATATTTGTAAATTATTATATGTATGAACTAATGTATCCTGTGCCAATGTAATGAATATGAGATTAGAGCAAATAAAATATTCTAATATGAAATAATAAAACTTGCAGAATATATAAATATAAGTGCAGTATTACAATATTATCAGGAAAATTTAATTTTATTGCACGTGGCGTATAAATCCCCGCCGCGCGAGTACTTAAAATAATTTAATTAAAAATATAATTAATTTGGTGAAACTTTGTACATGTTCACAGAAAATAAAGCTTTGTAAATGACCCTATAAAAATAACCAGCTTCATACAAAATCGCACACTAGTAGGGCTTGGTCAACCGGTCTGTAGACCGTAGCGTGTTTCACATTTTGATAGCTTAATGTTGTTTTCACGCGAAAAACGCTCCCCCACCCTTAGATTTAATCTGAAAATTAATCCAGGCGGCGAATAAATCCCGAGCCGGGGAGAATCCATTTTCGTAAGAAACTCATTTGAAAAACGCGCGATTTTAAATGTTTGACCTCGAGAGGAGTGCGACACAGAAAAGAAAGGCGCAGTCAGTGGCGGTCTGTTAATTCTATCTTCAAATTCACTTACATATATTGGATGTAGGACATTAAAAATGTCGAATTTTTTAATACAACAAATTAGATTTGCTTTATTTGCGAGTTTTATAATTCTTATAGATAGGTATAAGTACTAATATAAATATCGCGTTTTAAAATGTGTGGCACTATGATAAAAGTATATGTCCCTTTTTCAAATACTTTTTTTCCAATTTTATATCCGAGTTGTGCTATTCTTCCTATCCATGTTTTTCTCGGTCTTCATCTTTTCCTTTTTTGTTCATACTTCCAGTTCCTATCATTTCTCTCACTAGGTTGTAGAACATTTTCGAGTTATGCGAGTCTTTCTTCTCATATTTTCCTCGGTCTTCCATTTTTCCTTTTCTTACTAGGCTGTTCTTATTCATCCGCAGTACCAGCCCAAATGTTTCTGTTTTGTACTGGTTACTATATCTAGTTCTTGATTTGTCATCATCCTTATGTTTTCATTTCTTCTCTGTCTTAATTGGTTATGTCTGCAATCTTTCATTTCCATTTAATATGAAAAATATTGTATATATATATATATATATATATATATATATATATATATATATATATATATATATATATATGATTTTTTGAAACAAGGAACTGCATTCTCCCCCAGCCTGTATATATATATATATATATATATATATATATATATATATATATATATATATATATATATATATATATATATATATATATATATATATATATATACAGGCTGGGGGAGAATGCAGTTCCTTGTTTCAAAAAATCACCGAAAGGCACCCAGACCATTCTCAGCAGTCACCATGCCGGGGTCAGGTGAGCAACGGGGCTTTGTTGTGGAGACGTTCTTTAAAAACGGGGAAAGCGTTGTGGTAACGCAGAAGACTTTTCGCATCCGGTTCGGGTTAAATCGTAATGACAGTGTTCCTGATCCTAAAACCATTCGGAAATGGATCAGTAGTGTTGGGCGACCTAAAAGTGTACGAATACCCGAAAACATCGCAGCACTAAGAGCATCAATTGAACATTCTCCAACCCGATCCGCGCGGAAACACGCAGCTGCGCTTCGAATATTGTCAAGAACTGAAGGCGAGTCTTACACTCAGACCTTCACCTGCACCCCTACAAGATTATGTGTGCACAGGAATTGAGACCACAAGACTTTGTGAAACGTAAAGATGCTTGCAATGCAATCCTAACTGCCGTAGCCCCCGACACTGTTGTGTGGACAAGTGACGAAGCGCATTTTCATCTTAACAGGAAAGAAACAAAATTTTCGGTACTGGGCATCCGAGAACCCTCGTGTAGTGCATCAAAGACCTCTTCACAGCCCGAAACTAACAGTTTGGAGAGCTGTGTCTTCTATAGGCATTATTGGGCCTTATTTTTTTTGAATCCGAAGGATTAACTGTTACCGTGAATTCGGCACGCTATTGTGACGTGTTGGAGAACTTTTTACGCCCCAAAATGGAAGAGTACGGCGAGGAACACGACATAGAAGCCTTCTGGTTTCAACAAGATGGAGCCACGGCCCATACTGCCCGACGTTCATGCGAAATTCTGCAAGATCTCTATCTCGGTCGCCTGATCTCTTACCGGGAGGATGTTCCATGGCCCTCTCGCTCCCCCGATTTGAGCCCGTGTGACTTTTTTCTGTGGGGATACGTCAAAGCTGAGGTATACAAAGTCCGACTTCGAACCCTTGAAGCTCTAAAGGAGGCGATATACTGGGAAGAGTGGCCGAAAACTTCTTTTAAAGGCTCAATATGTGCATTGCACGCCAAGACCGCCACTTGGACGATATCGTTTTCAAAAATCGGTATTATATGTACTTTTGAGCAATAAAAACCGTTTTTATGTATCTTGAACGGTTTTCTTACAATTAACCCTTCAAATTAGGGACTGCATTTTGCCCCATCCTGTATATCACGCGATTTTGAAACCGAAATCCGTCCAACTTTTTTTGAATTTTTTATATGTTATGAAGAATTTAAAAATAGAAATTCCGTATATTTTGTTTTCTTGAAATTATGCTTAATAACGCCTAAAATAATTATTAAAGTTTTGGCGCGAAATTTGTGACGTTAGTGTCACTCCGTCATAAGTAGAGAGAACCGACATACGTTACCATTAATAATGGTAATACAGGTAAGTAAAATTAATAATTTTTACTCGTTTTCATAATCTGATTAATCATTCGCTTTAATTAATGTGACTTTAGACTTTCTTTAATATAATATTGAAGGTTATTAAACTCGCCAAGTGTCATTATTATAATTAAAATAGTATTTAAACTATTTTCTATTTATAATTAAATACAACAATGACAGTATTGATTACAATAATCAAAGCATAGTTCATAATAAAAAGTAATCCAACATTTACATTTCTATTTACTAAATGATTACAACAATGACACGTATTCAGATTACATTAATTAAAACATAAATTATAATTTTATTTATTTAATAAGTAAATTTTCTTTTGATAATAAAAAATTACTCGGATATATTAAATATGTGCGTATTAGAGTATGTGTACAGCCAATCGCGAATTTATGAGCAAAATATGCATGGTTCCCTGTACAGTGACATTTTCACAAGGTAACTGGACGACTGTAATGACACTGACGTCACAACATGGCGATCGTTTTACGCTAAAAACTATAATTACATTATTATAGGTATAAAAATGCAAAATATATAGCAATTTTTATTTCGTTTTCATTTATTTATATTCAAAATTCATATACGACATGTAATTTCTAAATAGTCGAAGACTTGGACGGGCCCATTCTATGGATCTAACATAGAGCGATATCAGTGCAATTAATAGCAGTGTAAATTCTCATAATGTTTAGTGTTATAAATATATTTTTTTGTTTAAATGGATTTAATACGAGAAACAATATACGAGTAGTATACGGGCTCGTATACTGCGGGATTTAAAGTGAAATTCAGCTTTACTTAAACATTGATAAGAATACTTTGTGGTCGAATATTGTTTCTTAAATCATAAAAATTTCTACGATCTGTGGGGCCTTAAAAAACAATTACACCTGTTATTTTCAAAAAGCACCAAAAAATTACCGCCCCATAATTTTCGAATATGATCATCCACTTCCACTTTTCAGTAATGTAAATCAGTTTGATTCCCTCCGCCACTGGTCTGGCTGGCTGGTCGAGGGTAATGGGTTTGTTCATTAGCGGCGTCCCGCGAGTCCCGGCCGTGATTGAGTGATGGATCACCGCAGCCCCTGGCATTGTTCTGCCTCGTGCTCCATGTCTCCAGTAACGCCTTTCTTGCACTTCACCTGATTTGTTCAAATGAGCGACGGCTGATTCGCGTGGGAAGAGATGGGAACGGGAGTACCTAGGATGAATTTGTTGACTGGAATGCCGAGTAGTGTTTTTCTTCTCCCGGATAAAAACGACATTAACTCTACTTCATGAATTGCAAAATTTTACTTTAGATAATTACACACGGGATGGGAAAGACATTTTTCAGAAATTCAACAAAATATTTTCGTCTACGTATAAATTGAATCAGATGCTGTTACGTAATGGGGTCCTCCACTACACTAGACCTAAAAATTCTATGGTATGGACAATTAAATTTTTTTTTTAAATATTTGTTTAATATTCTCCAGCATAGTAACAAATTTTAAAAATCGAATATTGGAATTTTCTGAAGCCATGATTTGTATTTAAGTGGTCTCACAAGAATCTGATCAGGTTAAAAAAATTATTCACATCGGTTATTGACTTGATAATGTCCGTTACCTTGACTAAAACATCGTCAATTTTTTGTGTTTGTGTTCTTTAACACAGAAATTTAACGCAAATTAAATCTTTGCTATATCCAAGAATCCTTACCACTTAAATTAAAAAATCTGTTGTGGCCAACACAATACCTCCCGCCATTTGCAACCCGAGTCACAAAAAGATTAAGTTAATCCTTATTTTATTTCTTAAAGTTAAAATATAGTGTAATCTAATGCAAGTAACTACCTTTTTTAAACCCCTCAACAGAATTAAATCCCAATTACAGAGTGGGTTCACATTCACACACATGTATGCATAGTGGAATTCGAATCCAGAACCCCGAGGTCACTCATGGCATGAGGCGTTGCTCTAACCATTGTGCCACCGGAACTATAATAAAATGAAGATTAAATTTTAAATACCGGGATAGCATAGAATTTACTAATCTAAAAATGAGGATTAGCTTAAATATTTTTGTGAATCCTTAATTTTTATTAATCTAAATACATACCTACATATTTACTTATGCTGGAAACTATATTTAATTCCTTTTCTATTTATTATTTACCTTTTTTCTTTTTAAAACGTTACTAATATTATTTTGAAATGATTATACTCTAGCCGTTTTAATTATAGAGTGGTGGGAAGATAGTTGTAGACTGATCTTATATTTTGATTTGATAATATCCCGATATTATCCAATCATATAACAAGATCAAACTGCACCTATCTTCCCACTACTCTATAGTTAAAACAGATAGTGTGTAGTTCTTTGATAATGACATTTATCTGTTTAACATTTGTTTGTTTAAAGCGTAGACTCAAGGATTTAAATTATAGATAATTTTATAAATTTATCCATAAAATATATAGAAAAAGTATTAATGCGAATCTATAGAAAATTTAATAATTTTTAATTATTATAATAACATTAATCTGGAAAAAATAACATTTAAAGGTATTTTTCAAAGAAAAACTATTTTGAGCTTCTAGTAAAGTGCCATTTCCGGTAATCCGATGTTCACCAAAATCTAATGGGCTCTTTTCATTACAGAAAAAGTAACTACTAGATGAAACGAACACAAAAGTACAAGATGATACGGATTGCGACAAAAATTGCTTTCCCAAAGATGACCTTGCATTAATCTTGTTAACTTATAGCCACAAAAGTAATTTTCTGAATTGAAATTTTAAATTAGTGGAGTATAAATTCGTGGAATTTTTTTGGGAGATAATGAAAATTGCAGAGTGAATTAAAGCTTTATTAATTAAGAATCAATCCCTTAGAACATTTCCAAATTATTGAAAACACATTTACAAGGGAGCAATCAATTATCAGGCGTTCTCTATACACAGCAGCCACAAATAATTAATTCCTAATGTAATTACTAATCCCTCGTGAATTCGCCGAAAAATAAAGACAAATAAAGATAAATTGCCGCAGCGTTATTTAGCCTCTCCCGCCTGGAAGAGGAAAATAAAAATCCGCAAGGAGGTGCTTAAATAGGTAACCTCAAAGCTAAAGACGCTCCTGGTGCCATTAATTTTCATTAATGTTTTTACTAATTGAAAGGGCTATAATAACACGTGCAAATATAATAAGTAACTTTTGTATCCTAAGGTGTAAAGAGCACCTCCGAAAAAATGGATTGCAGATTTAAAAAAAATCTTCCGTGAGTTATATGAGGCATTTACAAAAATTCTACCGGTGAACTGTTACCGGTAAACAGCTGTTTATCAGGTTATAGCTACCGGAATCGATATTTTAAGAACGCAAGCGGTAAACAGAGGTAGATAAAAAATTTAAAATTTGAAACAGGTTAGAAATTTAATGTAGTTACAAATTGAGCAGAGTCCTATTTTGAACACATTTCCAATTTTAACGCGCATGCTTCGATTTCCATCACTACCTTTTTTACCTCTCGCTAAGACAGGTATTGTATTCATGCTAAAAATCGCATATCCAGATTTTAGTGAATAAGCACGTTTTAAGGTCCCTAGAATTCAATTATAACATTTTTACGATGATGTCCGTGTGTGTGTGCGCGCGTGTGTGTGTGTGTGTGTGCGGGTGCGTGCATGTGTGTGCGTGTGCGTGCGTGTGTGCGTGTGCGTGTGTGCGTGCGTGCGTGTGTATGTGTGTGTGGATGTTGGATCCACGATTTCTCAAATACTATGAGTACGTTTACACCACGCGTACTAAACAATTAGTCCGCATACCAAGTGACGTAACAAGATGGCGTCGAATGGTGTAAACACTATGTACCAAACCTTTGGTACGCAATTGGTACACATTTTTGGTACGATCAAAGGGGGATGTACCAGACCTTACTCATGCACGGTGTAAACAGCAAGCGTACCAAAGCGATTTTTCTGCCATCTATAACTACTTTTAATGCAATTAAATTGTATATTAACATTTAGGGAAATTGTGTGAGTTTAGTTATATTTACAATTTTAATAGTGTGGCGATGTAAATTACATATATTTACAACTATTTCTCCTTATTAAGTAATTTTAGGTTAGGGTGACTCTGACAGTTAAATCTACGCAAGCGCGTGTAACGTACCAAAAAATTTAGTATGTTTATTTAAATACCGGTGTAAACATACCATACTAAGATAAATTTTAGTATACACTTGGTCTGCGTATCAGAATAGTACGCACGGTGTAAACGTAGTCTATAAGACTTAAGACATTTTTAACTACGGATTCCTCAATCTAACAATAATGGGAAGAGTTGATTAAGTTTTGGTAACAATTGGACAACCGGAAATAATAGTTAAAAGAAAAAAATCATCTAAATATTATTTATCGAAAATTTATGTAAATACTTATATTAAAGAACGTTAAATTCTTTATTTGATAAATATAAATTCATTCTATAGATTTAGAGATAAAGAAATGCATATAAAATAATTTGATGTAAAAAATCTCAGATCAAACTACTTCAAGAAAAGAAATTCAAATGTTTGTAATTGACACATAAATGTCACTGTCAAAAATATTTGTATGCCATTGTCAAAAATATTTGTACATAATTATGAACATTATGAAAATAAAAAAAAGTCAACATCGTAAAAGAATATACGTAAAAAAGAATACAAAAGGATTTTGCGAAAAAATGACGAATATAAAGAAAAAGAAAAGGGAAGTAGAAAAAGAAAATTTCAGGATATTGAATATAAAGAAAATGTATGTATTGTAGATAATTTATATTAAAATATCCCATAGATTTTGCATAGATAGGTGAGAATTATTTTGTAGTGAGACATGAATATATGTATTTGTATTTAAAAATATTTTTCGTTTTATGCGTAAAACCAGGTAAAATATCTGGCGATAGGTTATGTGCTGGCCACATCAGATTTTTGAGATTAGATTCTTCATGAAACCGGTAGATGAATCTGGTAGATATTGTACAATTTTCGAACACGGTAACTTTTTACCACTCGTGTTTTCGAACACAGTCGGTAGATGCGGTATCTACCAGTAGAATTTTCGTAAATGCCTATGTATTTTCTATAAAATCCATACAGAAAGTTCCTTGCAAAAGATTTTAAATTTCTTGTATGTACATTACCTTTCGACAGTTGTATGTATTTTATACAAATTCTATACAGAAAGTTTCGAGCAAAAAGATCCCATTTCGAGTAAAATTATAACACACATATACTACGAATATGTCAATTGATACTGACACCTTGCAATCAGAATTTATTTATTTATGAAATTTAATTTCTTTATAATTTTATAACTCTATATCCATTTAATATAAAGTATAAAATGAGAAAAAATGATATTTACCATCACTTTTTCAAGAAAAACCGTTAAAATCTTCAAATGAGGGTACTTCCGGTTGACCAATTATAACTAAAATCTAATCAGCTTTTCACATGGATGCAACGAAGAGGAATACGAAAAAATATAATTTTTGGAATTGTAGTATTAGAGTTATCGTAGACTAAAATTATGTTACACACACGCACACACACATACACATCCACACACACACACACACACACACACACACACACACACGCACACAAACACACACACACACACACACACACACACACACACACACACACACACACACACACACACACACACACACACACATGGGCGCCCGCAGACTTTTTTACAAGGTGGGTCGATATTTTTGTTGTAATTTTTCAAGGTCAAACGTGTTTTAATGCAAAGCAAGATAATATAGAGTTCTTTACAATGAAGCATATTTAACAAATTCTTAAAAAATTTAAATCAATTTTTTATGACGAAAATGCGTATGTACGCTCTCTTTGAATACTAAGACGAACAATCCGATTTGAACTCCAAACTTCAACCATAACGGTTAAGCCGCTTACCACTCCTCATTCTGACACTTCAGCTATTTCGTTCTTAGTAATAGATAGTATGTAATAAATTTTTGATTAAAATATTAGAAAATATTACCAATAATTATTAAAAAATACAATGATACATTGAAATGAAAAAATAAAATAATTTTATTTTTATAAATGGATACAGTCCATAAATAAAAGGGGGGTCAATCGACTCTTTGAACCCCCCCCCCCCTGTGGACACCTATACACACATACATACATACACACACACATACACACATATACACACACAAACACAGTTACACACATACACACACACACACACACACACACACACACACACACACACACACGCGCACGCATCATCGTAAAAATAGTAAAATCGTATTCTAGGGACCTTAAAACGTGCTTATTCATTAAAAACTCACCACCGAAAACGAATAATTGAAGTTTTGGTCTAACTCAGCTACATACCAGTATGTCCGAACAACAATACAGTGTTTGGAGTAAAAAAATACTATTTGCAATCCTCGAAATAATCCTCCTAATGTACTTGGGCGAGCCCTAAAATTTTTCTCAAATCTTTTGTTACGTACGTTAATTTTATCTATTTCTCCATCTACGTATTGAAACTCCTTCGTTGCTGATTCGATAATATTCCCCGTCCCGTCCATAACGGTTATTAATTTCCATTAGTGCGCATACTAATCGAAAGTGCTATAATTATCCGTGCTATTAATTCGAAAGGCTTTGATACTAAAGCAGAGCTTGGGGAACAATTACCTATGTAATCGTAACCCATACTCGTAGTGCGGCTCGTCTGATATGCTCTCTACCTTGTCCCAGACATTTGCCGCCGGACTCTGCCGGACCGATATCACCGTCTCCAACTATGACTACTAATTGTGATTAGGGGATATTTGATCCTATTGAACTACCCGTATTCTTCAATCGTAGTTTTGTTTGATTTTTGGACCATTTGCAGTTAGTTTCTCTTGAAGGGAAAATGGGGAAAATGAATCATTAAAACTAATTCTATCGATTATTAAATTCATTTTTCAAGTAGGTATTTCTATCTATTATTGCATGAGTATTTTGTTTTTAACATGAAGCTTTCTCGAAAATTCGTGGACATAGATTTTAAGTCCACTAAAATACGAAGACTTAACTAGATTTATCTAAAAAAGTATCATAAAGAAATGCAAACCAAAATTCCATATTATTTCATATTTGTTATTTATAAAAATAAAAATAAGCATAAATTGAATGGGCCTTTTCAATTTAACGCTTATCTCTTTCTATCACTGCAAATAGTAAGAAAATGGCGCAAACAACTGCCAGTTGGGCTGTCAAACGAAACGTCAAAAATATTGCAGTTATTAAAATACATATATTCTCAGTGAAAATTTACATCGTTAGACATTTTAACTTCAATAAAAGTTTTTGTAACTTATTTCGATAAGATTTTTTAAAATGATCTGAGATATTCTCACATTTTACGTCTAATTTTCTTTAGAAACAAACGCCATAGATCTCAGTTGTTCTTACTATACGCAGATCCCCAATCTTCTATCTCTTTAACTTGGAAAGGTCTATTGGATCTAGTGACTTATGTATTTTTAGAAAATAGTGAGTCTTACAAAACGGGCACCAAGTATATCCGAAAGTGTACATTTAGCCATTATTTTGCTTCAAAGTATTTCTAAAACAATTAATTTTGTTTATAAGAGAAAGAAAAAAGAGAATTATTGTAATTTGTGATATCTTTTCCGATTTACACAGAAGTAAAAAATCATGGAGTCTCGTGACCGCGTGCCTGAGTGTTAGGTCGCGAATCTGGGGAACCAGGTTCGATCAGCAATGAGTGCCCGTGAGGTGACGCCTGGTAAGCGCCCGCACGGTGCAAATATTTCATCTTACCGAATTCTGTGTACAAAGCAGAATGGCACACCCAGCAATGGGTAATAAGCCGTGATGATATATTTATATTTATTTATTTTTTAAAAATCTAAGCCATGCAGTTTTTAAAATTAATTTAATTTAACATATTTTGAAACCATAACAAGTTAGAATAAAAAATATGATGTGGCCTGCACATTACCTTCCGTCAGTTCCATGTATTTTGTACAAATTTCGTATAGAAAGTTCCTTGCAAAAGATTCTATTTCTTGTACATTACCCGTCGACAGTTGTGTGTGTTTTATACAAATTCCATACAGAAAGTTTCTAGCAAGAGATCCTATATTTCCAGGAAAATTATTACACAAACATACTCTGTCAATTGCACTTGACACTGACATCTTTCAATCAGAATTTTCTTAATATAGTAGCTGTTTCCATTGTTGTAGCATAGCTGGCTAATTTATGAAATTTAATTCCTTTATAATTTTTAACTCTACATTCATTTAATATGAAGTATAAAATGCAGTCAAATCGTATAGAGAATAAATAGTATATTATATACTCAGGGACTAAAGTGCATATTCAAGCCCGTGGGTGAAGTTTATTAATAATCACCTGAGGGATTGAATGCACTTTAGTCCTGTCGTATATACGCTATTTTTCGCACTCCCGTATCAAATGGAACCATATTAGTGTAAAAGAAATTAATCTTACAATTTAACAATACAAATGTCAAAAATGTTGTTCAAATTTAAACTCAACGCCTGCGCAAAATGTAGTGCAGATACGAATAAATAAATCATAGTAACACTATATGATGTTATGGAAACATCTTGTTTATTTTTACTTTAGTCCCCCAGGGATTTTTTCATATTTAATCCCTCTGGGACTGAATTTGAACTTAAGTCCCTGAAATGAGTGATTAGAATCGCTCTTTAGTGAGTGCGAAAATATTCTTTAATATTTATTATCATTGTTTTTTCATATATAATATCATAAGTTATAAATTTTTGCCGGAAAATTTTTCTGATTGTTACGAGAGCTGGTTGCCTAGCAATTTATTGAGTGACATTGACAAAAAAATTACGAGTTGTCAAACGAGTGATTTTTGATCAATATCACGAGATAAATTGGCAACAGGCTCGAGTAAAGCAATCGGAAAATTTTTCCAGGATAAAATTTAACCACGAATGGTATTCAGATGACTATTTCCAAAATAAAAATTAGGTAATCATTTATATATTTGTTTTTCTTGACAAAAATCTTCTAATTGTTATTGTGTTTTGAGGTGTTGTAGGTATTTAAGTTTACTTTTTTAACGTTCTAAGTAGATTCCTGACCGATTCGACTTGTTTCTAATCAAAACTGATAACACTGAAAATATAAACACTTTGACAGGTATGTAAACAATATGTTTCTAAAACGTCAAAAAATTTTCGCTTATCAAAACTCACTTACTTGTAAAATACGACATCTTATTGGCTTAAAGGGGGCGATAAAAATTTTGTGACGATGTTTTGTCGAAATGAAACTTGGTAACTAGGTAGAATCCTGAATTTGGATTGGCTTATAAATTTATTAGTGAAATAGTCAAGAAAAAACTGTTAAAATCTTCAAATGTGGATACTTTCGATTGACAAATTATAACCAAAATCTAATCAGCTCTTCATATGGATGTAGCGAAGAGAAATACGAAAGAATTATATTTTTGGAATTGTGGTATTAGAGTTATCGCAGAGCAAACTTTTGTCGCTCACTCACACACACACTTACACACACACACGCACACACACACGCACGCGCGCACCCACGCACGCACGCACGCACCTTCGCACGCACCTTCGCACGCACGCACGCACGCACGCACACACATGCACACACGCACACACACACACACACACTTACACACACACACGCACACGCACACACGCACACACACACGCACGCTCACCCACGCACGCACGCACGCACACATGCACACACGGACATACATGCACACACGCACACACACACGCACACACACACACACACACACACACATCATCATCATCATCATCATCATCATTATATCATCATCAACAACATCATCGTAAAATTAGTAAAATCGTATTATAGGGACCCTAAAACGTGTTTATTGATTAAAAACTCATCACCATCATATTAACTCACGTACCTAAGGCGTTTCATAGCTAAGTAGATTATTTTTGTGTATTCACATTTCATGTACCGTAGATAAAATTTAAGTAAATTTATCTACCTTTTTAATTTCTCTGCCATCGAATAAAATATTAAAGCATGAGTATCAAAGTAACAAGTTAGAAAAGTAGTACGCAAGGCAGTGCAGATTGTTGCATGAATATTTACATATAGAGTTATTTTTTGTGTCTCTGTAGCAACTGGATATAAATATTTAGTTGGCAAGTTAACGTTGAGTGTTGCGAAACATGAGACATGGAAGTTTTTTTAAATATTTCATCAAAACTATATTTGCAGTAGAAGCGACGACGCACTTTGCTTTAGGCACATTATAATTGTAAATGTAATTTTTGTAACTCATTTAATATTCCCTTGCATCGGGATTTTTCCCTTCTTTTTATTATTTATTTTTGTAGCTTTTGATCTGATTTATACAGATGGTATTCAAAATGAGATTTCAAATGAAAGAATTCCTTTATAATGTAACGAGCTCTATATTCTGTTTTTAAAAACAACTCAAGTGGCTGCTATAATTGAAACTGCAAGGATTATTCAAAACAAAGAAATGAGATATTGTTTTATTATGCCTCCTATTGCGAAAGCTTCCGAGACTTAAATGTTTTTCTTACCTTCTTTCTTATAAAACTTCTTTTCTTTATGTTTAAAATCAATTTACAACCGATAAATAATTGGGAAGTTAATGAACTATACAAAATAAAGTAAAACTTTTCAGTAATTAAAACTAATACTTTTTGTTTAAATGTATTGAACTGTACCATTGAAATTAAAAAGTTAAAAGGATCATTTTAATTATTGAAAATACTTGGTTTTAAGTTTCACAATTGTTTTATTTTGATTACCAGTTTCGCTACAACATTAGCATCATCAGATCTTCCTTAACGTAGGTATAATTATATATATATATATAAATATGTCCAAATTATATTAAATAAATATAAACGAAATGTCAATATATCAATAAATGTTTTTTTTTATACCTACGTTAAGGAAGATCTGATGATGTTAATGTTGTAGCGAAACTGGTAATCAAAATAAAATAATTGTGAAACTTAAAACCAAGTATTTTCAATAATTAAAATGAATAATATATTTCACCATGTAAGAGCTGACACAATTAAAGAAATTATTAAAAGGATCAATTTACGTACTTATAATCAGTCACAACTACATAATTCTAATCATTAATAGTATATGAAGTTTATATTTTTTTAACGCGAGCGTAAATCTATTATTAATTTACGACGAACCTCAATAGGTCGATGACCTCCAATGTTTTAAATAACAGGGGATTTGACCATTTTTCTTTTATAATTTCATCAGAAAGTAAAAGTAAATCTAATGCTGGCATTCTAGACATTCTCTTAAATTTCTGTAAACTTATAGATCTGTAGCTTATAGAAAGTGGATTGGCTCATCAATTATCTGTCTTACAGCAAACATTTCACAGCAATAACATGGACTGATGAAGAAGGCTACCATAGTACCGCTTCAAGTCATTGTGAAACAAATATAGGTTTACCCCAGGGCTGTATACTTGCACCTACACTGTAAAGTTTTGGGGTAGAAACAGGGAAGATGAATCTCCTATTGAGTTGTTGAATCTTCCTTGAAGTTGATTTAGGGTAGGAAGGTCGAAACATGGTAAGAAAAAGGTAGGAAATTTTGGTAGGGCAGATTCAATTCGCTTACAGGCATCTGTGTTGCACTGTAGGTATATTAGGTAGGTGCTACTACCTTTGTAACATGTTTATACCTTTAGGGTTGATTCGAGCTGAATGTTCTACTTTTAATTTGAAGTACAGTTCCTATCATAAAAAAATATGGACTTGACATTAATTAGCACGTAACAATGTCATACATGTGAAATTACAAAGGAATAATAGGAAAAAGACGGCAGAAATAATATAAAATATTCAGTTTTACTGAAATTTGCAAACTTATTGAATTTACATTGTTAATACAAATTAAATTTGTTTATTAATCTTATTATATTTTTTATAATTCCGTGCATACATACATCGTTTTCTACGTTACTTATTAGAAAGTGATTTATAAAAAACTATTGAATATACATATCATATTACAAGATAGACAAATAAATGTGTGAAATGCAAAACATAACAGATTACAATTGATTTATAGCATTATTTACCCGTGTTCATAAAATTATATGAAAAACCAAAATATTCAATGAAACATAACTGACGATGTGTAGACTTATATAGTTGTTATATAAACAAATGCAAAACGATAGTTATATTTGTAAGATTTCGGAAATGAAAAGTGATCGAATAAGCTTTCGCATTTCTTAGAAATTGTTTGTTAGTCCAGCTAGCAACTGAAGGCCCTACGGGTTTTTCCGAAGGCCAGCATAACGGTACCGCATTTCTAGGGATGGGAAGGAGAACACAGAGGGGTGAGAAATTTATGTGTCATTCTGTCATTTGTTATTCTCTTGTCGACAGTCGCAATGAGCATACTTGAAACTCAGGTAAAATATATTATGTTGTATTTTTAATTATAAACTAATATCCTTTTATTTTTTAGCTCCTTCTTGATTTAGTACGGTACAAAATAACATACATGTAGATTTGTTATGACAGTATTTTCTACAAAAAATGAAGATGTGCCGATTGTAAAGAAACGAGCATCTTGACAATCATGTTCGACGTATAAAAATTAGAACTTAAAGGTAATTTTCTTTATTTTGTTTCATTTTCTTTTTATTTACATACTTTCAAAGATAATATAACTATATTTCGCGGTATGTTAATTTTATTTTTGTTGAATTATCATTTAATATGATTATTTTCCTGTTAATAAAATAATATTATTATTCAATTACAAGAAAATAAACATTGAAAAACTAGCAAATATTTTGAATGAAACGTTCTTTTGTTCGCAAATATTTATTAGACACAACAATATTAATTTAGTTTTATTTGCCACAAGAGGATCCAAAGAAAGTGAAGATATTCCTCGAGGACCTGCAAGAATTGGAGCAATAACCAGTGAACGTGACCTTTTTTGGAATACATACTTTATTTACAAATAAAATAAATATATCATCAAGGTATTACCCATTGCTGGATCTGCTAATCTGCTTTGTTCACAGATATCGTTAATGATCCTGACATATTCGTATCGTGTAGGCATTTACCAGGAGTCACCTCACAGATAAAACACTATGTAACTTACAATATACTTTATCTTATTTTATTTCTGTATATTTTGTTTAAGCAAATAAATCTTTTATTATATATAATGTATTATTTTTCCTAAATCCCAATAATAAATAATATACTTTGCAATAACCTCATGTAGGGGTTCATATAAATTACTATAAAGTATTTTTAACAACCTTACAGGCATTTACTGGTAACTTGTGATACGGAAATTTCAAATCACTTTAAAGTATTTCTATAAATCACTGTGGGCATTTGCATCCCACTGTATGAAGGGTCGTATCGTGTCTACCTGGTAGTGAGGTAGGTTTTACTACCCTAAACAGAGATTGGTGCATCGACCTTTTAAAAAGGAAGGATTGTTCTACCTTGGGGTTGCATATAGTTTCAACCCAAAAAGGTAGTTGCAGCTACGTTAAAACTTTACAGTGTATACTCTTCATCATCTACACAAATGATTTAACCACCATATTCTCTAACAACGGCTCAATAACAATGTATGCCGATGACACATCACTCATTATTTCAAATAAGACGAACTCTGATATTCAAAATGTCTGCAATGAAAACGTAAGTAAAATGTCAGACTGGTTCCTAATAACTCTCTATGTCTCAATATTAACAAAACCGATTATTAAGGTTTCATAATAAACACTGTAAACATACTCTAGATGTCGATGTAAAAATTAATAATACATCTATAGCTAGAGTCTCAAATAGTAAATTTCTAGGTTTCACTATCAATTAAAATTTAGATGGACATAAACATATAGAGAATTTAATTACAAAAACTAGCGTGACTTATTTTCAAATTAGTTCTAGACATCTCATACATTTTGTGGTTTTATAGAGCATATGTTGAATCAAAATTCAGATACGGTATCTGCTTCTGGGGATCCCCATCGACTCTAGCCTCTGTTCTCATCAGCCAAAATCGGATTATACGCAGTATTGAAAATGTCCCTCAAACCCATAGTTGTAAACCACTTTTCATTAAATACAGAATTCATACAGTAGTAAGTTTATATATTCTTGAACTCTCTATATTTGTCTATAAAAATAAAAACAAACAATGACATTCACTCAACAAACACAAGAAATAAGGATTTGTTTAGATTGCCATATTGTAAATATAATGTAACTAAAAACTCCCCTCACATACTTGGACTTAGTATCTTCAATAATTTACCGAATTCAATTAGAGAATGTGAAAACCTATGTTCAAAAAGAAACTAATGCAATTTCTCTGCACTAAAGCATATTATACCATCGCTGAGTTTCTTCAAGGATAAAATTTGCAGTACTGGACTGGTAGCTACATTTCCGATATTTGAAATTGTCTACTTGCATTGGTAGTAGACTGTTCCCCCAACTCGGTATTCGTTATATATTTATAGGTGGTCTTTGAGTCGCCAATCAAAATAATATATATAGAATTCATATGAATGACGAGCTGCTAAAATAAAAACCCCCTTATTTCCGAAGTATTTCAATTATATCATTTTATTTTCTTTATTAATATTCATTATTACGCATATACTTTCACTACTTTTTACTAAATTCTCTTAATTCGATTGAGCTGTAATCCCCTATTGTTTACCATGTATTATTTATAACAATACATAACATGTAGACATTTATCATTTCAAATTAGTCCTTAGTATGTATTATAGACTAAAGAAATACATATATAAATATAGGAATTCCCGTAACTACGTTAAACAAGTAATAACATCAATTCCTTCAATACTTAGCAAAAGATTTAGTTAAATCACTTACCACAACGAAGAATAACCACTAAATTTCATTATTTGTACACTTTTGTCCACTTTGTAACACTTTTCTTAATACAAAAACAATAAACAACTAATAAAATATTTATTTTCACTTATTTACTCCCACACCTGTTATTAACAATCAGCTGTCACTTTTGTGCAAGTGCTATCAACTTTAAATAAACAAATAAAAAATTATTAACATTGTATTATATTAATATCAAAATGAATAAGTAAATAAATAATAATACACATTAAAACAACTTTTAATTGTTGTTTTATGATATTATTCTAATTTTAATATATATTTTTTATTTTATTTAATGGATAATATAATAATATTTAACATTACTGCGCATGATCGGTTTTATTGATTTTTTAGATCGTGAGACATGACACATTCCATTCCATGCCTGTCGAAACAATTTTTTTGCCATGTATTATTTATATGAGTATTTTGGGGCACATTAAAATCAAGCCCCTTAAAGAAGGCGTCTGCACTGGAAAAACTAAAGAATTTCATACAATTTCAGGAATTGCGTGGGAGGATTTGACAAGTGCTGCTAACTGTCTTTAAAAATGTAAACTTTGAAGACAAGTGCTTTACTGTATTTTTATTTAAATTTTTATTATTATTATAAATGAACGATTTGAATGATCATTTTGAACGTATGCTTTGCTATGAGTTGCGCGACAATTTTGAAAAGCATACTTTGGAAAATAATTATAGAGCTTTATACGATTCAATAATGCGTTGCGTACTTTGAAAATGTTTTAGGAAAATTATTATTATTTTACTTTGGTAATAAAGAATATGTTCAATTATTGGGCGAAGGCAACTGAGCGGTGGGCAACAGGGCGATGGCAAACTGGGCGATGATCAACTGGGCGCCGGAAAACTAGGCGATAATAGTTATTTGTATATCAAGGCCGCGAAATCACTCTTTAGCGTACCGAGAGAAAAATTGCGGCCGTGGCAAGACAATTTCAAGGGCGCTAAAGGATTTCGCGGACAAGGTGTACACAATATTTTTTGTGCAACCGTATTATTAATTTTAAACAGTTTCATTGTAAATAGAAAGTTAACTTTCAAGCTGGCCATGGGATTACCATTTGATAAACAAAACCATGCAATTCTCAAATGTCAAAGTGATTGTTTACCTAATTTCGCGACCGTTATCATAACAACGGTCGCGAAATTTAATTTTGCGGCTTATATTGCGGCTGCAAAATGCTTATTTCGCGTCCGGTTGCACAAAAAATAATAGATGTGTGAATTACAAAATTGTGCGGGCTAACATTCGCTTTATAGGATATGAAAATAACATCCAATATATTTTTGGACTCTAATCTTTGATTAGAGTCAATTAGTATCGGTCCTAGAGTGACAAAATGTAAAATAAAAAAACTTATACTAAAACCAGTGAATTGCATTCAACATATTTATAGTAATATTCATGAAAGATGACTATTCAAGGTCATTTATAAGCAATATGATATAATATTACTTGCAGATAATTTCACTGCATTTCGTAGCCATAGGCCTGCAACGCGAAATATTTTTGGATACATTTTAACTGAAAAAATAATAGTATATTATGTTATTAGGAGTAGAAAGCGGTCTGTTTGTGTTGAACCCAGCTATTGCGGCCGAGGCGTTAGCCGAGGCTAGGCAAGCTGGGATATGAAGTAATAAGTATTTTAGTATTTTGTATAAATTTGTATTGGCATTAGTGCAAAACGCAGTTAAGCTTTTGTAATTAAAAATGATTTAGTGCATGATTAAGTGGTTTAATAAAGATAAATAAATATACGAGATATAAAACTATATTGTCTTTATTATTTTATTCCTTATGAATTCATAATGTCCTGTTGTATACCTACCTATGACTACAACAATGTTATGAACAATACCAGAATTATTTTTAATATTAAATACCTACTTTTACATTAAACAATACATTATATTCATAATATTGACATTCCAGCAAATATTTCTACTTTTCCGTTGTCATTATCTTGAAATTATCATATTTCATTGCTATATTCAAATACCGTCGAAAAAATTCTTCAAAATTTTAGTTCAATCTACTGCGCCGCGCGTAATCGATTTTATTACACTTTTATTATTATTTTATTATATTATTGATTTTACGATCGCTTGTCGTTAAATTAAAATTAAGCCCCTTAAAGAAGGCGTCTGTACTGAAAAAACTAAATCATTTCAGGAATTGTGTGGCCTTTTTACGGGGCACAATCTGCCCGCCCGCACGGAACGGCCCTGTAAATATAAACGGAAATTTAAATAAAAGATTGTTTAATTTAAAAGATATGCTTATCAAACAATTGTAATTCTGCAAAACGCACCCTTCTGTTTTTCTTAGATTCCCTTTTCACCCTTAAATTGAGTCTTTACTTATTTATACTCTTTACACCACGTATTGTTATTGTTATTATATATCAACAAAATCAGCTGACTGATTAACGGAATGTCAGATCAAAAAATTAAAGAATATCAAAAAAAGTTTCAAATAATGCCTCACTTATTTTAAATTCTAAGTCTTTTTCTTCAAATAAATATTTTTGAAAAGTACCTAATTTAGCCGGAAAATGAAAATTTTGTAAATTTTAATGAAATATGAGACCCCCACTGCAATCTACAGGTAAATATCTATACTACATACCTGGAAATTTTGATAAAATATTAATAATTATGTTTATGTTTCATAACCTATTCAGACAGAATAAATATATTGTAGTTTAAAATATTTTTTGACAATACAATTTTTTATTGAGTAAAACCAAAAAAATCGATTGATTTTGCATTGGATCAGCAAAAATCAATACCAGTTGAGGCATCTTTCGGCAATAACATGAACTATGATTTTATAAACAATTTATAAATAATGATTTTTAAGTAATATTTTTGTATGAGTTTATTTACATTTAGCCTAAAACAATAACAAATAATTAATTGTTAATTAATATAAACAATAATTATAATATTAAATGTCAAATGACAGTGACGATAAACAAATTTACTTAAAATGGGCATTGGAGAAATATACAAACAAAACTATTTTTTCAGATTTTATTATTTGATACAGCTATATTTTAAAATAAACCATTCCGTATTAATTGTTTAAAAAAAATAATTTGTTGCTTTTTGTCGCTAGTACTATTTGCAACCACTGTTGCACATGATGTCTCCACCTATTCTCAACAAACATCTGACCTTCATCAAATCCAGTACCGTAGTTAAAAATAATTGTTTTCAGAAAATATTCAATACTTTTTTGGCTATTGTTTATATGTAAATCAACAAATATAACACAATAGTTTATAAAAAGTACAAAATAAATGATTGAACTTTATTTTCAGAGAAGATATACTCGAGAATTGGTTAGCAAAAAATTCCTGAATACGTCTTTTGTTATATTAACAAATTATTTGTGGTATATGAAATATGAAAAGCGCCGGCGCCTATATACCAAAATAAAAACATTGGAATTTCTTCAAATTTTGACAATGTATTATGATTTTTGTATTAATTATTATTATATGTATTCTAGGAGGTTGATAAATAAATATTACACATATTATCCAATTTTTATATTAATAAATACTATATTTTGTTATATCCATTACAAAAGTGTACAAAAAAGAACTTTTTAATTGTTTATGAATATTATAAATATTAATTGTTAACAATAACTTATTGTACTTATAATGTAGTTTGCAGAAATAAACATATAATACGAAATAAATTAAAGAATATTATACCTAAATCACAATGACATGACACCTACAGTTTTCTTCCCATTTTTTGCAATAAATTTTCATTAAAAGTTATGTTATATATATATATCAAAAGACTCAGCATGAAATTCTGAGTACGCTATGTTAAATAAATTCTTCGCAATATTTTATTCTTTTACGTAATTTCTTTGAGTTCTGATTTCTGTTATGCTTAGTAGAGTCTTCGAATACAATTTGGCAACCTTTTGCAAAATTTTCTGCATCGCATAGTACTTTTGAGATACCTGCAGGTTGTTTTGTACGGTCCTCAAGCAACTACAACATGCAAAATGTCTTAATACTGCTGAATTATTTCATTTATTTGATATCTGTACTGGCCTGCATTCTTATTTGGCTGTAATCCAAAACTGAATTAAGTAGCCAGAACATACAAACAACCCCTGAAGTTTAGTCCTACGATATTTTATCCCTTAAACAACAATATTCTTCGCAGGATAACTCCAAACATTTGTAATGTTTGCATTTAGATGAATCTTGTAATCAGCTGATTTGCAATTCTATAAACAATGCATATTTTGTAATAACAATGCCATATAATGATTATTATTTACAAATATACTTACCCTATTATTATAATACATAAAATATTGTTTTTATAACGAGTTTACTTCCACAAACCGGTTTTTCAAGTTTAGTTGGTACTGCAAACACAAACTGATTTATTTTATTATCCATAACATTTTGAAAACCGGTAGGTAGCACCTGAAATATAACTTATTTGCATATCTGCTGTTTAAACAAATGTTTTCTTACCAAATACCACCTTGAAGTCAAATAAAAATTGCCTAAATTTGTTTTGTTTTCTGTTCTAATCATTGTAGGTACAATTGTTTAACAATTGCCGTCAGCTGTCATTTGAGATTTGAGGTTATAAATATTGTTATTAACAATTTACAAAAGATTAGTTGTTATTCATTTTTAAAGCATAAAATTGAAAAACATATTTAAAAAATAATTTTATAAGTTAAAATACATTTGTTTAAATAATTTATTATAAACATATATTTGTTTAAATAATTTATTATAAACATATTAGTTCAGGATATTCCATACAGATGCCAGAACATGTATTGATTTTTGATCATCAAATGCAAAATCTATCAATTTATTGATTTTGTTCAATAACAAAATTAAATATCCAAAAAATACTTTAAACTACAATATATTTAATCTATCTGAATGTGTTATGAAACATAAAAATAATTATTAATATTTTATAAAAATTTCCAGGTATATAGTATTGTTTTTTGTCTGTAGATTGCAGTGAGGGTCTCATATTTTATTAAAATTTGCAAAATTTTCATTTTCCGGCTAAACTAGAGACTTTTAAAAAATATTTATTATAAGAAAAAGGCTCAGAATTTAAAAATTTTGGGGCTTTATGGGAAACTTTCTTTGAAATTTTGTAATTTTTTGTTAAAATGTTGGTGGTGTTCATGTATAAGTGTAGAATTAAATATTTAAAAAATCAGAGAGTACACGCTAGGGCAACTAAAAAATACTAGAGCCTAGCCATCAAAGCGGCTTTACATCCATGTGAGATGATTCGATTTTGGTTATAATTGCTCAACCGGAAGTACCCTAATTTTAAGATTTTACCAGTTTTTCTTGAAAAAACACTGTTAAATATAATTTTTCCATATTTACTGTTATTATAAATATTAAAGAATATTTTATTCTCTATACGATTTGATTACATTTTATTCTTCATATTCAATGGATATAGAGTTAAAAAAATATTTCATAAAGTAGCTAGCTATGCTATAACCATTGAAATCGCTACTATATTAAGAAAATGCTGATTGACAGATGCCAAAGTCAAATGCAATTGACATGTTTGTGTTATAATTTTGCTGGAAATATATAATCTCTTAGGTACATGAACCTTTTTTTTATTATCAAAATAAGGTTCTTCAGCATCGATGGCTATTAGATCCGATACAATTGAGTATTTATACACATGAAACTTTCTGTATGGAATTTGTAAAAAATACGTAGAAGTGACAGAAGGTAGTACTTGAAATATGGAATCTTGAGCAAGAAATTTTCTGTATGGAATTTGTATGTACAAAATATATGGAACTGACGGAAGGTAATGTGCTGGCCACATCAGATTTTTGTATTTTGCAAAAACATGTGTGAAGAATATAAATCTTTCAGAAAGACATTATTTAGAAAGAAACATAATTTTCAAATTAATTACTCTTAGTTTTTCAGTTAAAATGTGTCCATAAATACTTCATGTTGCACGCCTATGAATACGAAATCCAATGGTGTTATTTGCAAGTACACTATTATTCACGAAAGATGACTATTCAAGGACATTTCTTCGAAGAAAGAATACACCTCACTTTACAGCAGTAGCTTAGCAACATTTTGTATTAGAAAGAGAAAGATTATTTGACCTATGTCTATTTAATTTATGTGGTGTGATAGATATACGTAAATAGTGGCACTACTTTCTAACACACTATAAATAATAATGACATATGTCGTAGATTTACAGATACCTAATTATCTACTACACTGCTCTCTGTGCTAATATGTACCTAGTGGCGTTGCCGTTTAAATCAAAATATTATTCCTTGGTGTATAGTTAAGTCTATGTTTTTGAATTTTGCAAAAACATAAGTGAAGAACATAAATCTTTCAGAAAGGCATTATTTAGAAAGAAATATAATTTTCAAATAAATTACTCTTATTTATTCAGTTAAAATGTATCCATAAATATGTCATGTTGCTCGCCTATGAATCCGAAACGCAATGAAGTTATCTGCAAGTAATATTATATCAGACGGCTTACAAATGGCCCTGAATGGTCACCTTTCGTGAATAATAGTTTAATAATACATCAGACGGCTCACAAATGACCTTGAATAGTCATCTTTCGTGAATAGTAGTTCATCTATTGGTAATAATGAATACTAATGGGCCCGTCCAAGTCTTCGATTTTTAGAAATTACATGTCGCATGTGAATTTTGATTATAAATAAATGAAAACGAAATAAAAATTGTTATATATATATATATATATATATATATATATATATATATATATATATATATATATATATATATATTGTATTTTTATACCTATAATAATGTAATTAAAGTTTTTAGCGTAAAACGATCGCCATGTTGTGACGTCAGCGTCATTACAGTCGTCCAGTTACCCTGTGAAAATGTCACTGTACAGTGGGCCATGCATACTTTGCTTATAAATTCGCGATTGGCTTTACACATACTCTAACATGCATATATTTAATATATCCGAGTAATTTTTTATTAAGATCAAAAGAAAATTTATTTATTAAATAAATAAAATTATAATTTGTTTTAATTATTGTAATCTCAATACTTGTCATTGTTGTAATCATTTAGTAAATAGAAATGTAAATGTTGAATTACTTTTTATTATGAATTACGCTTTGATTATTGTAATCAATACTGTCATTGTTGTATTTAATTATAAATAGAAAATAGTTTAAATAATATTTTAATTATAATAATGGCACTTGGTGAGTATAATAATCTTCAATATCATATTAAAGAAAGTCTTAAAGTCACATTAATTAAAGCGAATGATTAATCTGATTCTGAAAACGAGCAAAAATTATTAATATTACTTACCTGATTTTTATTTATGTATAATATGTACTTTGGAAATTTTTCATAAATTATCATTTACACTACTCCTATACCTATTTATGTAAGTAAATCAAACAAAAAAATATACCTTGAAATGATATAGTAACTATCTCGTTTATTTATTACCATTAGCTCTAAAGATTTTTGATCACAATTTGTAATGGATACGTATTTTTATTTTTGCAACATTTATTATATATTATATTACCATTATTAATGGTAACGTATGTCGGTTCTCTCTACTTATGACGGAGTGACACTAACGTCACAACTTTCGCGCTAAAACTTTAATAATTATTTTAGGCGTTATTAAGCATAATTTCAAGAAAACAAAAAATACGGAATTTCTATTTTTAAATTCTTCGTAACATATAAAAAATTCAAAAAAAGTTGAACGGGCCCATTCCATTGGATAAAACATGCATATTAAACTTTAACTCTTGAGTATAATCCAAACATTAATTAAAATAGTAGTAGAAGTTCACATCTTTGACAAACAAACCAACATAGCCGGTATTATCTTCATTTATGACATCTCCTCATAAATCTCTGGTGGTGTAAGATCCACTAGCGATGGAGTTAATTAAAGTGAAGCACGAGCTAGAGGCAGTAGCAATGGCAAAGTATGCTCTTCTTTGTTAGGTTCGGTGGGCGATTGTCACGCGACTGACGGCGCAGTTTCGTTAATTATAATATAGGTGCCGTGTCAAGAGGGTGGTTAACCTGAGTGCCGAATAAATAATGCCTGCTTAAATAAATCTCCACACACGTGCTGGGTGTGGTTGGCTGTAATTTTCACTTGTTGGAAAGTTAAACGCTGAACTGTTTGGATTATGACACTTTAATATTACAGGTTACGCCACAAACTAAATACAAGGTCTGCTTGAATACGTAGGGGAGCATATGGGAGTATACATAAACACACGTATGTCTTGAACTCAAAAACTTTGTGCAGTAGAAGTGAAACAAATTTTTAGTATAAAACTAAAATTCGTTGGGGTGTAGCTCCATAATAGTTATTTATGTATTATGGGCATAATCAAAAAATTGTAGCACGGGGGAATGTTCCCGAGTGCTATAATCTTAATTATGCCCGTGGTACATACAACGTTTTATTTTATTTTGGTTCTCGAAATACAAGGATTCAATGGGTATACAGGCTGTCTCACAACTCGCGCCTCAGAGCGAATGAGAAAACACGAGACTGCACTTCGAAGAAAAAAAAATCTAGCTTAAAAGATATTCGAGAAAAGACGTCTTAAAATATACCAATCAGAGACCTACACCTTTAACGTGTGTTTGCCGTAATTTCACGTTACTAGGGTTTTATACAAATCAAATCTTCTTTAAATGTGTGGGCGACTGTAGTTTTCGAAAAATGTCAGTGTCAAATTAAATTTTCTGGATAGAAATCTTGTGGATCATAAAGCGATATAAAAACGTTTCTTTTAGAACCACCATTTGTTGTTTTAATCTCAAAGAATTCAAATGACAATAATATTTTCGTTTAACACATTTTACACAGCTGCTAGAACAAGTTGCACTTTACGATATAAATGATGATCTCGGTTCTCGGATGACTCTTTCGCTAACCTAAATTTGTTGATAGTGAAAAGTCAACTCTAAAGTGTCAAAATTACAGTAAGTCAAACAAATTTTGTGACTCACTAGTAGTATTTGAAAACCTAGCAACCAGTTTTATTTTGTAATATCATCACACCTCAAGATATCCTTCCAGGATTGGTGGATTAAAAAGTCTTGTAACTCCGTTATGCAAGCAGCCGCAAATTATTTTCTTCTATTTGTTGGCAACCTATTGTCGTCGGCAAGTGTCAGTTTCGTCTAGGGCGCGAGTTGTGAGACACCCTGTATATTCGGTTGTTGGCGTTGTGAATTTTAAGTATGCTTGGGTTTCTAGCTATATTGTTCGTTAATAACAAATTTTAATTTAGTGTCAAATGAAAATGGAAGATATCGATTATTGAAAAAATATATCGAATGAATTTGACGCTGCCTAGAGTAAGTTGGTACCACAGAAGTGAAAAGACGTATACGAGAAAGGATACGAATAATTTTACGAGCAGCGGTGTTCAAAAAATGTGATTTATCGAATTTATTATGTTGTCTGACATTTATCTAAAAACGACGATTTTGACGTACGACTAGCTGTTGCTTGGTAACTTTATAAGATCACGGGCGATAAAAGCCAAATTGCGCCCGTTTTTGAGGGCGAATAAAAAAGTTTATGATTACAAAATAAAATTAATGTTTTATATGTCATTATTTCAACTGAGATTTTCCAAAGTTTTTTTTTATCTAGGCGAGTCAATTCAGACAACTTTTCAAATTTGCTACTTGTTAAACATATTAACTTCCTATACTTCTTGACTGGATTGATGATTGGGTGTAATAAAACATCTAGAAATAATTAGTAAATGAGAGCAGTAGATTTTGTATCTCTTATGCTTTCTGTAGAAGGAGAAATTACTTTAAACATACATTGAAGTTAAAAATAAATAAAATATGTAAATAACGATCGTCACAATATAAAAAAAATCCGATGTTCAAGTTTCTGAGTAGTCTCTACATACACATTCATTCTCCACTTTTTAAAAGCTCTTGAATTTTGGCTGATGACAACTCAAAAGCTAAAATGCATAAATCATTTTCCAAAATCTCTTTGTGAATAAAAATAAATAACTGAAAAATATGAGAGGCAGTCATTTTAAATCACATTCGTATAAGCACGAATATAAAAAACTAAATGTAAGAGGCGTAAAGCCAAAGAGTTAATTACAAAAAAATACCGTTTTGTTCTATTTTTTAATCTTTGCCACCATCTTGAAAAATGAAAAATTCTTTCAGGAAGTGGGTGATTATGCAGGTGTGTAGCAAGTTGGGGGTGGTTACCCGGGGCGCCGAATAAATAATGCGTTGCTCAAATAAATTCCACACGTCGGGGGTGTTGTCGTGCTTGTTGGTGAAGTTTGTATGGCCGTAGGGAGTACTACAGCACAGGGAATATGGGGTAGTTTTCACTGATTTAGAGTTAAAAGGTGATATGTTAAACTAGCTGCTTTGCAACGCACATAGTGAAATATTACTTTGACGTTTAACTTAATGTGACAATCAAAATGGCCACGTTGATGAACCGCTGACGTCACTGGGTAAGGGACAAGGCGGAGAAAATCAGCCGCGTTTTGAACAATGTCATTTTTAATTGCAATTTTTTCATATATAATATCATTAGTGGTAAATTTTTGCCGGAAAATTTTTCAGATTGTACGAGAGCTAGTTGCCTAGCAATTTATTGAGTGATATTGACAAAAAAAATCACGAGTTGTCAACGAGTGATTTTTGATCAATGTCACGAAATAAATTGGCAACATGCTCGAGTAAAGCAATCGGAAAATTTTCCAGGATAAAATTTAACCATGAATCGTATTCGGATGACTATTTCTAAAATAAAAATCAGGTAATTATTTATATATTTTTCTTCTTGACAAAAATCTTTTAATTTTTATTGGGTTTTGAGGTATTACAATTAAGTTTTGCTTTTTCAACGTTTTAAATAGATTTCTGTCCGAATCGACTCGTTTTTAATAAAAACTGATAACACTGAATCTATACACACTTTGACAGGTACGTAAACAATATGTTTCTAAAACGTTAAAAAAATTTCGCTTATCAAAACTCTCTTACTTGTAATAATACGACATCTTATTGGCTTAAGGGTGCGAAAATATTTTTGTGAGGATGTTTTGTCAAAATGAAACTTGGTACCTAGGTAGAATTCTGAATTTGGATTGGCTTATAAATTTATGAGTGAAATAGTCAGTATTAAATATAGATTTCAAGAAAAATAAAGAATACGGGAGTCTATTATTTTTCATTACTCTATCGATTAAAGTTAAAAATGAAAAATCGTGCATGACCTCATTATGACGTCTAAATTTACCTTTCCTTGAAGTCAAGAAGATTTCATAATGCAATTGCTAGAGCTATAGGAAGGTTCTGGATATAAAATATTTTTTCGTATTACATAATTTAGAAAATTCGTAACTTGGCAACAATTTAGGAATCGTTGATAAAATAAAGAAAATATAACTCCAAAACTTTGACGTCCTGAGGGTACAAAAAGAATAGAATAATACATTTTTACCTCTCGCCAAGAGAGGTATTGAATTCATGTTAAAAATCACATATCCAGATTTTAGTGAATAAGCACGTTTTAAGGTCCCTAGAATCCGATTATAACATTTTTACGATGATGTTCGTATGTGTGTGTGTGCGCGCGCGCGCGTGTGTGTGTGTGTGTGTGTGTGTGTGTGTGTGTGTGTGCGTGTGCGTGCGTGCATGCGTGCGTGCGTGCGTGCATGCGTGCGTGCGTGCGTGCGCGTGTGTGTGTGTCGATGTGTGGATGTTGGATCCACGATTTCTCAAATACTATAAAACTTAAGACATTTTTAACTACGAATTCCTCAATCTAACAATAATGGGAAGAGTTGATTAAGTTTTGGTAACAATTGGACAAAAATCATCTAAATATTATTTATCGAAAATTTATTTAAATACTTATATTAAAGAACGTTAAATTCTTTATTCGATAAATATAAATTCATTCATTAACAGTACTCTATGCTCAACCGATATATGCATCAAAACATCCACGGCCGTTATTTTTTATAGCAGTACAATTATTAAAAATCATGTATACCAAAAAAAATCGCATTGTCATGAAATTGTCATGAAGAGCTGTCACCTGTCAACATGCCATAGAAAATAGAATTTTAAGAAGATATTTTATGTTATTATGAAAAATACTGAACGTCACATGGCTGATATACAATAACAGACACGGTTGATTATAAAATCTCGGCTATCGCCTCGATTTTACAACATTCAACCTCATCTGTTATTTGCTACATATCAGCCTTATGACGTTAATAACTATATTCGATAAATATAAATTCATTATTATATCTTCTATAGATTTGGAGATAAAGAAATGCATATAAAATAATTTGATGTAAAAAATATCAGATCAAACTACTTCAAGGCAAGAAATTCAAATGTTTGTAATTGACACATAAATGTCACAGTCAAAAGTATTTGTATGCTACTGTCAAAAATATTTGTACATCATTATGAAGATTATGAAAATAAAAAAAGTCAACAACGCAAAATAATATACGTAAAAAAGAATATAAAAGGAATTTGCGAAAAAATGACGAATATAAAGAAAAAGGAAAGGAAAGTAGAAAAAGAAAATTTTAGGATATTGAATATAAAGCAAATGTATGTATTGTGCATAATTTATATTAAAATATCCCATAGATCTTGCAAATATATGTGAGAATTTTTTTGTAGTGAGCCATGAATATATGTATTTGTATTTAATAATAATTTTTACCTCTCGCTAAGAGAGGTATTGAATTCATGCTAAAAATCGCATATCCATATTTTAGTGAATAAGCTCGTTTTAAGGTAAAATATCTGGCGAGAGGTTATGTGTTCACATCAGATTTTTATTTTATGTGTACAACCAGGTAAAATATCTGGTGAGAGGTTCATCAGATTTTTATTTTATGCGTACAACCAGGTAAAATATCTGGTGAGAGGTTATGTGCTGGCCACATCAGATTTTTTTCTCAAGAAATTTTTGTAATTTCTTATTTTGACTCTCTAAATATCAGTATGTTTGTATGTTCACAAAGAGAATATGTTCTATGTATTATATTGTTTAGCATACTTTAGCTCAAGTTGATGGGCTTAAAGTAAATAGCAATGAGTAAGATGCGTACTGAAGTAGAAACATTTTGTGTGTACCTACCTTGTGTTTATCCAGGAGGAGCGGCGTCAAATTAGGATCATAGAGCAACCTGTGAGGCTCAACGTTGATTGGCGACTGTCTACGGCCCTTTGTGCACATATTCCACTGCGGGTTCATCAGGCCCCAGAAGCTTGGCCCTGTAACAACAACATCGCATTCATATTTCATGTTTAATACACTTCGCCTAGTACTGCTCTGAAGCTTTCTCCTACTTTCTTCTCTCTTTATGCATAATTCCCTCTGAGATTACCGGGCTCTATCTCGTAATTAGATGCCTTCTTTACCGCCACTTTAAAAGAACCTCTGCTCTACTAGTGCTATGAACGAGAATTAATTTCATATTTAATTTGACAGATGCGCTTCTATTATTTACAAACAATGCTTAAAGTTGCTGCAAAGGTGTTGAATGTGATTTTTATTGCGAAAATTAAGTTTGCAAACTTCAAAGAGCTTTGTGAAAACTAAATTACATTACGAAAAGGGTCATTTTTGTCTTGTTTCAATTTCGAACAAAGTGGATTAAATATTTTGTATTTTATTTGTTTGTTTTTAAAGTTCCATATAAATTACTTGTAATCTGAACTAGTGCTACAGGACAAGTTTGTTCATCTCTGGTTAAATTTGTCTAATTCATAGGATATTATGTTTTCTGTAAAACTGATTTTTGCCTTAATACCTAGTACGTTCCGAAACATTACTCTGGAGTATAGAGTACGCTCAATATCGTTCCAAAAACGAAAAGCATACTTTTTTAGCATACTCCCGAGACGTTCCAAAACTAAAAGTGTATACTCCAGAGTTTACTCTACGTACCCTACTTATTCTGGGGGGTACGAACGTACTGCAACATGAAAATGTTTAGCGCCAATTGTTTGTTTACGTATGACGCACGGTTTGAATTACTGCCTGAAAGACATATAATTTGTATAAAAATAATTAATAAAATTTATATTAATTTAGAAGAATATAAATACGTTGGCGTTCTAGAAGACGAAAGGATAATATTGGTTGAAAATAAATTTGACAAGTGCCGTTCCAAAATAAATGGATACTCTTATAGGCCTATTCTGTAAAATATTCGCTTAACAAATCGTTATCATAACGAAATCGCTATTATTATATTCTGTAACACATTTTAAAAAATAATAACCTTGAGAGCAAGTTAAGAACTTTATTTCCTAAAATCAAATTATAATTTAAATGAAATATGTAAAATAATTCAATACCACTCACAAAACTTTAAGGTTTTTTCTTCTTGTTGTGGGCTATGAAAGCTACTAGTATCATCTGTAGATAAATTGAGAAGCTTGCGCTAGACGCTAGGAATATATACTTATTAAATTGTTTTAATATTACTTTGCAAAAATACTATAAAATGACGGGATTTTGAGATCACTATTCAACATAATAGCAATTTTATTTTGACACTAATAAAAATACTGAATTACTGACAAATCATTTATGTAACGAAGGATTTTTTCAGTCGTTAAAAAATAACGATATCATTATCTTTTTTTCGTCATGTAGAATTAAATTATTGTTTACAGAATACTACTTTAACGATTATCGTTATAATAACAATACGACAATTGATAACAATGCATAATGTCATAACGAACATTTACAGAATAAGCCTATTAAACGATTTTCGTTATTATTATAACGATATAACGTTTTAACGATTCGTTATTTCATAACGGTGCTTACAGAATAGCCCTATTAATCACGTGATCATACTATGTACTTTGTACGTCATACTCCAGAGTAAAGTTTTGGAACGTACCACAGGTGAGGAGAAATTTTGAAAAAAACGATTATGCACATTGCACGTCATTTCTTCAAGAAGTTTGACATTTTGTTTATTATTGTAGTCCAGTCAGTATGAACAATAGAATCTGGTTTCATTGCAAAAGGTCGGATATCTATAATTTTTGGATATGTTGTAAGGACCAATGTCAGTGATAAGAAACCAATCTTGCAGAAACGAAATTCCTGTGCCAACAGAATTATAAAGAAACAAGTTTGAAATTTTCGGCCTTTCCTCAATTTCTCTGTTTCTATGTATCGGAGAGTAAAAGTTGTTATTATCAATATTATAGAAGACAAACTTTGCTACAAATTTTGTCTGTGTGGCAATATTTATTTAAACTACAGTGCAGTGAAATTATTAGAATTTTTGGGAAATGACAAAACACGCACATATCGTAGAAATATTGATGCAGTCAGGATGTTAAGGGCGAAAAAGTTACTAGGACCATGCCCTAGCGATTAAAAGATGTAGCCACTCGGAAATGCTCCACAGGCACGAGTTACAGTCGCCTTACTTGGTGGTTTGAGGAAAATGATATTTTGAATGAAAATCAAGCTGGATTCAGAAGGGGTAGGGGCACAACCGATAACATATTCACTCTTGCATCCATCTCCCACTTGTATTTGAGGTTAAAAAAAGAACTTGTCATGAAATTTTGATAGATTATAAGCGGGCATTTGACTTTGTTAATCATCTGCTCTTATGGCATAAATTATACAAATCCGGTATTTCCGCGAATTTCATTAATATCTTACAACACCTTTATAATCATTGTTGTATACGTCTTGGCGCGGTTTTCTTAAAATCGCAGTAGTGCGCAAACCATTGGATCTACAGGGATGACTTTATTTTTATATCAATTGTAATAATATCTTCGATAATGTGAACATAGCACTTTGTGGTTTTTTGGAGAAAATTTTGGCTTCCTTGGCCGATTTCAGGAAGATCGCTACGTAATGCCAGAAAATAATCCTAATAAAAATTGTAGCGCGTTCAAAAAGCTATAGATAGTTCCGTATACTACGGGTGCGGATGTATATATAATCAGATAACAGTAAATGCGTTACAAAGAGCTTATTGTAAAGCGAGATGCCTTGCACTACAAAAAATTATTTACGAGCTAAAAGAAATCGTTCAAAGCTTAATTCATTAAAATTGATAACGATTCTCGCTACAAAAAGGTCGATTAATTAAATCAGTGATTTTTTGGAACAGATTAAATGCAAAGTGATTAATAGGTTTAAAATAATATCGGTACGGAAATTACTTTTTAGTCTTTGATGAATCATCAAATTATGGTATTACATTTTACCGAGATAACGTTCGGATCTTGTAATTTCCTTATTTTCGAAGATGAAAGAAATTAATTACAATCGTAAATTATAGATTAACTTTTAATTTAAAAGGACAGTGGGCCAATTTTCAATTTGCAGTAATTTATTCTTATAAATAATAAAAATTTGGACACAAACCAGAAGCGTTTCTGAAGAAAGACAAATTCTTTTTAGTAAAAACCGTTTTTCCATAACCGACAATATATGTCAATTTCTGTGGTATCAACATTGAAAGAGAAATGAATCTTTTTGCCTCTAGAGACAAAATGTGGATATTATTTACCGAGGGGAGTTATTATTATTATTATTTTATTAACTACATATTTCTCGCTGTTCTTTAGAACTGAACTATAATAATTATTGCAAACAATTTTCAACAAATTTCTGTTATCATGTGTAACAATTCAATTATCAACAAATTTCTGTTGTCTTTTGCAATGATTCAAAGGCTTTAAAATGTGACAATAAAATTTCAAAATTATTTATTCTTGTTAAACTAATATTTTATATCTCTCGGTCATAAAAAATATTAAGTACAGCTCAGGAAAGAATTTTATTTTTTCTCTGCGAGAATATAATTCATGAGTCACGTGACATGTTTTCCGCCAATCAACATTCAGAATCTCCCTAGTTACATGTCTATCACAGCGATGATAAAAAACAAAGGAATTATGACCTTATTTATATTCGTTACTAAGGGATTTGTTTTCTTTATTTGACATTGACAGTTAATTTTGAGTATAAAAATGTGCAATAATCGTTGGGTTAATATCAATAACGTTGAAAATAATAAGGCAATGGGTCCGTCCAACTTTTTTTGAATTTTTTATGTTACGAAGAATTTAAAAAAAGAAATTGCGTATTTTTTGTTTTCTCGAAATTTCGCTTAATAACGCATAAAATAATTATTAAAGTTTTGGCGCGAAAGTTCTGACGTTAGCGTCACTCCGTCATATGTAGAGAGAACCGACACACGTTACCATTAATATGGCAATATACAATAAATGTTGCATGAATAAAAATACGTATCCATTACAAACTGTGATCAAAAATCTTTAGAGCTAATGATAATAAAGTGAGACAAACATATAGTTATTATATCATTTCAGAATATATATTTGTTTGATTTACTTACATGAATAGTTATAGGAGTAGTTTTAAATGTTAATTTATGTAAAACTTCGATAGTACATATTATACATAAATAAAAATCAGGTAAGTAAAATTGATAATTTTGCTCGTTTGCTTTAATTAATGTAACTTTAAGACTTTCTTTAATATAATATTGATGTTTTCATACTCACCTAGTGCCATTATTATAATTAAAATAGTATTTAAATTATCTTTTTTATAATTAAATACAACAAAGACAGTATTGATTACAATAATCAAAACATAGTTCATAATAAAATGTAATACAACATTTACATTATTATTTACTAAATGATTACAACAATGACAAATATTGAGATTACAATAATTAAAACAAATTATAATATAAATTTATTTAATAAGTACATTTTCATTTGATTTTAATAAAAAAAATACCCGGATATATTAAATATGTGTTTTTTAGAGTATATGTAAAACCAATCGCGAATTTATGAGCAAAATATGCATGGTCCACTTTATAGGGAAACTGGACTACTGTAATGACGTTGACGTCACAACATGGCGACCATTTTACGCTAAAAACTTTAATTACATTATTATAGGTATAAAAATACAAAATATATAGCAATTTTTATTTCGTTTTCTTTTATTTATATTCAAAATTCATATGCGACATGTAATTTTTAAAAAGTCGAAGACTTGGACGGGCGTATTGTCAAATTAACCATGTTGTAATACAATATATTAAAAGTTAGGTTAGCAACACACACAATGTGTCACAAAAATTCATTATATTCTCTCATTAAATATAAGCTCGTGATATGATTAATAATCGAAGATATTGCTCGTGAAACCGAAGCAGCACAGTTCACTCGTCCTTTGGATTCGTGAAATCTGCAACTCGGTTTCACTCGAGAATATCATCGATGATAATCATATCACTTGTTATATTACGTATGAAAATAATGCAATTCGCTCCCTTAAATGAATAAATATAAATATATCATCACGGTATATTACCCATTGCTGGGTGTGCCAATCTGCTTTGTACGCAGATATCGGTAATGATGATGACATATTTCTAACGTTTGGGCGTTTACCAGGCTTCACCACACGGGCACTCATTGTTGGCGTGGAGAGTACACAACAGTGGTTACTTTTGTGCCATTTAAAATTCAAAATTTTGGAGTTAACCTGGGTTATCAAATTCGCGACCTAAAATTTAGGTACATTGCTTCGAGACCCTAGATGTATAATATACTGTTGTTTAATATTTATTAGTTATTATTTTATCATGTAAAATTCAAACAAATTCTCTCTTTTATTATATTATTATATTAGTTTCAAAATTTTGGGGCTCTAAGCCACTTAATTCACTTAATGGTAAAAGAAGATTAAAGTTAATTTATTAAAAATAAAAAATTATGCCCCTCTTACGAATATTCTTAATACATCACTGATAGGCTGACTTTTTGCGAATATGTCCACAACTTCTTTTTAATAAATTTCCTTTATAAGAGTTTTAAGAGAAAAGTTTCGTTTTCGCTTACTTTGCACTCTCTATATATATTTACTGCTTTATTCTGTATAGGCTAACTGTTGTTTTATGCTGAAAGATATTAAAACTTTGCCTCAAGTGGAATATAACTTAATTATGCTGAATACGAAAAAAAATCTTTCGTCCGAGAATTCTTTCAAACTTCGCTGATATGTCCGTCATCTGTCAGTTAGTGTTATCGCGTCGCGCGCAAAAAAGGCTTTATATTTCTTGATTATTTGTTTCGCACAGGATGAAAATTTTGTTTAATTATTTATGTTGTTTGTGTGTTGAATATTAATGGCGCTACTTTTCTCGGAAACTTCCAACAGAAGTAGGAAAGAATTCTGAACTTTGATGAAGCTGGATTACAAGCAGACCGGATGATCAAGTTTTCTTATTTAAATGTTTATTTTTGGTAATCATATTTACGGCTCTCTGAGTTTTAAATCAGAAAGAATCTCAATTTAAATTATTAATAACATAGGCAATTTTATTTTATCAAAAGATTATATCAAAAGTTTCTCTAAAGATATATCTCATATTATTAACTTTTCATGATAATATAATAGACTACAAAATAATAACATTCTCAGACGTATTATTAAATTTGGTTTTACTTTCTTTTCATTTTACTTCAAAACAAAAATGAACAATATTGTATTTCATTGAAGCCAATGAGACTTTTAATATTTCTAGATAACTTTCAAGACCTATTCCAAGAATAAACTAATTTTTATTTTAAAATTTCCGAAACCATATAAGAAATTTTCAAACAATTCTAAAAATAATTTGAAGAACACTCTTCTCTCACGATGTTAAAATTGTACGAGGGCGTATAGAAAGTTCGACCAATATGGAGAGGGAAACACTAGACGCACAATTATCTTTTGTGAGGTTATGAAAACTTTCATTAGTGTATCTGTTTTTACCTTCCGTCATACCTTTAGGTAAGGAAGGTATTGTTTTCGGCCAAAAAATTCGATGGTGACTTTTTAATGAATAAGCACGTTTTAGAGTCCCTATAATACGATTTTACTATTTTTGCGATGACGTCTGTATGTCTGTGTGTGTATGTGTGTGTGACGATTTTTTCTCCGTCGATAACTCCAACACTACAATTATAAAAATTATAATTCTTTCGTATTCGTCTTCGTTACATCAATATGAAGAGCTGATTAGATTTTGGTTATAATTGTTCAACCGGAAGTACCCTAATTTGAAGATTTTAACAGTTTTTCTTGAAAAAACGATGTTAAATATCATTTTTTCACATTTAATGTTATTATAAATATTAAAGAATACTTTATTCTCTATACGATTTAATTACATTTTATACTTCATATTCAATGGATATTGAGTTCAAAAATTACAAGAAAATTAAATTTCATAGAGCAGCCAACTATGCAATAACACTGGAAACAGCTAATATAATTTTTAAAAATTCTGACAGACATAGTATGTTTGTGTTATAATTTTATTGCAAATATGGAATCAACTCTAAGAAACTTTCTGTATGGAGTTTGTACAAAATTCATAGAACTGAGGGGAGGTAATCTTCTTGGAAATGTTAAAGAATACTTTATTCTCTATACGATTTTATTACATTTTATACTTCGTATTCAATGGATATTGAGTTAAAAAATTACAAGGAAATTAAATTTTATAGAGTAGCCAGCTATGCAATAACACTGGAAACAGCCAATATAATTTAAAAAAATTCTGATAGCCTGATGTCAATGTCAAGTGCGATTGACATAGTGTGTTTGTGTTATAATTTTACTGCAAATATGGAAACAATTCTAAGAAACTTTCTGTATGGACTTTGTACAAAATACATAGAACTGAGGGAAGGTAATATATTGGAAATATAGAGTCTTACGCAAGAAACTCTCTGAACGGAATTTTTATAAAATTTATAGAACTGACGGAAGATAATGTGCTGGCCACGTCAGATTTTTTAATTAACCCGACTAAAATTGGAAAAAAAATATACCTAGTAGCACCACGGCCGTACCGCAGAATAGCTATGTTGCATTATTTTTATTTTCAATTATTGTATTAAGGTGTCTCGCTGTGGTCTTGCGCCTGTGTCTGGTCGTGAATATACAAACCCGGGTTTGATCTTTTAAATTTTGAATGCTATTACTGTACCATATATTTTTATAATAATAAAATAACAGTAGTATCTTATGTACCTTTAGCGCCTACTGTGAATTTGAGAAAATGGGATGAGCTAAAATATTAGTTCATACAATTCGTAAATAACCTTTATACACTGTATAAAATTTGTAGCAAAAGATTATTGTCGCATAAATATACGGTTTTCATTTTAAATTTGCATTCACCACGAATAATTTCTCATGTATTTACAGAAAAAATTACTGCAGAATTCTTGTAAAAATGCACAGCACGCCTTGCAATATTTAAATAACTTTTAACATCGCGCAAATTTAAGATGCAAGTCTGCTATGAGCCGTGCCAAAGTTGGCTAAATCTAAAAATCCAAGCAGCATAACTCGCTAAATTCCTACAAGAAATTTACTTTCATAAAAATGTCTTTGTACCGAGATTCCGAAAATATTAAAGCTAACCAAGGATGCTGCTACGAATATTCGTCGTTCGCTTGTTCTGCGCTTCGAAAAATGCGCGACGAGCTTCAATAAACCACCAGCGCGATCTTAGCGAACTATTAAATATTTTCTTTGCTGAAAAAACTCCAATAAAACGCACAATAAACAAATTTTTCTCCATTTTTATTCAAAAGAATCCGCGACGAAAGCGGAAAATTGATTTTCAAAAGGTTCAAAGATGAATTCAAATGTGCTTTTTGTACATTTTGTGTTACATGAACAACAGGGAAAATATTTCAATAATATTTGAAACTGTATTTGTTAACATTATACAGGATATTGCAGTAAATTTTAATCGACTGTTGATATAGATTTGGAGAGGTGAATTAATGGAGAACCAGTCCTTGAAGAGCAAATTATTTATTGATACATTAACAATAAACAACACCGTCGTTTCGGTCGCAAATTGACCATCCTCAGGGTTATTTTAAGTTATATTAAAATTTCAGATTTGTTAAAATAATAATGATACATAATCAAAAATATAGATTGGCGATATTGTCAAATTCTATATTGACCTTCTGATACAATGTACGCATTTTTTTTTCTTATAATTTGACGACAACACCCTGTGTGTATATGAACCAAATTATATTTAATTTGAAAATTAAATAGAAAATTAGTAGAATTGAAAATTCTTTTATAAAAGAATATTAAAATTGGTGGATAAAGATGTAATAAAAGAATCTGCCGCTTATCACATAGTATTTTATCAGAAGTAATTCACAAGATCTCCTGATTTTATCGATAAACAAACACGAAAGCAAACTACATGGTAAATCCCGACTCCGAAGGAAGAAGGGTTTTACCTAATGTTAGTTTGCTTCAGTAATTTTGCTTAAAAGCAAAAACAATTAGTGCTAAAAAATAAAAGTTTCTCTGAGAAAAACAGAGAGGTCGTGTGGTATTTGGTGAGATAAATTCCAAAGACAACGCAAAATGGAATAATTTAATTATTTTTATAAACTTGAAATATTATTTAACTGTCACACTGACAATTATAAACCGTAACAACTGTTTATTTACTTGGTAGCAGAAATTTATCAGGGTAACGGAGTTTTAGCAGTATAATACTGTTGCCATCAGGCCCGGATTAGCATTTCTTTACGCCCTAGGCAAAAATTCATGACTGCACCCCTCTCTCCCTCTCAATATTTACCCAGTTTTAATAATGCTTGATATCATTAAATTCTTGTTCTATATCGGTGCCTTTATGAGTCTATTAACGTACTGAAAACATGTTAAGATCTATAAACGTACTGCTTTTGGACCTTTTCGTTTTCTAGAGGAGACTTACTGCTTTTAAAACTGATACATAAATGACATATCAACATCAAATTGCTGACAGTCAACAAAGAATTTTCATCCCTGAAGTTCAATTTGTTAGAGTGAAGTGCTACCAAGGTAACTGATTTTACAAGTCGCATTTATAAAAAAATCTAATAGAATTATAAAATTACCCAAATAGAATATATATATATATATATATATATATATATATATATATATATATATATATAAATAAATAAATAAAAACATGTTTCGTAAGAACTGTGATCGCACTCGTCCTTTATAAAACTCACCGCAAAGCGGCTCGTTTTCCAAAGTTGGACTCGTGGGTTAACAGATTGCCTTATGAAATTTGTTTTCAATATACCTACTATTATCGGTCATCAAAGCTACATTTACCATCTTTTTATAACTAGCTAAAGATTACCACTTTTATTTTGCTTCTCTATCTATCAAATGAAACGCATGTAAACAATAATTTTAGACTTATTAGATGCATTTTTTAATTCTGAACAGTTTTACAGTCATGAAAATTTTACCATTGTATTTGCTAAGATTCATAAGTAGCCACCCGGTATATAAATATTAGAATTATTTAAAATCTTCGACAACTGTCATAGCTCAACAGGATTTACCAATCACTCTACTATACTGATTTTGTATAATTAAAGCAAATGTGACTGTTTACGTCGTCTAGTAGAGCTGGTGCCAAATGTCATGAGCTATGAAATGCGCAGATCTAGAAGAGAGACATCTAGAGAAAGGTTGCAATAGGAGAGAGAGAAAGATAGAGTTTCCTTTCTGCGCAACAGCTCTTGAGATTTGGCACGGCTATAATTGCAGGTACTTCTCTCTTTCCGTTTTCTCATTTATCCACCTACTCGGTGTGCGCCCCCTCCGTGCCTGTGCCCTAGGCCATGGCCTAGGTTGACCTTATGGGTAATGTGGGCCTGGTTCCCATTGGTTGAATTTTCAAATGTTTTGCAGCATAATTTGTTAAAAACTAGTCGTTGGAATTTATACAATTAAACAAACGCAAAATAAACACTTTATAAAGTCACTGTATTTCCAGTATCTCAAAAATATCAGAGTGATCCATATGTATAATGCGGTCCTGATGCTGGAAACGGTTAATAGTTCTCTATGCAAATTATGCACGTATTACATCATGTTATTTATATATTCTGCAATGTTATTATGGCCTGGTTGTTGGCTGAACGTGACTTGGAAGCCCAACTCCTTCTCGGCCAAATAAAAACACTTTCCTGGGTTATTTTTTATTTCTGTGATTTATCTTACCCGGCCGTGTATCATAAAATTCAATTGAAAAACCTTTCATGACAATTTTCGGATCGCGTTGTGGCATCTTTGTCTCTTCTATGGTTGTCTTCGTCGCACCCACGGCTTCCTCGAAGGCGTAACTTGTGCTTTATGAAATATAAATATCGCGTTTCTTTGTGGCTCCCGAGAACACTAATATTGATTCCAATTTGCGGCACTCTGCTCTTAAATAAATAATACTCGTATTGCTTGCGTCTAGCTCTTCCTTCTTATTTAATTAGAGTTTGTTTTGACGGTTTTACTGCTAGAATCGCCGCTGGGAAGTGTTATTTAGACCACGGATAAACTAAAGCCCACATAAAAATTCATAGTCTACAGCTATATTGTCACTTTTTCTCATCGCGCTGTAATAAAATTATAAACTGCGGAAATTGCATTAGCCGACAAATTTTATGTTCTAAAAATATATTTCACGTTTCTAGATTCTGTCTTCAATTTTATTTCAAACGGCACCACAAGTTTTATTTCCTTACACTACAAATAAAATTCGCTTCCTTATTGAGTTGTCGCAGTCCACACCTTTTTAAAATAAATTGTAGAAATTATTGTCAATTTAAAATTAGCTTGGAAAATCGATGGAAATTTACGAAGGTAATTTATTCGAAAATAGATTATTTTTTCTACAGTCTATATACAAAGTAGCCATTCGCGCTCTCTTTTGTCAAGCGACAAAGTAGAAAAAACGCTCACTCCTCAAATTTCTAATTGTACAATGTTGAGAAATGTTACTTGGCTACATTCTTAATGGAAACGTTTAGTCAGGAATTAATGACACTGTAGTTACACATTACCCACTTACATAACCAAACAAAATGCCGCACTGCTGAAAAAAGTAAAATCGGGAATTCATTTACAAAAACGGAAATATAAAATGCTTAGATTAGATTGTAGCAATAGCTCAAGAAGAATGGAAAATACCGATAAGTAAAAATAAATAAAAAATAAATTTTTGTTATAGTGGAGGACCCCATTGTGGCGACTGTAGAAAAAATCTTGTGTGTTTCGAGCGCAAATGGACATTGTCGATTTCGAGAGAATGCCTCGCTCCTGCGTCGCGCGGCAACAGCCTCTCAATTGACATTCCATTTTGCGCTCTTAATACACAAATAGCTATTATGCATTTTTACCTCCGCTACCCTTCGTAAGGAAGGTATAGGGATCGTGCTAAAAATCGCATCGAGATTTTGGTAAATGAGCACATTTTAAGGTCCCTAGAATCCAATTTTAACATTTTTATGATGATGGCTGTGTGCATGTGTGTGTCTATGTGTGTGTGTGTGTGTGTGTGTGTGTGTGTGTGTGTGTGTGTGTGTGTGTGTGTGTGTGTGTGTGTGTGTGTGTGTGTGTGTGTGTGTGTGTGTGTGTGTGTGTGTGTGTGTGTGTGTGTGTGTGTGTGTATGTGTGTGTGTGTGTGCGTGTGTATGTGTGTGTGTGTATGCGTGTGCGTGTGCGTGTGCGCGTGTGTGTGTATGTGTGAATCCTCCACTCAAACTCAAATACTATCATTCAGAAAATTTTGTATCTTGTATTTCGAACTTTTTCTATTGTGGAAAGAGCTCATTAGATTTTGGAGTAAGGAAATGGCACTATACTTGAAGCTCAAAATAGTTTTTCTTCGAAAAATATCTTTAAATGTTATTTTTTCGAGATTAATGTTATTATAAAAATTCAAGATTATTAAATTTTCTACAGATTTGCATTAATACAATACAAACAAAACTCCTTGGTTACGCAATGTATGTAACTGCCAGATAAATGTCACTGTCAAAGAACTAATCATTTCAAATTAATAATAGTAACGTTTTGAAAAGAAAAAAGTAAATAGAACAACAGGAAAGAAAATCAATACAGTTTCCAGTATAAGTAAATAAGTAGGTATGTATTTAGATTAATAAAAATTAACGATTCGCAAAAAAAGTTTAAGCTAATTCTTATTTTTGGATTAGTGAAATCTATTCTATCTCGGTATTTAAAATTTAATCTTCATTTATTATCAAAAAAAGGTAGTTACTTGGATAAGATTAGACTATATTTCAAGAATTAAACTGCCGAAATTAGAGTAAAATTCGCTAATCCAAAAATAAGGATTAACTTGATCTTTTTTGTGACTCGGGCGGTAAATGGCAGGAGGTATTGTGTTGGCCACACCAGAAGGAGAAAAAGTACTTGGAAAGTTTTGAGATCTGGTTGTGGCGACAGTTGGAGAAGATTATTTGGAAGGAGGGAATGAGGAAGGAGGAGATGTTGAGAAGAATAGAAGAAGAAAAAAGAATTTTGAAAGAAGTAAGAAAGAGAAAAGCTAACTGGATTGGATATATTTTAATGCAGGGTGGGATACAGAAAATTATTATTGAAGGAAAATACATGGACATGGAAGAAGGAGAAGAAGGCGAAGAAAATTTGGACTGTTAAGGGAAATTAAGGACAGACAAAATTACGAGAGCCTGAAAAGGGACGCGCAGGTCAGATTAGCTTGAGACATCATTTCCGTTGAGACCTGTTGAAGGACAAAATTTACATGATGATGATGATGATGATGATAATTTTTTTAATAACGATAAATTCATAAAATAAAATTTCAAGCAGACCACCTTGTTTTCGTGATTTACGTTCGGTATTTTCATCTCTAGTTAAATTGTCTGTTAACTTTACTGACAGTAGAAAAACGTGGCATCAACACCAAAAATTGACACACGGGTAATTCTTACCTTATGCTGTAATATCGATGCTATATTTTTCTTTTAACCTGAGATGAAAATACCAGGCCTTATAGTAATAGAAGTCATTTATGACTAGAAACTCTAAAAGTTGTAATCCAATTTTATTTATTTTCGATGTACAGTGTCTCAAAACTTTAAGTTTAATATAGTTACGGCACTGCAACTGCATGTCACTGAATTAACGAAATTCTCATAAAGTTGATAAATCATACATACATACATACATACATACATACATACATACATACATACATACATACATACATACATACATACATACATACATACATACATACATACATACATACATACATACATACATACATACATACATACATACATACATACATACATACATACATACATACATACATACATACATACATACATACATACATACATACATACATACATACATACATACATACATACATACATACATACATACATACATACATACATACATACATACATACATACATACATACATACATACATACATACATACATACATACATACATACATACATACATACATACATACATACATACATACATACATACATACATACATACATACATACATACATACATACATACATACATACATACATACATACATACATACATACATACATACATACATACATACATACATACATACATACATACATACATACATACATACATACATACATACATACATACATACATACATACATACATACATACATACATACATACATACATACATACATACATACATACATACATACATACATACATACATACATACATACATACATACATACATACATACATACATACATACATACATACATACATACATACATACATACATACATACATACATACATACATACATACATACATACATACATACATACATACATACATACATACATACATACATACATACATACATACATACATACATACATACATACATACATACATAAAATCACGCATTTCCCACTTTGTGGGTTAGCACAAACCCGAAAGAACAAAAATAACATCATCCAAAAAAAAAAAAAACAGTCACGAGCAAATTTGTTTTTATTAAAACTCATAAAAAATATTTGGGCGTTTCGTGCTTTCCTCTATTAGACCGCGTACTTTTTAATTCACTCTTGTAACCATAAACTAATTAATATCTTATTAGCGGGTTGACAATTCGCTACGCTATTGTCGCGATATCTCTCTGTCACTTCTACAAGACGGATTTATTTGCTTTAAACACTGGAGTGAATATAGCGGTGCAGCATATTGTTATTATGTGAAATTACGTGCATGAGGAGCTGACATCATTTATGTATTGTGAGATATTACTCCCTTGTTCTTTATGTTCATATTTTATATTTGTAGTGGAGCATGAATTATATCTACTGCATAATAGACGTACCAGTACATTAATTTACTGAGTGCAACGTTGCAAATTCAAAACTTACACAATGCAACGAATATTTCAAAATAATGACTGAATTAGAACCAAACAGTACGCCTTTTATATTTATTGTATGAATTTTGATTGTAAAAAAACTTAAAGAAATGAACACAAGCGACTACTTGATTAAAATAATACAAGAATTATATGAAAACAATTTAGCTTACGTAAAACAGAATGGATGCCTTTCAAATCCTATAAATACGTCTAAAAGCTTGAGACAAGGCTGTAGCCTATCCCCACTTCTTTTCAATATTGAGAAAATGGAAGACATCTTGCCAAAGTATGGGAAATCCAGTCAATGACACACACCACCTTATTTAACAATTTGCGGATGATCAAGTTGTAATCGCTCAAGACGCTTATGATCTCGAATTCATGTAAACAAGACTATATGGCGAATACCAAAAATGGGGGCTTCAAGTCAGTCTTGAAAAAACTGAGTATCTAATTACCAATTCAGACACTAAATTCGATGTTTTATTGAAGAACGATACGACGGTGAAACAAGTGGACAACTAAAAGTACTTGGGTACAATAATAGATAAAAACGGTATAGGCCATTAAGAAATAAAGAGCAGAATGCAGAAAGCAAATATATATATATATATATATATATATATATATATATATATATATATATATATATATATATATATTTAGGAGCCCTAAATGGAGTATGGTGGAATAAAAACAAAGTCGGGAAAATAAGAAACGTATAGGACAAACGATGGTGAAAACAGTTATGAGCTATGACAGCAAAGTATAGCCCTTGAAAGAGGACGATAAACGCAAAATATTAACCATAGAGATGGATTATCTCCGAAGAAGTGCACGAGTGTCTAGAGTAAACAGAGTTAGAAAGGAGGAAATAAGAAATCGCATGTCGGCTCAAGAAACAGCAATAGATAGAATCGAAAAAAGAAGCTTAAAATGATTTGGGCATCTTTTGAGGATGGAAGAGATGAGATGACCAAAAAGAATTTTCAACTGGCAACCACCAGGAACGAACCGGATAGGACGACCTAGGAGATCATGGAACGAGGGAATTCGAAGAGCCATGAGAGATCGAGATTTAGAAGAGAATATGGCATACGACAGAGGGGCTTGGAGACTAAGAGTAGGAAAACAACATTAGTTGTATAATTATGATACCGTATTTGTAATTTATAAATGCTGTGCTTAATTAAATATATATAATTTTGATTTTAAGTAGCGTACCAGTTTTAAAACCATACAAATTGAAAATATGTTGACTCTTTTAAAACTTAATAACCTATTATAAATCCTTGCAATAACGTTGATATTTGAAAAAGAAAATAAGAAAAATATTACGAAAAGACATTTCCCCTGACCTTTGCGTGAGTTTGTTATTTATCATCGACATTGATGTTTACTAAGAAGACCCTATACACTTGCAAGTAAAATGAATAAAATTTAATTATGCTTTCGTTTTAGTTGGTGGTATTAATTTACTAATTTTACAAGAGTGAAAATCTGATATAATTATAAGTATTGATCTTGTTCAGTTAGACTTATCTTGTTAAATCTCAAAGCAGGTTGCAATGTAATTAAGTAAATAACATTATTTCAAAGTAAATAATTAATGACAAGTCGATAGTGCCTTATCGTTTGCTGTAGAACACAATAATTATATATTAATGACATAGAAGTCACGAAATATAATAAGTTAATGTACTACACTTAATTTTTTTATTTTTCCTTTAAATTTTTTATCTGTATATATTCTCAGGAAACCATACGGATTATATTCAATATTCTTTCCTTCTACTATTTAGAACCCCCAGTCATACATAATCATTACACACTTCCCTGCTTAATATTAGAGGTGACTTAAAGTTTTCCAAATTCGTCATTTTTACTCCTTCTTCTGGCTTCCTATTAGAGGATGCACTCTGTTGAGGAGACTGTATCTGGATTTGAGAAGATGTTAAGCAAATTTAGGGAAACAAACTTATTGATAGTGATGCACGCGAGACGAGACGAGACGAGAAATATAAAATATCGATCTCGTCTTGTTTTCGGATCTGTAAGCTCGATCTCTCTCTCGTTCTCGCACATTTTTTTGGGTCTCATCTCGTTCTCGCACGAGAGTCTCGCGAGAGTCTCGCTATAAAAATAAGCGCTTGCGCACTACGTATTTACGTAACTATCTAACTACAAAAGACAAGTACGCACCAATAGCACCGTCTTCCATGTATTTGCAGTCGTATAATAATAATAAAGGGACGAAACACTAAATTCTGACCACCAAATTATTTCAATACTAACATAATATTTATTCATTTACGGTCACCAGAAAATGTGATAAGTTAGTAAATAATTTAATTTATCTCTAAAATATCCAATTTGTCATCAAATTGTGATCTCTAAACTAGTTCAATAAGAACACATTCTGTCATCAGTAAAACGAATTAAACATTAAAAAGTTATTTTTTGTAACTAAGAGTATTTACACTTTTTCATTAATTCACTATTTAAGTAAGATTAAGTAATAAAAATCCGCTACACTGGTACCCCGCTGGCAACCAATCACTCCGCTTCTCTCCCTGTGGGCTCCCATCAACGCTTAATATAACATCCTTTACTTTTCACTGGCGCAAGAGTTTTATTAACCGTGGTTTTAACTGGGGTGAATTAGGGGCTGGAGTATTAGAGAAAACTAATTCTATTGGATGTAATACCGATTTTGTCTTTATTTTTGCATTTTCTCGCTCAGAGACTCTAAATAAACTCAAAAAATATTGTGAATGCATATAAATTTCACATTTACGTGTTCTTTGCCTGAATTAGCGTTGACTCTACTTCTTGTACGGTGCATTTATCATTGAATTTATGAATCAAAGCTATAAAGTTACAAATACTTTTTATTGCGAGATTCTCGCGAGATTTCTCGCTTCTCGCAGTTGTTATATCGATCTCGCCTCGAATTTTAAACTACAATCTCGCTCTCGTTCTCGTCTCGCATAATGCAACGAGACGAGACGAGATGCGAGAGTACTCTCGCCTCGTCGTGCATCACTACCTATTGAAAATGCAATCTTAGTAAAATTATTTTATTAAATTGTCATTTTTTAACAATCCGACGTTTCAGTTCCTAAGAGACCATCATCAGGGCTACGTTAATATATAGTTGGAAAAACTAACAATTATATTAATGAATTAGTTAAAAAAATGGCAATTTAATAAAATCATTTTACCAAGACTGCATCTCCAATAAGTTTTTTTCCTTAACATCATACTAACAATCAAGAAATACCAGTAACTATTAAGCAAAGTACTTGGCCAAACATTGGATGCCGAGGATCATGCAACCGTTTGAAGCGTTCTATGCTTTTTTGTAATAAAAAATCCTGGCAATAAGTTATTTTGAGAAATGATAGTGGTCGCCACGAAACAATATTAGAATGTGTCGGATCCGTGTGAATGGGTGAAAGTGCGCCGTGTTCGCAGTGCATTACCCCCACACAAAAGCGTTGTGAAAGGCCTGAACCCAAATCGCAGCAGCAAAGGCGTCCGTCACCTATTCCATTGCCGTCACCTATCATGTTAGTGTAAACACACTATAGCAAGTCAAGCATTGAAAAGCGCCTGGTACATATGAATATTAATGACAAAGTTCTTGCTCCGTTCGACGGTGCAGCGGGACGGATAGTGTCTGTAGTGTATCACTCACTTCTAGCCAAGCAAAGCCAAGCTAGGATAGCTTGGTTATGAACCTCTATGTTTACTACGAGATTTGAATACAGTGGAACGCGGATTTAACAATATGTTGAATAGTACTGCATAATGTTCTGACATACAGCAACAATACTAGTATAGGGTCTTTCATTAGGGACTTCCGAACTTTGACAACTGATAGCGGCCATATTGTTGAAGCTACATCTGTCAAATTGGCTGTCATTTATTCAGTCTGTTTTGCCAAATCATCATGGACGGATATAGCGTTCAACAATACGTGCAAATAGTAAAATTGTTTTATCAAAATGGGTGTTCTGTTCACAGTGGCGTACCTAAATGAAATGGTGCCCAGGGCAAGGGTCGTAATTGCGCCCCCTGTCAACATATATATATACAGGGTGATTCATCGGTCTGTCCTCTCTTTATAACTCTTTTATTTTAAGTCAGGTAGAAAAACTCTTCAAATATAATTTATATGATATAGTATTATCTATCTACGTACCATATCCATTTGTATACAGGGTGCTCCATTTAAGCGCAACAATATGTAACTTTATATTTCTTAATGGAACACCCTATATTTATTTATTTATTTTGATAGTAAATTAGATTCTCTTTAAAAAAGTATGAAGTAATAAGGGGTCTGAAATTATAAATTAAGAAGTTATTTACCTTTATTCGTTGAAGGATATGTTTCTATCATGTTATTATTAACAAAGTAAGCTATGGATAATCAATTGTTTCGAATTTAAACAAACAAGTTGTCCAAATACTCTTAGTTTATCATTGTTGATGTTGATGTGAAAATGAATAATACAAATTTTAGTAAAGATGAGATGGTTAATATAATATTTATAATAGAAAAATCTATTGAACTTGAAGGACAAGTTTTCGAGCATTTATTATAATTTTGCATTATTTAGTCTGTCACTGAATTTTAAAGCTTCTTTGGAATTAGTGTAATGTAAAATAAGTATTAATAAAAAAAGATCAAAATTTTGTATTATATTATTGTTTTTTCCACTCTGAAATAATATTTTTTATGAACGTAAATAACTTCTTAATTTATAATTTTAGACCTCTTATTACTTAATACTTTTTTAACGGGAATCTAATTTACTATCAAAATAAATAAATAAATATAGGGTGTTCCATAAAGAAATATAAAGTTGCATATTGTTATGCTTAAATGGAGCACCCTGTATACAAATGCATATGGTACGTAGATGGACAATAATATATCATGTAAATTATATTTGAAGAGTTTTTCTATCTGACTTAAAATAAAAGAGTTATAAAGAGAGGACAGACCGATGAATCACCCTGTATATATATATATATATATATATATATATATATATATATATATATATATATATATATATATATATATATATATATATATATATATGAAGTAACTTCAACCATGAATGAATCAGCACAATAACAAAACAACTATCAATATACGGGTGTTCCGCGACTCGATCGACAAACTTACACCATATATTCCGGGGGTCATTACGATCAAAAAATGGCATTAATAACGTGCTTGAAATCGGTGTTTTCAGTTTTTTCTCTCTCAACGCTCATCAAAACAAGATCACTTAATCGATCTTGGCCCATGGAGACTCTCAGATAATTTAAGATCAGTTTTAATTTGTTGAAAGATCTTGCACAGCTAGCGATGGAAACTGCAATAGTCAATATTATTTGCATGGCTATTCGAAGATTTTTCGCCGTTGGCGTTTTTCGGTTGCAAAATCCCAGTTTTGACAGAGACTAAGTTCAATTTCCAGAGCTTCAGTCACCAAAGTTTATCTTTCATTGCGAAAATAATCTCTTCAAACTTTCAAATTTAAGGCGGCATCATGAAAGTTCATATTTATATCTTGCAGTCTTTTTTGAACTCTATCAATAGGAATGAATACTCTCGTCCAAAATCCGAGTCAGAAAATCAAGTGTCAACATACGGTTGTACAATTGCGTAGCATCACTTCTTGTTTCACTCATCTCAGTTGCATCGTCCTTTATAGTCTCGAGAACTTGGAGTATGCTGACAAGGTAGTTGTTTATGGGCTTCACAGCTTCCACTTTTGCACTCCATATTGTTTTAGACTCAGATTTAATAACTATGGGGGCACAGCGTTTTTTAGTATTTCCCAGCGCTGAGTAGACGATGAAAAAAACAGATAGTTCAACAATTCCGAAAAATGTCAGTACGCACAGTAATCAACAGTTTTAACAGTTCAAATTCTGGCACCCAAGTTACATACGGATACCAAAGGCTCCAAGCGGCGCCCCCTTGGTTCTGGCGCCCAGGGCACCTGCGCTGTTTGCCCCGCCCTAGGTACGCCACTGTCTGTTCAGGCAACGTTCCGCGCGCTACGCCCATTTTACGGTCGCCATAATCGTCCTACCGCGAGGTCTATTCGCAGTGTGGTGGATAAATTTGAGTCTATTAGTTCAGTAAATAAAGAACCAATTTCCGTACGTCGACGAAACGCAAGATCTGCCGAAAACATCGCCGCTGTCCGTGAGAGTGTGCAGGAGAATCCGAGGCAGTCGATTTCACGTCGCTCACAAGAACTCGGCCTTTCGCGGACCACAACTTGGCGAATTTTGCGTCGTGACTTGAGCCTGCACCCGTACAAAATTCAACTGATCCAGGAGTTGAAGGTAAACGATCATAGACAACGACGTGTGTTCGCTGAATGGGCCTTGGAGCAGTTGGAAACTGACCCTAATTTTCACCAAAAAATCATCTTCAGCGATGAGGCCCATTTCTGGATAAATGGGTACGTCAACAAGCAAAATTGTCGAATTTGGGACGATACCAATCCACATGAGATTCAAGAGCGTCCAATGCATCCCGAAAAAGTTACTGTTTGGTGTGGATTTTGGGCTAACGGCGTCATCGGTCCATATTCCTTTGAAAACGACGTTGGCCAGGCCATCACTGTCAACGGTGAGCGCTATAGGTCGATGATTACCAACTTCTTTTGGCCTGAATTGGATAATATGGACACCAACGACATGTGGTTTCAACAGGACGGCGCTACGTGCCACACAGCTCATGCCACAATGGACATTTTGCATGAGCGATTTGAGGGCATGGTCATCTCACGTGGAGGTGATGTGAACTGGCCACCGAGATCGTGCGATTTGACCCCGTTAGACTTTTTCTTGTGGGGTTTTCTTAAGTCGCAGGTCTATACGAATAAGCCACAAACCACGGCAGCCCTTAAAGCCAACATAACCCATGCCATAGGTCAAATTCAGCCTGATTTATGCGCCAGAGTCATGGAAAATTGGACATTTCGGATGCGCGCCACCCAACGAAGCCGCGCGGCAGACATTTAAACGATGTCATATTCCGTACGTAATAGCATCAATAGACCTTTCAAAAGAATAAAAAATTTTGGATGATATCTCACACACATATTGTTTTATTTAAATTTAAAAATAGAAAGCGCTTAATGACTAACCCGTTAGTATGCTGATACTAGTTTTAACCCTGGGACGTTTTCTCGAAGTGTGGTTTGAGCTCCTGCTTATATATATGTATATATATATATATATATATATATATATATATATATATATATATATATATATATATATATATATATATATATATATATATATATATATATATTATATATAATGTTTATACAGAAATCGTTTCTTTCGTTTAACACATACATTAAAAATGGGATGTATATTATATATAAAATACACACATTTTGGATGGATCCGAGACTTGATTTTTATATCAACCTGTTGTTGAAGGTGAAAGACATTATTAAAATAATGTGTGTTGTTACAATATCCCAATTTATATATGTATAAATATGTATGTGGAAAGAGTTTGCGATATTATGTATTTCACATTCACACAATTATTATTTGGTATTATATAGATTTATTCATAATAAAATGACTAAATATAGATGTATATTATTTTTATAAATCGTACATATTATATATGTATATATATTAAATATCCTTTTGGTTTTATAATTTTGTTGGTATTAAGATTTTAATATATATATATATATATATATATATATATATATATATATATATATATATATATATATATATATATATATATTATATATATATTATATATAATATATATATATATATATATATATATTATATATATATTATATATAATGTTTATACAGAAATCGTTTCTTTCGTTTAACACATACATTAAAAATGGGATGTATATTATATATAAAATACACACATTTTGGATGGATCCGAGACTTGATTTTTATATCAACCTGTTGTTGAAGGTGAAAGACATTATTAAAATAATGTGTGTTGTTACAATATCCCAATTTATATATGTATAAATATGTATGTGGAAAGAGTTTGCGATATTATGTATTTCACATTCACACAATTATTATTTGGTATTATATATAGATTTATTCATAATAAAATGACTAAATATAGATGTATATTATTTTTATAAATCGTACATATTATATATGTATATATATTAAATATCCTTTTGGTTTTATAATTTTGTTGGTATTAAGATTTTAATATATATATATATATATATATATATATATATATATATATATATATATATATATATATATAATTTTTTTTATATTTACTATGTATGTGTATATTAATAATTTTATATTTACATCTACAGTCATTTAAAAATTATTAATTTATGCGACCTCAGGTTAGGTGAGATTACCCGCTAAATTTAAGCATATTATTAAGCGGAGGAAAAGAAACTAACTAGGATTCCCTTAGTAGCGGCGAGCGAACAGGAATAAGCCCAGCACTGAATAAAAATATAAAATTTGAATTATGATAGACTGAAAAGGGCGCCAGTTACCATTAATCTACGAATTTTAACAAGCTGAGAAATATGTGCCTACGCCGTTTTGAGTGTAGGCAATCCAAGCTGTTAATTTAGAATAGAAAATTGACGTTTGCAGTTTATTTATTTATTTATTTACAACCTCTCAACAGAATACAAAGTATCCCAATAACAGGGGGGTTGGATACACCAATACCACAATATCAACATGAATAGACACATACAAAAATATACATTCTATACAATAAGAAAACAACCGAGTATAACGACGAATATTACAATAAATTTTTACATACAATATTTTTTATCAACATATTTAATGTATAATTTATTAAAAAGGCGAAGAAATCTCAATTTTGTAGTTTTCAAAATCCATTAAAACAAATGAAAATCGTTATTTGATATGACATCTTTTCTCGAAAGAGGTGCAAATAAATTTTATATAGTTTTATAATAATACCTAAGAGCATCGCATAATAAATGTGATATGTGTGCGAGAAATATTCTTCCTTTGATATTTCTAGTACTTTAACCAGGAAAGCAAAACAAAACTGAAACAAATAAATCTAGGAGTTAGTTGGGAACCATAAAAGCAGACGTCAGCAACGGTAACACGATATAAAGTGCCGGTTATGCAGTGTCGTGGTGAAGTAGATTTAATTCACACACACATACACACAGCCGCCAAGATGGCGACACAAGATGTACATAAACAAGTGCCGCAGACGTTCAGATATATTGGCACTAAAGGAAAATAAAGTCACTATTCTTATTACCTAGGGCACCGCCAACTCGATTTATGTATGTGCCCTGCTGCTGTCACGATGTTTAAGTGAGAAAGACTTACATATTTACATCTAATTACGAAATTTCATAAAAGTTAAATTCTTATAATGTAGCGGGTATTAGCCGCCATACTTGTAGAAAGTTAGAGAATAAAAATTTAGAACGAGATAATTTAAATTATTATAAAAAACGATGTTTTTAGACATAGATGTTACTTTCAGGTAGCATCTATGCACCCCTAAAAAAAAATTTAATCGTGCATAGATGCTACATGAAAGTAGCATCAGCGTACACAAAATGTTCTTGTACGTAGGAAAACAAAGTTCCCGTCATATGACATGCGTGGTGCAGTAAAGATGTTTTGCTTTGTATATATTTATAATTTTTAAAAATAAATAATTATTTACAATGGCTGTGAACATCTCATATATGTTGGTATAGAATTCGTCTCATTTTTGCAAACTCTCTTCTCACAAAATAAAATGTCACTTTTAATTTTTATATTATATTATGATGTAGGACCGTTAACATTAACAATAATAATCTGATTGCGTTAAAATTTAGGTTAACGTAGTTAGTGCAAAAACTCCCTGATATGTATACTACAGAATATCTAAGTCAACAGTCTAACAGGCCTATTCTACTAAAAATATGTACAACGACTTTAATAACGACAAATGCCAAAAAGGTATTCTACTAATCATATCGTTATCGAGTTATCGTTGAGATGAGTTTAACGATAATATCTAACTTCATGTTGATTTTGACAGAATAAATTTATATTTGTTTTTCAATTCAAATTTGATATTGATTCAAATTTGAAATTTTCATCGTACATAAAATACACGCTCCATATCTACTTGCGCCGTATGAAATTTGTTATAGGTATATGTCTATAAAATGATCAACAATAATATCGCAGATTTCTATTAATGTTATGATTATTAATGATTGACTGAATACCGCATATATGAATCCTTTTCTACTGATATCCTCCTTGCTATGGATTTCTGATAGCTTCCATGAGCAAAAAAAAAAAAAATGCAAAGCTGCCATCATCTGAATTGAAAACAAAACATTTATTTTCATTCATATGTAATGTAATACGCATAAATAATAATTTATAAATAATCTAGAAATTTTTGGCAAACCATCACTTCAACGAGTTCCTCATATATGGTGATATTTGCGAAAATAAATCTCTACATGCTTCTTTATTAAAAAAAAAAAATTCTGAAATTTTCCTCCGGTACAGTAAAAGGACGATTATATAAAAGGTCATATTAAAAAATGTAATAATAATATAATAATAATAATATATTGCTCAGCTACAATTAATAAAATATCTTCTTCAGCCATTTTTACTTTTATTTTCAAAATATATCTAACTTTACGATTTCAACGAGGCATGTGAACTTGTCGTTCATAAACGACATAAAATAACGATAAGTAACGATACGTAACGATAAATAAATTAGTAGAATAGGGTTTTGGCAAAAATCGTTATTATAACTACATGTCGCCTGGTAACGACACGTAACGATACATATTTTTTTAGTAGAATAGGCCTGTAATTCTACACTTCAATCCATTAAAAGTAGTTAGAAAGTAACTCAAGGTAACTAAGTTACTTTTAATGAGTAACTAGTAAATAAATTAGTTATTTCACAAAAGTAACTGGAACTTAAGTAACTTAGTTATTTTTTTGAGGTAACTGTAACTGTAACTAGTTACATTTTAAAACTAAGTTGCCCAGCTTTGCTTACAGTTAAAGAAAAGCGCGTAAAAAAGCATATTTTCTTAACAGCTTGAATAATCACAAACCATTACGTAAAATTAACATTAGATTTAAATGTTTTTGGTTTATATGCCACTTTAAACATTATGTTGTGAAAGACCATCAATTTCATCCCTATCTGTCGTCCATTGCAACCGGTAATACCTCCCGGTGTTACCGTCAAGGCTACGGCTCAACGCAGCAAATTTGAGGCATCCAGTGGATTCTTAATTAGAAATTACATCCTGTGTGCGGATTCGATTAAAGTCAGTGGCGTGTCTCGCGTTATTAACTCGAGTAAAGTGTTAATTTCAGTTACTTGTGTCCCCTGTACACGGTAGCAACAGCAACAGCAACAGCTCCGCTGACGAGATCGTCTACATAACGTCGAGGAAGAGGAGTATAGATAGCAAAGCAACAAGGGATGAAGCTGTACACTTTACAAGAGGCTAAGGGCAGGAGTGGAGTCAGGGAGACAATCATATTGAATGACATGTTATGAACTAATTGTAACATTAATTAATTATACATATTTACATATATACCAGTAATTTACTGAATATCATTTATATTATTATACAGGCTAATTTATGACGGTGAAGTTCAAAATATATCTTCGTAATTAAGTATTCGTTCGCGGTTCTGAATGTTACAATAATAACTGTATAAAAACAGTTGAATATTGTAACGTTTTTATATTTATTTGGGTTAAAATCAAAATTAAGTGTTTATTAAACTACAATGAAAGTTACTATTACTAATATTAAACAATTATTAAAACATAATTAAGACTAAAACTATAATTAACTAGATAACACCTCCAGAGCGTCTATATACTCAACTGACTCAACAGCGTCCGTATATTCAACTGCTCGATCAGAAGTCACTTGTTTCACAACACTATCTGTCTATTTATGTAACTCTCTGTCTAACCTCCACAGCTTCAGTATCACCGACTTTCCGTATGCCACAATTCTTCAACACCAATGCCGAATATTAGCTTCCACTTTCCGTTACTGTCCCCATACTCTTCAACACTAGCGAGTATTCTCTTTAACAGCTATCCCGGTATACCAGTAACTTTCCGACTCGCCGTTACTGTTCTTGCACACTATAGCTTCCCAATACTCGTCAACACTACCGAGTATTTACATCCACAGCTATCCCAATATACCAGTAACTTCCAGAGTACCTAGTCGACACCAACTGCATAGGCTCACTACGATACTGGTGTGCTTTTCACTAACACTTTACTCTCTAACACTCCATGTGTCTCTATTACTCTGTATGTCACTAACTGTACTAATGTAAGTGTCTGTCCGTCTTCACTAATGGAACTGCACTATGTAAGTCAACCCCCGATCACACAACTAATGTTGTATGATCAGGGACTCAACTGAACTAACTGTGTCCCTCGAGCATAGCTACGCCCCTTATATACAGCTGCCATTATTTTCTAGAAAAGCCCAGAATGTTTGAACACATAATAACATTGAACACAAAAGGTTTAGATGACCGGAAGTAATTAAGCACGTCGCGACCGGTCTGTTTACATCGGCCGGCTACTAGCGCGATTACGTCACCGCTATAAATAAAAACTCGCGTACAGCGGTGGCGACAGCGGGCGTTCCACGTTACAATACATATTTCGTGGACAGGTATTTTCAGTAATAATATAACAAGAGAGTGAGAATACATTGAAAAATCTGGAATATTATTTTCTAATTTATCGAACTCTCGAATTATATTTAATTAGATTATTTTTTGATCCACATGTTTCAAACAACGGAATCAGGCTGTCATGATAATGTAAAGCTATCTACTATCGTATCGGACACAGATAAGCTGGAAATAAAATCATTGCTGAATCAATGGCACAAGAATCACTGGTTGGAGTCACCAGGGCAGAGACACCCAAAGCTCTTCCTAATTGAACCAACCAAGAAAAGAACGGAACGTTTACTCCTAATGAGCGAACAAGACGTTAGATTAATAACAGGATTCCTAACAGAACACTGTCTACTAAACAAACACCTACACACGATGGGACTAACACAAGAACCAACATGCAGGGAGTGTGGTGAAGAGAAAGAAATCCCTCAGCACCTTATATGCCACTGTGAAGCCTTTACGAGCAGCAGATATAATATCCTGGGGCCAGAAAAGATCCAGCAGGATTTGCTAAAAGATTTAGATCTGAAGAAAACCCTGGAGTTTATTAAACAAACAGGACTCCTAGAATGGGAGTAAATCTGGAGGGTACAATAGATCTACAGGTCGCAGTACAGGGATCCACAGGATACCACCTCTTGTAATATAATAAATATATTATCGTAATTAACTAGCTTCATTCGTTTACATGGTTCAGTTGGTAAGTCTGTTTTGACAACTAGAACACAGTTTGACAATGCAAAATAAGTAATAAAAAGATATAATTACTAATTATGGTGTTTCTAAAAGTGGATACTATATTTTTTTTGTTTATTTCATGATCAGATATGGCACAAAAATGTTCTTTTTCGCTCATTTTACTTATGTGTTGATTACTATCTGACATATGTCAACAAAAACAAAAGCCACAGAGATTATTCCCGGGAATAATCTCTAAAGCTTTATTCTTAGTATAATAATGATAAGATTGGTTAATATATATATATATATATATATATATATATATATATATATATATATATATATATATATATATATATAATTTTTTTTAATAGTGCTATATCCTGTAAAGGCAACTTACTTACATAATCATTCGTATTTCACGAGATATTAATTAAATAAAATTTAATGTTCTCTCAGAAATATTGTTAGAATGCCTTGAAAAATAAACAAGTAACCTGCACGTATCTGCAACTGTTTTGACAACAGTTGCTGCAACTTGCAACCTACGTTATCAGACGTACGCAAAGTTTCAAGAAATATAGATTTTTTTTAGTCTCGACGTTGGTACACATGATATTTAATACCTGTTGTCATTTTTTAAAGTTTGAATCATTTATTTGTATTTAGACGAATAATATCAGAAATGAACAACAAACTATAACCTGCTACTACGTTGTTTTTACGGTTAGATAATAGTGAGAATGATATTATTGTTATGAGACGTAGAAAAGAAAGGAAAACATGTTCTAAAAAATTATTTAGATATATTACTATATTTCATATACTTTTATAAGCATAAATTACCTTCTTCAAATTCGTAATGACGATATAATCTTTTTAACTTTTGAGAAATTTTCGTGAAATACTTCTTTTTTTTAGTTTAAAATATGGATGTCTTGCGTTCCACAGAGCTTATTTTCTTACGAGATCAATCAGAGTTTGAAAAAATTCTTCTAATTTTATTTCAACTCCAGCTTCTCCAGCCATTTTTGAATTATTTCGTACTGTTTACCAGCTGTTTACAAACAAATGTTAACAGTTTAGGGATTTTTACTCCCTATGCCCCTTTACTACGCATGTGTATCTTCATAATTGCAGATACGTGAGAGTAGTTTTCGAACAAGATGTAAAACTAGTTGCAGGAAAATTGTCGCACTATCACACATCAAAAGTTGTACCAAACGCTTGAAGTTGCAGAAACTGTTGGACAGGTTGCAGATACGTGCGTATACGTGTGATAACCCCATAACGGGGACTGAGATCTAGAATCGAGATTTTGTCTGTTTCGGTTCCAATTGCTTTTGTTCCAGAACCATAATTCTGTCTAAGAACCAAAAACCAATAGCTCATACTTTCAAATAACCAGTATCCGAATGATTAAAGAACCCGAATTAAATCTAACCGAAATCTGTTCTGAGCTTTCTCATTCACAAATTATTGTCGTTATAATTATTGCCTTGCCGCCCCTTTACAACATCCAAGTGTCACCTTCTCCCCCAAACCTGCGTCATCAGAAAACCACCGGCATGCGTGCGGTTCATCGTAATTTGAATGTTTATTACTAGCGAGGATGTGATATACCTTTGGCGTGTACGTGTTCGTCATTACAAGCTCCGCGCTAATGAACGTAGTTTACGACGAGGCCTCGCAGTTCCTGCTTCTGCTCCTTGTTGCTTGATGTTGATGTTCGACGGTAAAACACATCCCTGGATGGAATTTTAATATAGGAATTATATAAATTTTAACGAACATCTAAAGACAGCAAGATGCGAGGGTAATGTTCGAAGTTTCAGAACAAATTTTATGTAGAACATGAAATATATACATAAAGATACAAGTATTATAATATCTAGGCATGTATTTCAAAATTGCCCTTTACCATATACTTGTATTAAACTTTTAGATATAAATATCTTATAGCTTAATAAACTAGGATACGTTATATGACATCAAACCCAATAATTAGAGGTTGGAAAATATGTCTTTCTTAACTACAATGACAATCTCATGGCGGGAAATGTTTATATAGGGTTGCCTAGTGACACTTTCATAGATCTCTGTATTAAAGTAAGCTAAACGAATTGAAGCAATGAGATGTACAAACAAAAGGTTCCGTTGCTAGTAGTTTTGGAGGAATCAATAAAAATTGATTAAAGAGTAAAGGAGTAAAGTAAGCATTTTACACGAAAACGTACAATTTAAAAGTGCAATAAGTATGTTATACTGAAACAAAGTTGGCGGAATCTTTTCCTTTTACATCTCAACTAGGATAACTGAAAATAGTAAAAAAATAAACACTTCTATTATAATAATCTGTTTATTTTCTCGAAGCTATATTGTTAACACTAAGGATGCTAGAAAATTCTTTCTTTGATTATCTCAAATTAAAAAAAAATGGACTAATGTTGTTTTTGCAAAGATTTCTTCAATTTAATATCGCTCTTATAAGTCATCTAATTTTGAGACTCGAATGTAAGTGTATATGGTATTTTCGACTTAAATTACCTAAGGAACACACTCTAAAGGTGCATTCACAAATGAAAATTAGGTTTATGGTTTTTGTTTAGGTTTAAGTAAGTCGTTCATAAATGTAAGTTTAAATTACCTGAAAATTAGTTTTGATATGTACAGACATCTGTGTAAATACTTCAAAAACAAGATTAAAATATCGATAGAGCAGTACTCAACAAGACACCTGTGCGCCGTGAAACTGTTATTCGCTTGGCATTATAGTTACATTTCAGCAATTAAGTTATGACAGTCTCCATGTTCTCGCATTTGTTTAAAAATCCGAATTCACCAAGTGGATACTAAATAAAGATGGGTGTATATATCTATATCATTTCAGACTCGTTCTCATTGGTGAAGTTTGTGACGTCAAACTAAATCATAAACCTAAAGTTTGTACCTTGCAATGTTTAGCTTTATGATTTGGATTTAGAGACCCTAAATTCTGATGTGTGAATGGAGTCATTACAAAATATGTGGCCAAGGTCTTTAAATCTAAAGTATAAACCATAAATCTAAACCTAATTTTCATTTGTGAATGTATCTTTAATCTATGGCAAATTTAGCTTTGTTATAGACATTCGCAACGTAGAAATATTTTTCTTTTAGATGTTATTTGACGCGGCTTTGTGAGTAATATAAAATGGCTATCTCAGTTTAAAATTCCTTGTACATCTCACAGCTTCAATTATAGTAGAATTGTCGTAAAATTGTAAATGTAAACCGTCCGAAATATTATGAGTTTGTGCACGAATTTAAACAAGAATTGCGGAGAATACGTTTTACTTATTTACTGCCGAAGTTGTCGATAATTTCAAAAGAGATATAAATGGCACACTTCCAGAAACACGAAAAAATGTTTTGAAAATAAGTTCCATCGGATGTAAAAATATATTATTATTATAATTATTATTATTCGTTTAATAATACACAATAAATATATAATATATTACAACAAATATTTCCCACTCATTACAAACTGAAGTAACGGATTTTCGGTAGCGAAAACCGCATCCGGACAACATGGAATAAATGTGCTGAGCACTTGTTGTTAAAACCATATAAATAAATAAATAAATAAATAAATAAATATATCATCACGGCATATTACCCATTGCTGGGTGTGCCAATCTGCTTTGTACACAGAATTCGGTAATGATGATGACATATAAATAGTCAAATTTGGAAATCTTAGGCCTGATGCATCGCCCGGCATAAACTAGCACGGAGAGGATGCATCATCTCTGGAGATTCTCTCCGTATGCCACAGGAAAGTCGTTCGCAAAAACTGGCGAGAAGTGGCCTAGCTAGTCAGACCTTCTCTTGTGCATTCTGCTTGGTACCCCTAGTTGAACTTGTTGACTGCACATTTTCCTACTTGACTTCCTAGGTTTGAACGCACAAAAATAATCGCCTACGCAGACGATATACTGGTACTTGTTAGTGGCAACAGCCGAAACAGTTTGGAGCAGACCTTAAGGGAAGCTCTAGACAGAGTTGGAGGCTGGGCTAAGACAAACAAGCTGTCTTTCTCCGTAAAAAAGAGTAAGTACATGCTTCTTAAAGGTAAATTGAGCAGAGACCCCACGGTCAAACTCAATGGGTGTAATGTCAGACGCACACGCACATACAAGTACCTAGGTATTATTATCGACGACAGGCTTTTATTCACTGAGCACATCAACTACATAGCTGATCGTGCCAGAACTATATTTGCAACCTTGAGGCGCTACATGAAACTAAAATGGGGACGACCACCCGATGGTCTGGTTACTATATACCAGGGGGCAGTGGTGCCAATAGTTACATACGGATGCACCATATGGGGGCATAAGGCTAGCCAGGAATAAGAGGAAACTGACAAGCGTCAGGCTTTTGCGGCAAAGTGATAACGGCTGCATACATGTCGGTCTCAAACGAGGCTGCTTGCGTGCTGGCCTCACTAATACCCTTGGATCTAGTAATAGAGGAAAAGGTTGCCAAAGCCAAACTAAGATCTGGCGAGTCAGTCACTCTTTACGGCAAAGGGATTAGCAAAGAAGATTATAATCTATCCAAACGTGACTGTTTAAGCACAATAAGGCGTACGCTAGTTGACGAATAGCAGAGCGCGTGGAATGAGACTGAGAAAGGATCTGTCACGTACAAATTCCTACCTGAAGTAAGTGAACAGCGCACTTTCCAACCGTGGTCGGCGGATCTATCACAGATCCTCACCGGACATGGCGAATTTGCCTGCCACCTCTTCAGGATCGGTAAGAGGAATGACCCAAATTGCCCTACGTGCAATGAGGTGGACGATCCAATCCACAGGATCTACACGTGTCCTGACTTCGTCGATGAAAGAACGCTGGTTCAAGGACTGCTTTCAAACTGGCCAGTTGATCCACCTGAACTTTTAGTTCAACTGGATGACGTATTAGCTCTAGAGATTTTCACCAAACCTAGAGCAAGGTAGTAAGAGGACTCGTCATAATAGTGACGCGATGTATATAAGAACGTATTAACTCTAGAGATTACCACCAAAACTAGAGCAAGGCAGAAAGAGGACAAGTCATAATAGTGACGCAAAATGTACATACATGTATGTAAATAATAAGAGACAACATGCGAGTGAAAGGCACAATCACTACGTCATGGCATAATATAATTTAATTATTATAATTACTTAGTAGTAGTGAATTAATTATAAGTTAGTATATAGTAACATATTATAAACATGGCACTGAAGCTAGCTAGTAGGGGTTCGCCTCCTCGTGGCTAGGGACGGGAACTTCGCTTCGGCGATGCTAAGAAGTCCATTGTATAGATAAGGTCTAGGAGGGTCAAAATACCTCCAAAAATGTATTAAATTGGATCATTAAAGAGATTCAAGGAGCATGGGCGTAGGCCCATACTCCTCTTCTTTTTTGACTTCCTAGGTATTTCACAGATTTACAAATGGGTCATTTCTGGTGGTAGAAGGAATGAAATATCATGTTCCACTATATTAGGGCAAAAATTAAGAAAACAGCTTTCATATATGCTCATTTATTTTGAAAATTTATTTATTATATGTAGGACAAAATTTAAATGTGGTGTAAGTAATTCATTTTAATCTAATATTCATAAGAGTGCACAATAAAGATAATTAGAGTGATAATCCTCCACAAAGCATCCATTTGAAAATAAGTTTGCATGTTGTTTTGGGGAATTCTCTTGGAACAAAGAGCAACAATCCTGGCCACGTTGACACAATATCATAACAACAATGAGAGGTTACACTTTCGCAGAGTTTACGTATCCGCAGAATTAGAAATGCGGGTGTACGGCGACGCAAACGAGGCTAATAGTTGCGGAGCGCGATTAAACGTAAGCATCCATTGTGCGAGGTGCCGACGCCGTTGGAAACCGGTGACAATGTTTATACAATATCGCGCGGAAACAATGCTTCAATCAGCTAAATGGCTCGACTCAGCTCGAACTTTGCGGAGACGAGGACAAGCGACGGGCGACCGTCCGTAATGAACTCCAAGAAACGTTTCACGACCGAGGCAATGTTGCCGTTGCGTCTTGTTCTCGCGAGATTTCAGTTTTACGGATTTAGTTTTATTAGCTTTGTTTTATGTTGAGATAACTTCCGCCGGATCATTTTCACGGAGATTAAAAATTATGTGGTGGCGAAGGAATGTTGTCTTCACCAGTTGTAAAACCTTTTATAGCAGGAAAGTCACACCATGATAATTTCACTATTTTTCTAGTTATTTTCCAGTGCATTCTTTAATCTCAAGAAATAATTTACAGCATATTGTCCTATTTTCTTATACAGAAATAATTCTACCCACCAGAATTTTTTAATGAACAACTGCATATGTTTGTTTTGTCTAATTAGCACGCCGGCACGTTAAAGTCGACATAATCAAGTTCCCGTTAGAACCAATTCCAATTCTAAAATTACAAGGATATCCGGTTATTTGAATGTACACTCGTGGCAAAAAAAAAAAACCGGAAACCAAAAAAAAGTTTTTTGTCTACAAATATATGGGTTTATTTGTTATTTTTTTTGTTAAAATATGAATAACTGATCTGTAAACTAAAAATAGAAAATAAAAAAATCTGTTGTGGCCAGCACATAACCTCTCGCCAGATATTTTACATGGTTGTACGCAAAAACAAAAAATATTTTTAAATACAAATACATATATTCATGACTCACTACAAAATAATTCTCACATATATTTACAAAATCTATGGGATATTTTAATATAAATTATGTACAATACATACATTCAATCAGAGGCGTAAACTTTTTATTTTGGCTGTGGGTGCGCTATTTTTATTTTAAATATGGGTACCTACATGTTTTCATAAATGCAAATAATACAATAAAAATAACATACTTATTTTACATATATTAAATTATGTGTACATTTAACATAAATAAAAATAATATCTATTACAAAACAAAAATAATACTCCTAATATTTATATACAGGATCTCTAAAACACGTAGACATTGCTTAAACACAGATTCCTGGGCCCAAAGTAACACAATTTAACCTAATTTACCAATATCCGAAAAAACTAGTGTACCGTTTTGTAAAAAAAAAAATTTTGCTTATAATGACAGAACGCTTTGTTCGGTTTGAATGAAACTTAAGTGTCACGACAATGATACATTCAATGGTAAATTTGATATCTCTAACGATTTAGGCAGAAAAAAATTAAATAAGAATGACAGAGCACAGTGCAATTTTTAAAATAAATTTCGTCTAGCAATCTTTCCAAATGTCAAGCAACTATTTTTTATGACAGTAACAATTGTTTATAGGTTGCCAATAATTTTCTTCACTATATCCTATAATTATTAACATATTCGTTTGTTCGGCTTAATAGTAGTATTTTACTGTCATTATTATGACACGATTACATAATTTCAGCTTACTCTTAAACAACTTAAAAAGATTGACAACTCATTTTTACAACGTATGAAATATAATTAAAATGTTAGAGCAAAATTATTGTGGGTGCTGTGCACCCACACTTTTACTTTCTGTGGGTGCATGAGCGTCCGTGCACCCACGTAGTTTACGCCCCTGCATTCAATATCCTGAAATTTTTTTTTCTACTTTCCTTTTCTTTTTTTTTATATTCGTCATTTTTCGGAAATTCCTTTTATATTCTTTTTTGCGTATATTCTTTTGCGTTGTTGACTTTTTTTATTTTCATAATCTTCATAATGATGTACAAATATTTTTGACAGTGGCATACAAATATTTTTGACAGTGATTTTTATGTGTCAATTACAATTATTTGAATTTCTTGACTTGAAGTAGTTTGATCTGAGAATTTTTACATCAAATTATTTTATATGCATTTCTTTATCTCTAAAACTATAGAAGATATAATAATGAATTTATATTTATCGAATAAAGAATTTAACGTTCTTTAATATAAGTATTTACATAAATTTTCGATAAATAATATTTAGATGATTTTTTCTTGTAACTACTACTTCCGGTTGTCCAATTGTTACCAAAACTTAATCAACTCTTTCCATTATTGTTAGATTGAGGTATCCGTAGTTAAAAATGTTTTTAGTCTTATAGTATTTGAGAAATCGTGGATCCACCATCCACACACACACACATCCACACACACACACACACACACACACATCCACACACACACATACACACACACAAACACACACACAAACACACAAACACACAAACACACACACACAAACACACACACACCCACACACACCCACATACACACACAAATGTCACAATGTCACTGTCAAAGAACTAATAATTTCAAATTAATAATAATAACGTTTTAAAAAGAAAAAAGTAAATAGAATAATAGGAAAGGAAATCAATACAGTTTCCAGCATATGTACATATGTAGGTATGTATTTAGATTTATAAAAATTAATGATACGCAAAAAAGTTCAAGCTAATTCTCATTTTTGGATTAGTGAATTCTATTTTGTCCCGGTATTTAAAATTTAATCTTCATTTTATTATCAAAAAATCTGATGTGGCCAGCACATTACCTTCCGTCAGTTCTATGTATTTTGTATAAATGTCATACAGAAAGTTCCTTGCAAAAGATTATTTTTCTTGTACATTACCTTAAGGCACTTGTATGTATTTTATACAAATTCTATACAGAAAGTTTCTAACAAAAGATCCTATATTTTCAGTAAAATTATAACATAAACATACTGTCAACTGCATTTGCACTGACACCTTTCAATCAGAATTTTCTTAATGTAGCAGCTGTTTCCAGAGTTATAGCAAAGCTGACTAATATATATGATATTTAATTTCTTTATAATTTTTTAACTCTATGTCCATTTCATATGAAGTATAAAATGCATTCAAATCGTATAGAGAATAAATAATTCTTTAATATTTATAATAACATTAAATGTGAAAAATTGATATTTAACATCGTTTTTTCAAGAAAAACTGTTAAAATCTTCAAATGAGGGTACTTCCGGTTGACCAATTATAACCAAAATCTAATCAGCTCTTCACATGGATGTAACGAAGAGGAATACGAAAGAATTACAATTTTTGGAATTGTAGTATGGAAGTTATCGCAGACGAAAATTTTGTTACATACACACACACGGACACACATACATACACACACACGCACACACACACACACATACAGACATCATCGTAAAAATAGTAAAATCGTATTGTAGGGACCCTAAAACGTGCTTATTCATCAAAAACTCATCACCGAATTTTTTGACCAAAGACAATACCTTCCTTACCTAAAGGTGACGGAAGGTAAAAAGGTAGTTATTTGGATTAGATTAGACTATATCTTTTTTGTGACTCAGACGGTAAATGGCGGGAGGTATTGTGTTGGCCATACCAGATTTTTATTGTCTATTCTTAGTTTATAGATCAGTTGTTCATATTTCAATGTAAAAATAACAACTAAATCCATATTTCCTTTGTTAGAAGTTGACAAAAATATTTTTTTTTTTTTGGTGTAACAGGTTTTTGGTTTAGCTGATCTCCATTTAAGAACCGAAATTAAGTGGTTTTGGGTTCTAAGACCGAATTATGATCGGGACCAAAACTAATCGGTTTACGGTTCTGGAATCTAGATTCTCAAAGCCTAACATATTAGTGACATAGCTTAGAGTGGAGATTATAAGATTTTAAAACAAATCCCAATTTCGATAAAAACAATATTTTTTTATTAAACTGTAATATATTTATTGCGTTTAAATAAAAAATGACACAATTTGTCTATAAATGTGAAGTGAAAGATATGAAAGCGTGGAAAATGGCGTATAAATAATAGAAATCTTCGCATCTCTGCTACACGGGTGTTAGAGAAGCGAGGCAAGATTTGTTCAAAGTGATAGGAAATAAAAAACTGTCACTTGTCTCAATTGACAGGATGTGGGGAGGCGCGGCCATATTTGTCTTTCACCAGCGGATTCATCATATCGTATAAAACTTTTTTGATCTTTATTTGCGTCAACAGCCTTTTATCAAGTTGTCTCGACATCCACTTCATTTTTCAAGATCCCGCGTCATTTGTCAGTAAGTTGGCCAAGCAGGTCTGTAATGAGTTTGAGAACAAGAGACAGGCGTGACAGCGAATGACCCGCCCGCGAAGTATCTACCGCTGGACTTGGGAACTTCAGCATCAGCTTCGGCTTCTTGGCGTCCGCCGGCGCCGTCATTTTTCTTCCACTTGAATAAGACAAAATGGAGCGCGAACCATGCTATTGTCTCAGTGCGATGCGTCTTTTTTCTCCAAGCTAACGGCTACGACAAAGACGACAAAAGTGACTGACGCGTACTGCTAGTTACAATTGCTGGGGGACCTATATTTTTTATTTTGTTTCTTCTCGCTCACTACAGAATTCAATTCATGAAAATTTGAAATTGTTTTCTCTTAACAAAGTTTATACAACTTTAAGTTTTATTTCATCTAGTAACTAAGGTACTAATTGGACATTGTTTCCTATTCTAAAAATAGTATCTACTTGTTTATGAAAAATTCTGAATTATTAAAGTTAGTGAAGTAGATATAATCACACCAATTCTGTAACAAATTTATTAAGTTTTAGCAATATAGCTGTAGTAAATATCCAATAATAATAATAATTGAAGAGCCTCTGCAAAAACAACCAAAGGCGGAATTTTAGAAATTTGAGTTTCAAGGATGCTTAATAGTTTGTTAAGACTATTTCTCTTAAAAAGTATATTTGTCATTACATTGTAAATTTTCAGTGTTTCTACAAAAGCAACTATAGTCCTGCAGAGATTCAACGAAGACAATCTTAATCTTAGTCCCGGATTTGAAGGAAACGTAAGCTAATTTTCAGTTTCTTATAAAAATAATGCCCTATAAAAATTGTTTTTATATTTTGTGTTCATAATGAAGTCATTACGATACGCAATTTTTTGTTTTAGACGATTGGTACTAGATGACGTTTCTTTAACCCATTTTTACCTAATTTATTTTTAGTTAATTGACAATTCATTTTAATAATATAATGTCGAAATTATTATTATTATTTTTATTTAGGGAAGACTATTTACATGAAAATGTACAAATGGTTACAAATATAATCACAAATTGAGTATGTAAATGTTATTGTAGAAGGCGCAAAATATAAAAAATAGTATAAAGAACTCATTTTATAAGACTTTCTTTCGCATTTGTCAATTAGAAAACTCGCTAACGCTCGTTTTCTAAATTTTGACGCGTGCAAAAAAAACATGTCTTATAAAACACGTTCTTTAATATACTATTAATTTCTCTTACTTAACATCCATTATATATTTTAAAATGAACTTGAGTTAAATTGAATTATAAAAAATTCTAACGGCAAGGAAGGTAAAATAGCTATTTGTGTATTAAGAGCGCAAAATGAGACATTGTCGATTGAGAGGTTGTTGCACCGCGACGCAGGAGTGCGGCATTCTCTCGAAATCGACAAAGTCCATTTGCGCTCGAAAAACAGACCAAACTTTTTCTACAGTCGCCACAATGGGGTCCTGCACCATAACAAAAAGTTTATTTTTTTGTATAATACATTTGTTTCAAGTACATTAAACTAGTGCAATGAAAAAGTGGATGTCCATTGGGAGCGTTCACGCCACCTTTTGCAGAAGGCAGCACAATTGTTCACACAATTTATTTTATATTTAATTTTAATTTATCGTTATTTTTTATTCTTCTTGAGCTATTGCTTCAATCTAATCTAAGCAATTTATACTTTCGTTTTTGTAACTGAATGCCCTATTTTATTTTCACAGCAGTGCGGTATTTTGTTTGGTTATGTAACATACCGACAGAGCAGTTACATATGTCAGATTGATTTGTGAAGGTGGTAAATGTGTAACTACAGTGCCATTAGATTCTGAATAAACGTTTCCATTACGAATGTAGACAAGTGACATTTCTTAACATTGTATAGTTAGAGCGTTTTTTCTACTTTGTCGCGCATGAGCGGCAAAGTGACATTTTGCGTTGACAAAACAGAACGCAAATGGCATATTGACTGTAGAAAAAAATATTTTTTTGATTAACTCAGATTATTAAAAAGAATAGATTATTTTTGACAGAAGACCAGTCTCAAATAACAAAATGTCATCAAAAATCGTTTAAGATTGAAAGTCATTCTGACATGAATAAGTCTGCTAGAATATGACATTGTATTTCCGAAACACAGAAAATTTCAGCGAGACAAATAGAACTATTTTTTTACAAAGTGTTAAGTTGTACGCCAAATGGTTGTGTGTACGAATAAGTAGCAGCTATCATTATAGTTTTCTGTAAATCTTTAAAATTGAAAAATTTAAATGCTTTAAAATTCTTATTCAAGGTTTTCTGATAGTTTTGACCAAATTCTCACCTCTTGAAGTAGCGCTATTTTGATTTTTTACATTTTATTTTATGAATAAACAAGGACAGGTTTTATATTTTTATAAATGAAATCTATATAATATTTGATATAAGTGCTATTTACAATTTAATTTATTTTCATTTCTATAATTTTTCGTGTTTCGGCAGTGTGATTGAGAATAGCCGGTTGCTTAAAAATGTCGGCAACTCGTTGGATGAAACATTGCTTTGTAGGATTGCGGCATAGGGGGAAGGGGGTTGGGTTGTAAGCTGTTAGCAAGTTGTTTGTTGCCGCGTGCCTGAAGCCCGTTGCATGTAATTGCTGCGCCGAACCGGTAAAGCTTCACCTGCGGAAACACGGGATAAAATAACGTTTACGTAAGGCTTCACGGTATATTGCTTTCAAGTCGGTTTGTTTTATTGATCGGACCAATGAGCTGGAAGTCTATAACTTGTCCAACAATTCAAGAAATTCATCGTGTTTATAGCTTTACGGCCCGACGCCTATAAACGCTTTTTTAACACTCTGATTTATGTCTGAGTTCTTTCACAACATAACGAGAATATAGACATCAAGGGTGATATACATTTTCGGAATTTGAGTGATGGTGAGCGCCGTAAATTTCTTGAAAGATTCAATATCATAAAATATTTTTCTGATAGATTCTTCTTCTTTTACTCGATAATCCTGATACTCGTAGTCCCGAATGAGATTACCTTTTGTAAAGGTTCATTTTTAATCCATTCCTTCCACTTATTTTGTCTTTTGCGATCTTTTCATTTCTTCCATTGTTTTACCTGTTTTATTTTCAAGTTCTGCTATACTTACTTCACATATTTTCCTTGGTCTTCCACTTCCCCATTTTTTGTTTATAATTATAGTTTTTACTACTTTTTTACTAGGCTGTTCTGAGTTCTGATACACCCTCATTATATGTCCGTACTAGGCCAGTTATTTCTATCCTGTTACTATATCTTGTTCTGAATTTATCATTATGTTATTCCCTATCTAATTTTGTTTTTCCTGCGAGATTGAGATATTTTATTTTGTGGCGTTTATTTTTGCCTTATGTGATTGTTGGTGTGATTATTGTCTTGTTTGGCCAATATCGGATACCTCGTTTAACGAGAGAACAAACCCGATCACGAACCAATTTTGTATTATTATTTCTTTCTTATTATTATTATATTCTTTTTTTCTATTATATTTGCAGTACTTCAATATAACAAAAAACAATATAATGTACACTTTATACTTAAAGTACTACTCAATAAATAGCGATTAAAATGAAAAAAAAATAATTACTTTGCGCTATATTTGAGGTTTGTTGTCAGTGTCACTGTGACGTCACATTAGTGTTAGGTGTCGCTATAGCTACTAGATAAATGACAGAGCTGTTTTTTGGCGACGAACCGTATTCAACAAGGTTTTCAAACCGTTTTCATATCTGACGTCATCGTTTTTTGACTCGCCAAAATGTATAGTTTTAAAACAATGACGTAATGTTGGTGTATTTGAATTTAACAAATAGAGTTATCAAACAAAAGTGCAAATTTTATTGAAATTAATTCTATGACTATGAAAATACCATAGAGCAAATTAATTTCATGCATTTTACAAGGGATAGTAAAACTGGATAGATAGATATTTAGATGAAGATTTCTATTCATTATATAGAATGAATCGAATTTGCCAAGTTTCTGTACACAAAGCACTGAACTACTGAACAAAATGTTGAGGTTAAACTTCCTTACCTCCCCCCTAAATATGAAAAAACCCCTGGGGGACTAAAGTAAAAATAAACGAGACGTTTCCATAACATCATTTAGTTACTATGATTTATTTATTCGTATCTGCACTACATTTTGAGTTGAGTTTAAATTTGAACAAATTTTTTGACATTTGTATTGTCAAATTGTAAGATTAATTTCTTTTACACTAATATGGTTCCATTTGATACGGGAATGCCAAAAATAGCGTATATACCACAGGACTAAAGTGCATTCAATCCCTTAGGTGATTATTTCCCGAGCCGAAGGTGAGGGAAACAAACTTCACCCACAGGATTGAATATGCACTTTAGTTCCTGAGTATATAATATACTATTTACTGTCAAGGTATCGGTTTCTATTAGCGACGGGATGTAAGGATTGTCCTTATACTTCCCTACATCTGAACTTACCTCCCTCTTTGTTAAGTACCAACAGTTAGGTATTTTAAACTTGTGTCAAATATTTGTTAATTCTTATAATTTATGATTTTGAATTTGATTTCTATCAAATTGTCTTTAATTCATAAATATTTTCATTTAAAAGTTACATTTTTACACATTTAAATATCAGAATACGCTGAATTTTCGAGTACTTTCTAAACTTTCCGTTTGTACATATATGAATAGTATAATCCGTAACTTAACCGCGGTGACCAAGGTTCTGGTCAAGCGTTCCGTAATGTAACCAAAACATAATATCAGGATCGCGGTTCAATTTCGGAATGTGGTTCCTGAAAGTTTTGGTTACTTTTTCATGACCACGACGACCACAAAATTTTTGTGGTTGTTGTGGTCATATTCTTTTTTCTTATAATATAATAAATAATATTGTACAAACATATAATTACTATATACTGTATACTGATACGTATAATATTTACGTTAGTATAAGGATAGACAAAAGTTATCTTGTCAATTAGTAAGGCTTTTGACCGGGTCCATCATCCTACACTAATTTATAAACTTCAAGTACTAGGAATACATGGTACTTTGTTAAGATGGATCGAATCTTACATTACTAATAGATCACAATTAGTGTATTGTAATGGTTTTAAATCTTATTCTATATTAGTACCCTCAGCAGTACCACAAGGTTCACACCTTGGACCACTACTATTTAACTTATTCATTAACAATATTTCGCAATGTTTTCAAAATTCAAATTTCTTACTCTATGCGGACGATTTAAAATTATTTAAAACAATTACAAATGCTAATGATTGTACTGCATTACAAAGTGATCTGTTACGATTACATTTATATTGTAAACAAAATTATCTAAGTCTCAATCCGTCTAAATGCTACGTCATGAACTTTACCAGAAATTTCAACTTAATAACTTATAATTACCACATAAATAATCTGAAACTTGAAATTAAATCTGTTATAAAAGATTTAGGTGTTGTATACGATCCTAAATTAACAATGTCTACTCATATCGACAAAATCAGTAAAGTTTCATTTCGTACATTAGGTTTCATTTTTAGGCAATGTAAACTTTTTCAAAACCCTGATACACTTATTTGTTTATACAATTCATTAGTACGCTCTAAGCTAGAATTTGCATCTGTTGTGTGGAATCCACAATACAGATCAAATATAAATGTAATTGAAAATGTTCAAAAAAAGTTTATCAATCTTCTATGCTATAAATTTAGAGTAAACTGTTCGAATTATATTAACAAATTAGAAAGGTTTAATTTGAATAGCTTAGAAAATAGACGAACTTATTTTGATATGTTATTCCTCTTTAAGATTTTCAACAATATGTTGTACTCTGACAATATTCTTCCTCTATTCCATATAAATGTTCCAGCTAAATGGACAAGAACTTATAATTTATTTAAGCTTCCTGCAAGTAACACTAATAATTATAAATTTTCTTGCATATATAGAATAATGGCAGTTTACAACAATCAATTAAGTCATCTTGATTTGTTTAATTTATCTATCAACAGTTTTAAAAAGTGTGTCAAAACTACTCTACGTTGAACTTTACTATTGTAATTATTTTATTTATTATTATTATTATTAACTTTATTACTTTTTTGCTATTTTAGTTGTAGTACTGTATTTTTTAATAAGCGTGAACCTTCATTTGGTCTCTGTTTGAGCTGTTGGTTCTCCTATTTTCTTAAATAAATAAATAAATAAATTATTTTTAATGACGCGGTGGTTCCCTGTTTTACCGATACAAATTAACCAAGATGTTACGAATCACAACCACTTTTCAGTAACCATAACCTGACCACTTGAACCATAAGCACGGTCGTGGTTAAGTTACGGAATATACTAGAAATATGTCTATAGTTTCTGTAAAAAATATTCTTAAAGAAGACGAGATTTAATGAAAAGGAAGAAAATGAGTATGGAAATAGAAGTTGTACACATATATATTGGATCGATAATGCTTGGCTGTGCAGTGTAATTTGAAGTTTCATACTCGGGACTAAGATTTCATTTTGTAATTCAAAGTCGGGGAAAAGTGGGCTAGAGTTTGAGTGGGGGACTAGGGCACAGCAACGGAAGCAGCCGACATGTGTGGAGAATTGCCCAATTAAGTCACTTCCCGTCTTCGGGAGATAAACATCTCGTCTGGCAGGTGCCGTCGCGACGCCCTGCCAACGCGGGGCGCCTTATAAACTTCCACAATGAACGTCTCCATCAAACCGCCGAGGCCTAGACGGATACGGATTGGTAATCTGACCTACACTATTCAACGAGTGATGAGGATCTCGTATTCAATTGAGGGGAAAATTCATTCCAGGCCAGGAGTAGTATCAGGAACGTAAATACCACATAAAAATGGACAAATCTAACGTCTTTTACACATGGGATTTTGTTTTTACATAAAATAAATAAATATAAATATACCATCACGGTATATTATCCATTGCTGAGTGTGCCAATCTGCTTTGTATACAGATATCGGTAATGATGATGACATATTTGTACCGTGCGGGCGTTTACCAGACATCACCTCACGGGCGCTCATTACTGGCGTGGAGAGTGCACCACAGGAGTCAATTTAGTGCCATTTAAAATTCGAAATAATCAAATCATAATGCTTGTTGTATGATGCATATGTTTCTTGTAACAAAATATCATAAGTCCCAACGTACATAATTTTTTTAGAACAAGGCTGTAAGTCTAGGGATCTTGAAAGTTTATAGGCTTAATCTAAACGCAATAATTTAAAAAATCGACTAATGACATTTTCTCCCTGCAGTACCGAATTGCTCCAATGTTTCTTCATGTTCATGATTCTTTCGCGGAATTGTTTATCTTTGAAGCCCTCAAAATACTCGTTTACTTCGTGCATCGCTGATTTCTGGCGTCACAATTTATCCAAAGTCGAATGGTTTCGTACTAAAGGCATGAGTCACACGCTATAAGTAAAATCCTCTTAGGTTTTTTCTTTATTACAAGAAATTAATTTGACAACTTTAACAGTTTTTAAATATCCCAGAAATTAGTTTGAAAGCATTCCAAACCAAGATTGGTTGTTAGTTTTGAAGAAGAGGAAGGAAAGAATGGTGTATTATCCTATCGTAATTTGGTAAAGGGCAGTATCTGATTTACACAAAGTTTGGAGTAAATACGGATTTAGTGTTTGCTTGTAAATTGTCTATTTATCTACTATAATTACTATGGACAGTATCTTGATTTTACTGGATTATTACAAAAGACTAAGGAATAAAGTATAAATGCGAAAAGTATTTATTAATTTAAAGTAGATACCTAATATATATGTCCTCTATGTCTTCCGGTAATTTAGATACTGCTTTTTAGCTTCTTAGCTACGGTAAGATAATAAATTGAAATACTGCTGTTCACCTTCATGTTACAAAAAAAATTGTCAGTTACTGTTATGTTATGTGCCACCAGCAGTTGCTCGTCTTTGGAAGTAGATAAAAGAGGATTTAAAAGATGTATCACTTGCTGCCATTTGCCATAACATAAAAAAGTCAATTTTATACAAAAACTGGATGTACCAAATCACGGTAGTATTGTTGAACGGAACTACTTTGAACATACACATTTAAAATTCTATTAAATATGAACTGTGTCTCAAGGTGACTTTAGACGATCAAAAATTTACATCAGTTTTTAGAACTTCTTATTAAACCAAAAGATACTGGAACTTTAGACGTTCAAAGAAATTTGAACGTTCGGTGTTCATATCATTTGATCAAAAAAATTCAACTTAGGGCATGTTCTAAATATTGTAACGTTTCTCCTTATTTATTTGGGTGAAGTGTAAATATTAGACAATTATTATTAATTAAAATAAATGATTACTAAACTATAATGAAAATGATTATTACTAATATTAAACAATTATTAAAAACTAATTAAGACTAAAACTATAATTAACTAGATAACACTAAGGGCCAGTTGCATAAAACGTTGTTAGCTAATCATGTGTTATACTACACATTGTAACCATGGATACGTATAAAAAATATATTGAAAAATAAGTTTTGTCAAAGTTAACAACATGATTAAAGTTAACAATGTTTTATGCAACTGGGCCTAACACTATTTATTTATTTAACCAATTAACACTGCTATTTATTTCCACGATATTTTTATCACGTTCAACTGTCCGCCTACCGATCTCCACACCGTCTATATACTCAACTGACTCAACTGACTCAACAGCGTCTGTATATTCAACTGCTCGGACAGAAGTTACACTTTTCACCTCACTATTTGTTTATTTATGTAACTCTCTCACTTCCACAGCCTCAGTATTACCGACTGTCCGTATGCCACTTCAACACCACTGCTGAGTATCCACTTCCACTTGCCGTTACTGTCCTCGTATACCTAGCTTCTCAATACTCTTCAATACTACAGAGTATTCACTTCCACAATTATCCCGGTATACCAGTAACTTCCCGAGTCCTCCACTCGACACTACACTGTATACGCTCACCACGATACTAACTTCACTAACACTCTATGTGAATGTCTCTATATGTCTCTCCATGTAACTAACTAACTATCGATCATAGGTGCTAGAATGTTCGACCACATAATAACAATGAACACAAAAGGTTCAGGCGGCCGAAAGTAATTAAACACGTCGCGGCTTGTTTGTTTACGTAGCCTGGCTACTAGCGCGATTGCGTCATTGCTGTACTTAGACGCTTGTTCAGCGTAGCAACGGGGCTCACTCGTTACAATAACAAGGTCATTTACTTCAAATTTTAGTTACTTCGAAGGATTATTTCATCCTAGGTTACATGCACTGTATTTAGTAATGTTCGCATAAATATCATATATATTTCATAGTATTTTCATAAAGAAAAATTAACGCCCAATATTAAAACTCACACTAGAGACAAATCAAACGACAAACGCGCAGATGAAATATCAAACCAAAATAAAATGTAATTATGTAGCATAATCATTTGATCAAAAATTATGTAGTAAATATTTGTCCAATAAAAGTTCAATTTATTTGATCGTCTAAAGCCACCTTCATTCTCTAGCGTTGCCTTCATAGTAAATACTATCAGAACTTAGGATAGAATACACAAATCCATAACCAGCAGCTAATTTCAAGTTAGGAATATTTAATTGAATGGAAGTGCAAATCACTGTCTATTTTATGAAATAGTCTAGTGATGTGAATAAATGAAACGTGGTTTAAAACACCGAGATATATCTGCATGCCAGGAGGAGCGTTTTAGTTAATCAATCAGAGCCGTGTTTGTGTTGAGCCCAAGTCCTGAGATACCGCGACTACAGCGCTCCAGACCCGAGAGGAGACCATTTAATTTCGCATCACGTAATGAAATTGTTATTTTCAAAGTAATTAAAAACCCCGAACCACTACACACGCGCCTAACACCGCATAAATGAACCCACGTGATTATTATGTTTCTAAATAAAACACGTCTAATGATCGCAAAGCTCAAGTTCCCAACATGAAGAATACTCTTAAGCATCTATTAGTTTTTCTATGAAATTTGCAATATTCACGGAAATATCGTTGGGTGCATGACAATGTATGATTAATACATATTATATTATAAAACCTTCACAAATGATGAGAAATTCTACACAATTCTACCGGCTACATTAAATATGAACTTAAAACTTACAAAAACTGTGGGCCAAATAACGGGTGATAGTAGTTCGACCGGCATTTAAATGGTCATCCTCTTGTGCAAATTTATGTTATACCGAGACCAATTACAGTTAGCACAATATGAAAACAACGTCGTAAAAATCCTATGCGTATGGTATAACTAGCGAATGAAAGTTAATATTTAAATTATTTTTCCTACAACCGTGCGTGAAAAGTACTTTTCACGCACTCATTACAGTGTGTAAAGTGCCACTTTTCAAGCACTAGTGCGTGAAAAGTACTTTTCACGCACTAGTGCTTGAAAAGTAAATAAGCGTTGCTAGGCAACAGTAAAATTCGGTTAATTTACCTGTCAAGTAGATAATTAGGTAGTAAATAATAATGAAAGTAATAAAATTTATTAAGAAATATTAATATACACTGTAAATAAAACAAATGTAATAATTTTTTAACAGATTGAGTACTAATCTAATTTTTAAGAACATCAACATTTTTTTGAAATGTATTCTAACCTAACCTAATTTTTAATATTAATATTAAATGTACAATTTGTACAATAATAGAAGACTAATCCACTTCTGTATGAGATTCTTCCAAATGTTTTAAGTTAAATTTTGTACAGTATTATGAGAAAGCGAACCAACAGTATTTGAAGATGCTGGATGCCTGTACTCTCAGTATTATGAGTAACATCACTAACATTTCGGTTGTAGGAAAAATGTTGTATGCAACACGTGTGTAAAATAGTGTTTTTTGTCTCGTGCTACAATTTCCGCATTCGGCTCCGCCTCATGCGTAAAACATCGCACTCGACCAAAAAAGTACTACTTTACACACTTGTTGCATAAATAACTATTATAGATGTGGTTTCTTTTGAAAGCCTAGAGAAGAATAGAATAGGCTAATTGCGTAGTACTGAAAATCTGATATCTATCACTAAATACCTAAAGTTGAAAACGTACGTAAAAATATAAATTTTATTTTAAAAAAATATTTGTTTTTTAATAAATTAAGAAAAAAGATTTTCTTTGACATTATTTTCATATATAATATCATAAGTGGTAAATTTTTGCCGGAAAAATTTTCAGATTGTTACGAGAGCCGGTTGCCTAGCAATTTATTGAGTGGCATTAACAAAAAAATTACGAGTTGTCAAACGAGTGATTTTTGATCAATGTCACGAGATAAATTGACAACGGGCTCGAGTAAAACAATATGAAAATTTTTCCAGGATAAAATTTAACCACGAATGATATTCGGATGACTATTTCAAAAATAAAAATCAGGTAATCATTTATATAATCTTTTCTTGACAAAAATCTTATAATTTTTATTGTGTTTAGAGGTATTATGTTTCAGTTTACTTTTCCAACGTTTTAAATAGATTCCTGTCCGAATCGACTCGCTTTTAATAAAAACTGGTAACACTGAAAATATACAGACTTTGACAGGTATGTAAACAATATGTTTCTAAAACGTCAAAAAATTTTCGCTTATCAAAACTCACTTGTAAAAATACGACATCTTATTGGCTTAAAGGGTGCGATAAATTTTTTGTGACGGTGTTTTGCCGAAATGAAACTTGGTAACTAGGTAGAATCCTGAATTTGGATTGGTTCATATATGTATGAGTGAAATAGTCAACTTGAGAAAGGGATGCATATTTAGAATGTAACCTGTAGATGGCGAGGGAGTGCGTTTTTTAATTTGATTTTGACATCAGTTCATTCTCCTGTCACTGCCTCTCTTCTTTATTATTTACAATTAGCATGGTTTCTGTTACTTTTATCACGTATTTCGATTTGTTAAGCAGGATTTTTAAGGATTTTAAATTACCTTATACTCGTACAAGATTAAAATGACAAACGATAATATTAACCTCCAAACTATTATTTAAACGTCAAACAGATGATCTGTCATGTTTAAATTACCCGCAGATGCCGTTGCTATTGGGCATACCGATGTTATTACTTAACGGCCATTCATTGGTTCGGCGTAATTCTACGTCATACATGGTGGTAATTTAAATATTAAAATATCATTAATTTTTTTCTGGTCAATTGATGAAAATTTTGCCAAAAGAAAAAATATGGGTAGTAAGCTTTTATCGTCTTTTCAAAAATATTAAATAAAAAAATAGCACGCAAGTAGCCCATTGTACGAAATATTCAGGTATGAAATTTTTGCATGAACCCACTTAAATACTGGACTAGGAAAGCACAGAAATACATTACAATGTCTGGCTGAAAATAGATGGCCGACTGGAGTAACTGAATATCAAAACAGGGGCGCGTTTAAAATATTTTAAATATTTTTCGTTTATATTGATTATAACAAAATATTTTGATTTTTAAACTATTTAGTTTGGCAATTCTATGAAATAGGATTATTTTTAATTTCCTCTAACAGTAATTCCGACTCGAGGGTTGCTTACACCTAAGATGAACGAACTAGAATTTGCGGTATTAAATTTTTTAAATACATCGCTGAATCCTGTTGCATTTTACATACCTCCTGGTATTGCGTACAATTCTAATCTTCTGTAACGGAATATATAAGAGACAGTTTCCTTTTAAATCAAATATAGGAAAATGTCAACTTTCATTCTCTAGTCATATTATACACAGATATCGGTAATAATGAATTGTAACGTGTATCACCTTAAGGGCACTCTTTGCTAGCGTTGACAGTGCACCACAAGGCTACTTTTGGGCCATTTAAAATTCTAAAAACACTTTTTGGTTGGTCGGGATCGAACTTGGGTTACCAGATTTGCGACCAGATAGATAAATTCAGGGTGAATAATTTTGATCTTCTGTATAAATTTCTAACCAGTAATTATGGTCTAGTGATTATTATTCATATGATATATTCGTACTATTCGTAGTTATGTATAATAGGATTCTGGTATAAATCTTGTTCATATTCAGTAACTATAATTAATGTAATCAATTTTCATTAGGATAAATCGCTTTGATTTTGACGTCGACTTTCTTATACAATCATTGATATTAATTATTAATTATATGCAATAAATTTTAGATGCTTTAGTTATTATCTTGCAATGTAAGTATTTTAAATGATATACAGGTGTTAAAACTTCCATTTGATTGTGAGAAATTATAATTAGTTTAATTTTGTTTATTAATTACGATTCCGAGACAAAAACTTCAAGATGAGAAACTTTATTAATAACAGTAGATAAATAAGACAATTCCGGGAATTCATATTCTTTCCAACAAAAATAATTATAAAGTTTTGTATTGTTTTTCAGGAAATGATTATATGAGACACATGGAAGTTTGCTGTAGCTGCAACATTTTATATATAAATGTTAAAGATTTCTGAGATCAAATATCAAAGGCAGACTGGGGTGCGATTTTACAAAAATCCAGTGTTTCTATAAAGTAGTCATTCTGGAATTTTGTGCTAGAATAGTTAACGGTAAAATTTTATTATTATTTTTTATTTATTATCGCGTACTTTTTGAAAAATTGTCTGCCTTACCTGTTTTCATTTTGGGGCTCCTACACATTGTCTAAAAAGTTTAAATAGGTCCGTCTAGAGGTAAGTTAGAAGGAATGTTTTCGCGTGGTAAATGGTATATTTTTGCTTCCAAGCGTTGCGTTGCTGTTCGGACATACAGTTGAATGAAGCTGCGACAGACTATGGGCCAGTTGCATAAAATGTTGTTAGCTAATCATGTGCTTAACTACACATTGTAACTATGGATACGTATAAAAATAGATTGGAAAATAATGCCCATATTCACAAATACTCGTAAATTTTTTTCATAATACCATACTGTTAAATGAGCTTTAACAGTACTCCATGCTCAACCAATATATGCATCAAAACAGCCACGGCCGTTATTTTTTATAACAGTACAATTATTAAAAATCAAGTATTTCTAAAAAAAATTGTAACATCATCAAGTGTGTCATGAAGAGCTGTCACCTGTCAATATGCCATAGAAAATAGAATGTTCAGAAGATATTTTGTTATTGTGAAAAATACTGAACGTCACACGGCTGATATACAAATAACAGACACGGTTGATTGTAAAATTTCGGCTAACGCCTCGATTTTACAATATTCAACCTCATCTGTTATTTGCTTCATATCAGCCTTATGACGTTAATAACTATAACGGTTCGCTATTTGTCAAAAAATTTAACGAGCCGTTTTGAATCTTTACGAGTGTTTATGAATATGAGTATGTATTGTCAAAGTTAACAACGTGATTAAAGTTAACAATGTTTTATGCAACTGGGCTTAAAACTTAATATCTTCGTTTAAATGATGTAAATGGATGAAGTAAGTAACTCCGGTTGGCAATTTTGTGTATAATGGGTCGATTCTGTTCACATCTGTAAGTCTTACAGATCTGTAAATTTGTAAAAACCTGAGAAAAACGCATCTATTTTTGTTAATTAATATAAAATTATGCATAAGAGTGGTAGTTTTCGTTGCGATTTTGTTCATTATTTACAAATTTGCAGATCTATAAGATTTACAGATGTGAACAGAATCGACCCATTAACCTCTAACACGTCCAACGTAATATTTGGAGACCCCTGCTTCCGAAACTGCGTCACACAACATTATTTTATTTGAAAACTGTGCTTTCACTTTAAATTCTATATTGAAACGTTTTGGGCATTCAATTATTTTCCGAAAACTTGTGTGGCATGTTATGATCAGATTCGGAATTTCATAATTTTAAATGAAACAAGTGTTTCAGTAATTTAAAAGTTTCACTGGTACTGTTATGTTTCATATGAAATGTTGTTTGGTTACTTTAACTCTCTTCAAAATACCCTAGAAATATTTATTTCGGACCAGTTTCTAAAAGTTATCTATACATTTTAGGATACATAATTTTTTTTTTAAAACATGAAAATGAAAATGCTAGTAAACAATTTTAAATCAAGGAAAGAAAGAAAAGAATGCTAGCCGGCGGGATTTGAACCCACGATCTCAACAACTGTACTGTTGCGTGTTGCGTGTTACCAACTACACCACAGCAGGGCTACAAATCCGTCAGTCTATACAATCTTTTCTTAAGTTATATTCTCATAGACTTGTATATGAGACCCGCATCACATGTTAGGTGTGGGGTATATCTAAACTACCACAAGTCTATGAGAACATAATTTTAGAAAAAAATGTATAGACTGGCGGATTTGTAGCCCAGCCGTGGTGTAGTTGGTAACACGCAACAGTACAGATGTTGAGATCGTGGGTTCAAATCCCGCCGGCTAGCATTCTTTTCTTTCTTTCCTTGACTTAAAAACAAATAAAAAAATATAAAAAAATAGCATTTACATTCATCTTAATCTGCTAGTAAACACATTATTTTGATATTGATATTTAAAGAAAATTAAACTTTAAAACTAGATTATCACAGAAAAAGACTAAAATAAAGAAACAAAATAACTCTAATTCGCCTTCTTCTCATTACGGTGAAGGTCAGTAGGCCATCCGACACCTAACATTAACCTCCCTTCTTGGAGTAACACCTTGTGGTGTGAGGCGTGATATTACCGGAGTCGACTCCGGGCTCAGGGTTCCGGGCACTCAGCGCCGGAGAATTGCTCACTCAGTGGGGGGTACTTAACGAGGTACTTAGCCGCACACCGCACACCAACCACCCAGCCGCAAATTTACTACTTACTACCACCAAACTCCGGTCCTCGGAGACCTGGTTAGTGAGAGGGAATGTGTAGAATCAAATATCATTTTGGGAGCAAAATAAGTTAAATAATTATTAACAAATTAATCAAATCATAGCGGTTATTGTATGATGCATGTGTCACATTACATGTAACTGGATTCAATAGGGGCGTTTTTACCTCTCGCTACACTTGGTAAGGAATATTTTCACGATGATAGCAGCTGTTATGGCATAGCTGGCTAATACATGATATTTAATTTCTTCATAATTTTTACCTTCCGTCACCTTTAGATAAGGAAGGTATTGTCTTTGGTCAAAAAAATCGGTAGTGAGTTTTTGATGAATAAGCACGTTTTAGGGTCCCTAGAATACGATTTTACTATTTTTACGATGATGTCTGTATGTGTGTGTGTGTGTGTGTGTGTGTGTGTGTGTGTGTGTGTGTGTGTGTGTGTGTGTGTGTGTGTGTGTGTGTGTGCGTGTGCGTGTGTGTGTGTGTGTGTGTATGTATGTGTGTGTGTGTGTCTGTGTGTGACAAAATTTTCTAATGCGATAACTCTAATACTACAATTCCAATTCATTCGTATTCCTCTTCGTTACATCCATGTGAAGAGCTGATTAGATTTTGGTTACAATTGATCAGCCGGAAGTAGCCTCATTTAGAAATTTTACCAGTTTTTCTTGAAAAAACGATGTTAAATATCATTTTTTCACATTTAATGTTATTATAAATATTAAAGAATATTTTATTCTCTATACGATTTAAATGCATTTTATACTTCATATTAAATGAATATAGAGTTAAAAAATTATAAAGAAATTCAATATCATATATTAGCCAGCTATGTAATAAGTCTGGAAACAGCTGCTACATTAAGAAAATTCTAATTTAAAAGTGTCAGTGTCAAGTCCAGTTGACAGTATGGTTGTGTTATAATTTTACTGGAAATATAGGACCTTTTGCTTTCTGTATGGAATTTGTATAAAATACATACACCTGCCTTAAGGTAATGTACAAGAAATTAAATCTTTTGCAAGGGAGTTTCTGTATGACATTTATACAAAATACATAGAACTGACGGAAGGTAATGTGCTAGCCACATCAGATTTTTTAACTATATATCCATTTAATATGAAGTGTAAAATGCATTCAAGTCGTGTAGAGAATAAAATATTCTTCAATATTTATAATAGGTTTGTTCGTTCCGCTATGTTGCGTTTTACCGCAAAACGCGGCGGTAATTGTCGCTGCGTTTTGCGATTCACTGCCAATCGCCGCGGTAATAATTTAAGTTACTAAAAATTATTTTTCTATTCGATCCGTTTGCGTTAAATTATTTTTGAAGATACTTCAGACTATTATAATAATAAAGGATACTCAATAAAAATATATTATTCCATTTGCCATTATTTTAATTATTTGCTATTGTTATCATTTAAATTTACCTTATTACAAATCATAATTCATATGACACTGACATTTATATATTTTACAAATGTATTTCAGTTTCTAAAACTGAAATATTTTTTTTTTTATTTATTTAAGAGTAACGGTACATCAACTACTGTGGTTATTAGTACCCGGTACAATATGATGTGTAATACATTAATTATTTACATATAATTGAAATTTAAATAAGTTTAAGTATGTTGATCTCTTCGCAGAAATTTATAGTGTTGTTTAGGTTGTTGATTTCGTTCCCAAGGGCCTCTGCTAATGTCGGTCGGATGTTGTTTTTGACTCTCTGTGTGGTGTATTTCAGGCATTGAATTAGTATGTGTTCGATAGTGATCTGAGTGTTGCATGTGGTACACTTTTCGGCTTCTGTTTTTTGTAGAATGTATTTATGAGTTAGATTTGTATGTCCTATTCTCAGTCTTGTGATTTTTGTTTGGTCTATTCTATTGTTAACGTTTGTCCATTTGGATGTGTCTGGCCTGATATTTCTGAGTTTATTTCCTATTGTATTTTTCCCTATTTCGTCCCATTTCTTATTTATTTTGGATTTGATTATTTTCAGGAAGTCTTGGACTGGTACTGGTATTAGTGTCTTCTCTTCACGTATTGCTTCTTTAGCCTCTAAGTCTGCCGTTTCATTTTCCTTAATGCCTATGTGTGATGGTATCCACATTATACTAATTCTGTTTCTTTCGTTGATGTGGTGGATTTCTTCTTGTATTTTTTGTATTGTTTTTTGTTTATTATATATGTTTTTTGTTTCTTTAATAACGGATAGGGCGTCAGTGCAAATTATATATTCGTGATCTCTTTGCTGTTCTTTTCTTATTTCTTGTAGTGCAGTCAGTATACTATAAGCTTCGGCAGTGAAAATTGATGTTTCAGTTGGTAAATGGATTTTAATTCTTCTGTCATTCATTACTACTGCTCCTCCTGTTCCTTCTTGGGTTTTTGATCCATCCGTGAATATTATTTGGTCGTGTTGTTTTGGTTTAGTATTTTATCATATTCTTGTTTTATTTGTTCTTTTGTTGTGTCGGATTTTTTAATTTCAGTTAGTTCCAGGATATAATCGGGTAGTTTCTTTCTCCATGGTAGTATATTGTCTGTGTATTGTTTCTCAAGGTCAGGTAGGTTTATTTGTAGGTTTATGAGGATGTCACAAATTGTTTGTTGGAGAGGTGTGTTGGATAATGGTGTGGTTCGGTTCTGTTGTTTTTTGAAAATGTATTTGAATGCAGGGTTTTTTGGGTTTTTTGCAAGTTTCAGTATGTAGGACATAGTAAGTTGGTTTCTACGTAATTCTAGAGGGATAACCCCAGATTCGCATAACATACTTGTGACTGGGCTAGTTCTGTATGCTCCTATGGATAATCTAATTGCTGTGTTCTGTATTGGTTCCAAGATTTTCAGGATATTTTTTGTTGCTGTTTGATAGACAATAGCACTGTAGTCTATTTTTGATCTTATAAATATTAGATATAATCGAAGTAGAATGTCTTTGTGAAAACTGAAATATTACATAGCATACTTATTGAAAAAATAACAATTTTTTCCTAGTATTTATTTGTCAAACACTGTCATACTGGCACTTCATATGTAGACGCGAACATTACCGCCGATTATTTTTATACCACCGAGTCATGAGTCACTGTAAAAATTATCACCGCCAGCTGCCGAGGCGTTTTACCGCAAGTTACCGCCGCGGTTTGCGGTAGACGCAGGGTAGCGGAAGGAACAAACCTACATATTTAAAATCGTTTTTTCAAGAAAAACTGCTAAAATCTTCAAATGAGGGTACTTCTGGTTGACCAAATTCTAATAAGCTCTTCATATGGATGTAACGAAGAGGAATGCGAAAGAATTATAATTTTTGGAATTGTAGTATTAGAGTTATCGCATTAGAAAATTTTGTCACACACACACACACACACACACACACACACACACACACACACAACACACACACACACATACACACACATACACACACATACACACACACATACACACACACATACATACAGACATCATCGTAAAAATATTAAAATTGTATTGTAGGGACCCTAAAACGTGCTTATTGATTAAAAACTCTTCATCGAATTTTTGACCAAAGATAATACCTTCCTTACCTAAATGTGACGGAAGGTAAAAATTCGTCCTTTGTAAAACTCGGCTGGCGGCTCGTATTATAAACATAGATTCGTACTTTAACAGATTGCCTTATGATACTTGTGTTTTTTAATGTATTATTTTCTAAAAATATTCCATTTCCTGAAGGCCAACCACGTAAACAACCCTTTAATTTAATCACTCCTTAAATGTCACTTACTCAATTTACATGAATCTATTCCAAGTGAACAAACCGCCCATCCGGCAATCTATCTCCGCGGGAGTTGTTCAATACAAGTCTGTTGTGCTCGCAGGCACTTTATCTCTCCCGCTGATGAAGATGTCGTCTTAACAAGGGGTACGGTGTTGGCGGTGGTTGTGTGCGTCGGCTCGCAGCTCAGCCGGCGCCGCGACGCCAACGCAAACGCGACAGTGATCCACTGCTCGCTACTCTGCTCTGTTTACCGACTAAACATCGTCAACGGCCGCGAACAGCCACCAGCAAACTGACGGTGACGAGCAGAAGCAGATGAGATAACACCCCGCAAAATGGAATTTTCATTGGGGGGATTTGAAACTAATCGTATGAGGAATTACAAGCGAGAAGAAAAGAATTGGTTTACATGGTGTGCAGAATTAACTACCGAGAGGAATTAAGAAAAATATAAATGTTCTTTCTTAATAATTTTTAACGTAGAAGAGCGCAAGAAAAATATGAAATTATTATTTTATAGTCTTGAGAAAGTACTAACCCATAGTTCTCAACAATACAAATATATTGTCATTACAGAAAACTACTATATCGAATGAGAAATATTATTACTGTAAAACTTACCAGAGAGAAGAAAGTAAACCTGATTTTAAAACGTTAACCGGAATCCTGATATTAAAGATGTTTCACTTACCTGAAAATAAATAAAGAGTTATTAACACAGGGATTTAACGAAAACCATATTTTATTTTACAAGAAACATAAAAATTATAAAGTAGTTATTAGGGTTCTACAAATTTAAAAGCAAATTCAATTTTATCCATATACAGGCTGTCCTGATTTTGACCATCATTGAGATCTCGGAAACAATAAGAGATAAAGACTCTCCTAAACCAACGCAAAATATTCAATTAACACACTGGCGCGTATTCATCGCGCAAACGTCCGCGAAACTGGAGCGATTTATTTATCTTTTATGCATGCACGGTTTTTCGCCGTCGCTTGTGTGTATATCTTTTCGAAATTGTGGCATCAGTATATGAAATTCTCTGTAATCCTTATGCTTTCATTTTACGAATGAATCCACTCTCTTTTCTTTCGCCTGGTAAATTAATTAATGGATATATGGTTTAAAGCGGGATACAAACGCGAATTTCATTGCGGCAATGAAGGCGAAATTGTCGTCCTTGACTTCGGATAGTGACGTACAATGTACATGACGTAGGCAGATTGTTTTTACCTTCCGTCACCTTTAGGTATGGAAGGTATTGTCTTTGGCCAAAAAATTCGGTGGTGAGTTTTTAATGAATAAGCACGTTTTACGGTCCCTAATAGGATTTTACTAGATTTACGATGATGATGATGATGATGATGTGTGTGTGTGTGTGTGTGTGTGTGTGTGTGTGTGTGTGTGCGTGCGTGCGTGTGTGTATATATATATATATATATATATATATATATATATATATATATATATATATATATATATATATATATATATATACACACACACTCACACATATATGTATATATATATATATATATATATATATATATATATATATATATATATATATGTGTGTGGGTGTGTGTGTGTGTGACAAAATTTTCTAATGCGAAAATTTTAATACTACATTCCAAAAATTATAATTCTTTCGTATTCCTCTTCGTTATAATTGGTGAACCGGAAGTACCCTCATTTGAAGATTCTAACAGTTTTTCTTGAAAAAACGATGTTAAATATATTTTTTTCACATTTAATGTTATTATAAATATTGAAGAATATTTTATTCTCTATACGATTTGAATGCATTTTATACTTCATATTAAATAATGGATAAAGAAATTAAATATCATATATTAGCTAGCTATGCTATAACAGCTGCTATATTAAGAAAATTCTGATTGAAAGGTGTCAGTGTCAAATGCAGTTGACAGTATGTTGGTATTTACTGGAAATATAGGATCTTTTGCTAGAAACTTTCTGTACGGAATTTGTATGAAATATATAAACAACTGCCTTAAGGCAGGTAATGTACAAGAAATAGAATCTTTTGCAAGGAAGTTTCTGTATGACATTTATACAAAATACATAGAACTGACGGAAGGTAATGAGCTGGCCACATCAGATTTTTTTTATAGGCCTAAGCTTTTTCAAAATGACTTGGCGGTTTGAGAAAAGGACTTAATTAGTTTGGATATTTCTTTACATAACCTAACCTAAAGCAGAAAATTCGTTTCAAGTTTAATAAGCCTATTATGGTTTTCATATGTGTTGAATTTTTTGTGACTATTACTATGTCGTCTGCATAAGCTAATGACATGATGAGATGAAAGCATTAAAAATTAGAGTAGAAACAGGAAAGAGAGTAGTAAAATACGAGGAGCGAATAAGAAACAGCAAGAATACAATTCTGCAAGAATGCTGGTGGGTAATATGACAAGGAGAGGAAAACAACAAACTAACAAAATGGGGGCAAGCAAGAAAAGCTTATTAAGAAAGAAGTGGATATTCCACAGTACAAATAGAGAGGCTACGCATAAATGAAGAAAATACATATTACGAGCTATATCAGAGAGATTGGGACATACAACATCAAGAACAACAATGTAAGATCAACAATTCAAATTACAATAAACTATACAAATCAATCCAAGCGACGTCAGTATCACGGTATTTACTGGACGAAAAGAAAAATATCAAGATTATTGCCAGATTCAGATGTGGAAATGAAGAGTAAAACAACAAATACTGGTTATCGAGTGCAGAGAGAAGGTACAGGCAATGCGGGAGAGAAGAGGAAACATTTAGGCGTCTAAAGACATCGTGCAGAGAGGTTCAGAAAGAAAGAAGACTTAGGGTCAGGAAAAACAATGAAAGAAGTCATCAAAAAACGGGGGGCTAATATAACATGATGTATTATCAATATAAAATGTATTTATAAAAAATACAGATTCTAAGCCAATTTGCCAAGTATAAATCTAATATAATCTAAAAAGCGTGAGTTGTGAGCGCCTTTATTCTATTGGGCACTGTCTACAATTTTGTAAAGAAGCTTCTTCCATACTCGGGGTTAGAATCACCTTCGAATTTATTACACTATTACAAATAAAGTATTTTAATAGCATGGTTATGAAAGTAATTACAATAGGTAAAATTTGCAAAAATTCTTGTAAAATACAACAAATTGACTAGTACAGCAATAATTCTCAATTTTTCCAGAATTTTTTGGCACAAATCGTCATTGCTTCAAATAGAAAATTCCTCTCAATTTCCTGTGTGCATATTTTTGAAGCAGCTTGCTACAAATTTATCTTGTTCAGTAACAATGATACAGTGAGGTAGTTTCAATATATCAATTTGTCGCCAGGTCAAATGCAATTGATGTCTTGTTCCAGATGATAGATATCAGCTGCATTCAGCCGCTAGTTCGAGCATTATGCGCTGGACCATTGAATCTGGAATGTTGAATCTACCATTTAATCAATATAAACTTGTCTACACTTTCCTATTTCTCTTATTGCCTTCACACAAATTAATTGTAGTGGCTTTAACACGGGAAAGACTTTTCGCCTTTTGCTAACAAAGAAACAACTAACAAATTCCCAACAAACTAAACACGACATCACCAACTTTTAGAATAATAATTAATTTGGAAGTTGCAAAAGTTTTTACAATAAAAATGGAAGTTTCTAGCAAAATAATAATTAAATAATTCAACAATTTTAATGAATCTCTGTTTTGTTGAACTACAAATAATGATTCACTAAGCCAAGTGTGAGAGCTGTCCAAAAATTAAAAATACAAAGGTACTGTTGATTGGGGAAAATTTGGTTTCGAAAGTTGGCACCTCTTTCAACTCGTTAGGACGCACAGTTTAGCAGTACCAGCCATTTGCGACGAAGCATCCCTTTCAGTGCATGGGTTTACTAATACTATATTCGGTAACTTAACCGCGGTGACCAAGCTTCTGGTTAAGCGTTCCGGAATGTAACCAAAACAGAATTTCAGGATCGAGGTTCCATTTCGGAATGTGGTTCCTTAAACTTTTGGTTACTTTTTCGTGCCCACAACGACCACAATTTTTTTGTGGTTGTTGTGGTCATTTTCATATTACTTATAATATAATAAATAAAATTGTATAAACATATAATTATTATTAATATATACTGATATGTATAATATTTACGTTAGTATAAAATAGACAAATAGAGTTACGTTGTCACTTATTTCTAATGATGCGGTGGCCCCCTGCTTTACCGATACAAATTAACCAAGATGTTCCGAATCACAACCACTTTTGAATACCCATAACCTGACCACGTGAACCACAAGAATACCAAAACCAGAGTCGTGGTTAAGTTACGGAATATACTATAAAAATATGGGTCATTATTGTAAAATCCAAAAGAAAAGTCAAATGGCGATTTAAAATCGAAAGCAAATAATGTTGACTCGCGTCACACAGCGGAATCACCAAAGCTTCACTTGGCGATTTTGGATGGGATCTCGTGAACCATCCACCACACAGCCCCGATCTGGGATCGTCTAATTTTCATCTCTTATTTTATTTACTTAAGAATTTGACAGAAAAAAAATTTAAAAGACGAAGATGATTTAAAAGAAGAAATGGAAAGTTAGATAAAGGAGTATCAAAAATCTCGTGCCCCGCCTATAGAAAATGAAGGAAGTTAACGGGAATTATGTAGAAAAATAATTGAGAAGTATATCTATATCCTCCTACAAGATTTTTGAAAATAATTTCTTTTTTCAATTTTTAGTAGCCTATGTAAGTCTCTTTAATTTTAGGGCGGCCCTCGTACATTGCATTAGAATTAAAAAGCTTGGTTTGGCTTTAAAATATCAAGCTTGGCTTGGGCTTCATAAACAAAATTAACAAAAAAAAAATCTGACGTGGCCACCACATTATCTTCCGTCAGTTCCATGTATTTTGTACAAATTTCGTACAGAAAGTTCCTTGCAAAAGATTCTATTTCTTGTACATTACCTGCCGGCAGTTGTATGTGTTTTATACAAATTCCATACAGAAAATTTCTATCAAAAAAACCTATAGGTATTCCAGTAAATCAGAATTTTCTTAATATAGTTTAATTTAATTTCTTTATAATTTTTAACTCCACATCCATTTAATATGAAGTATAAAATGCAGTCATATCGTATAGAGAATAAAATATTCTTTAATATTTATAATAACATTAAATGTGAAAAATGTTATTTATCATTGTTTTTTCAAGAAAAACTGTTATAATCTTCAAATGTGGGTACTTTCGGTTGACCAATTACAACCAAAATCTAATCATCTCTTCACATGGATATAACGAAGAGAAATACGAAAGAATTATAATTTTTGGAATTGTAGTATTAGAGTTATCGCAGAGCAAACTTTTGTCACACACACACACACACACACACACACACACACACACACACGCACACGCAGGCACGCACGTACGCACGCACGCACACACACACACACACAAACACACACACACACACACACACACCAATTTTTTTGATCAAAGACAATACCTTCCTTACCTAAAGGCAACGGAAGGTAAAAACAGTCCTTTAATGTTCTAATGTAAGGCAATGGCCCTCTTAGAACAGTAGGCCCCAGGTTGGGCGCCAAAATATTTGCTCTGTCCCACTGATGTAGTTGTAATCATTTAGCCGGAAAATGATAAAAATTATTGTCATGCCAACACACAAGCACAACAAACAGTTCAGTGCAGTTCGTAACGCATTAGATTATAAAAAAGCGTGGTGAAAATCCTAACACTGAAAAGTCACAGGGTAACAGCTTGAAATCTCATCTCGCACGCCACTGAATTTCAAACCTAATTCAATCTTCGAACAATCACACAGTCGATATTTCAGATTTTACAGACTATTTTCTTTTTCCTTTTACGAAGAAATTTCTAGCGTTAAATTTTATGTTCATCTAATTTACTTTACGATTAAACAATTTCACGTCGTGCATGAATAATATAAAATGAACGTTTAAGTTTCAAACACTAGATAATTCATATGTTACATAATAATGAAGAGAATATTTTCCAAGTTATGGTACAGGGCACACTTATGAGAATATATTAAAAGCATCAGTTAGAAAACTGGGTCAAACTGAGTAATTGTTGTAAAAATTCTTGCTTTACTACTAATTTTTATGTGCGCACTTTGATTGATGGAAATGTTGAAAAATTATAATCTATTTTGGGAGGTGCCAATCTGTTTTTTATTCATTTATTTATTTTGAGACAGATTATTTTTTTACGATCCTTAGAACTTTTCGAACTTTTTCATTTGGTTACAGAAAGTAAAAATCTGATGTGGCCAGCACATTACCTTCCGTCAGTTATATGAGGCATTTACGAAGATTCTACCGGTGAACTGTTACCGGTAAACAGCTGTTTACCAGGTTATAACTACCGGAATCGATATTTTAAGAACGCAAGTGGTAAACAGGGTAGATCCATAACCTATAAAAAAAATTGAAAATTTAAAACAGGTTAAAAATTTAATATAGTTAACAAACTTTAAAGGCGCGCGCTTCGCTTGGCATCACTACCTTTTTTTGCGATTAGATTCTTCATGAATCCGGTAGATGGATCTAGTAGATATTGAACAATTTTCGAACACGGTAACTTTTTACCACTCGTGGTTTCGAACACAGTCAGTAGACGCGGTATCTACCGGTAGAATTTTCGTAAATGCATATGTATTTTCTATAAAATCCATACAGGAAGTTCCTTGCAAATGATTCTAAATTTCTTGTTTATGCATTACCTTTCGACATTTGTATGTATTTTATACGAATTCTATACAGAAAGTTTCGAATAAAAATATCCTATATTACGAGTAAAATTATAACATAAATATACTACGAATATGTCAATTGACACTGACATCTTTCAATCAGAATTTTCTTAATATAGTAGCTATCTCTAGCATAGCTAGCTAATTTATGAAATTTATGGGTCGATTCTGTTCACATCTGTAAGTCTTACAGATCTGTAAATCTGTAAAAACCTGATAGAAACGCATTTATTTTTGTTGATTAATATAAAATTATACATAAGAGTAGCAGGCTTTGCTGCGATTTTGTTTATTATTTACAAATTTACAGATGTGTAAGATTTACAGGTATGAACAGAATCGACCCATTAATTTCTTCATAATTTTATAACTCTATATCCATTTAATATGAAGTATAAAATGCAGTCAAATCGTATAAAGAATACAATGTTCTTTAATATTTATAATAACATTAAATGTGAAAAAATAATATTTAACATCGTTTTTTCAAGAAAAACTGTTAAAATCTTCAAATGAGGGTACTTCCCGTTGACCAATTATAACCAAAATCTAATTAGCTCTTCATTTTTAATAAGCTGCCTGATTCTCTGAAAATAGAGAACAATTTTAATAATTTAAAAAAATTATTAATGTCCTTTTTACTGTAACAAAGTTTTTATAATTTAAACGAATTTTTTGCTATATAACATATTGTGTTTCATTATAATTTATACTCTGTTTTCTATATTGACTTTCTCCATACACATGTACTGTGTCTACGGAAATAAATAAATTATTATTATATGGATGCAACGAAGAGGAATATGAAAGAATTATAATTTTTGAAATTGTAGTATTAGAGTTATCGTAGACGAAAATTTTGTTACACACACACACACACACACACGCACGCACGCACGCACGCACGCACGCACACACACACACACACACACACACACACACACACACACAGACATCATCATAAAAGTAGTAAAATCGTATTCTAGGGACCTTAAAACGTGCTAATTCATTAAAAACTCACCACCGATTTTTTTGATCAAAGACAATACCTTCCTTACCTAAAGGTGACGGAAGGTAAAAAGTAATTCCTTTTGTTAAAAAGAGATGCCCATTTTATTGTGGTATATCAGCGAAGAAGCCAATCCCACTCAATTCCTATTTCAGGAATATACTCCATTTTAAACCACAGTAACCTTTATTGTAAAATAGAATATCACAGCAACAAAATTTCATATGATGTGTATTGAATTCATGTTTCCCCCATTTCGTTCCGAATGGCTAGAGTTTATATCCATTATCAATGGTTTTCCCATCCCATATATCAATAACAAAAAGAAAAACCGCCGAGCATTAAGCGGAGAGAAACATACGCGTCTCCTCCGATCCAGTGATACCACCACGAGGACTGTTTATTTGCGAACTCCGCCGATAAACCGAAGACGCCCGTCTCAAACCTCAATTTACTTAACCCACATCCCGGGCGGCCATAAAGATAAACGGACCGAGATGCAAAATGGACTGCGAGGAGATGACGGCAGAACGGCCGGTTCGGAAACGATGCCACTTTAAACCAGCAGGACTAGGACTACGACGGAGAAGGGGTTAGCAGTGTCGCGAGATTTTATCGCGGCAACGAGCGAGCGGAATGGCATATAGCCTGCCTGATAACCCGTGAAGGCATTTGTGTAATGGCGGGGGTGCGCGGGCGGAAGAGTCTTCCTACTCACCCTCTCATGCTTCGACTCCAACACACGTGATTGTTGTGTTAAATAGTTGTTTCCGTGTTCTTTACACTTGCCTGAAGTAAGTAATCTCCAAGAAGTTCGCACCGCTACTTTAACTTTCAACCAGTGGAGGATTGTCAAGGGAAGTACGAAATTCAAAACAAATATCTTCTTGCTTTTACACCTTGCAGGGACCGCTTAGTGGCTTAGTTCGCTGAAAATGCGACAGACACTAAACAGTGTAAAATTTAAATTATTAGAATTTTTTTCACAATTCAACGAAATCTTCATAGTAAGTAGAACATGAAGATTTCGTTTACTCCATGTCAAACTTCAACATATTGTAATGTGTGAGTCCCGTTGCTACACTTAACAAGCGTCTAAGTATAGCGATGACGCAATCGCGCTAGCAGCTGGGCTACGTAAACAAACAAGCCGCAGTCGAACATTCTAGAGCTCTCTGGAAGTTAATGGCAGCTGTATAAAAGGGACGCAGCTATGCTCGGGACTTAGTTAGTTACATAGAGAGACATATAGAGACATTCACATAGAGTATTAGTGAAGCACAGCAGTATCGTGGTGAGCGTATGCAGTTTGTGTCGAGTAGGTAGGTACTCGAGAAGTTACTGGTAAAATGGGATAGCTGAGGAAATGAATACTCGGTAGTGTTGGCGAGCTATAGTATACGAGGACAGTAACTGCGAGTCGGAAAGTTACTGGTATACCGGGATAGCTGTGAAAGAGAATACTCGGTAGTGTTGATAAGTATTGGGAAGGTAGGTATACGAGGACAATAACGGCAAGTGGAAGTGGATACTCGGCAGTAGTGGTGAAGAATTGTGGCGTACGGACAGTCGGTGATACTGAAGCTGAATAGATAGATTGATATTTAATAAACTTTGAGATGATTCAGTAATACATTATTATATCAATTGGACGATGTTATGTGGAAAGCCACTAATTCCCAATTTATTTTTTTTGCTGTTATTTGTTGAAATCGGATGAACAAATTCAATTTCTTGTTACGCAGAAAACAAACCAAGCCTATTGGTAGAATTAATCTGCGTGTTTTAAATTTTACAAAAATTCATCAAAAACAGGAAAAAAACTTCGTGGAGTGATTTCTTTCTGCATAATACCGTCCAATTTGTATTATTTTTTACCAAATCTATCATCATCTATTTTATAAATATAAGTATGTATAATTTTCCTGCATTATTTTCAATTTAAAATGAAAAAAATCTGATGTGGCCAACGCAATACCTCCTGTCATTTAATTTTTAATTATTCAGATATACCTACTTACACATTTACTTATGCTGAAAACTGTATTAAGTCCCATAGCATATAACTATGATTGTATTTACTATTTTCTTTTTAAAACGTTACTATTATTAATTTGAAATGATTCGTCCTTTGACAGTGACATTTATCTATCAGTTACATACATTTGAGATATGAACTGTGTAACCAAGGAGTTATGTTTAAAGCGTAGGCTCCGGTATTTAAATTATAGATAATTTTATAAATTTATGCATAAAATATATAGAAAAAGTATTAATGTAAACCTGAAGAAAATTTAATAATCTTTAATTTTTATAATCAGATAAATCTCGAAAAAATAACATTTTTCGGAGAAAAACTATTTTGAGCTTTAAGTAAAGTGCCAAAATCTAATGGCTTCTTTTCATATTAGAATAATATATAAATACAAGGTTTCAAAATTTTCTGAGTAATAGTATTTGAGTTAGAGTCAAGGATCCACACACACACATACACACACACCCACCCACATACACACAAATATCATCGTGAAAATGTTAAAATTAGATTCTAGGGACCTTAGAACATGGTCATTTACCAAAATCTTCATATGCAATTTTTAGCACTATCCCTATACCTCCCTTACCAAGGGTAGCGAGAGGTAATAATATACAATTTTAGGATCACCAAAACAGCTTCAAATCTGACATTTAGTGGTCCCCACTCCTGTCTGCACTATCTACACTACCTCGCGAGTCGGTTAAGATAGGTCTGAAAATTTTCTCAAGGAACAGCCGGTCCAAATTGCACGTTTTTCGTATAACACTTCAGTGTTGTTATAGCTATTAACAAACCTAGGAATGTTATGCACATCATAACTGCCGAAGATGTAAGTTTGAACAATTATTTTGACATATGTTAATATGACAAATAATCAAATTATGTGCTTTATTCCTCATGTTTATTACTTTAGAATAAAGTAGACCGTATTTGGAACGATAGGCTAACGGTATCTAATGAAGAGCATTCTATTTTCATTTTATTTTATTTTCATTTTGTAGACCGTTGTTGACAAGTCAGTATTGTAATAATATTACTATACAGATACATTTATTACTTAGTTACCAGCCTACTTTTGTACATGTAAACAATGGAATAATATCCTGAAACCGGTAAACAAGTTAACATTGTAACCACCTCGTGCATTCATCGAACAGACCTATATAAAAGACGTCATTCCTCTTCAGTCATCAGAGATTTACCAGATTCCATGTACCAGAAAGTGTACGTCGACCAGACTAGCGATCGATCAGATTGAACCAGCCTGAGAAATCGTCGGTTTGCAGAACAGCTACCAGAATTATTTAAAGATCAATACTTTAATAGATAGATTAATTAGAGAAACCATTGAGATTTTTAAAACCAAGAATAACAATCTCAATCATTGTAATGGTTTAGATCTTAGTCGAGTATGGGTTGCTATACTAAATAACGGGTGTCCCAAATTTCACGCAAGATTTGAATTTTGCGCCATTTGTGCGATACATTTGTTTAAAAAAATAAAATACAGTTTGACAGCTGACAGTTCAGGGTTATTAAAAATGGAGCGCTACACAAAAGAGCAACGTGTTTTCATTGTAGAGCAATCTTTTAAAAATAATTAAGGTTTGGCAGCTACAGTACGCAATTTTCGTATAAAATATGGTCGGAATAGTGTTTTAAATTCATCAACTGTGAAGAGATTAATTAAAAAAATCAAGAAGATTGGATCAGTTAGTGATCTTAAACACTCTGGCCGTACTTCAACAAGTCGTTCAGCACAGAACATTGAAGCAGTTCGCGAGAGTATTGCTGAGATCCAAGAACATCAATTCGGCACCGTTGTCAAGAATTGGACATTTCAAGAAGCTTTTTACAACGTATTCTCACGAAGGACTTGCATCTTCGTGTTTACAAAGTTCAGTTGACTCAAGAACTGAAGCTTACTGATCAGGCACAGCGAAGAGAGTTCGTTGAATGGATTGTGGAACAACAAGTGGATGCTAATTTTTCTAACAAAATCATCTTCAGCGATGAAGCCCATTTTCACCCAAAGTGTCACTGTTTGGATTTTGGGCTGGAGGCATCATCGGACCATCCTTTTTCGAAAATGCGGTTGGTTAAGCAATAGCAGTTAATAGTGCTCGTTATCGTGACATGTTAATCCAATTTTTTGTGCCTAAATTCCAAGATACGGATGTGGACATGTGGTTTCAACAAAACGGTTCCACATGCCATACAGCCCGAGAAACAATTCAATTATTGCATGAGTCATATCCTGGTCGTGTAATTTCTCGTTTTGATGATCAGAATTGGCCGCCCAGATCATGCGATTTAACGCCGTTGGATTTTTTCTTTAGGGTTTTTTTAAAGTCTAAGGTTTATGCCAACAAGCCCACGACCACCCGCGCCTTGAAGGAGGAAATTGAGCGCTGTATCAATGAAATAGAGCCACATTTATACCAAACGATCATTGAAAATTTCATCAAAAGAGTGCGTATGTGCCAGTAAAGCCGTGAAGGCCATTTACCCGATATGTTATTCCATACATAACCCTACAGTTTATACTTCATGAATCAATAAAAATATTACAATTTTTCATTAAAAACCTGTGTTTTCTATCAAAATTACTTCTTGCGTGAATTTTGAGACACCGTTTATGTTTGTTTTGTTATTATTTATTTATTTATGTTTTTCCCTGAAGTAAGCAGCAGCACATGCCACCGAAACCTTGGTTTGAATTAAAATAGTCAGAACATAAACTAAAAGGTTGTTTTATTGTTAGAACGTAGAAAGAGTGTTTCAACGCGCTACAATCTAATATCTTTTATTGAATAGTGAAAATAAATTGTTGCACGCCACTGTTGAGATAATAGAAGCATTTAGCTTTATTAGCTGCATACAGCTTGAACAGACCTAATCCTCCTCTCTGGTTCTCAGGTGCACGGTTCTACAACTTCACCAGCGCCTGATTTGTATTCACCACACCGTTTCTCCGTACGATTGTTTGTCTATCTCTTCTCTAACTTCTTTTGTCGGCTTATCGTTCAAAATTCTCTGCTCGAACGTAACTAATTCAACTTTGAGAGCATTGTTTAGTGCGCGGCGTTCTGCTTCACGTTGCCTCCGACTCTTCACGGCATCCCTCGGCGGTGCTTCGCTCTTGGAATTGCTAACTCAAGACAATGCTCAATACAGAGGGTAAGGTCTTGTCTTCACTAGGCCTAGATGAAGCCCCTCGCCTAGGGCGTAGTTTAACGCAAGAATTTCCCTCCGTGGAACGTGCAAATCAAGACGTGCATGAACTATTGTTATTGTTGGTTATGATTGTTGGACAAAGTTCTGTAAGGGGTAAATTGTACATGTTATTGTGTATACATGAGTCGGATGAAAAGTTTGAGACCTACATATTCACGGTGTTTCAAGATTATACAAACAACTAATCTAAAAACAAGTACAATAAAAAAAAATTAGGAAAGTCCGTTTAAAGTCGTTTGTATCATGAACGAATTTATAAATTAGCATACATTTATTTCTTTAATTTGCAATGACTAGAAGTGTATACGATCAGAATGGATATAACACGCTCGCAGTGGCGGATTTAGAAAATTATAATAGGGGGGGGGGGGCTAAATTCGGAAAAAACAATCTTAAATATATAGGATGAGCCCCCCCCCCCACCTCGTTAACTTTTGTATTGTATTGTAAAAAATTGTTCATATAAAAGTTTTATTATTTTTAATATACTATTTGATGGCAAATGTAAATATTTTTTATAAAGTCAAAACTTTTATTTTTTACGTAGCAACCTATAATTATTTTACTTAAATACAAACCCACATTTTTTGTCTTTTTAATGATCTATTTGGGGTCCTGCACCATAACAAAAAATAATAAAATGTACACTTTATATTTAAAGTATTACTCAATAAATAGGGATTAAGATAAAGAAAACAATTTTTTTAATAATTACTTTACGAGATATTTGAGGTTTGTTGTCAGTGTCACTGTGACGTTCCATTAGTGCTACCTTTTTCTCACTGCCTACTAAAGAACTTGTGCGAGAGAAAGATATAGCAATAGGTGTCGCCGTGACGTCACGTTGACTTAAAATATCAACTTCAGTTAAACCAAAAACAATTCAGACTTTTTAATACTACGAATTGCTTCAAAATTAAAAGAACTTTTATTTAAAATAATAATAAAAAATCAGAGTGCAGGACCCCAAACAATTAAATGAGTTTGAGAAATATGAGAAATAATGTTTATTTAAATATTCTAAGTACCCATGTGAAAATAAATAAAATGCAATAATGTTATACAAAACAATTTAAAACATCAAATTAAGTAATAAGAACAACTTAAGGCAAAAAATGGCGGTTTGTATTTTAGTCGAATAATTATTATTTGCTATTTAAAAAATAAAAGTTGATAGTCGTATGACTTTATAAAAAATTTCTACATCTGCAATCAAATAGTATAAGTAATTAAAATAATAAAACTTTTATAAGAATTATTTGTTCTATTACTTATAATAAAAAAAGTTAGGGGGGGGGGGCATCTCCAAAATAATAAACAATTTGAAAAATAAATAGAAAATCTGTATTTTTATTAGTATGTTTATTCTTTTATTTATTTATATGTGCAATACGTGAATGATAATATGTAATAATTAAATTTTTAAAAATAACAGGGGGGGCACGTGCCCGAGTGCCCCCCCCCCTCTAAATCCGCCACTGCACGCTCGTCTTTCGAAAATTCATATTGTTTCGACATACCATTTTAAAACGATGTTCGTTGTTGACAATACGTTTGCTGTAACGTACCTTGACTGTGTCAGTGTTTTACAGTGTGTTTAAAAAAATTCCTAACTCGGCGGAGGCTATGAACGGAGAAACGTACATCTGATCATTATTCTTCAATTCAAAAGTCAAGTTGTCAATCATCATGTCAAAATTTTCAAAAATGCAATGTAAATATAAGAAAATATAAGAAACAGGGAAACCGATATTTTATTTATAGAAGATGTTGAAAATGTTGTCCATTATTCTCAATGCACTCGACGTTTCATGTTTTCTGTTACTCTGATGAGTATTTTCAGGTAGCATCTATGCACCCAAAGATACCAAAAGATAAATTCAGTTCTTGACTGATCTCTTCCACAATTTATCAAGTACTTCGGCTGTTCTTTTTCTTGGTCTTCCGTTACTGTTTTTTCTTTCAACACTTCCCTGTTCCCGAAATCTGCAGTTGTCTTTACAACTTGGTATCATCGTTATCCACATGTATTTTTATCTCAACTTGACTATTCTAGCCCTGTAGAAGACTATGGTATAGTCGAAACGTCGACGTTATGAAATTTTACTATTGATTGCAAATCCGAGGAATTGTTTCTTCTCATTTCCATCTCCAGTTTTAATAATTATCTATTTATGCGAATGTTATATTAGCAGTACATTTATAAAAATGTTGTTCCTTCCTTTGTTAGCAATTTATTATTTTTGGGGTGGTTTTGCTGTATTTGCTGATGCTGCAAACACGGCCTGATGGTTTATTTAGTGAAGAGTATTATGATAAGCTTGTCCGGCTGCTGTAAGCTCATGTTTTACATAATTTACTTAATATGAACATGAATACAATGGATGCAGTGTAGTGCCCGCAACTTTGCCTTCAGTTTTTAGTTGAATGCAGTTTGTTGATGACAGAGTGTGCTGCAAAATTTATAACTTCCTAACAAAATCTCAACTTGATCACCAACATAATTGAATTATACATTATAATACCACCATTACGAGGTTACCACGGAAACAATATGACAACACTTCATTTTAGGTACAGAGTACTTAAAACAACACTTAGGCATTTCATATACATTATCAATTATTATAACTCTTGATACAATTTGAAAGAAAAGCCGCGAGGGAAAAATTACATTCTCTCCTGAGGTGTACATACATTTTTCACCATCGGAAGTAGAAACATCACAAAAATCCAAATTTTTGAATTAAAATCTTCTGACAAATCTTCTGTCATCTTTGAGAATTCAATGAATTTAAGAAATTAGTAGTCTATGAAATTCACACGTTGACATTACAGACTTTTGTTGTAAACAAAATTTCTTCAATTTCATTTCAAGAATTTTGAGTTCTACATCAGCGTTTCTAAAATGGAATACCAAAAATACAGTGAAGAACAATCGGAAGAATCTGAAAACATAGTTGATTCAGCTTCTACAGCTGTTCTAAACTTATTACTAACGAAATCTAAAAAGTTATTATAATTATTATTATTATTATTATTATTATTATTATTAATATTATTTAATACTGTACTCTACAAGCAAATTTCTTATAGTTGTACCTATAAAATAATTAGTTACTGGTATTTCTTAATAATAGATGGAGTCTAAGGTTAAATATAACTAAAACTATTATAATTACCCCTTAACCTTAAAACATATTAATAGTGATAGATATTTAGATGCATACGAGAGTTTAATAATAAATAAATATAAAAATAATTTCATGAACGCAGATCTCGGTCCCATACCAAACTCAAAACTTTTCGATATAATACAAAGTTAAATTTTATTGGACGATTTAAAATTTAATGACTCATTATTATTATTCACCTGTGACTCCCGTCCCTATATAATCCCAGTTCTCTTCCTTGTTTTTCAGGATTGTTAGGACCTCTGGCATGGTTGACATGGCATATTGAGTAATCTTGACTACTCTGTTTAACTTTTCCTTGTTGTACTACTGATGATGAGAACTTACTTCGCGAAATATGTATTTTGTTTTATTATAATTTTAAGGTTAAGGGGTAATTATAATATTTTTACTTGTATTTCTTGACTGTTGTTATGATGTTAGGGAAAAATTGAGTTTAATTTATGTATTACTTATGTATACACGCATTTTGACCAATCAGAGACCTACACCTTTAACGTTTATTTGCCGAAATTTTACGTTACTAGGTTTTTATACAAATCAAATCTTCTTTAAAATGTGTGGGCGACTGCAGCTTTCGAAAAATGTCAGTGTCAAATTAAATTTGACAAATTCTTACCATGTATTCAGCCGCTGATTACTTAGAAATGATTATAATTTTCGGAGAATGTGGACGTAACGCCAACACGTTGCACTGTACGATATAAATGATGATCTCGGATGACACCTTCGCTAACCTAAATTTGCTGACAGTGAAAAGTCAACTCTAAAGTGTCAAAATTACAGTAAGTCTAACAAATTTTGTAAGTCACTAGTAGTATTTTTAAAACCTAGCAACCAGTTTTATTTTGTAATAATATCATCACACCTCAAGATATCCTTCCGGGATTGGTGGATTAAACAGTCTTGTAACTCCGTTATGCAAACAGCTGCAAATTATTTTCTTCTATTTGTTGGCAACCTATTGTCGTCGGCAAGTGTCAGTTTCGTCTGGGGCGCGGGTTGTGAGATACCCTGTATATACATAATTGCAGTTAACTAGGATATAAGTTATAATTATTACATGAATGTTGATTTCCAATCAATTGTAAAAAGTTTGTATACTTATGTACAATAAACAAAATAATAATAAATAACAAATGACTTTTCAAGAGAAACAATTAATTTTGCAGAATGCTGACATCTCTCTGACAAACATTTTTGTATAATTCGTTGTGAATAAGAGGAGAGTGTGTGAAATATTGAAATCAATTGCAGCTGATTACATTGATTTGTGCATAGAATAAATTGACAGCAAAAGTGAAATACAAATAATTTAGCATAGTTGCGCTGAACAGCATCATGCACTCGCAACACGTATTAACAATTTAGCAAAAATCTGCTTATAATTGGCGGACTCGTCGGTTGGAAAATTAACTAGCGGTTTCCACGGGTGGGATGATTTATCGTGCCATCTGGGACTCCGGTCATTCGTCACGTGACCAATTACGGCTAACAAATCATATCTAGTTAACGGACAGGGTGCGTTCTGTGCCGTGTCCTGTGACCAGGCGTCGGTGTTGGCGATGGTGTTGGGGCTCGGTTTCTGAACGCACAAATGCATCCTACATCCCTGTGTAATCGTTGAACGCATTTATAATCGCACATTAACCGTTACGCACCCAACTATTAATTCAACAACATGCGAGCATACATGTGTTATTCATTATTTCATCTGCTGGGCACATCTTAATGAGGATACATTTCATTACAACATTCGACATTGTTACCATATGTAAATCATTTGTACAGATTAGTTAGCCTCAATTGTAAAAGATTTGTTCTGTTTTTTTATAGCAGACCAAAAATAAAAGGCCCATATTACGAACCCACTTTCACAGAGCGTTTTTGTTAAAAGTGACGTTTAACCTCATAAAAAATATAATGTACCTAAATAGAGACATTATTATAATAGTACGTTCGTAATACGGGCTATTGCGTTTTAGCGAACCCAATAAAATCAAAATCAAATATTCTCCTTTTTTACCTTCCCTCACCTTTAAGTAAGGAAGGTATTCTCTTTGGTCAAAAAATTCAGTGGTGAGTTTTTGATGAATAAGCACGTTTTAGGGTCCCTAGAATACGATTTTACTATTTTTACGATGATGTCTGTACGTGCGTATGTGTGTGTGTGGATGTGTGTGTGTGGATGTGTGTGTGTGTGTGTGTGTGTGTGTGTGTGTGTGTGTGTGTAACAAAAATTTCGTCTGTGATAACTCTAATACAATTTCTGTATGTGTGTGTGTGACAAAATTTTCTAATGCGATGACTCTAATACTACAATTCCAAAAATTATAATTGTAGGTAAAAATTCACGACTGCATAACCCCCTCCCCTCCCTCAATATATACCAAGTTTATAAACATACTGTCTTTGGAGCTTTTCATTTTCTAGAGGTGGTATGACTAACAGTTTTTAAAACTGATACATAAATGACATATCAATAAATTGCTCTGTGATGTTCAATTTGTTTAGCGAGAAGTACTACCAACGGAACTGATTGTCGCATTTATTAAAAATCTAATAAAATTATAAAATTACCCCAATAAAAAAAAGTATAAAAACATGTTTTATAAAAACTGTGATCGTACTCCTCCTTTGTAAAACTCACCGCAAAGCGGCTCGTTTTCCAAAGTTAGACTCGTGGGTTAACAGACTGCCTTATGAAATTTGTTTTTTAATACACCTACTATTATCAGTCATCAAAAATACATCTCCCATCTTTTTATAAGTAGCTAAAGATTGTAACTTTTATTTTGCTTTTCTATCTCTCGAATGAAACGCATGTAAACAATAATTATGGACTTATTAGATGCAGCTTTTAATTCTGAACAGTTTTCGTATTTATACTTTTAATCTAAAATTCATAGGGCAGAAATTACAGTCATGAAAATTTTACCATTGTATTTGCTAAGATTCATAAAAAGTAGACATTCCGGTGTATAAATATTAGAATTATTTAAAATATTCGACAACTGTCATAGCTCAACAGGATTTACCAATCATTTTACTATACTGATTTTGTATAAACAAAGCAATTGTGACTGTTTACGTCGTCTGGTAACTACAGTCACTTTTCTCTTTCCGTTTTCCCATTTTTAAAACTTCTCAATCTGCGCTTCCTCCGTGCCTGGGCCCTAGGCCATGGCCTAGGTTGGCCTTATGGGCAGGGTCGCTCCGTGGGTATACGGCGCCTTTGTGCTATGTTATATTTTACCGCCCCTTCCCCCCATAATGTAAAATTTACAAATTCAAGTTTAAAATATAGTTTTTGTTCTTCAAAAATGCTTAGATTCATTCTTGTAATCAATTGGTTAAAATCAAAATCGTTTGTTGTAATCAACAATTTTACAACAGATTTCAAAATTATATACATATCATAAAGCATTTGATTCTTCGCAAAATGCTAGTAGGTATTTAAATAGTGGATACGTTATGGGATGCAATCTTGTAATCAATATTCTTGAGTTTTAATCTATATATTCATTGTTGTAATCAACATTTTCTCAGTTATTATTTCAATATAACAATGCTAGAATAATAACAAACCGATTAGTACGATATTTATTTTACTTATAACTCAAGTTAATTTGTAAGTTTCATAGTAATTTTGTCTTTACGAATAAGAGCATTTTATAAAAATTTACTATAATTTACTTTACTGTCTCGAAACGGCGCCCCTCAGTCAGGCGCCTTTGTGCGGGGCACAACCTGCCCACCCGCACGGAGCGGCCCTGCTTATGGGTAATCCGGGCCTGGGAAGAAGACCAAGTCAGGAGATTATCAATATCGGACTGAAGTAGTCAGTGATCTGCATACGAATTGATAGTTTTAAATAGCTTTAGATCATCAGCATATAACAATACGTGTTTGTACTATTCCTATGTCTTAGGTCAGTTGTAGAGTATCCATGTTCCATCCACAGTGGTAAAATAATGCACGAAGTCTTGTGGAAACACAGAGCAATCTGAAACTTGGTGTGAATTTTTCTAATTGTATCCAGGATTAATAAAAATTTGTGTTTGAATTTCAGTAAACTTTTAACACAAAATTTGTGAAATATTACGTGTATTATTTCAATAATCGTCAGTACTAGTTAAATTTGTTTCAAACAGATTTATTGGATATTCGATTCGAACATAATCCAGGGGACTAAAAAGTTTTAAATTCCAAACGCTGCATGACTAAATGATTACAGTAGATTCCGTCATAAAGCACAAAGAGAGCCACAAATTATTCAACCCCATTATAGTTAATTGAAACCTCGGTCGTATAATAGGATAATAAACCCTATGAAAAATGAGACCAATCCTTCTGTCCCAGTAGAACAGAGGGAGATGTATGTAATGAACGTCACCAAAAACTAGGTACGCTCCGGTGTAGAATTATACGCGGGCAATTAATCCGGAATATGTCGCATTCCGCCCTCGTTCAAGACATGACACGACACGCGCGCTGGGGTTCACTCAATTAGTTTGTATATTTGGGTAGATGACGTCACGGATTGATAAAATTGGGGATGAAGATAATAATATAAGACATACAGTATCGGACATAAATATAGAGACTCCGTAGGAACTAATAAAAAATACTCGCTTATATTTTGAGTATTTAATATTTTTTCAAACTTCTTATATAATGTGAAGGTACCACATTCACAAAACCTTATGGGCGTTAAAAAAGTATTTAAAAGTATCGTACGTATTTTAATGCAGATGCAAGGTGCAACAAAAATAGAGCGACTGTATAAAAATCTTTACTTTCAAAAAATCTGATGTGGCCAGCACATTACCTTCCGTCAGTTCCATATATTTTGTACAAATTCCATACAGAAAGTTTTTTGCACAAGTTCCATATTTCAAGTACATTACCTTCTGTTAGTTCTATGTATTTTGTACAAATTCCATACAGAAAGTTTCATGTACCTAAGAGATTCTACATTTCCAGTAAAATTACAACACAAACACTGACATCTGTCAATCAGCTTTTCTTAATATAGTAGCGGTTTCATCGGTTATAGCGTAGCTAGCTGCTTTATGAAATTTAATTTCTTTATAATTTTTTAACTCTATATCCATTGAATATGAAGTATAAAATGTAATCAAATCAAAAACTCACCACCGAATTTTTTGACCAAAAAGAATACCTTCTTTACGTAACGTTTCAAAAATTAACAAGTAATTAGAACAATAGGAAAGAAATTCAATACAGATTTCAGCATAAGTAAATATGTAGGTATGTATTTAGATTAATAAAAATTAACGATTCACAAAAATATTTAAGCCAATCCTCATTTTTAGATTTAGATTTTAAAATTTAATCTTCATTTTACTATAATAAAGGTAGTTACATGGATTAGATTTGACTATATTTTAAAAAATAAACTGCCAAAATTATCTTTTCTGTGACTCGGGCTGTAAATGGCGGGAGGTATTGTGTTGGCCACACTTGAGTTTTTTCCTACGATGTCACTTTATTTATGTCAGGTACTGTACACTATAGTTTTCCACACTGTTTGGTAAAAACCCTAAGGATTTAATCAAAGAACAAATTTAGTCATATCCCTGCGACATAATACAGGGTCTAAAAGAAATAAGTACATTAAATTTGACCAAAGATAGAACTCGTTGAAGACAACAGTATTTAGTAACTTTTTTTGTAGGTTATTGTATTTTAGTAATTAACGTATCAAGGGTGTTATAAGGACAATAACGCTTGAGGTCAACCGTGTACTTTTCGAGGGCCTTTGGCTCGAGACGTGTACGTTGACCGAAGGCATTATTGTACGTTTAACTTCCGTGGTGCATTCAACGTTTAACGTCCGACTAAAGTTTTTAATATCCTACGGATTACGGATCAGAAAGTTTTAATAAAATTTATGGAGTAAGTAGGCTATGAATGCTTCTGTTTTTTAGGCTTTATCCAAGTATAAATATCAATTTATTGACAACAATACCATAGCAACAACTCATAACACTCTGCTCTCTAAAAATTATTATTTTTATTTTCCTTTCTTCCGCAAACGAAACGCATGTAAACAATCATTCTGAACTTGTTAGATGCAGTTTTTAATTCTGAACATTTTTTTTGTATTTACACTTAAGTTCTAAAATTAACAGGGCCGAATTTACAGCGATATGAACATTTTACCATTGTATTTCCTATGATCCACAAAAAAAAGTAGACACCCGGTTATCTAATGACGTAAATTTGCTACCTCCTTTATATTGGGGACAATTATCAAGGAATATGTCGCATTCCCTTGTTGCTAAATACACGATCGAGTCAATTGAGTGACACGACTCGCAGCGCCAGCAAAATTGGCTCTGTTGCTCTACAGACTCCAATATTCCAGTCTGAGGGGATCTAGCCAGCTCAGGACCGGGTTTATGTCTCTACTGCTTTCTTTCCTATTCTTTAAAACGGATTCCATGACGTCACAAGAGATTGAGATACGATCACGAGGTGCATGTTGCGATTCGCAACCTATTTCGTGATTGGAAAATCTGGATTCACGAACCTGGATTCCATTCCAATAGCGCGCACTTTACAGGAGCTGGATGGTTTGGTATGCGATAACGGGAATTTCACACTGGAAATGTTTTCCCTAGAATCGAGTTACTTATACAGTATTCTTTGAAAGCTGCAGAAATACAAATGTCATGCTAATCTTATTAAGGAAATAGTTTAACTGAATCAGAATACAAAAGACTTGAAATACGCAATTTAACAATACAGGGTGTTAATACAAGTCGTTGCACCCGAAAATGGTAGATAGAACTCATTAAAACAAACAACTTTTCTTAGCTCAAATTTTTTATTTGGAGCCCCAGTTCATAGTTATTGGTGTCCACTTGTTTTTCGAAAAATCGTCAGAACTCCCTTATTTTAAGGAATAATTAAAAAATGCAAAAACCTTCAACATTTGCTTTCGGTTCTCTAAAACACTCATCAAATAACAAAATGGCGACCAATCAAAAATTTCAAAACAAGATATTTTGAAAACCACCCCATCGATTTTCGAAAATAAAACATTTTTAAAATCCACAAACTTTTTATTACAATATTTGTCTGAAACATTTTTTCTATCTGTCCAAAAAAAGTTTTTATTCAAATTGAATTCAAAGATAAATTTTAACAAACTGCAACAATCATTTAAAACAAATTAGGCTTGCTGCCATTAAACAAGAAAAACAAGAAAAATAAAACAATAAACAATGAAACAACAAGGGTGGGACTAAATATGATTTTCAAAGTGGCCACCATTCGTAGCAACGCAAGCCCGGCAACGTGCTTTGATGTTGGTGGAGACCTTCGCAAGGACTGCCTGCTTCTCTTTTATATCTTCTGCTGCAGCCACGATTCTAACCACTAGTTCTAACTCTGTGATCACTGGTGTCTCGTAAACAGAGGTCATCATCTGACCCAAAAAAAATCTAGTGGAGTTAGGTCGGGGCTCCGGGCTGGCCGCGCAACTGGACCTCTCCTCTCAATCCACTTATTCGGGTATTTTCTATTTAACAATGCGGTGACTTCTCGCGTTGTGTGAGCCGGTGCCCCATCATGCTGAAACCAAAGTCTCCGTCTTATGTTTAGTGGCAAGTCTTCAAGTAGTTCCAGCAGCACAGTATCCAAGAAAAAAAATAATGGTTTTCAAAATATCTTGTTTTGAAATTTTTGATTGGTCGCCATTTTGTTATTTGATGAAACAGAAAATAATTGTAAATACAAGTGTTTTAGAGAACCGAAAGCAAATGCTGAAAGTTTTTGCATTTTTTAAATATTTCTTAAAATAAGGGAGTTATGACGATTTTTCGAAAAACAAGAGAACGCCAATAACTATGAACTGGGGCTCCAAATCAAAAATTTAAGCAAAGAAAAGTTGTTTGTTTTAATGAGTTCTATCTACCATTTTCGGGTGTAACGACTTAGTATTAACACCCTGTATTTACATTGGATTAATGTTATCAGCTATACATCCAGAAGAAAGAAAAGTTCTCTTAGTAATTGTTGGACTATAGATTAGCTCGGATTTTATTATTTTCGAACATATATTTTTAACAAATCGCAAATTTCACGAAAAACGTCGCTTCGAAAAGTTAACACTTGTGTAATTTTTACAACTTATGTTATACTATGGATCCTATATTTTATATGTCAGAATATCTATCTCAAAAGAATGTTCAGATTTACAGAAATGGTTTTGAAAGGATGAAAAGGATTTGAACTTGATCTTACCTATTCGGCCATCAATATCATATTGGATTTGTCTATAGATTAAATAAATTCTATTATTGTGTCCACATCAATCGAAAATGGAATTACATATAATACCACTTTGCGGCTATGAAAACTATTTTAGAAAACAGATTAATATCATACAATCCACTTGTTTTAAATTTTATTTATTTTTTTGGAACGCAGTTATATTTTTTACATTTCAAATTTATTTTATTCTCTAAAATTAAAATTAATTTGAAATGATTAGTTCTTTGACAGTGACATTTATCTGTCAGTTACATACATTTGAGATATGAACTGTGTAACCAAGGAGTTTTGCTTGTTTAAAGCATAGGCTCCGGGATTCAAATTATAAATAATTTTATAAATTTATCCATAAAATATATAGAAAAGGTATTTATGCAAACCAATAGAAAATTTAATAATATTTAATTTTTATAATAACATAAATCTCGAAAAAATAACATTTAAAGGTATTTTTCGGAGAAAAACTATTTTGAGCTTCAAGTAAAGTGCCATTTCCAATTATCTGATTTACACCAAAATCTAATTGTTTCTTTCCATATTAGAATAAAGTATAAATACAAGGTTTCAAAATTTTCTAAATGATAGTATTTGTGTAAACAGGATCCAGACGCACACACCCACACACACATATATATATATATATATATATATATATATATATATATATATATATATATATATATATATATACACACACACATACATACATACATACATACATAGGCATCATCGTGAAAATGTTAAAATTGTACTCTAGGGAACTTAAAACGTGGTCATTCACTGAAATCTCGATATGCGGTTTTTAGCATGATCCCTATACCTACCTTACCAAGGGTAGCACTAGGTAAAAAGGCAATGGTCCTAAAATTATTCATGAACGAATGGTGACCGCGTATGGACAAGATGCCCTAAGTTTTTTAAAGTAAAATTTTTGTGTAAACAGTTTCGACGTGAAAGGGATTCGATGCAGGATGAATCAAAATCTGGTGGACCACTTGAAGCACGAACTGCAGAAATGTCGAACAAGTTGAAAAATTGGTGCTTACAGATCGACGGTTGAAAGTTTCTGTTATTGCAAAGGATTTGTCTTTATCTGAAATCAGTGTTTATAAAATTTTGCATGATGATTTGGGCATGAGGAAAGTGCCTTTACGGTGGATACCGAGACTGGTTCACACAGCGCGTAAAGTTGCAGATATTATCAGGAACTGCGGTTTTACAGAACTACGCCATCTACCTTATAGCCCCGATTTAGCACCTAGTGACTTCTTTTTATTTAAAAATATGAAAAAAAATATTATGGGGAAAAATATTAAAATTATGCTGTTGATAATATTTTCCAGATCTTCGAAAAAAATAACATTAAATTTTAAATTTTAAGTACGAATGTATTTTGTGTACATGATATGTAATAATTTGTAAGATCTTACTATGTTGAAATAGATCAATTTTTTCTCCTATCTCTAATTATTACCGAACTCCACTTTTTGACAATAACTATATTAAATACATTAATACGGCCTAACGAATAATAATTAAGACTCTCTAGGGTTACAAATTGCTTTGAATTTAGATGATTATATATAAAAAATTAAAAAATAGTGCAGCACTCCATTATAATATATGCTTTTAAAATAATAATTGCCTTAAATGTGCCACATTCATCTATTTCTATATTTAGCACAAGGCGTATAACATAAGGAATAGTTTCTTTGTACTCCTTCTAGAGTAAATTTCTCATTGCGATAGAAAACGATTTCAACGAATCCATCTAGTGTCGCCTTCACTGTCCGTTGAGTGCAGCACTTAGATTCGTTTAGAGTTTAGATAAATGCAGTTTTGATACGACACTATCCCTTCTCGGTCGGTATCTATATAGTTCAGCTCTCTCTGATGCTGATGTTAACAATTGAGAGCGTTTTATCAGCGCAAGACGTATCTCCGTTTGAGAGAGGATCGCGCAAGGCCATGATAAAGTCCGAGGCTTTACTCTGGGAAAACAATAAAAAATGTGGTCCCATCTATTCTGCGGCCAGCAGGGTAGGACTTTGCTTGGAGTGTCCTGCTGAGATTTTGCCGTTTCCAAACGGCATATGATGGCAGGGGTGGACTACATTCGCCAAAGGATGTCAATAGATCAACAATTTTTTTAGATAATTATTATCAAGTAAGAAAAGGTTCAAGAAGACAGAAAACAGTAGAAATAAATGGGCGTAATTTTACCTATCACCAATTAAATCGGTTTTGAACTTCATTATTAATATGGTTTGTACTAAAAATAATGGATCTGTCAACAAATGAAGTCACCAAACAATCGATTCCGTAATATAATGATAATAATGATATTAGTATTTAAAATAATAAGTTCCCCCTCAAAACTGTATGACCAAATTATTTGAAAACAATTATTTAAAAATCTGATGTGGCCAGCATATTACCTTCCGTCAGTTATTTGAGGTATTTACGAAAATTCTACCGGTGAACTGTTGCCGGTAAACAGCTTTTTATCGGGTTATAGCTACCGGAATCGATATTTTAAGATCGCAAGTGGTAAACAGGGTAGATCCATAACCTATGAAAAAATTTGAAAATTTAAAACAGGTTAGAAATTTGACGTAGTTAACAAACTGAGCAGAGTCCTACTTTTAACACATTTCCACTTTTAACGCGCGCTTTGCATCACTATCTTTTTTTGAGATTAGATTCATCATGAATCCGGTTGATGAATCTGGTAGATATTGTACAATTTTCGAACACGGTAACTTTTACCACTCGTGTTTTCGAACACAGTCGGTAGATGCGGTATCTACCGGTAGAATTTTCGTAAGTGCCTACGTATTTTCTATAAAATCTACACAGAAAGTTCCTTGCAAAAGATTCTAAATTTCTTGTATGTACATTACCTTTCTACAGTTGTATATATGATATACAAATTCCATACAGAAAGTTTCGAGCAAAAAGATCATATATTTCTAGTAAAATTGTAACACAAATATACTAAAAATATGTCAATTGACACTGACATCTTCAATCTTAATATAGTAGCCTTTATAATTTTATAACTCTATGCTCGGTTTTATAAACATCGAATAAACTGCTGAGTTATTACTTTGAAAGTAAATTTAATCGACGAGTAAATAAAAATATCTGTTTTATAAAACAAGTTACAGAGTAAAATAACTACTTGCAGAGTAAATATTTTATCCCAGTGATTTACCGACAGAGACATGACATCTGTCATTATTTTGTGATTTTTGCATATAAATATTTTAATATTTTCTATAATTATATACATTTAATATTTTTTTTCATTATATTAAGAACCTATAGGCCAGAGTGGTAATAAAATTATATTTTTTATGAATTTGCAACTACAATTTTAACTGGGGACAAGGAAAAGAGCCTCCATGAAGAGTGTGTGAATACCGTAGTACACTCAGGCTACGGTTTCTTATACCGGTTAATCTTTCTACTACTAGAGCATAAGAGAGATTGATAAAACCAGGATATAACATTACTAGACGGTATCCCTTAAAACCACTACTGATGATAATGTTAATCTGCAACTGAAGAGGATCTATTCCAAGCCATGTTCTACAGAATGTTTTAATAATACTGTATTCTATATGCTCCTGACACGAAATAAATCCAAAAGTCAAAATAGACAATAACGTGTGTCATAAAGTGCCAGGTGTCAACTAACATGGAAAAAAGAGAGAACGGGGAAAAAATTACACAGAAATAGACAACGCAAATATATTGGATATAAATAAATAAATGTAATAATAATGCAAGAGATGAAAATTATAATGAATTTAATTTAATTAATGTTGATGTGTCAAATTTATTCTACAGAATAAAATTTACTTCCTCGAAAATCGGTGGAGTAATTTATTCTGTAGATTTACTTAGGTAGTATTTTTATTCTTGCTTTATAATACGAATAACTATTTTACTTTAAGAGCAAATTTTACTTTGCTAGTAATTTACTTATCCATCTTTTATAAAACTGGGCAATCCATTTAATATGAAGTATAAAATGCAGTCAAATCGTATGGAAAATACAATGTTCTTTAATATTTATAATAACTTTAAATGTGAAAAAATGATATTTTTGATCACTCTGTATAGTAGGATACCAGATTTATCCGGTAATATGAATTGAATTTAGTGTGCCTATGAGATAACACAATAATTATAAAATAATATATTCATTATTTATTTATACCATTTTGGAAAATTGTAGATTAAAAAAAATCTGTTTGAATAACCAATTCCCTGAGTTTCCGCATTCATTAGTATAATCTATAAATATGTGATTGAATTTGAATTCCATCAAATCACAATTTAATAATAATATAAACAATAATTAATCAGTAGTGAACCATTAAGCCCAATGCAACTAATAATAATCAAAATATAATTATGAATATTTGTAAAAAGGCCTCATACTACAGTGGCGTATTATCCGCGCGTGTTCCGTCATGTTCCACAATTTACACGTGGGCGCACGTGCGCAGAGGGTGCAGTGAATTCTACCCTGACCAGTATATCAACGACAACACGTTTTGATTAACGCCGATCTGCATGGAAAGCGGGAACAATGCACACTCGAATAAAACAAACAGGAGCGGACGCACTTTAAATGAATTCCGCTGTGGCGCTGCAGACACCCACCAACGCAACCCCACTCGAGGTACTTTTCGATTCGCGTTTGTTAATTTTTTGTGCCAGATCGATTATTTTGTTTGTGATTCGAATTGGAGGTTTGATATTTAAATATAGCAATTGGTGTATTGATGATTTGAGGTGTATGAACAAATAATAATTTATTCATTCAATAACATGAATATTCTAGTCATATTACTGTATAGGATATTTTTATAATAAATTGAAAAGCGTTCGTTAATTAATGCCTGACTATAAATAAAAACAAATGTGTGTGGCTAACACAATATCTCCCGTCATTTACAGCCCGAGTCACAAAATAGATTAAGTTTTTTGGATTGTCGAATTTTACTCTAATTTTGACAGTTATTTCTTAAAATATAGTCTAATCTAATCCAAGTAACTACCTTTTTTTTAAACCCCTCAACAGGATTAAATCCCAATTACAGAGTGGGTTCACATTCACACATCCATGCCTTAGTGGGATTCGAACCCAGAGCCCCGAGGGCACTCATGACAATAGGAGTTGCTCTAACCATTGCGCCACCGGAGCTATAATAGAATGAAGATTAAATTTTAAATGCCGGGATAGAATAGAATTCACTAATCCAAAAATGAAGATTAGCTTAAACATTTTTGTGAATCGTTAATTTTTATTAATCTAAATACATACCTACATATTTACTTATGCTGGAAACTGTATTGAATTCTTTTTCTATTGTTCTATTTACCTTTTTCTTTTTAAAACGTTACTAATATTATTTTGAAATGATTAGTTTTTTGATAGTGACATTTATCTGTCAGTTACATACATTTGAATAACTGCGTTTTGTTTGTTTAAAGTATAGGCTCTGGGATTTAAATTATAGATAATTTTATAAATTTATCCATAAAATATATAGAAAAAGTATTAATGCAAATCTATAGAAAATTTAATAATCTTTAATTCATTGTGAAAATATTAAAATTGGATTCTAGGGACCTTAAAATGTGGTCATTTACCAAAATTTCGATATACGATTTTTAGCACGATTCCTATACCTCCCTTACCAAGAGTAGCGGGAGGTAAAAACGATATATTAGAATCTAGGTATTCTATATCGGACCTACATTTTTTTGTTGTCTTTTAGAGTAAAATTGTCCGTTGATTAAAGTCCGGATCAAATGACATGGACAATTTCTGATAGATAAAATTCACAGCAATAAAAGGCTTTCGCGCCCTCTGCAACAATTGAAAATGGCTGGCATTTATTATCGGCTATAATATACATAATGTCATTTTATGCAGGTCCCATACAGAAAATACCTATATTCTAATGTTTTGGGTCATGATCCACAGCTAAGTAGATTCTCTTTTTTTCGGGGAAGACAGCAAATCGTTCGCTAGGATATTTAAAATAAATACCAATGGTCAGCATTTGGAATACCATGAAACATTTTTCATGTATCACTAGCCCCAGGTCTATATTAAAATTGGCATCCATTGAATCAATCTGATATGACAAAAAATACTTATTCCACTAATGAAGATGTCAGTAAAATCTCGAAAAGCTTTAGTGTTGTAAACAGTTTCAATCACAGAATTATTAAAAAAGGTATAAGATGTTGACATTGGTTATTCTTGTATTAAGTCAGAATCTTTTTTATTACAAGAGACGATAATACAAGAATCTTCTGTATGAATAATACGCAATCTGAATACCCCAGGACCCATTAGCAATCTTGGTTTATATTTAAAATTAATTAAAAATACGTTAAAGCCTCATAATAAAAATTATGTAGCAAGTATCTTTCCCTAAAAGTTCCTCATTAAATAGACGAAACGCAAATCAGTCTGTTTGCCTTCCCAAAATTTCCTTTTGGAGCTGCGGACTCAGGAAGTAAAAGCCAAGTGTTTTATTTGAATTCAAGGCTAGAGATACGGATGCAGCTGTTTGCCCAGCCACCCAAGGGATAACAGAGAGATAAAGAAGAGCGAATGTGACTCTGTTTCGGTTCATATTTGCGTTTTTAGCGCCGCTAATTCCCAGATTCGGTTGCCGGAGCCTGTACTTCAAAGTGGTTACGGCTTTGATATTATTATGTTGAAATTAAAGACATCTCGTGCAAATTTGATATCACTCAGGGGTTATTTAATTTTCAAAACGAAGTTTAGTCAAGAAGAATCTCGTTACACCAGCGAGGGTGATTTTAATAATAAATTTTCTTTTACTACATTTACATTCTAATTTTCAATACACTCTTTAATTGCATAGCGTTTATTTTTTAAATTCTTCTGCGAAGTTATGAATTATTAAAATTAACACAAAGATTGCAGATTTTTACCTCCCGCTACCCTTGGTAAAGGAGGTATAGGGATCGTGCTAAAAATCGCATATCGAGATTTTGGTAAATTAGCACGTTTAAGGGTCCCTAGAATCCAATTTTAACATTTTCACGATACTGTCTGTGTGTATGTGTATGTGTATGTGTATGTGTGGATCCTTGCACTCTAACTCAAATACTATCATTCAGAAAATTTTGCAACCTTGTATTTCGAACTTTTTCTATTATTGAAATAGCCCATTAATTTTTTTCGAAAATACCTTTAAATGTTATTTTTTTGAGATTAATGTTATTATAAAAATTAAAGATTATTAAATTTTCTACAGATTTGCATTAATACTTTTTCTACATATATTATGGATATATGTTATAAAATTATCTATAATTTAAATCCCTGCTCCTACGCTTTAAATAAACAAAACTCCTTACACAGTTAATCAAATGTATGTAACTGACAGATAAATGTCACTGTCAAAGAACTAATAGACCTTTTCAATTTAAAGAGATAGAAGATATGCGCAATGGGGATCTACGCATAGTAAGAATAACTGAGATCTATGACGTTTGTTTCTAAAATATTTAGACGTAAAATGTGAGAATATCTCAGATAACTTTAAAAAATCTTATCGAAAGAAATTACCAAAGCTTTTATTGAAGTTAAAATGTCTAACGATGCAAATTTTCACTGAGAATACAGGTATTTTAATGACTGCAATATTTTTGACGTTTCGTTTGACAGCTCAACTGGCAGTTGTTCGCGCCATTTTCTTACTATTTGAAGCGATAGAAAGAGATAGTTGTTAAATTGAAAAGGTCCATTATTTCAAATTAATAATAGTAACGTTTTAAAAAGAAAAAAGTAATTAGAACAATAGGAAAGGAAATCAAAACAGTTTCCAGGCTAGCATAGGTATGTATTTAGATTAATAAAAATTAATGATTCGCAAAAAAGTTTAAGCTAATTCTTATGTTTGGATCAGTGAATTCTATTCTATCCCGGTATTTAAAATTTAATCTTCATTTTATTATCAAAAAAAGGTAGTTACTTGGATTAGATTAGATTATATTTTAAGAAATAAACTGCCAAAATTAGAGTAAAATTCACTAATCCAAAAATAAGGATTTTTTAAAAATTGTGTTATTGGACAATTTCTGATATGCGAATGAAAGACAAATATTTTTCTTTAAACACAGATTTAAAATCTCTTTATTTTATTGCCATGTCCATATATGTGTATGAACACGGCAGTAAACCATAGATGCAAAGTAAAATAACTAACAGACCTATTATTATTGTTATTATTATTATTATTTTTATTATTATAATTATTATAATTTCTGTCAGAATAATAATAATAATAATAATAATAATAATAATAATAATAATCATAATAATAATAATAATAATGAGTGTCAGGTCGAGAATCTGGGGAACCGGGTTCGATCCCGACCGGCAATGAGTGCTCATGAGGTAAACTTCTTCACGGTACAAATATGTAATCATTGTTACCAAAATCTGTATGCAAAACAGATTGGCACACCCAGCAATGGGTAATATGGCGTGATGTTATATTTATTTTATATTAATAATTAAATAATATTTTCTAGGACTTGTTATCTATGAGCCTTGGATTGAGCTTAATGACAATAAAGCTTAACTTGGCTTGATATTTAAAGATTTATAAAATGTCGGGATTGGCTTTATTCTTCAAACTTTTTCAAGGCAAGGTTTCAAATTTCAAGCTTCGACTGTGAATCGCTAAAAATTTATCGAAGTTCAAGAAATTTGTCATAATTAGGCCCGCTCCTACTACTTCTAGTTAACTAACTGTTATGTTGCAAAATTGTTTCTATCACCTTTAGTTAAAGCTAACTGGAAGTTAAAGCTGTTGGTCGCATCGCTTCTTACCTTCAGTTTCAGTCTTAACTATTTATTAATAAATAGTTACTAAAGGTGGTAGGATAATAATAATAATAATAATAATAATAATAATAATAATAATAATAATAATAATAATAATAATAATAATAATGAGAAATATTCGTTTTCCGGGAATGGACTGTGTCATATTTTGAGTCAGAGCTCAACGTTTCGCCCGCAGTCGTATGGGGCATCTTCAGGAGCAAGGAGTGTTCACACTAGATTGTCAGAACACAAACGCTGTCTGCGTAATGGTATGGTATTAACATCTGCGGTCGCAGAACACCAACACAACACAGGACATAACATCTTATTTGAAAATTCCCGCATTTTAGCTCCTGTCCCTGAGTTTTACAGACGTAAATACAGGGAAACTTTAGAAATATGGAAACATCCTAATAACATCAATCGGGATGACGGCTATTTCTTGAGCCACATGTGGAAACCGGTGATTCTCGGAACATGACACGCCCAATCTACCATTACGAACTCGATTCCCATTGGTCCTCATTAGCTTTGCTCATCTACCGTATCTTTAGATTAGTATATAACTGTGTTCTCGGCCTTCCTTCGTCTCTTGGTTTATTTGGCCTCTAGCGTGGTTTACACGTCGGGTAACCTTGTAAACTAAGTCTCCCTCTTTGTTGCTTCAACTCGGCCTCTAGCGTGGTTTACACGTCGGCTAACCTTGTTTAAGACAGTACTATCCCCCTTGCTCCGGAAGATGCCCCATACGAGTGCGGGCGAAACGTTGAGCTCTGACTCAAAATATGACAGTCCATTCCCGGAAAACGAATATTTCGCATGACTCAGACTGTGGAAGCCTACGCGGATAATAATAATATTCATATAATAAAGTTTATATTTTAATTATTTTTCTTTGTAATGTTTCTCGAACTTATTATCAGTAACTCAATAATTTATAATTGAAAATAATTCGCTAATAGAAACTTGCAATCAGATTTCAGAAATCGTTTTAATTTCTCATTCCCTGCTAACTATTTGCCTCGGGAGTCGTCCCCATCCATTATTACCCGAAAGCAGAAAATTATCAAATAATTAAAATCAAAACTAGGAAATAGCACGGAAACAGTGCAGTTGCACAGCCGCAATCACACAACAGAAGCGCCAATGCCTCGCAGATAAACACGTAAGAAGAAATTACTTTCTACCGAGTCGATATCCCGCCGTTAATTTCAGTTTAAATTAGAAGCAAATCGATTAGCACCTTCGCAAATCACGCGAAATGAAATCTGGAATTTCATTAGAGAGTTAACAGCGACGGTAGCAGTTCGTTTATGCGAGAAGAGCTGCTGCTTCTTCTTCGGTAACTTACACTCAAGTCTTCCGGACTTTCTTCATTACGCTTATGTGCGAAAGGGTATGAACCTATGAACTTAGGGAATGGAATTTATACACCAATTAATATGTGAGGCAAAATAACTTTCCCTTTTAACTAGTCTTATATGTACAAGTAGGTCCCGTAATATGAATTTGTTAAAATAAAAATATTTATTTGTTGTAGGAATAATTAGACTCTATTTTAAAAATCATATTTATACATCAAATGGAACAAATTTTAATTAATTAACAATTTAATAAGCACCACAGGAATTTTCTATTGTCTTTTTTTAAGCTAAAGGCTAAAACTTGAAAATACCTCATATTTTATATATTATAGAAGATAAAGAAATAGAATACAATACCGTGGCATAATTAGATTTTTTCAAAATAATTCTCGAGTTATAATATACAAACATAATATTTTTTAAATAGGAACATATTCCAAAAATATTCTAAATAAAATAAATAAATAAATATATCATCACGGCTTATTACCCATTGCTGGGTGTGCCAATCTGCTTTGTACACAGATGCGGTAATGATGAAATATTTGCACCGTGCGGGCGCTTACCAGGCGTCACCTCACGGGCACTCATTGCTGGCGTGGAGAGTGCACCACAGGAGTCAATTTTGTGCCATTTAAAATTCGAAATATTTGGCGTCGGTCGGGATCGAACCCGGTTCCCCAGATTCGCGACCTGACACTCAGGCACGCGGCCACGAGACCCCATAAATATTCTCATCTTATTATTTATTTTATAAGGTATAATGAGAGTATATTCTTTCATTTTAAAAAGGAAAACACATGAATTATAAATTTTTGCGACAAAAAAAGAAAATTATTAAGAAACAAAGATAAAAAAATCTGATGTGGCCAGCACATTACCTTCCTGTATATTGTATAAATGTCATACACAGAGTACCTTGCGAAAGATTCTTTTTCTTGTACATTACCTTAAGGCAGTTGTACGTATTTTATACAAATTCCATACAGAAAGTTTCTAGCAAAAATAATAACATAACTGTCAACTGCACTTGACACTGACACCTTTCAATCAGAATTTTCTTAATATAGCAGCTGTCGTAGTATAGCTGGCTAATATATAATATTTAATTTTTTTATAATTTTTAACTCTATATCCATTTAATGTGAAGTATGAAATGTATTCAAATCGTATAGAAAATAAAATATTCTTCAATATTTATAATAACATTAAATGTGAGAAAATGATATTTGACATCGTTTTTTCAAGAAAAACTGTCAAAATTTTCAAATGAGAGTACTTCCGGTTGTCCATTTGTAAACAAAATCTAATTAGCTCTTCACATGGATGTAACGAAGAAGAATACGAAAGAATTATAATATTTGAAATTGTAGTATTAGAATTACCGCAGACGAAATTTTTGTTACACAAACATACACACATACACACACACATACACACACACATACACACACACATATACATACATACATACATACATACATACATACATACATACATACATACATACATACATACATACATACATACATACATACATACATACATACATACATACATACATACATACATACAAACATACATACATACATACATACATACATACATACATACATACATACATACATACATACATACATACATACATACATACATACATACATACATACATACATACATACATACATACATACATACATACATACATACATACATACATACATACATACATACATACATACATACATACATACATACATACATACATACATACATACATACATACATACATACATACATACATACATACATACATACATACATACATACATACATACATACATACATACATACATACATACATACATACATACATACATACATACATACATACATACATACATACATACATACATACATACATACATACATACATACATACATACATACATACATACATACATACATACATACATACATACATACATACATACATACATACATACATACATACATACATACATACATACATACATACATACATACATACATACATAAATACATACATCATCGTAAAAATAGTAAAATCGTACTCTATAGACCCTAAAGCGTGCTTATTGATTAAAAACACATCATCGAATTTTTTGACCAAAGACAATACCTTCCTTACCTAAAGGTGACGGAAGGTAAAAATCAATTACAGATCATCATTTGTTTATTTTTAATGCTATTTTTATTCATTTTTCTAATTCTTTAGATTGGACTATATTTGTCAAACTGCGTCAAAGCCAACTTTAATGGCGATAAAAAAATAAATTAATTAATCTGGAAATAATTAGATAAAAACAATTTTGAGATTTTAATTAATAGATATAGAATCGAATAAACAAAAGACATTTTTTGACGCTTTGGCGCTTGAAAAGTTTGAAAATCGAGCCAAACTTACAATTTAAATACTTCAGATTTCAAGTTTAAGGGTATCGTCTACGCCTTTCCAAATGAACGAAAAGAGGCCCGACATTTTTACTAATTATGCAAAATCTGTTAGGAATTTGTTACTTATTTTTGACATATTTATTAAGAAAACTTGATATTATGTCTGTAACTTTTTTTTCCGTGGCAAAACTCAAAATTGTTGATTTTTGGTTAATTTTTTTATATTTTCATTATAAATGAATGACAAATACAGTCATTATTAGTAAAAACCTGAGTCGTATTTTATGTATTTTCAACGCTGAAGTATAAATAAAAACTTACAGATAAATTTTAATAACATGAAAAAAATAATTGCGTAGGCTTCCACAGTCTGAGTCATGAGAAATATTCGTTTTCCAGGAATGGACTGTGTCATATTTTGAGTCAGAGCCCAACGTTTCGCCCGCAGTCGTATGGGGCATCTTCAGGAGCAAGGGGGATAGTACTGTCTTAAACAAGGTTACCCGACGTGTCAACCATGCTAGAGGCCGAGTTTAAGCAACATAGAGGGGGAGACTCAGTTTACAAGGTTACCCGACGTGTAAACCACGCTAGAGGCCAAATAAACCAAGTGACGAAAGGAAGGCCGAGAAGACAGTTATATACTAATCTAAAGATACGGTACATGAGCAAAGCTAATGAGGACCAATGGGAATTGAGTTCGTAATGGTAGATTGTCATGTTCCGAGAATCACTGGTTTCCACATGTGGCTTGTTGCTTAAACTCGGCCTCTAGCGTGGTTGACACGACGGGTAACCTTGTTTAAGACAGTACTATCCCCCTTGCTCCTGAAGATGCCCCATACGACTGCGGGCGAAACGTTGAGCTCTGACTCAAAATATGACACAGTCCATTCCCGGAAAACGAATATTTCTTATGAAAAAAATAATTTACTAATTTGTAATTCGCATAATTAACAAAAAAATTAGAGCCTCTTTTCGTTCATTTTGAAAAGCGTAGACGATTCTCTTAACTAAACTTTGGTTTCATCATTTCCAAGCCAAGCCAAGCTTGTATAAAAAAGTTCAATTTTCAAGACTTGACAATCTTTCCATTTCATGCTTTTTGGTACAATGATTTAGCCGAACATGTCAGGGACCATAAATAATAAAATTTTCTCGTATTTTTGTTGTTTAATTTGATTATTGCTATTTAGTTTTCATAACCACGTTTTAAAAACAGACTTTTTGATGTTTCGCAGATAGTAAATTTGTGAAATATTTGATTATAAAACGTAAAACAATTTACCTAGTTTGAAATTTGTTCACTGATTTCATTGTCATAATTATAACAACTTTTCAATTTTATTACGTACATTGTGCGGTAAATCAAATTATTTGCGAAAAGTAAAAACAATTGGAAAATTGATTTATTGTTAAAAACATACGAATTAATATATAAATAATCTTGTTATATGAAGTTGTTAGTACAGGGTCTATAAATATCTGATATTATAATGAATTCCATTTGCACACTTCACGATAAATCAACTTGATAAATTTCCAAAGTTTTACGAATTTAATCTAGATATAAATTACCACAGATTTCACGCAGTGTTCCATTTTTCCACTGTAAAATTTCAGATGACTCAGATTTCTGCTCATCACTGGAAATTTGTCACCCAATTTATACCATCATAAAAAATGCGCGATTTACGCATAAAACAAATACTCCCAGATAATTCCTCATTCTTAATCTCTCCGCGTGCCGTACACAATTCGTGTTCTACTACAAACGCACAATTAATTTGCTTTTATTGCGCTAAATGAACGTCGAAATTTTCTCATAAATTCCGTGGAGTTAATTTCGGTGGAAATAGGCCGAGTTGCTTCCGTTTCGTCGCAGTGTCGCAGCGTGCCATGAAAACAAAAATAACAAAAAGAGAAACAAAAGAGGCGGTTGTTCCAGCAGTTAATTGTTTATAGCGTCGCGGTGAACTAAAGCTTGATGCAGATTAGCGGAATAATATCGACACATTCGGGAATGTTCTAGTTAAAATTGTTATCCAATAGATATGGACTTGACAACTAAAAATCCAATTGGTTTTGTTATTTATCGACGTACTTGTTTGGTATATTTAACCAGTGAGTTACAGAATAGGGCCTATTGTCGATTATTCTATTTGAAAGGCACAATGGAAAAGTGTTAACTAATCCGTAAGATTCTGTATTTTCTAAGCATTAATTTTGCTTTGCTTTGCTTTGCTTTGCTTTTGGCATTCATTTCTGTTGTGGAGAATGCACCCAGATTCGCGATCAGATACTCACGGCGTAGCGTCAAAATGTATATACTTGTTTCACCTTTCATGCAACTGTTCAAAATGCCCCTGGTAACCATTTTCTAAAAGTGCTTGTTTACAGTTTGTCTGTGAAGAACGAATTCGTGGTGAATCATGGCCTAGTAATCAAAAAACACCTGTTAATAATTCTCGTCTTACTTTTGTCCAAGCGTATTTTTAACTTGGTCCGCTCGTACACAGTCGATTTTTTCATCGCCCCATTTCGTATGCTTTTTACCTTCCGTCACCTTTAGGTAAGGAAGGTATTATCTTTGGTCAAAAAATTCGGTGGTGAGTTTTTAATGAATAAGCACGTTTTAAGGTCCCTATAATACGATTTAACTATTTTTACGATGATATCTGTATGTGTGTGTGCGTGCGTGCGTGCGTGCGTGCGTGCGTGCGTGTGTGTGTGTGTGTGTGTGTGTGTGGATGTGGATGTGAATGTGTGTGTGTGTGTGTGTGTGTGTGTGTATGTAACAAAATTTTCGTCTACGATAACTCTAATACTACAATTCCAAAAATTATAATTCTTTCGTATTCCTCTTCGTTGCATCCATATGAAGAGCTGATTAGATTTTGGTTATAATTGGTCAACCGGAAGTACCCACAGTTTTTCTTGAAAAAACGATGTTAAATATCATTTTTTCACATTTAATGTTTTTATAAATATTAAAGAACATTGAATTCTTTATACGATTTGACGGCATTTTATACTTAATATTAAATAGATATAGAGTTATAAAATTATAAAGAAATTAAATTTCATAAATTTGCCAGCTATGTGAGAAACAGCTACTATATTAAGAAAATTCTGATTGAAAGATGTCAGTGTCAAGTGCAATTGACATATTCGTAGCATATTTGTGTTATAATTTTACTCGAAATATTGGATCCTTTTGCTCGAAATTTTCTGTATGGAATTTGTATAAAATACATACAACTGTCGAAAGGTAATGTACATACAAGAATTTTATAATCTTTTGCAAGGAACTTTCTGTATGGATTTTATATAAAATACATACGCATTTACGAAAATTCTACCGGTAGATACTGCATCTACTGACTGTGTTCGAAAACACGAGTGGTAAAAAGTTACCGTGTTCGAAAATTGTGCAATATCTACCCGATCCATCTACCGGATTCATGAAGAATCTAATCTCAAAAAAAGGTAGTGATGCAAAGCGAAGCGCGCGCGTTAAAAGTGGAAATGTGTTCAAAGTAGGACTCTGCTCACTTTATTAACTACGACAAATTTCTAACCTGCTTTAAATTTTCAAATTTTTTCATAGGTTATGGATCTACCCTGTTTACCACTTGCGTCCTTAAAATATCGATTCCGGTAGCTATAACCTGATAAAAAGCTATTTACCCGTAACAGTTCACCGATAGAATTTTCGTAAATACCTCATATAACTGACGGAAGGTAATGTGCTGGCCACATCAGATTTTTTTAGAATCGGAAGGATGATTTCTCCAGCATAACGCAAAATGTAAAGTTATGGCGCTGCTCTGAAGACAAAATTTCAGAATCCGACAAACAAAAAAAAAACACATTGTAATAAACAATCTGCACTTTTCGCAAACAGTATCTAAAAGGGGTACCGGGCGGCTCTAGACAACGATTCCGAGTACTTTTTGACGCCAGCTCGTAGATTACTTGGTTTTAGTAAAATAATAATTCCCGGCGAGCTGTCAAATTTTAAGCCGAAATTACGGGATTTGGTAATTTCGGTATTTGACGATTCGGTCCATCACCAAGTAAGTATATCAATTTTTGAAATTTATGAATATTTATTAATAATGCATGCATCTTTAAATGTTTATAGTTTCGCGGTAATCCGACGATTGAAGTTCGGAACAACCTAGAGAGGTTAGGATTACTCGCGAAGCACCTGCAAGAGTCCCAACCCTGGAAACAATTTTATGCAGCTATTACCATATTGCGCTCCTGGGATTTCTTGGTTTTATGCCGCATATAAGACGAGTTTTGTTTCAGCTAATTGTTTGCAAATTGAAAAGATTTTATTTATTAGCACTGCGAATTGAATCACTCCGTTGGGGATATGTATTTTTTATTTCTTTTTGTGGGGATTTTAATATAATTTCAAATTGCAGATGGTTTAATTTCTAACTAGCTAATTAGAAGTTCGTTCTGTAATTATGAAATGAGGATTTCTGCAACTTTTATGAAAACAGTAGACATTGGCACGCAATGTAGGCAGATGATTACTTTTTTATTTTTATCTGTTAACTGTTAACGAGAACGATAAATGATTCTCACGAACATTTTTACGATGATTATAGTCTGGCTATGAAGAAAATTAAATAGTTGTTTTACAATTTTTTTACGAAATGAATTTCTTTAATAATTCGGGAATCAATGCCGAAGTGAAAACTGCTTTCCCAAGTAAAATGTCTAAGTAACGGATTTTTAGCGCCACCAGGAATAAACAGTGTTAATTAAAAATAGAAATTTAATATCTATAACATTTATTTACGGTTTTTGTCTAAAATTAAATGGAAAGTATTGCGCAATTTCCCATGTTAAACTTAAACACCTATGACCCGCTTCTTCATTAACACCCTGCATATACCATAGACGAGAGGACAGTGTAGTCCAGGGGTTCCCAAAGTGCGGCCTGCGGGCCAAATGCGGCCCGCAAAGCCTGTGAATTCGGCCCGCGATATCGATACGATATATTATATTTTTATTAAAAAATAAATAAGTAAATAGTAAAATAAATAATAAATATTACAAATAAGATACAATAAAATATTTTAATATTTTAAAAAAATTCTTACAGAACTTTAACCATAAGCGTTTGTATTAATAAAATATTGTTTAGTTTATATTTAAAAAATTATTGTAGTGTGTCTAGTCTAGTTATTACACATTTGTACAGAAATATAATATGGTAGTCTCAAATAGATACAGAACTTTTAATCATTTCTGGCGCATCTAATGCAACACACACTTTCAAGGAGTCAGTAACGAATTTATCGTTTTTTTTTCAATGATGTGCGCTGTGCCGCACACTACAACTGTACCACCAGACCTTGTCCAGCCTACCCAGTTGCCCGGAGCAATACAGGCCTATGCCCTATGCCATATTAACGAATATTCAAAAATGCACTGCTCCAACTCAATAGAGGTGGGACGAAAAATAGGAAAACGTGCAAGCACAAACAGATCGTCTTTTCTTATTGGTCACTCAAATTATGAACGAAATGCACCCTTCGCGCAGTTTTGTTTCTATTTGAGACTACAATGCAGTAGTGTTTACATGTGCTAAAATAAGAAATAGTTAAATATATTTAAAATAAAAAAAATTATTGTTTTGATTTTATTCTGTTTTTTTGGCCCGCCTAAAAATTCGGTAATATTAAATTGGTCCGCCTAAGAAAAACTTTAGGGACCCCTGGTGAAGTTAATACAAAGTTATTCGATTATCCGCACCGGTAATTCACAGAAATAGTAAATAGGTCGAATGGTAATCGAGTACCTATAGCTGATTATTGCAAATAATCGAATACTTGGCTTTTTACTATTAGTCAATTTAATGGTTACTTTAAATATGTATTCCTCGACTGGAACAAAGTAATACTGGGAAAACTTGGAGAAAACAGTCTGATGAAAACATTCGAAGATTGTTTTATTACATGGCCGACGTTTCGGCACCAATTATGCATTCTTCAGGGAAATGTAAACTTACTAAGTTGAATTTTTTAAAAAATGTTGTATTGCAAATGTATATTGTCAAAATTATTTTTAGAAAAATGTAAACCACACAGTTCATCTTCAGAAACAAGTGCTCACGTCGGCTATGTAATAAAACAATTTTCAATCGTTTTCGTCAGACTGTTTTTCTCCAAATTTTCCCAGTATTAACGGTTTATGTTTAATATAGGTAATAGCTATTTGTGTATTAAGAGCGCAAAATGGGACATTGTCGATTGACAGGTTGTTGCCGCCCGACGCAAAAGCGCGGTTTTCTCTTGAAATCGACAATGTCCATTTGCGCTCGAAACACACACACTATTTTTTCTACAGTTGCCACAATTGGGTCCTCTACCATAACAAAAATTTATTTGTTTCAAGTACATTAAACTAGTGCAGTGAAAAAGTGGATGTCCATTGGGAGCATTCACGTCAAACTTTTGCAGATTGCAGCACAACTGTTCACACAATTTATATTATATTGAATTTTAATTTATCGTTATTTTTCATTCTTCTTGAGCTATTGCTTCAATCCAATTGAAGCATTTTATACTTTCGTTTTTGTAAATGAATGCCCTATTTTATTTTCAAAACAGTGCGGCCTTTTCCAGCTGATTCTGACGATGCAATAAGGTCGTAAATCGGCTAGGATGATTTGGAAAGTCGTCTTACGGCGAAATACATAGCATGCCCTGTCTCCCCTCTATTTCTGGTCTAAGGTAACTACAATGCCATTAGTTCCTGACTAAACGTTTCTACTAAGAATGTAGACAAGTGACATTTCTTAACATTATATACCTAGTTAGAAAGTTGGACAGCGAACGTTTCTTCTACTTTGTCGCGCATGAGTGGCAAAGTGACATTTTGCGATGACAAAAGAGAGCGCAAATGGCTACTTTGTAAATAGACTGTAGAAAAAGTAGATTTACTATTATTCGGATTACAAGTGGATATGATGAATACTTAGTTTTATGAACTTGTTAACCTGGTTAGCCATATGAATCCGTTTTTGGGGTTAAACTGTACAATTTTCAACAGTAATAACAGTCGGCGTTTATAATTTGTTTAGAATCCATGTCTTATTGACTTTTTAGACGCAGAGGCAGCATATAGTTGTTAATATGATCAATTTCAATATTTTTGAATTCATTCACATATAGGTTAATCCGGCTCGAGAGCCTGGTACTGATACTCCTTGAAATGATGCAATCAACCCTCAATTTTGAAAGTCAAATCAATAACACTACAATTTTAAACAAACATTACCAGTCGTCACCTTAAGCGGCCTATAACTGTCGGAAATAGAACTTCACATGCATCATTGCTCTCACGTTATCTCTGTGCTGAGCAGAGCGTGTTTCCAGGTGAGACATTTAATTTATATTTTAAATGAAGGACAGCTACTGATGTTCTATCATGCTAAAATTTGATCTATATTATCTTATGGAATTTGCTTCTGGGGTTCATCACTATCCTTCAAAGACGTATTTGTTGCCCAGAAGAGGATAATCAGATGTATTGCTAAAGCCCCCTTGCGAATATCTTGCAAAGAACTTTTTATGAAACAAAATATTGTAACATGGAACGCCCGCTGTCGCCGCCACTGTAAGCGAGTGTCTATTTATAGCGGTGACGTAATTACGCTAGCAGCCGGCCGATGTAAACAGACAGGTCGCAACGTGTTTAATTACTTCCGGCCGCCTGAACCTTTTGTGTTCATTGTTATTATGCGGTCGAACATTCTAGGGCTTTTCTAGAAAATAATGGCAGCTGTATATAAGGGGCGTAGCTATGCTCGAGGGACACAGTTAGTGACATACAGAGTCATAGACACACATGGAGTTTTAGAGAGTAAAGTGTTAGTGAAAAGCACAGCAGTATCGTAGTGAGCGTATGCAGTTGGTGTCGAGTAGGTACTCGGGAAGTTAGTAGTATATTGGGATAGCTGTGGATGTGAATACTCGGTAGTGTTGACGAGTATTGGGAAGCTACAGTGTGCAAGGACAGTAACGACGAGTCGGGAAGTTACTGGTATACCGGCATAGCTGTTAAAGAGAATACTCGGTAGTGTTGAAGAGTATTGGGAAGCTAGGTATACAGGGACAGTAGCAAGTGGAAGTAAATACTCGGCAGTGGTGTTGAAGAATTGTGGCATACGGATACTGTGATACTGAAGCTGTGGAAGTTAACAGTGTGAATTAGACTTTTACGGTTTTATTTAAAAACCTCCTTCCTTGATATCATCCTTCACACTTGGGCGTCCACCATTTTTCATTAATCGTATTATGTTTATATGACGATTTCCATAATTTTGTGTAAAAATTAAGAGGAAATAAATAAATATTATTATTATTATTATTATTATCACTTTTGTTCTTTCTGAAAACTGCAATGATTTACAAATTTGCCCAAAGTCACCTAATTCGCGAAATAATTTAGGATTGTTATTGTTCTGGTAATGTAAATATAGTTCTGAAGTTTAAAACAATAAAGCTAATTAAGATGAAAATCTGCGCAAAAGTACATAATCCGTAATATTCATCATCAAAGCCGCTTTGGGTAATGTAAGTCGGAAAACTTGAAACCTCGAGCAAAAGCAAGAATATCTGAAATAGTTTAAACGGCCATGGTACGTCACAGTAGCTTAGGTGAGAACAATGAAAAAGCTCCGCACATACTGTGGCACGTCTGCTACGCAAAGTAAAGCGCAAAGCATAGTTCTGCAATGCTAAAATCCTTTCAGCCTGGGCTGGATTCCGACACGACGGGCCTTTGAGCGCGTGTTGACACTACCCGTGTTTCTTAACCCGTTATATAACCTTTCCACCTAGTTTACTTTGACACGTGGGATCTTACGGAGTGCTATGGTCGCTTTACTTACAACAACGCTATCGAGGGATCTGCACAGTGCTTGTCAAACATTTACATTAGGGCCTCATACCAAGGTTTTGTTATTCTCTTGCTGTTCCTGTGTTTCGCAGAGTTCAGTGGCTGCCACCGATTCGGGAATGTAGACAATGTTGGTCTTAGTTTTGCGATTTCTTCAGGAGGTGAAAGAAAAATATTGTTCTCATTTTATCTTACATTTTTACCTCCCGCTACCCTTGGTAAGGGAGGTATAGGGATTGTGCTAAAAATCGCATAACGAGATTTTGCTAAATGACCACGTTTTAAGGTCCCTAGAATCCAATTTTAACATTTTCACGATGATATCTGTGTGTTTGTGTGTATGTGTGGATCCTCCACTTTAACTCAAATATTATTGATTTATTTATTTATTAATTTATTTATTTAGTCAAAACTATCCTACAGGACGAGCCCAATACGGATAGCGGTACAAAAAATACAAAACAAGAAAGTCAATAACAAAACATTACGAGTTCAAAATACTGCGCAATACATTGTAATTCAAGCGAAATATGTCTAAATGGGAAAATTTCTTATTGTAAAGAGCACACATACGGAAAACTGGGGAAGACATGAGCATTATCATTCAGAAAACTTTGAAACCTTGTATTACGAAGTTTTTCTGTAATGGAAAGAGCTCATTAGATTTTGATGTAAATCGGTTAACTGGAAATGGCACTTTACTAGAAGCTCAAAATAGTTTTTCTTCGAAAAATACCTTTAAATGATATTTTTTCGAGATTAATGTTATTATAAAAATTAAATATTATTCAATTTTCTACAGATCTGCATTAATACTTTTTGTACATATTTTATGGATAAATTCATAAAATTATCTATAATTTAAATCCTGGAGCCTACGCAATCACACAAAACTTTTTGGTTACGCAGTTATTCAAATGTATGTAACTGACAGATAAATGTCACTGTCAAAGAACTAATCATTTCAAATTAATAATAGTAAAGTTTTAAAAATAATAAGGAAAGGGAATAATAAGAAAGGAAATCAATACAGTTTCGAGCATAAGTAAATATGTAGGTATGTATTTAGATTAATAATAAAGATTCGCAAAAAAGTTTAAGCTAATCATCATTTTTGGATTAGTGAATTTTATTCTATCCCGGTACTTAAAATTTAGTCTTCATTTTATTATTACTTAGGTTATATTAGACTATATTTTAAGAAATAAACTGCTAAAATTAGAGTAAAATTCGCTAATCCAAAAATAAGGATCAGCTTAATCTTTTTTGTGACTCGGGCTGTAAATGGCGGGAGGTCTTTTGTTGGTCACACCAGATTTTTGGTTTGGTTTTCCCGATTTGAATTAAAAGTATTATTGATTTCCAAATTATTAATGCTGTTACAATTTGTAATTTAATGCTTCTAGTGTAAAAATTTAAGAAAAATGAAGCAAGTACTTAAATATTGATAAGAATTATTTGTGATCACACCTATCTTACAAAAATTGTAAAAAGACTTGTGAAAGATTCAATGACTTCAATAGGAACTTATGGCTCAGTTGGTTACAGAGTCACACTAGATATGAGAATGCCTTGAATACAAATCCCAGCGAGGTCCATGAAGTTTTCACAAAATCATTCTTAGTTAAAATCTCTTTGATCATTAAAGCCTATATCTACGATTTAAATAATTAAGTATATTAGAGAAGTGTGACTGTATTTCGTTATGCAATTTCAATCTACCAACTGCACATAAATCCTATTCTGCCCGTTTTCTTTGTTATTTGCCAGAATTTTCATGTGATCTCCCAAATGTATTAAAGGGAAAAAGAAAAAACGAAAGAATAGAAATAATAATATATTTTTAATTTAATAATTTTTAATAAAGTCAGTCCATGGTATAGTTAGCGATGTTGTGTTGAAAGCAAGACAACGAACGGCGCGAGTGCGCGCTCTGCTTGGGTCACATCAAACTTGTGACTACGTTGTGTTATATGCTGCATATACAAGCCTATGCGTCAGACAGAGATATCCGAATTGTAACTTTGCTTGAGTTAGAGCATTAGACAAAGACAACCACCACCCTATTCGATTGGACATTGTTTGTAGGGATGTATGTTTATTTTACTGTCAAGATATCGGTTTCTATTAGCGACGGGAAGTAAGGATTGTCTTTACTTCCCTACAGCTGAACTTACCTCCCTCTTTGTGAAATACCAACAGTTGTGTCAAATATTTATTCATTCTTATAATTTATAATTTTGAATTTAATTTTTATCATATTGTCCTCATTTCATAAATATTTCCATTAAAAAGTTACTGTTGACGTGACAGATGACAGCATTTTTCTTCTTAAATTTTCCATGAAATACTTAGATTCTTTTTTTTAGTGTGCCAATATTCAACCGTATTGCTTGACAGAATTGACATATCTGGCAGTGAAAATGAACAGATAAAAAATAAACCATCGGGAGTGGAAAAAATCTTATATGCAACACGAGATATAGGTACGAGTACATTTGACCACTTTCGAACTTATTTGCTAGCACTCGCTATCGCTTGGGCGCAAAATCGTTTTCGATTAGTAAATGATACCTACATCTCTTGTAGCATAAATAACTATTTCATATTATATTACTAAATACATTGTTCCGAATCTAGGTTATTTATACTATAAATATTTACTAAATTTGACCTCCCAAACCTTCAACCCACGAGCCGCCACTGATTATTATCTTATATTCAAAATTATATAAATTATATTCATTTCAGACTCTTGCTACAATATCCACCAGCTAATCTTGCCAGAATTTACACCCTGTCTTTTTGCATTCTTGCATATGAATATCTTCTCCAGTCTCCCTCACTTTTCATTTCCTCGGTTAAGTGAGTGCGCGGCAATGATGTCGGATGAGATTGCCGCGCGAAGAGTCCGAGGAAAACAGACTGTTCAATCTCGCGGCGGTTAACAAGGAGCCAAAAGTTTGCACGAGAGAAAAACTTCCGCAACCAAATCAAAAGCGATGACGAGATGAAACCGCTGTTTCTCACCAACATTGCTAATAAAAATTTAAGAGGAAGATGGAAGTAGCTGCAGATGTTCTGACGTCATCGAGATGAGAAATACTTGGAGAATTATTGAGTATGATATTTTATTTGAAAAGAAAATAAATTTATTATTAACTATGCTGACGTTATTTACACTTACTGTTCAGTCCAGTAAAAGAGTTTTGTTTTAATAGGGCTGTTGCAATAGTTTTTATATGCCTTCTAAGTATTAAATTTACAAAGATATCATTATTTAAATAGCCTCAAATTTGAAAATATCACCAAATATCCATTAGATATTTTACAATTAATTTTTGAAATTTGGATATTTTGAAAGTCACGTGAACTGAAACAGAATATGACGTCACAATATATACATCTTCATCGGCTCCAATTGGTCCCTTTATAGTGTCAATTCTTTGTGTTTTGTTACAAATGTTATGATAAATGTATTGTCAAAGATGTCAAACAAGTGTCAAATTTTTGAGTTTGGTTCGTTTTAGGTAATACAAAATTCAATATAATATAAAATGAGTAATTTACAGTATCGTATTGTGTCTTCTTGCAAAAATGCGCGAGGAACAAACCTACTATTGAATTTATAAATATGCCAAAAGATGCGAAGAAAAGAAAATTATGGCTGAAAACAGTAGATCGAAGAGCTGATGGTTGGGTTTTTACATTTTATTTTACCTTAACTATCGCCTACGTTTATTTACGAGGCGCTTTCTTTTTAGGGGGAAAATGAACTGATCTTACCTCGTACTGAACTGAACTGAATTACTCCTAAAAAGAACAGTATATTTTAAAAAAGAAGAAGTAGAAGATAAAAACATATATACCATTATATTTATAATATAATAATATGCTGAATTTGCTTGTGGTTATAGTCTGTTGTATATGTTATTATTAATTTCTTCTATTCATGTCATTTTAATATCAAATACTTACATTGACATTCGGGATCAGTTCAGGATCTATATGATCCTGTTTCAACGGTGGTGCTTCGCGGGGGCGAAGGCGAAGAAAATGGGTAGTACAAGATCATTTATCCCCTTTTAAAAAGAACGATTTAGGGTAGATGTGTGCTACTCGGAGTTGATCTTCTTGATAAAAAGAAAGCGGCTCTGAATAACAAAAATAAATGTAGGTGACGGAAAAACTATTTTTCTATTGGCTGTGAATGACTCAATGTATGTGCTTATGTGCTTCTACAACAAAGGAGTGGGGGATTATTTTTCATGATTATTTTTGGCGCCAATATTCGTATTTAATTATTTACGAAAATAACAACAAATTATTTAAAAAATTATTATTAATAAGAAAAATATTGCATAAACTTTCATTTAAAATATTTTTTGGAAAATGTGAAACAGGCTCATTCTTTCGCGGACATATTAAGAAGCTTAACAAACGTAACACCGACTATTAAAAAATCATATGTCCTGTACTTCATGTTTATAAGTGATTTATTAATTCCTAGTGTTGGTTAGTAAGTATTCTACATATAAAACCCAACGATGTTGGAAGAAATTATCGCAAATTCATGTGTTAGAAAAGAGAGTGGTGTTTAAGGCGAATCGTATCGAAGTAACATCTCAAGCCACTGAAATATTTACGCAGAATAAATCCGTCGCTTGGCGTGCGTTCACTGTGTGAAACAACACAATTTATCACTCGACTTAAAAAGCTCGATCGGGTAAACAACACCTTCGCAAGCGGAGCGAATCGCAAGCGAGATTTACTTTGACACAACGGATTATCTGTCTGCATATGGAGATTCCGAAACGAGAACCGAATTAGTAGATAGCACCACTCATTTTGCTCGTTACGGTTCTCTTGTAAAATGGGAAAATAATCAAAGAAAAACTTACCAGAGAGAAGAAAGTAATTAATGTTTGTTTAAAAGTTTACCGGAGTTATGGAATTGGGATGATGTATGGAAGCAACACTCACCTGAAAATAAAGAAAATAATATTAGTAAACAATAAGATACTTTATTAATATAAAGTTACGTAGGAGTACTAGGTGCTAGAACACGAAGGAACTTTAGGCGATGGTAAAGCAGAAGCAGATGAGCTTGCTAAAAAGGGAGCCAAATTACCGTTTTACGGGCCTGAACCTTTTTGTAACTCTTCAAAAGTTATATAATGATCAAAAACTGGAAAGAGTCGGCCATAGTCTCATGTAGGAGAGACATTCCTAGCGTCAGTCAAACAAATTCAATTCATTCTCGTTAACAAACGACCTAAACCAATTAGCTCTCTGCAAACTATTAGAACTATGACACATTATACAGGGGATCGGTTGTATGTTCATTGTTTTTTTTTTTTTAAATACGAACGGAAAACGCTCAACGAATTTTCAACCAACTCGTTTGAAGGTGGTTGCTGGAAATCATCCTCCATCATATCACTTTCGCTGTCATCTGTACTGTCGAGCTCTACAGATTTGGATTCAGATTTGTAGAGCTCGGCAATATCTTCATCTGTGGGAAACAGCGAAATAACAATATCATCATCCACATGTATAAAATAATTTAAGGTGGCACATTCTGGTGTAATTTTAACATTTTTCCAAGCCTCATATTCCAATTGCAATTGAATTTCTTCCTCACGTTTTTCATTCTTCCGTTCACTTATGAAAATCAAAGGAATTTCATCCTCTTCGTCCCACTCAGAATACTGACCAAAGCCTGCTTTTTTAAAATAGTGGACACTGTACTTATTGGAACATTATATTTCAGAGCTACATCTTTCTTTCGTGAACCACTTTCCACTTCTTTGATCAGTCTAAATTTTTCATCAATAGATAAAGTTTTTAAAGTACGTTTTAATGACATATCAGCAATGAAACCGAACTGCCTCCATCATCATGTTACAAAAACACCGATTACAAAATCACGTAATTAGGAGATTTCCCCCAGAATTCGACTTATTGAAGCTGGCGCCAAATATTCTGTTCGAATTATAAAGATATTCGAGTAACCGAAGTTTGATTCGAGTTATTCAAAATACGAGTTATCGAAGTTCGACTTACTGAAGTTCGACTGTATTTTCTTTCACATGAAATAAAATGGTTATATTTACATTTTGAATGGCTGCAAAATTTTAGAAATATTCAAAATAAATGTTATTCGGGTAAAAATGGTAAAGTATGTTATTTATACATAACAATTAACCATAAAAAATGAAATAAAGAACTATAGAATGAAAAAATAAATACTAAGAAAAAAATTAATGTCAAATTGGCCTTTGTGGTGGAGTACGACCTTCTGAATTCTTCAAACCATTTCATCCGATCATTAATAGTCCCAATTCGGAGTTTTTATGTATATATGCAGAAACATGTCTACTTCTAAAATTAACAACAATAACAAACGCCTAAAGTAAATTTAAATAATGGGATATGTGACCAAATTTTTATTTTTACTTAATATGATACTAGACAAAAAAATAAAATACCCGTATTTTTTTACATCGATGAATTATTCGTACTTTACGAGAAAATAATTATTACAAATTTGGGGAAGGGATTTGTGACGTGTCAATGGTAGAAGCTTGAGAAAAGACGGTTAGACTGGGAGGGAAAGAGATAGTTATAGCCAGATGTGATCATGTCACACCCTGCCACACCTACCACAACATAAACGCGACACTGATAGTCTGTCTGTCTTTGTCCACGATTCTAACATACTTACGGCATATATCGCTTCTCCAAAACATTTAGTTGTTAATAACAAGATTATTACAAATTAATGTCCAGTTTTTATTATCATAATGAGAAGCTATAGTGGTTAGTTTTTATATTTTATGTCATATATATTGAAATTCGAATATGGTCACATACCCCATTATAATAGTAACAAAAATAAAAAATCTTGGAACGGAAATAAAATATAACACGATTACTCGCGCGGTCTAAAAACATATTTACAAAATGCATTTAGCAAGCTAAGGACAGCTAAAATATACGTGGCAAATGAGATGAGAAAACTGACTTCTGGAGCAGTAACTGGCTTCATGAACTGGAACTGCTTCCAGAAAACAAAGATATAGGGTCTTGTTATAATAAATATTAAAGGTCGCAGAGACAAAAGTGACTAATTTTTAAAGCCCTCAGCGAAAATTGGCATTAATAAGGTATGTCCATGTAATTATAGAATTAGAACTTTTTAAATTATGTTAAATTTTGTCAGCTAACGGTATAGAAGAATGTCTGACTATTTTGTGCAAGGAAGAAGGAACTTCGGAACACACTGTATGTCCACAAAAATAGGTTAAACTATTACCGTGGCGATGAAACACAAAACCAAAACATGGCGTGAAAGCAAATAGTTCTTGCTTCTGAATATGAATTCCCAATATCACAGTGAGTATTAAGCGACATGGATGACACAGTCGCTTCCGCATAGTTCGATAACTTCCGTCGGCATGCGCGCAATTAATTAATTAACTTATCGAAAACAATCCGCACCTGTCTGCCTCGCACATAATTTATTACGCAAAACAATAACCGGAGCTTGGTTGAGGCCGCAGCGAGTCCGGCATCGACGTCATGTCTGTTCTGTGGCTGCATTTTGCTTCGCTTCAGAATGATACGAGTTTCATAACTTTCCTTACTAATTTCATAGAAATTTCCCACCCAATATTGATAAATATTTTATTCAAAAGTCATGCAACCCACAGATAAAATTACAGTTGGTTACATAGTCATATATTAAATATTTTTTCATTGCTATATTGATACAATAATATATATTTATGTACCAATATTTATTTAGGTGAAGTGTAAATATTAGACTATTATTATTAATTAAAATTAAGTATTTATTAAACTATAATGAAAGTTACTATTACTAATATTAAACAATTATTAAAAACTAATTAAGACTAAAACTATAATTAACTAGATAACACTAACAGTATTTACTTAACCAATTAACACTACTATTTATTTCCACGATTTTACAAATTATTTATTTCACTACGCGTTCCAATCTTAGACTGCCGGTCTGTTGCAGACTCTTGTAGACTGTTTACGCGATATTTATATCACTATATACTTATATCACGTTCAGCTGTCCTCCTACCGACCTCCACAGCATCTATTTACTCAACTGACTCAACAGCGGCTGTATATTCAATTGCTCGGACAGAAGTCTCCTCTTTCACAACACTACCTGTCTATTTATTTAACTCTCTGTCTAACTTCCACAGCCTCAGTGTCACAGACTGTCCGTATGCCACAATTCTTCAGCACCACTGCCGAGTATTCTCTTCCACTTGCCGTTACTGTCCCCGTATACCTAACTTCACAATACTCTTCAACACTACCGAGTATTCTCTTTCACAGCTATCCCGGTATACCAGTAACTTCCCGACTCGCCGTTACTGTCCTTGTACACTATAGCTTCCCAATACTCGTCAACACTACCGAGTATTCACATCCACAGCTATCCCAATATACCAGTAACTTCCCAAGTACCTACTCGACACCAACTGCATATGCTCACTACGATACTGCTGTGCTTCTTACTAACACTTTACTCTCTAACACTCCAAGTTAATGTCTCCATATGTCTCTTCATGTAACTATGTGACTATGTATGTAATTAAGTAAGTAACTGTCCGTATTCACTAATGAAACTGAACTATGTAAGTCAACCCCCGATCACATAACTAATGTCGTGTGATCAGGGACTCAACTGAACTAACTAACTAACTCGAGCATAGCTACATCCCTTTTATACAGCTGCCATTATCTTCTAGAATAGCTCTAGAATGTTCGACCGCATAATAACAATGAACACAAAAGGTTCAGGCGACTGCAGGTAATTAAACACGTCGCGACCTGTTTCCCTACATAGCCCTACTAGCGCGATTGCATTATTGCTATAGACACTCGCTCATTGCTGCGGCGCGGCTGCGGGCATTCCACGCTACAATAATGTTTATATTTTAACATTTAAATTTAAATTGCTGTTTTTACTCACGCTAATTTATGTAAACTGTTACTTTATCGTTAAAAATACTTATATATTTTCCAGTCGTTTGCTGATTAATTTACTTCTTACAATATTGTATGGTGATGTGACAAAGTTTCGTCAAATTGTTTACAAACTTTTTCAAAGGTTTAATCAAAATGTTTGGATGTTGAAAATTAATTCCAATATGGAGTATATTTTAATATCTAGCTAGATATATGAAAATTAAATATTGATGAAATTTTTCATTGATATTGTATGCGGAATAGGTTATTACATATAAAATTAATTATATTGGAAAAATGTTTTCATATAGCTACAGAGAGATATTAGTTCTGTTATAATATTAATATCTATTTTAATATGTGTATTTACATATTTAATATTTACGGAATTAGTGACTACAAACTGCAATGCACATAGAAAATTATTTTCTCTATGAGTTTATGAAACTTTCCACTTTGCATTTAATATTTTTCATTTATAAACAAAATTTATTTTTAAATATGAATAAAATATAAGACGGTTTTTATTTAACGAGTAAACTTTTATGATATCAATAAGAATTATGATATTTCATATAAACAGACACATAAGTGAAAAACTAGGAACGAAATCGATAGTAAGAGTAATCAAAGAAAGTGCCAAACTTCTGTAGTGAATACACATATATAAATATATTCACCAACATAACTTAAAATTGAAGGGTTTTTTATCTCCCGCTTCCCTTGGTAAGGGAGGTATAGGGATCGTGCTAAAAATCACATATCGAGATTTTTGTAAATGAGCATGTTTTAAGGTCCCTAGAATCCAATTTTATCATTTTCACGATAATGTCTGTGTGTATGTGTGAATCCTCCACTCTAACTCCAATACTATCAGTCAGAAAATTTTGAAACATTACATTTTAGTGAAAATAGTTTTTCTTCGAAAAATACCTTTAAATACACAAAAATATTTAAGCTAATCCTCATTTTTGGATTAGTGAATTCTATTCTATCTCGGTATTTAAAATTTAATCTTCATTTTATTATAGCTCCGGTGGCTCAATGGTTAGAGCATCGCCTCATGTCATGAGTGCCCTCGGGGCAATGGGTTCGAATCCCACTAAGGCATGGATGTTTGTGAATGTGAACCCACACTGTAATTGGGATTTAATTCTGTTTAGAGGTTTAAAAAAAGGTAGTTACTTTGACTAGATAAGACTATATTTTAAGAAATAAACTGTCAAAATTAGAGTAAAATTCGCTGATCCAAAAATAAGGATTAACTTAATCTTTTTTGTGACTCGGGCTGTAAATGGCGGGAGGTATGGTGTTGGCTACACCAGATTTTTTTAATTGATAATATTGCACCTAAATGAAATGTCAAATTATTATCCATTGCTGTCAAAATTTCGACTAGAATTCTTTTTTTAAGGGCAGCTTAAAATTTAAGCCTTGTTGGTGTGCAACTGATCATTGAATACTCAAAAGTTGTAATCAAATTTTTGATTGTTTTACGAAGATGCATCCACAGATCTATTGAGATTATCTGGCACTATATTAAAACATAAGATACGAACCAGTGCAGGATTAGCGTCCTGTAACAAGTATTTTGTACCATTTTCTCTATTTCGGCTTTTATTAACATTATTTGCTTGTAAAGCGTAGTCTCCGAGATTTAAATTATACATAATTTTATAAATTTATCTATAAAATATATAGAACCTCTAGAAAATTATATAATCTTTAATTTTTATATTAACATTAATCTCGAAAAAATAACATTTAAATGTTTTTTTTTCTAAGAAAAACTATCTTGAGCTTTAAGTAAAGTGCCATTCCCGGTCATCCGATTTACATCAAAATCTAATAGCCTCTTTCTATATTATATTAAAATAAGGTAGAAAAACAAGGTTTCAAAATTTTCTGAATGACAGTATTTGAGTTAAAATGTTAAAATTGGATTCTAGTGACTTTAAAACGCTGTCATTTACCAAAGTCTCGATATGCGCTTTTTAGCATGATACCTATACCTCCCTTACCAAAAGTAACAAGAGATAAATACAACGATTATAGAAAAACTATCTTATCTCTATCTTTTACGGCTTTCGAGCCGGATTGTTTCACTGTAAAAGTGTAAACTTGAAATTTTCTCTTAGAAGCGCAGAATGCCTGTACCCAAATTAAGGTAGAAATGCGGTAGTTATCAAACATTTCGGTTTGTTCTGTCTACTGAGGAAATAATAATAATAATAATAATAATAATAATAATTCCGAAACAGAGAAAATATTCGTTGCAAATAATCTGTCCTTTCAAATTCCTGTGGCGTATATAAAACTAATATTTAATTCTGACTATAGCGGGTTAATTTTATTTTAATGGTGTGAAATAAAATTGATACTTGTTATTGGCGGAATATACTTTAATATCTAAAGTGGTTTTGTAAATAAATTCGATATCTTGAAAGCGTCCTTAAGACGACCCTATCTCCCCACGATTTTATTTCTCTGTCCCGCCTGTGATTTGGCAAAATTTGGCTCTTTGTCTCGCTAGGTAAGCCTCATTGTGACAAATCTTTTGAAAGCGCTCCACTTCTGTAGATTGAATGTTGCACTTCCCCAGATCACGCTTATAGCGCACGCACGCATACATTTTATAATCGAATCGTGGTCGTTCCGCTTAAACGAATATAATCATAATCATTTCGACGAAAGTGTTTTGTCTCGAGACCTGACAACTTCGCGTGGGGATCCGAGAGAGGTTTTTCTAGCTTATTTCCTTCTAAATATTCTCTTTTTATTGACTTGTTATTGTGGTTTTCTGACATGCAGGAGAATGCTAATAAAAGCAAAGGCGTTGTTTGATTTATTTGTTTACTGCGAAAACTTCTTCAACCTCTTCAGCGTTATTTACCGTGATAATATTATAATAGGTAGCGAGACACAATTATATATTCCCATCACTTATAAATAACAGGGTGCAACTTCTTTTTTTTAATACTTGGCCCGAGAGTCAAACATGCAAGTAGCTGAAAATATTAACTCAATAACAGGGGACTACAGCGCAATTGATTTAAGAGAAATTAGGAAAAAATATTGAAAATATATGTTTAATAATGTATATTAATCAAGAACTAAAACGATATAATTAAAATACTTCGAAAATAAGGGTATTTTTGTTATAGCAGCTCGTCACTCATATGAATTCCACATATATTATTTTGATTGGCGACTCAAAGACGGCCTATAAATATATAACGAATATCCAGTTACTAGCCTACTATTAATGTAGACTTGTACAGAATAATAATATTCATTTATTTTTACCTCCCGCTACCCTTGGTAAGGGAGGTATAGGGATCGTGCTAAAAATCGCATATTGATATTTTGGTAAATGACCACGCTTTTAAGGTCCCTACAATCCTATTTTAACATTTTCACGATAAAGTGTGTGTGTATGTGTGTGTATGTATGTGTGGATCCTCCACTCTAACTCAAATACTATCATTCAGAAAATTTTGAAACCTTGTATTTCGAACTTTTTCTGTAATGGAAAAAGCCCATTAGATTTGGGTGAAAATCGAATAACCGGAAATGGCAGTTTACTAGAAATTCAAAATAGTTTTTCTTAGAAAAATACCTTTAAATGTTAGTTTTTCGAGACTAATGTTATTATAAAAATTAAAGATTCTTAAATTTTGTATAGATTTTCATTAATATTTAGATTAATAAAAATTAACGCATCACAAAAATGTTTAAGCTAATCTATATTTTTTGAATTAGTGAATTCTATTTTATCCCGGTATTTAAAATTTAATCTTCATTTTATTATAGCTCCGGTGCCTCAATGTTTAGAGCAACGCCTCACGTTCGAATCCCACTAAAGCATGGATGTGTAACACGAGGGGGGGTCTCTGAGCTGACTGATAATGATGATACTAAGGATGATACTTCCCAACGATGATACACTAACTGACTGGTGGACGCTTTGATGGCTGGCGTCCACGGCTTGTGAGAAGACTTCTTGAGAAGGAAGAATACACAGTCACTTACACTTGTACACTTTTTACACTTTAACTTTACACTGATGAACACTACGGACATGAACACAACTTGTTGATTTAAAAACTAATACTTTTATTTACATGATTAAATATAACTTAATTAAACATAACTAACAAAACTGTTACATTTTGTAACCTTGCGGGCGGGCGTTCTGCACTCGCGCCTCAAAACTAAAACACTACATTTCGTCAACAAAACACGTCTTTCCGACGCCACGTACTAATTTCGACTCTCCCATGTTTATCCCATGGCTAACTAATACCGACTGCCTAAAACAAAAACGCTATCTCCAGGACAGGATTATCTTAGGGGTATGGGGTGCATAGGCGAGGTCATTCTAAAGTCACGCTCGTATATATAATAATTTCCAGACTTAAGATCAACAAATAAATGTCGTGACTATCATAATATGATAAGAATTTCTAAACTGAATTTTGACATTTATAACTTAAACAGATAAACAGAGTTAAAATATGAATATTGAAACTATAATTTAGAAGAGTTTATAAAAAGTTATTTATCTGTTATTGTGCTTACCCTCGCCTTGTCACATTATCCTCCCCTTAAGACATAAATATATCGCAAAATCGATATATTTATTCTTAAATCCTGAACTGAAGATAGTTTCCAATTTCTGCAACCACAGAACATAAAACACATACATAAAATAAATAAAACATCAAACATATTACAAATATGAGACACAAAACATGAAACATAGAATACAAAAATCGCAAGACATAAAAATTGCAAAACAGGTACAAATGTACAAACACAATTAACATAATACGATAAAACACACAAAAGGTATAAAACCTACATTACAAATGCAAAAGCATACAAACAAAATGTCAAACATATTATAAATATGACACAAAGCATAAAACATAGGATACAAAAATCGCAAGACAAATTACAAAACAGGTACAAATGTACAAACACAACATAACATGTTAAAAACAGACAAAAGGTATAAAACCTATGACATTACAAATGCAAAAGCATACAAACATAAAACATTATAAACATAATGTAAACTCAATAAAAACGTACCTAAAACGTTTTAACAAATTCCAAATTCAAATCACAAATGCTAAAAAAGGAAAAGGGTATTTTATTTTCCTATCTAATAAAATTTTTTAATCTAACATGCAACTTAACTAGCCAAAAACTAAACACTAACAAAATCGTCATATAATCGTCAAAAGAATAACAACACAAAGGTCACTGCACTGCACGAGAGGGAAGGGGGCGGCTTTTCACACCTAAGCGGTCTAAGGGATGGCACTACAAAAAATTTGGGAACACTTCTGCAAGCGATAACGTCGTTCCTGGAATGTAACACGATATCACCAGTGGCGTGCCCTCCATGTGTGCGGCGTAAAACTTGCACAGATGGGCATGCCAAGTTGTCCTCTCCGACGTTCATGCCCAAGTCGCCATTCTCGATGTCCTCTTCGTTGACCATTTGCAAATCCATTTCGTGCAGGTTGTCGTCATATACTGTGTTCATGTCCAGTTCATCAGCTACTTCGGTGTGCTCTTCCTCAGTCTCACATTTCGCTGTTTCCTCCGGCAGGCAATTCTCTTCAATCATTTTTCCTTCTTGTACGCCCTTGTCACACGCTGTGACGACTATTGTCGGACTTTCCGGTCGTGGTATGTCTACCACCGCACAACGATCCTCTATTGCCAGCAAGGACTCAATTTCTTCTAAACTGATCCTCCCTACTGGCAACTCGTGCACTCCATGCGTGGCAAAAGAAACGTGGCCGTATGCCACCGACGAATGCCCTGGAGACAACGAATCTAACGGCGCCTGCGGTGCGTAGACCTGGTGCGTCCATGCTGGACCATAAAAACTTGGCGTACAAGCCGGAAAAAATGATGGTGGTAATATGGTGCGTCCTGCATAGGTTATTTCTAACCAACGCACCATATCTGTGCCAGTGGTAGGCCGCTTATACAATGGAATTGCAAAATACAATTCCCTTGCCTTACCACTGAGCCTGAACACTATTGCACTGCCGAGAAAAACTTCATCCCAGCCGTATCGTCTGCTGGCTGCTGCCATGTTCTGGATATATTCTCCCACTCTGCCATCACCAGAGAACGTATTTATTTCAAGTAATACGTCAAGCATATCTGGTGACGGCTGATACGGCCTGGGTTGCTGTATCATCGCTGGTGTCGTGGTCGTAAATGTGTACATATTGTACACCAAGTACCCTCTCCTCGGTCACAAACTAATAATTCTAAAACTAATAACGTAAGATCTTTTCGGATGAATAAGAGTAAATCATTACTCTCATTATCCTACCCGTTGACTGCGCCACTGTAACACGAGGGGGGTCTTTGAGAAGCTGATAGCAATTCTACCGACTGCACCACTGTAACACGAGGGGGGTCTTCTAAGCTGATAATGATGCTGATTACTAAGGATGATGATTCCCAACGATGATACACTTACTGATGGCGATAAGGAAGAACACACATATACTAACACTTTCACTGATAGCAATTCTACCGACTGCACCACTGTAACACGAGGGGGGTCTTCTAAGCTGACTGATAATGATGCTGATTACTAAGGATGATGATTCCCAACGATGATACACTTACTGATGGCGATAAGGAAGAACACACATATACTAACACTTTCACTTTTTACACTTTACACTAATGAACACTACGGACATGAACACAACTTATTGATTTAAAAACTAATACTTTTATTTACATGATTAAATATAACTTAATTAAACATAACTAACAAAACTGTTACATTTTGTAACCTTGCGGGCGGGCGTTCTGCACTCGCGCCTCAAAACTAAAACACTACATTTCGTCAACAAAACACGTCTTTCCGACGCCACGTACTAATTTCGACTCTCCCATGTTTATCCCATGGCTAACTAATACCGACTGCCTAAAACAAAAACGCTATCTCCAGGACAGGATTATCTTAGGGGTATGGGGTGCATAGGCGAGGTCATTCTAAAGTCACGCTCGTATATATAATAATTTCCAGACTTAAGATCAACAAATAAATGTCGTGACTATCATAATATGATAAGAATTTCTAAACTGAATTTTGACATTTATAACTTAAACAGATAAACAGAGTTAAAATATGAATATTGAAACTATAATTTAGAAGAGTTTATAAAAAGTTATTTATCTGTTATTGTGCTTACCCTCGCCTTGTCACAGATGTGTGTGGATGTGAACCCACTCTGTAATTGGGATTTAATCCTGTTGAGGGGTTTAAAAAAAGGTAGTTACTTGGATTAGATTAGACTATATTTTAAGAAATAAACTATCAAAATTACAGTAAAATTCGCTAATCCAAAAATAAGGATTAACTTAATCTTTTTTGTGATTAGGGCTGTAAATAGCGGGAGGTATTGTGTTGGCCACACCAGATGTTTTATAAATATAATTTAGAAATAGCATATATTTCAAGCACATTTAGGTCCACGAAGAAAATAGTTTGATATAAAAACTTATATTCGTGACGTCACATCTATATTTTCAAATTTCGCAGGACTATAACTCGTTTATTAATAGGAATTTTTTCACCGGATTTTCACCGACAGTCTTAATTTTATTTATACGTTCAGATGAAATTATAGTTTAAAAATGGTGGAATCCTCTATTATTGAAAATACAACTGAAGAAATGGAAGGTAAGTTCATGATTAAAATATAGTAGAAGTATATAATTCGAAAATGTTCCAAAAAAAACTTGATCACTGTGATGAAGCACTATCATCCGTAGATACTTTTCATTGTTTTGTCTTATTTCCATAGCATCGTCCAATCACTTTCGCTAGAAAATTCTGACAATTCGGAAAAATCGATGCCTTCTTCCATTGCTAATTTCATTAATAACAAAAACAAAATTATTCACTCGTTCTTGGACCACTGCACTATAAATATGAATTTTAAATTTGATATGTCGGAACGGTAAAATGACTTTGCGCAAACTCAGTAAAGTTCTGAACGGTCCTGGACTTTTGTTGGAACAAACCTTATAATTATAATAATTTATCAAAATAAAGAAAAATCCATTACATTAAATATATTATATATTAGATTTATTGAGAAGAGCAAATGTTGTAGAAGAAAATCTTAACGAAATTATCTCATACCCTATCTGTCTGGTTTGTTCGCAACACTTTCCGTTACCTTTAGCTCGGCCGCAAGCACGGCAGTCGCGTTGTACGTTCTCGAGATTACCCTTGTAAATATATTATGGGCAATTCTCACTCGTAGTCCTGGAATTTCCTCGCCGGTTCTGCTTTCCAATTCAATCGCGACGAGTTCCACTGCGTGTCCAGCCAGAAACAAAGCCATTCCAGGGTAATGGCCTTCCGAACGTGCTTTCCCCCCAGTCCTAATGCAGGAGAGGACTAAGGAGCAGGATTAAAAATTGTTTATTAAGAAGGAAATAGAAAGAAATTATATGGATGGCATTTAGTCTCAATTGTAATAAGACGAGGGTAAGCGCAATAACAGATAAATAACTTTTTATAAACTCTTCTAAATTATAGTTTCAATAATCATATTTTAACTCTGTTTATCTGTTTAAGTTAAAAATGTCAAAATTCAGTTTAGAAATTCTTATCGTATTATGATAGTCACGACATTTATTTGTTGATAATTAAGTCTGGAAATTATTATGTATACGTGCGTGACTTTGGATGACCTAGCCTATGCACCCCGTACCCCTAAGATAATCTTGTCCTGAAGATAGCGTTTTGTTTTAGATAGTCGGTTTTAGTTAGCCATGGGATAAACATGGAAGAGTCGAAATTAGATTGTCGCGTCGGGCAGACGTGACTTGTTTTTGGACATGTAGTGCTTTAGTTTTGGGGCGACGCCCGCCCACTGAGTTACGGAATGTAACTTATTAGTAATGGCTTAGTTATAGTTGTATTAGGTTAAATGTAAATAAAGTTATTAGATATTAAAAACCAAGTAGTGTCCATGTCCGTAAATTGTAATGTAAGTGTTCATCAGTGTAAAGTAGTAAAGTGTATGTGTGTTCTTCCTTCTCAAGAAGTCTTTCTCAAGAAGTCGTAGACGCCAACCATCCAGGCGTCCACAAGACAGTTAAGAGTGTCATCGCTGGAGTAAGAAATCATCACCCAGATCCACCCCCTCTCGTGTTACACAATTTGGAAAGAAGATGCGGTGTAATCTTTTATTTTCCTTAAAAATAATGAAGCTTAAAACATTCATTTATAGTAAAAAAATTTTTTTTTGTGTTTATTCCCGCATTACTGCAAGATCGCATATTTGCACTGTCTGCTTAGTTTTGCCGAATTATTATTTTATATGATTAATATTTTTTAGCCCCGCTCCTACAATTCTAGTTCAAGTGACAGTTAAGCCCGGATTACCCATAAGGCCAACCTAGGCCACGACCTAGGGCGCAGGCACGGAGGGGGCGCACATCGAGTAATTGGATAAATTAGAAAACGGAAAGAGATCTTTCTCTTTCTCTCTCTCCTATTGCCTGACCTTTCTCTAGCTGTCTCTCTTCTTGATCTGCGCATTTCAAAGCTCATGACATTTGGCAGCACCTCTAGTTGACGGAAACAGTCACATTTGCTTTAATTATACAAAATCAGTATAGAAGAGTGATTGGTAAATCCCGTTGAGCTATGGCAGTTGTCGAAGATTTTAAATAATGCTAATTTATATACCGGGTGTCTACTTATGAATCTTAGCAAATACAATGGTAAAATTTTTATGACTGTAATACTGTAAAACTGTATCTAATAAGTTCAAAATTATTTTCTACATGCGTTTCATTTGAGAGATAGAGTAGCAAAATAAAAGTGGTAATCTTTGGCTAGTTATATAAAGATGGTAAATGTAGCTTTGATGACTGATAATAGTAGGTATATTGAAAACAAATTTCATAAGGCAATCTGTTAACCCATGAGACCAACAAAGGACGATTGCGATCACAGTTCTTATGAAACATGTTTTTATATAAGTTTTTCTATTGGGGTAAATTTATAATTCTATTAGATTTTTAATAAATGCGACTTGTAAAATCAGTTACGTTGGTAGCACTTCCCTTTAATAAATTGAACTTCAGGGATGAAAATTCTTTGTTGACTGTCAGCAATTTGATGTTGATATGTCATTTATGTACCAGTTTTAAAATCAGTAAGTCAACTGCCATCTCTAGAAAACGAAAAGCTCCAAAAACAGTACGTTTAACATGTTTTCAGTGCGTTTATAGGCTCATAAAGGCACCGATATAGAACAAGAATTTAATGAAATCAAGCATTATTAAAACTCGGTATATATTAAGAGGGAGAGGGGGGTGCAGTCATGAATTTTGGCCTAGGGCGTAAAGAAATGCCAATTCGGAGACAGTTAGTGTTAACCAACGGTTATGTTGTAAAATTGTTCTTATCACCTTTGGTTCAAGCTAATTGAAAGTAAAAACTGTTTTCGCATCGCTTCTAACCTTCAGTTTAATTCTTAACTGATCGTTAATAAACAGTCACTTTAACTAGGGGTGATAGGATCGGGCCTTAGTAATAATGGAGTATTTAAATTAGAAGAAACTCAACGAAATACGTGCTATTCGTGTTGTGAGAAAAAAATTCAAGATATTTTTGGAGAGCTAAGCCTGGATATATTGCCACATACATCTTAACGTTCCTTGTAAAACTGGTCACGTTTGAAAAAGGTTAGTAACCTTCGAATGTTTCTTGATATTTCATTTGAATTAGATCAATCGAATTGAGGATATTACATCGAATACATATTATTACCTAATTTAAAATTCAATAAACATTATAGCAGCAGCCGTCAAGAGTTGAATTTGATTTTAATTCAGCATCAGCATACATTAAACAATATTTAAAGTCTTTAGACAGTCTTAAATATCTCACATGTAAAATCTTACTTCTCAATTTTTTTTATCAATGGAAATCTTTTTTATCTTCACAGAAGAAGAGCAACTCCGAAATTATGGTTTTTATACTTCCAATATTGCAGAGGTTCCTAAGTATGTCTGATATAAACAAAAAGTAAAATTCACTGATAAGGTGTTGGCATGGTACGACTAGCGAATGAAAGTTGACGTTTAAATTATTTTACAGATGTGGTTTCTTTTGAAACCCTAGAGAAGATTAGAATTGTACGAAATATTCAGGTATGAAATTTTTGCATGAACCCACTTTAATACTGGACTAGGAAAGCACAGAAATACATTATTATGTCTGACTGAAAATAGATGGCCGAGCAGGGTAACTGAATATCAAAACAGGGGTGCGTTTAAAATATTTTAAACATTTTTCGTTTATGTTAATTATAACAAAATATTTTGATCTTTAAACTATTTAGTTTGGCAATTCTATGAAACAGGATTATTTTTAATTCCCTCTAACAGTAATTCCGTATCGAGGGTTGCTTACACCTGAGACGAACGAACTAGAATTTGCGGTATTAAATCTTTTCTTCTGTCACGGAATACATAAGGGTGAGTTTCCTTTTAAATCAAGTATAGGGAAATGTTTTCAAAAGGAAACACATCTATTAAGTAATCTAAACGTCAACTTTCATTCGCTAGTCATATATGCTATAAGGTAGTATGGTGCGCTATTTCAATAAGGGGTATATCCTTAGGCCTTATGTGGACTGTTTTCGAATTTTTGATTTTTTTATATGTTAAAATATTTTAAATATAAAGCGTATTTACTTTCATATTTTGCAAAATATCGGAGAGAAAAAAATGTTAAACTTTAAATAAATGCATTTAAAAAAAAGTTGAAATTTGTGCCAATACTTATGGGTCATACGTTATATAAAGCTAAAAGTGTATGATGTTTTTATTCTATGTACTTTGAATTGTGCATGCATAGATCATAATTTACTCATAATAGCCAGTGGCGTAACTAAGAGTTCGGGGGCCCGCCCGCAAAATTTTTTGGGGCCCGTTTTTAAATGTAGCGTTTATCATGAAGAACTGCATACCACAAGAATTTGTGGAAATTATGACTAGGCTCACTCTCATCTGAGTTGATATGTTAAGAAGCAAAATAACTAATATTGGAGCCTGAAAATCCAAGATTAGGCACTTTTACATCCCACCAAAGACATTGTATGTTGTGGCATTTACTATGAAAATGTGATTGGCCCGTATCTTTTTTTTTAAATGAAATTGGTGGCAAAGTCAACTTGTGAAAGTTACAGGGAATTGATTCATACATTTTTGGTATCCCAAATAAAAGAACTTGGATGCAACAAAATATGGTATTAGCAAGATGGATCAGTATCATACAGTCTAAATAATAGCAATTTTGCGAAAATCATTCTCTTATCGTTATTTAATCCCACGTTTTGATAATACACATTGGCCGCCAGGTGTCTTGATTTGACAGCCCCAAACTTCTTTTTATGGGGTTATTTTAAAGGAAAACTCTGGATCAGTTGCAGGAAAATATTTGCCAAGAAATCGAAATTCTACCGGCCGAAATATGATGGAAAATAAAGAACTTGATTTGACATAGCGGATAAGGGGCCTCTTAGTCAATATTATTTTTGGAAATTGACATTCAAAAAAATGAAGGACTAAATAAATTTGTATATTGCTACAAAAAAATGATTAAATTCATAATTTCGCAGTAGTAACAAAATTATAAATCATGTAAATTGGGGCCCCTCTAGAGCCGGGGGCCCGCATTGCGGGCCCGTTAGTTACGCCACTGATAATAGCGTTTCGTTCTCTTTCTGTACATAATGAAAACATATTCCATACATTAAAGCAAGGCAACGTGATTAGATATACAAACTAGCACGATTACATATTTATTTTCCTTTGCGTTCTATCTCAACTGTTGTGTGTAGGTTATGCAATTTATGTATGTGTGTAAGCAAGCAAGGCATAAGCAGGGCATAGGGCACAGCACGATTCCCGGCTCCGTTTGTCCAGTTCATGCATTATTCTCCTATTCTCCACGATTCAGAGAGAATTCGTATCCGCTGTTTCTGTCATGGAAATTAGTAGGAATTTCAAATGGTCTAAGTGCCGGAACGGCAGCGTACCTACTCAAATAAAACCAATGTTGGCAGACCTGGAACTCGAGGAGTTGTCTCTTAACTTATTTGTTAGTAACGCGTACAAGAAAAGCGTTGAAAAACAACAAAGGGAATAGAAGACGCAGGTCAAGACATGCACAAAACAATATTATCGAGTTGAAACGTGTTTTCCAGTTTCACAAAACCAACTAAGAGTTTCATTCCGGTTTTATTACTTATATAAATTAATATAAATGTTCATACCAACTTAAACTTCACTTGTGGACATTGCTATTTTTTTAAATTTCTAAAGCGTGGAATACGTCTGACAAACTTGTAGACGATCGTTTGCAACGAATTAATTGCGAAAATGGCTGCGAACGAACGTTTTCCATCGGCTGTCGGTAAAAATTAAAAAATCTGATGTGGCCAGCACATTACCTTCCGTCAGTTCTATGTATTTTGTACAAATTTCATACAGAAAGTTCCTTGCTAAAGATTCTATTTCTTGTACATTACCTTCTGGCAGTTGCATTTATTTTATGCAAATTCCATACAGAAAATTTATAGCAAAAGATCCTATATTTCCAGTAAAATTATAAGACAAACACACTATATCAATTTCACTTGACACTGGCATCTTTCAATCAGAATTTTCTTAATATAGTACCTGTTTCCATATGACTATGGCTACTTTATGAAATTTAATTTCTTTATAATTTTTACCTTCCGTCACCTTTAGGTAAGGAAGGTATTGGCTTTGGTCAAAAAATTTGTTGAGTTTTTAATCAATAAGCACGTTTTAGGATCCCTAAAATACGAATTTACTATTTTTACGATGATGTCTGCGTGCGTGTGCGTGTGCGTGTGAGTGTGAGTGTGAGTGTGCGTGTGCGTGTGCGTGTGCGTGTGCGTGTGCGTGTGCGTGTGCGTGTGCGTGTGCGTGTGCGTGTGCGTGTGTGTGTGTGTGTGTGTGTGTGCGTGCAGATTGGCATACCCCAGAGGTTATTCTAAGGGTTTTTTTCCACTGCACAAGAAAATAAATTCTTGTATATTCCATTCCCTTTAAGCCATTCAGCAGATGTCGCTCGCATCAACGCCAATTTTAAGTAGCCGAAACTATACTGGATAAACTTGTCTCCAATTTCAGGCGATCAGAGAGGTTAAAAGTATAGGTTTATAATATTTTGGTGAAAGATCTTTGTTTAATTCAATTCAAGTTGGATTAAAACGAAATACTAGAACATCTACAAATAGAAAAGTTGCGGAAACTGACGCTTCCACAGTTAGTTCTTAACTATTTCTTCGGAATTAAATTTAAAAAATATAAAATCGTGTCTCGGAATAGCTTGTCGGTAGATTCCGAAAATGCGGTTTTGTATATTTATTACAACATGCCTTCTCTGTTAGAGTGAGATCCCCGGAAAGCCACAATGATAAGCGTGAGCACAGAGTCAAGGAGTCAAGGCAACTTCTAATGGTATTTTTGCTGAGGCCAATGTTAATGATGAGGATAAGACAAGCGAAGAGTTAGGGAAAAGCTAGTACAGTTTTAGTGCTTATACAGGATGTTTCTAAATCTATGTCACTAATTTTAAGGGTATATAGTACTGACTAATATGTTTAGTTCATGTTTTTTTTTTTAAATTTTATTTGGTTTATTCGAAATAAATGAAAAATAACTGCACAGATTTTAATTTCCCACTGCACAATTTGCTTTTCCTACTGCACATTTTGTGTCCAACTGCACGTTAGAATAACCTCTGGCATACCCAGTACCCAGCAATGGGTAATAAGCCGTGATGATATATTTATTTATTTTTAATTATCTCAAACGTAAATGATCCGGTGATAAATAATTTTGCACAGTATACGGATAGAAAAATAGAAAATATTTAAAACTATTTAAATACATATTTCATTAATTAATAAACTTATATTACTAATTATAATGTGACCCACCAAATACTCAATCCACGAGCCGCCACTGAGTCTGTAGGTACATAAAATTCTTTTATTTTATACTTCGTTCCCTTGGTATTTAAATGATTCGAATAATATTGAATTAGCTAGTCACATTAATTTTATATGTGGGCTTCAATGAGTTCATACGAAATACTTGGACAAGCTTCCTGCCTGAAAAATGTATATTAACTTTATGACGATCCGTTTCGAAACACAAGCTATTACCCAACATATAAGTCTGTCGCTGGCTCAAAGAAGATTCCATATTTTCATATTTGCGTGGAAACGTACGCGTCTTTGGCAAAAAGAGTAGAGATAACTAGTCCGGTAGCTAGCGATGATACAGCGGAGCCCGAGGCAGTCTCCAGGCGCTCGGGTACGGGCATAAAAGACCCCGGAAAATAGGAAGCACGCAAAGAGATGATGCAGAAAAAATGATGGTTAGGCAACCAATAGAAATGTACGTTATTCAATCAATTTATTGTGCCCAATAGCATAGTGGTATCGTGTTTCAATTACTTGATCACCGAGAGCCCAAAACGACTTCAAATCATATTTCTTTTTCTAAACATTGTAGTACATTCTACTCAGTTTCATCTTTTCATATTGCTCTTACACTAATAAAATGTTTGTGCTACTTTTTTATTTTCTTACTGCAAAAAAATGTTACTTATAATAAATTATTAAAAATATTTGTAAATAAAATCATGATTTTACATCGCACACAATTTTAGTAATATTTTAAATAATAAATTCTATTCAAAGAAAAAATATATGTGGAGTAAAATTGTTTATTCCGGTATCATGAACAAATTAATAAACTGGCACACATTTATCCTTCTCATTTGCAATAACTAAAAGCGTGTGAGATAAAGGCGGATATAATACGCTTGTCTTTCAAAAATTCATATTGTTTCGACAAAGTTATGACATTCCATTTTAAAACGATGCTCGTTGTTGACAATACTTTCTCTGTAACCTAAGTGTATTTATTAATTCAGATATATTACCTTGATTCGTAGCCGTACGAATAATGTTTTTACCCTCCGCTACTCTTGGTAAGGAAAGTACAGGGATCGTGCTAAAAATCGCATATCGAGATTTTGGTAAATGACCACGTTTTAAGGTCCATACAATCTAATTTTAACATTTTCACAATGATGTGTGCGCGCGCGAGCGCGCGTTTGTGTGTGTGTGTGTGTGTGTGTGTGTGTGTGTGTGTGTGTGTGCGTGCGTGTGCGTGTATATGTGCGTGTGCATGTGTGTATTTGTTTGTGTGTGTGCGTGCGTGCGTGCGTGTGTGTTCAGAAAATGCTGAAACCTTGTATTTCTACCTTATTCTAATATGGGAAGAGACCATTAGATTTTGGTGCTGAAGATTTGTGTTATTATAAAAATTAAATATTATTAAATTTTCTACAGATTTGTATAAATACTTTTTCTATATATTTTATGGATAAATTTATAAAATATCTATAATTATAACCCCGGAGCCTACGCTTTAAACAAGCAAAATCCTTGGTTACACTGTTCATATTACAAATGTATGTCACTGACTGATAAATGTCACTGTCAAAGAACTAATCATTTCAAATTAATAATAGTAAAGTTTTAAAAAGGAAATAGTAAATAGAACCATAGTTATATGGAATGGATATTAATACAGTTTTACTAAATATGTAAGTATGTATATTTAAATTAATTAAAATTAAATAGCGGGAGGTTTGGTGTAGGCCACATCATATTTTTTCCTGTAAGTGTCACTGGCACTGTGTCAGTATTTTATATTTCATATTTTTACCTTCCGTCATACCTTTAGGTAAGGAAGGTATTGTCTTTGGTCAAAAAATTCGATGGTGATGGTGAATAAGCACGTTTGGAGTCCCTCGAATAAGATTTTACTATATTTACGATGATGTTTGTATGTATGTGTATCTATATATATATATATATATATATATATATATATATATATATATATATATATGTGTGTGTGTGTGTGTGTGTGTGTGTGTGTGTGTGTGTGTGTGTGTGTGTGTGTGACAATTTTTTCGGATAAAAGAAAATGAGCATGAAAAAGTGTCTTAAAGAAGTTTAGATAAGAATAAGATAAGAATTTTGTATAATTTCATAGCATTAAGAAACTCACAAATATTAATGCCACTACTTTATTCAATTGTTTTATATAATTTTTATTGTTACAATCAGAACGTGAACGATTCAAATTATTAAAAATATCTGCGTATTTAATATAAATGTACTCGTATGTCCAACAATGTATAGCGTAATATTTAATCTGAAAATCCACCTATTCCTATTTTTACAAAAATGTGAACCGTTGGTTTTAAAAAAGCAATTTGTAACAATAATAAAATGTCATTTGTAAATGTTACAACAAAATAATGCCCTAGTATTTGAATTTGAGTAACCTATTCATGTAACTATTTTTGAATTTATATCGTATTGATCTGATATATAAATATTTAAACGGAAATTAATTTTCATTTAAATGCAAATAAACAAATAATGTACACAATTTAAATATGAAAAAGAATATTACAATATTTAAATTTTAAATTTTGATTTATTAAAGAATGAGAAAATTAATTATTTTCCCAAAAGAAATATGAATATATGTATTATGTACCGGGAAAAGTATTGACTTAAAGCACAAAGGTTGTATGTCGTCAAGGTACAACGACGTTAAATAATTTAAATTTCAACTGTGTGGATATTATAATGTCTTACGATGAGAAATAAAGTCAGAGTTGTGGAAAAAATAATTTTTCGCTATCTTCTAGAAAATCAACTGCTTCTGATCACTTTTAGATCGGAAAATCCGTATTTACTGAGGAATTAGAATAGCTATTTGTGTATTAAGAGCGCAAAATGGGACATTGTCGATTGAGAGGTTGTTGCCGCGCGACGCAGAAGCGAGGCATTCTCTCGAAATCGACAATGTCCATTTGCGCTCGAAACACACACAAGATTTTTTCTACAGTCGCCACAATGGGGTCCTCCACCATAACAAAAATTTATTTTTTATGTATTTTTACTTATCGGTATTTTCCATTCTTCTTGAGCTATTGCTTCAATCTAATCTAAGCATTTTATACTTTCGTTTTTGTAAATGAATGCCCTATTTTATTTTCACAGCAGTGCGGCATTTTGTTTGGATATGTAAGCGGGTAATGTGTAACTACAGTGTCATTAATTCCTGACTAAACGTTTCCATTAAGAATATAGCCAAGTAACATTTCTCAACATTGTTTAGTTAGAAATTTGAGAAGCGAGCATTTTTCTCCTTTGTCGCTCTAGAGCGGCAAAGTGACATTTTGCGTTGACAAAAGAGAGCGCAAATGGCTACTTTGTATATAGACTGTAGAAAAAGGTACTTTTTTACTTCCTTGTACAAAGTAAAGGAAGTATTGTATTCGCGAAAAATTTCGGTTTTCAGATTTCAACGGAAATATTCATTTTTGGCCATCCCTGAATCCATTCAGACTAATTTCGTCGTGACGTCTGTACGTACGTACGTATCGCGCATAACTCAAAAACGGTAATCCGTAGAAAGTTGAAATTTTGTATTTAGGACTAACATCTAGATGTGCACCTCCCTTTTTGGTCATTACATAATTTCCAGAAATGGTACTTTATTTGAAGCCTATAATAGATTGTAATGAAAAACTATATTAAAATATAATCCAAAACTTTTCAAATTTGGTATATAAGACTTTTATATCAATTGGAATAACATAGCAGATTTTGGTTAAACCAGGCTAACCAGAAGTGATATATTACCTGAAGTTGTTAACAGTTTTTCTTGAATAAAATGGTTTCCTTTTGATTTTAGAAATAAATTCTTCAAATAAGAGGTTTAAAGAATTAAATTCTGCGTCTAGCACATCAAGTATTATTAAATTAGCCCTTTGTATAAGCGAGATATTTAATAATTAAAACTTATATACTTTTTGGTTTTTGTAATGAAGCTTGCTATGGATTAGGACAAAAAATAACAAAAAAATAAAAAATAGATGTTAATGTCAAATTACGTCAAATACGTGCAATTTTATAATTGAGTCTATACTTCATATTAGTCTTGCGTACAAGAAAGTCGTGTGGTGACCACATCAGATTATTATTTATCTGTTTTTCAGGTCGGCGAAAATTTTTTTGTTCGCGATCTCCCAAAAATGAGCTTTTTCTGATCGCTTTTTAGAACGGAATATCTTTCTTTACCGAGTTGTATGTCCAATGTAGTCAGATTATTACTCCAGTTTTAAAATTATTAAAATTGTAATTACATAATTTAGGTAGTTTGTAAATTTAAAAAGGGCATTAGGTTAGGTTAAGTTTGTCAATAGAATGTAATTAGGTAGTAGGTACTAAGTTACGAAATTACCAGCCATTTATGAATGTCAAAAATTTGAGATTTTGTGACTTATTACATACATGCACTAATATCTTTTGCTGGGTGTACCAATCTGGGGTAGGATTCTGTAACTCGTCCGTTATCAAAAGGTACCGTTATCACTATAGCAACGTATTTTTTATAAGATGATTGGCATATTTACGTCATAGTTGTCAAATAAAATGTCATTTTCTATTGTAACCATAGTGATAAAGGTACCGTTTGATAACGCACCAGTTACAGAATCCTACCACTATTTTTATTGGCAGATTCGGTAGGGTACTAAATCAAAGAATTGACGGATTTCTAAAATAAATATTGGCGGATATTTCAAGGATCCTATATTGTTCAGGCGGAAAACATGTAAAAATGCAGTTATAGATAAATGTCTTTATTTCAATAATTCAAGAATGTAAACATTGACATTTCTTGCTTATTTTCTCAAGTGGTAGAAATACCTCCCATGTATGTTTGTTATTATAGATTGTTATTATTAGATCGTCTATCTATTCCTGTAGTTATGCGTCTATCTATTCCTGTAGTTAATAACGTGAAAACACAAAATTGTTCAATGCATAACATCTATCATTAAAATAAAACCAATAAAAAACGATTTGTCACGCGAGTTCCTTTAGGCCAATCGATAAACAAAGCAGAGTGTTCTCACGGAACATAACATCTGCACCATCTGAAAATTGGCAACATGGCAACACTGTAGAATACTTGAGAAATTGCTGCACTCCACTACTGACAAAATTACATATCCCAGTTGTACTTCCAGGTACACTCCAGGATAGAATTAAGTGCCACGGGAGCTTGTACACTGCCTTGAACAACGATAGACAAGGATGTATTTTTACTAGGTTGCTCTCTTGAAAGGTATAAGGTGTTCACAGCTTTCTTTGCATCACTCTTTTAAAATTAAATTTGTTCGTTTTCTATTTTGTCTAGATAGATTATGCCGCCAGCATTTGAACCATTTCCGAAACAACACCGAACTTGACTGAAATAATAGTACAGTAGTCATTAAATAAAAACCTGAAACTTTCACCTCTGGTTAATATTAAGATAAATATAGCATCAATTCAAACATACAATTCAAACAGCCGTAATTAATTAAATCATGGTAATAACTTAATGACAAAGACAAATGGTTTGTTTTCCATGGCACACTGTAAATAGCTAAAAATTATAAATTTTATTTTACGTTTTTCTCATGACAGGAACGAATTATATCAAAAAATTGAAACTTGTTCGATGCAGGCTTTAATTCTGAACATTTTTTATATTTACACTTTTGTTCTAAAATTCATAGGGAACGAACTATCGCATAATGAAAATTTTAACATTGTATTTCCTATGTCCTATAAAAAAAGTGAACACCCGGTATATATATATATATATATATATATATATATATATATATATATATATATATATATATATATATATATATATATTTACTTATGCTGGAAACTGTATTGAATTCGTTTTCTATTGTTCTATTTACTTTTTTCTTTTTAAAACGTTACTAATATTATTTTGCAATAGCTAAAAATTATAAATTTTATTTTACGTTTTTCTCATGACAGGACCGAATTATATCAAAAAATTGAAACTTGTTCGATGCAGGCTTTAATTCTGAACATTTTTTATATTTACACTTTTGTTCTAAAATTCATAGGGAACGAACTATCGCATAATGAAAATTTTAACATTGTATTTCCTGTCCTATAAAAAAAGTGAACACCCGGTATATATATATATATATATATATATATATATATATATATATATATATATATTTACTTATGCTGGAAACTGTATTGAATTCGTTTTCTATTGTTCTATTTACTTTTTTCTTTTTAAAACGTTACTAATATTATTTTGCAATGATTAGTTCTTTGATAGTGACATTTATCTGTCAGTTACATACATTTGAATAACTGCGTTTTGTTTGTATAAAGCGTAGGCCATGGGATTTAAATTATAGATAATTTTATAAATTTATCCATAAAATATATAGACAAAGTATTAATGCAAATCTATAGAACATTTAATAATATTTATTTTTTATAATAACATTAATCTCGAAAAAACAACATTTAAAAGTATTTTTCGAAGAAAAACTATTTTGAGCTTCTAGTAATGTGGTTATCCGATTTCCACCAAAATCTAATGGGCTCTCTCCAGGACAGAAAAAGTTTGAAATACAAGGTTTCAAAATTTTCTGAATGATAGTATTTGAGTTAGAGTGGAGGATCCACACACACATACACACAGACATCATCGGGAAAATATTAAAATTGGATTCTAAACGATCTTAAAACGTGTTCATTTACCAAAATCTCGATATGCGATTTTTAGCACGATCCCTATACTTCCCTTACCAAGGGTAGCGGGAGGTACAAAATCGATTTAATAAATTGATTTTCATGTTAGAGTTTTAGCAAAAAAAAAAACTAGTTTTGAGTTAAAGAAACAACCAAGCTGACAAAGTCGGGCAAAAGAACACCAAAGAAAATCCTGCGGTGCTTTCTCCACAGCGATTTTAGATTTAGATTTTAGATTATGATTGGTAAAACGGAAGTATCCTTTTGATGCACCCCAAACGATTCCAAGGTAACTAAATTTAATAAAATAAAATTGCAGAATGATTTATTCTTGTAAAAGAAATGGTCATGAAAAAAAAAATTGTATACCACTCAGGAAAATAGTTTTTTTTTTTAATTCGTAGTTTCGCTATGGGAATTATCTGAAAGCGTCTCGCTAGTTTGTCAACCGAGCGCAGTGTACGTGATCGGCCGCCGCAACTTCCAATCAGGTTAGATAAAACAAGATAAATCAACTTAAACAATTAACAAATTTAGCGAGGCAAGTCAAACTCATCTGAACATTAACTCAGTTCAGTTCGGTAATCCGATTAGCAGGTGTAAACGTAACCGATGATTCTTCCAACAACGCGTCGACGCTAAGCAGCTTGGTCATTAATTACATTTCCAGTACAGAACTTTTAAAACACGAAATGTCGTGGAGGATTTCATCAAACTCGCTTCGACACCGTCCGGCAACTTGGAAGTTGGCTCGGACACTAAATATTGGATGGAGCGATTCGACAAGGGAAGTTTGTACTACGGAGTTGTTCCGGGAAGGCACTGAACAAGCGCAACAGTGTTTAGAATGAAAATAATAAGAATAACAAGAATCCAAATGCAAAACGTTTGTATATTTTTTATAGTTGGCATCGTTTTTTTCGGCAACGCTTCTTGGTAAAAGTCAGGACTAGGTCTGTATAACCATAGCTTTGAGTTGGGTGCATAGTACAGTGTGTTCAAAAAAATTCCTAACTCATACATACATACATACATATATACATAAAATCACGCATTTCCCACTTAGGGCCGGTATTTTCACTTGCGAATAAAGGTTTAGATAAATTTATCCCTCGGATAAATATTTTTGTCGTCTTTTCACTTGCAAATAAATTTATTCGAAAGAATAACATCTGTTATTCGCGAGATAAATTATTCGGTACTTGGGTAGCGAATAACCGTTTATTATTATCCATTACATTTCCACATAGTGCAGATTTATTAACAAAATGGATATATTAAATATTATGATGATATTTTCAACTATGAATTAATAAATAACGTGAGAAATCGATCACACACCATCAGACAGCAACATAACCACATAAATGAAATAATTTTTGACAGGTTCCGATTACGAAAACAATTTAGGATCACATATTGGGGATCGCATTTGATCTCAACCAGTAAATAGGTAAATCATTATAAAGATCCTGTCATTTGACGCTGGCAACATATTTTCGAATTTTGGATACTTTTGTTGAATATATTGACAAACATTTACTTTGAACTGAAACAAATATACAAAAAGTACAAAAACAATTTTACAATATACATATCCCGCTTACCGCATATGAGTGCTGAATTAGATGGTACACTTGTTAAATTACAGTCTCCCGGGGTTAAAAATGCATAATATAGATCACATTGACATTAAAGATGTCAAACAAAATTTTGACAACTACGGATTCAAAAGTAGTTGACACATTTCATCCTTGTCTGCTTAACGTGGCTACGCCAAACTCCATCCTTCTCTACTGGCACATATTCACAATGCAAGGCTACCAATTCACGAACGTTAAAGTTATTCGACAGATAGCTATTTGTTTGTGTAAAATGTGTGAAAAGACGCAATGGAATTATTCGTTGGATAAATATATAGAATAAATTTATTTAACGAATACTTATTCGAAACTTTATTCGGAAGTGAAAATACCGGGCCTTAGTGGGTTAGCACAAACCCGAAAGAATAAAAATAACATCATCCAAAAAATAATCAGTCTCTCTTTCAACAATATTTTTACTAACCTGACGTCATAGGTACAGCATATATTCCTCACTCTTAACATATTAAAGTGACCGATTTTCGATAGCGAAATACCGCAACCGGACCACAATAATACTTACGAAACAATCATCCTTCGCCACACATTCATGTCTAAGCACACTTCTTTCGCCTTGGCCACATTCATAATCGCATTCATACACGCTCTTCTTCTCTTCCCACTCGGAAACTTTCTCTCTTTTAGTACCTTATCAATCACATCCATCCACTTACACACTGGACGGCCACGCAATCGAACACCCTCAATTTCACCAAGATATATACGCTTTACAAGCCGTTCACTCTTCATTCTCTCCACATGACCAAACCATCTCAACTGGCTCATTCCTACTCTCTTAACAACATTCTTCCTACCCATACATTCTTCATACACCAAATTATTCCTCACGCGATCCCGTCTTACATATCCACATACTCCACGTAAATATATCATTTCCACGGCAGACACTCTCTTTTTATGCTTTCCCGTCCATGCCCAACATTCGCTTCCATACATCAAAATAATACACAACACTTTATATAGCTAGAAAGAGAAAGATTATTTGACAGATATACGTAAATGGTGGCATTACTTTCAAACACACCACAAATAGTAATGACCTATGTCGTAGAGCTATGGACACGTGATTATCTACTACACTGCCCTCTGTACTAATATTTACATCGCACGGTGCGAGGAAAATATCGAAGCATAACCTGTGATTATTTATCTGTTTTCATAAGTGAACATAATGAGTGATTTGGAATTTGTTACCTGATGAAAAAATGGATTTGATATTCGGCTAACCTCGAATAAAACACAGTATTTATTTAGGTATGTAATATGATGTAATTAATATTTCATTTTAGATAATTTATGGACTGATTTTTTTTTTCTGCAGAGGAATAATTAATTAGAATGTTATGACAAGTTCGTTGTCCGGTCCAACGATACAATAATTTTTGAATAGGTACATGAACGAGACATGCGCACAAAAGGATTCATGATTGCGTACATGAACATAATCCTCGCATCGAAAAAGTTATGGAGAAACAAACCTATAATATGTATTATTAAATATTGAACCCCAAATTGAACTAAATTGTTTCGTGAACTTTTGTTGTTCTAAAGTGTTTCCATACAAGCTAACAAAAATGTTATTACTAACTCAATTCGGATTTGAATTTATAAGAAGTATACTGTAACGTGGAACGCCCGCCATCGCCGCCCCTGTAAGGGTCTATTTATAGCGGTGACGTAATCGCGCTAGTAGCCGGGCGACGTAAGCAAACAGGTCGCGACGTGTTTAATTACTTCCGGTTGCCTGAACTTTTTGTGTTCATAGTTATTATGCGGTCGAACATTCTAGGTCTTTTCTAGAAGATAATGGCAACTGTATAAAAGGGACGTAGCTATGCTCGGGAGAGAGTTAGTTACATTCAGAGACAGATGTTCACATATAGAGAGTTAGTGAGTATGAGAAGCACAGCAGTATCGTAGTGAGCGTATGCAGTAAAGTGTCGAGTGGAGTAGGTACTCTGGAAGTTACTGGTATACTGGGATAGCTGTGGATGTGAATATTCGGTAGTGTTGACGAGTATTGGGAAGCTATAGCGTACGAGGACAGTAACAGCGAGTCTGGAAGTTACTGATATATTGGGATAGCTGCGAAAGTGAATACTCGGTAGTGTGGACGAGTATTCTGAAGCTAGGTATACAAGCACAGTAACATCGAGTTGGAGTGAACACTCGGCATTGGTGTTAAAGAATTGTGGCATACGGATAGTTGGTGATACTGAGACTGTGGAAAGAGAAAGTTAGTTACATAAATAGACAGACAGTGAAATGAAAGGTGTGACTTCTGTCCGAGCAGTTGAATATACAGACGCTATTGAGTCAGTTGAATATATAGACGCTGTATAGGTCGGTAGCCGGACAGTTGTTGATATAAGTATATAATGATATAAATATCGCGTGAACAGTCTACAAGAGCCTGCAACACACCGGCAGTCTGAGATTGGAACGCGTAGTGAAATAAATAATTTGTAATATCGTGGAAATAAAGAGTAGTGTTAATTAGAAATATTCGTTTTCCGGGAATGGATTGTGTCATATTTTGAGTCAGAGCTCAACGTTTCGCCCGCAGTCGTATGGGGCATCTTCAGGAGCAAGGGGGATAGTACTGTCTTAAACAAGGTTACCCAACGTGTCAACCACGCTAGAGGCCGAGTTTAAGCAACAAGAGGGTGAGATTCAGTTTACAACGTTACCCGACGTGTAAACCACGCTAGAGGCCAAATACACGTCGGGTAACCTTGTAAACTGAGTTGACACGTCGGGTAACCTTGTTTAAGACAGTACTATCCCCCTTGCTCCTGAAGATGCCCCATACGACTGCGGGCGAAACGTTGAGCTCTGACTCAAAATATGACACGGTCCATTCCCGGAAAACGAATATTTCTCATGACTTGGACTGTGGAAGCCTACGCAATTATTTCAGTAGTGTTAATTGGTTAAATAAATAGTGTTAGTGTTATCTAGTTAATTATAGTTTAATCTTAATTAGTTTTTAATAATTATTTAATATTAGTAACAGTAACTTTAATCATAGTTTCATAAACACTTAATTTTAATTAATAATAATAGTTTAATATTTACACTTCGCCCAAATAAATAAAAACGTTATAATACATTAAATACTAAATACCAAAATGTTCTGTTGGATACAGCCTTAGTTAAATTAAAATATTTTGCCTATAGAGTGTCACTGGCAGCAAATGTTTTTTTAGTGTTTATTGTTTTCTTTCAGGCCGTAAATAGTTCATATTAATAGCCAGCTTTTGTTAAAATGACGTATACACAATTTTACTTTCCAAAAAGTTAGGCAACGTTAATCAGATTTATGTATAAGAGTGTTATAAAAGACTTTTAAACACTATTGTGGAATAAAACTTTTAATGCATGCACAATTTTCATATTACGGTAAAAGCATAATGAAAATTAATGATTGTTAATTCATGACAATAATTCGTAAGCGCTGTTGTCGGCTTTGGCTGGAACGAAATGTAATGTAATCCCACTATGAAGATAGGCAACAGCAACACTAAAATACTCCGCTCCTGGTTTAGAAGCCATTACCTGCACAAGGCCGCGAAAGCTCCTGCGAAGCTCCTGAAAGTAGCGGTCGAAACGCTTCACGGCTGCTGTCTGCGGCTAACCGTACCACGTTCATTAGATTATTTATTGATAATTAACATGAATAAGCTACGTAATTAAGTTCATTTTGCATAAGTGGAAAGTTGAATGTACGTGGAAATTATTTATTCAAGAACTTTGATCATTTGTGAAGATAACTGGACACGCTAACTACTAAATTATATACATTATTTTTATCTTGTTCTTGGGAAAAGTGTGCTGTGCTTTGTTGTTGCCTTGGTGCATCCCCTGCAATTTTTACAAACTACTGTAATTACTTTTTCGATATTTCTTTTTAAATTCCTGTAGTTAGCTTTATGTTTATTACCAACCTTGTTCTTTAAGCTGAAGAATAGAATGAAAGAAAAATAATTCTGTACTTTTCACAAACACTTTCATTAACTATATTGTAACGTTTTTATTTATTTGGGTGAAAATATTAGACAATTATTATTAATTAAAATTAAGTGTATATTAAACTATAAAGAAAGTTATTATTACTAAGATTAAACAATTATTAAAAACCAATTAACACTACTATTTATTTCCACAATATTACTAATTATTTTTTTCACTACGCGTTCCAATCTTAGACTGCTGGGCTGTTGCAGCCTCTTGTAGACTGTTTACGCGATATTTATATCACTATACACTTATATCAGGTTCAACTGTCCGCCTACCGACCTCCACAGCGTCTATATACTCAACTGACTCAACAGCGTCTGTAAATTCAACTGCTCGGACAGAAGTCACCTCTTTCACAACACTAACTGTCTATTTATGTAACTCTCTGTCTAACTTCCACAACCTCAGTATTACCGACTGTCCGTATGCCACAATTCTTTAACACCACTGCCGAGTATTCTCTTCCACTTGCCGTGACTTTCCCCGTATACCTAGGTTCACAATACTCTTCAACACTACCGAGTATTCTCTTTCACAGCTATCCCGGTATACCAGTAACTTCCCGACTCGCCGTTACTGTCCTTGTACAGAATAGCTTCACAATACTCGTCAACACTACCGAGTATTCACATCCACAACTATCCCAATATATCAGTAACTTCCGAGTACCTACTCGATACCAACTGCAAACGCTCACTACGATACTGCTGTGCTTCTTAACTCACTAATACTCTATGTTAACATCTCTATGTCTCTCCATATAACTAACTGTTTGACTGTATGTAACTTACTAACTGCACTAATGTACGTGTCTGTCTTCACTAATGGAACTGAACTATGTAATTAACTCAGCTGACTATGTAAGACAACCCCCGATCACATAACTAATGTTGTGGGATCAACTGAACTAACTGTGTGTCTCGCCATAGCTACGCCACTTATATACAGCTGCCATTATTTTCTAGAAAAGCCCTAGAATATTCGCGATTACGTCACCGCTATAAATAGACACTCGCTTACAGTGGCGGCGACGGCGGGCGTTCCACGTTACAATATCAAAATGAAATAATTATTATTATAGCTATAAATTCATAAATACAGAATTTTAAAAAAAAAAATTCGATTAAGGTCATCTGTACCATAAAACAATTAATAAAATGGCATACATTTATCTCTCACATTTGCAAAGTGCGTGCGATAAGGATGGATATACCTCGCTTGTCTTTCAAAAACTCATATTGTTTCCATTAAGTTAGAACATTCCATTTTAAAACGATGCACGTTGTTGACAATACTTTCGCTGTAACGTAAGTTTATTTATTAATTCAGATAATATTAGCTTGATTCATAGCCATACGAATATAGTTATTAACGTCATAAGGCTGATATGAACATAAAATATCTTCTGAAAATTCTATTTTCTATTGCATATTAACAGGTGACAGCTCTTCATGACACACTTCGTGATGCTGCGATTTTTCTTAAAAACACTTGATTTTTAATAATTGTGCTATTATAAAAAATAACGGTGGTGGCTGCTTTGACGCATATATTGGTTGAGCATAGAGTACTGTTAAAGCACATTTAACAGTATGGTATTATGAAAACGTTATTTTTTGTTAGTGTCACTGACACTTTGTCAGAATGTTATTTTTCACATATTTGGATTTACATTTGCTAATAAACTTGCCAGTTGATTTAGTTTTGAAATTTGAATGCTTTTACTGTAACATATATATTTATAATAAAATAACAGTATAGGGCGACCATAATTATTTAGAATGAAAACGGGACGGGGGGGGGGGGGTGTTGTTATCAAAATAAAAATTTGTCTGTATGATATTCAGGTTCAATAATTTATTTTTCCGCGGTCGTCCTGAAACTGAGTTGTTTCTAATTACTTTTTAGACCGGAAAATATTTCTTTATTGACCTAGCTCGGAAAATTGTCTATAACGGGTTCGGAAAATAATTTTCCGGTTCCTGCAGAAATGTTTCCATGTTTATATATTTATTTCTTAATTGCTCGCAATAAAAAAAATAATGAATATCTATAGATTGTTAATTATCTTTCTTTCAAAACAACGAAAAAAAAAAATTGTACCCAACATGACTTGAAAGACTCTTTACGGCTCGCTCTGGAATATGCTTGCTCACCCAGTAAAGTACCAGTTTAGGTCATAAATCTCGAAAAAATAACATATAAAGATATTTTTCGGAGAAAAACTATTTTGAGCTTCATGTAAAGTGCAATTTCCGGTTATCTGATTTACACAAAAATCTAATGGCTTCTTTCCATATTAGAATAAGGTATAAATACAAGGTTTGAAATTTTTCTAAATGATAGTATTTGAGTTAGAGCGTAAACAGGATCCACACAGATACACACACGCACACTCACACACACACACACACACACACACACACACACACACATATCGTCGTTAAAATGTTAAAATTAGATTCTAGGGACCTTAAAACGTGCTCATTTACCAAAATCTCGATCCCTATACCTCCCTTGCCAAGGGTAGCGGGAGGTAAAAATGATAATTGTTTCTAAACAGAATTTTGACTTACAAATTAAACAGTGTTGAAATATTGTTAAACCATAATTCAGAAAAGTTTATAAAGGATTGTGTTGTAGGTTATGCGGATCAAATATTCTTCACATTTGATAATTTTTATTATATTAGGACGTTTCGGTGGTCAAATTGCCACCACCATCAGCTTACAAAATCATTTTATAGTGTAAATGCATATCATGCACGACGAAAAATCTCGTTTTACAATTTGAAACTGGAACATAAGATCGACATTAGGTCTCAAACTCATCACGTATATAAAGAAAAACGTATATTACATATATATTGAGAAACATACAATCTCCACAGTGGAGGTTTGTAAATAAAAATTATCAAATGTGAAGAATATTTGATCCGCATAACCTACAACACAATCTTTTGAAAACTATTAAACAGGATGTACAAGAATAAAGGAAAAGTTTATAATAATGTTATTTTGCTTGCACTCGACTTGTCCTTGTTCTTGTTACTCTTTTAACATAGCTGTTTTATAATATATGCTTCAATAGCAATGCTTTATTTTCGTTTTAATCTAGAGTTTAACCAGGATTGAATACACAGGGCCTTAAATTGAAAAATTTATTTTTATAAAATTCAGAACCTAGGATAATTATTTAAGCATTGAATATTGAAGAAAGATTTTTGCATTTAGTATTGATTAAATTTGCAGGCTTTGTGTTGGCATAGTAGTATTTTTATAGAATAAATTATTGAAACAAAGGAAATAATTCTCGCTAAAGCGAACTCTTTCTTGAATTGAAACCAATCTTGAAAGTTAGCGTACATTTGAGTTGAATTCAAAGGAGGAAAAACTTCGTTGCACGCCACTGATTTCAATCCACGGTTTCGTTCCCTATAAAAAGCTCTCTAGTAAATTAACAACGCTGGCTACAGGCTACGTTTCCTGCTCGCCGATAAGTTCTCTAAATCTGCCCTGCACCTACCAGCCTCACACATAAACTTTCCCGCACGAAATGTATATCGAATCACTTCATCCAATATTTAGTAGCCAACGAGGATCATCTGCACTTACGGAGAGGACAGTCAACTGTTTATATTCACAATCATCATCTTTTTAAATCAATAATTACCTAAATAGTTCATTGAGTTAATAGCCTTTAATACTATTAATATTTTTAGACAGCTCTACTCAAATTTGTTTACTTTACTATACGGATCTATGATCTATTTCCCGCCCATGGGAGAGAAGCGTGATCTGTTATTTCCCACCCTTGAGATTGTCATTGCAGTTAGGGATGACATATTTCCCAACCTCTAAATGGTGAGGTATCGACATATTACTATAACGATTTTGAATAAAATTACCTTTCGGCCACAGTACAATAATATACTCTATCCGTTTTAAGTATAGACTAGATGGCGTTTCGAGTGCGGCCGTTTTTACATGTATTACCTTCCGTCAACTTTAGGTAACAAAAGTATTGTCTTGGTCAAAAAATTCGGTGGTGAGTTTTTGATGAATAAGCACGTTTTAGAGTCCGTGGAATACTATTTTATTATTTTTACGATGATGTCTGTATGTGTATATATATATATATATATATATATATATATATATATATATATATATATATATATATATATATATACAGGGTGATTCATCGGTTTGTCCTCTCCCTATAACTCTTTTATTTTAAGTCAGATAGAAAAACTCTTCGAATATAATTTATATGATATATTATTGTCTATCTGCGTACCATACGCATTTGTATACAGGGTGCTCCGTTTAAGCGCAACAATATGTAACTTTATATTTCTTAATGGAACACCCTATATTTATGTATTTATTTTGATAGTAAATTAGATTCCCTTTAAAAAAGTATTAAGTAATAAGGGGTCTAAAATTATAAATTAAGAAGTTATTTACGTTCATAAAAAATAGTAGTTCAGAGTGGAAAAACCAATAATATAATACAAAATTTTGATCCTTTTTTATTAATACTTATTTTAAACATTACACTAATTCCAAAGAAGATATTAAAATTTAGTGACAGACTAAATAATGCAAAATTATAATAAATGCTCGAAAACTTGTCCTTCAATTTCAATATATTTTTCTATTACAAATATTATATTAACCATCTCATCTTTCCTAAAATTTGAATTATTCATTTTCACATCAACATCAACAATGACAAACTAAGAGTATTTGTACAACTTGTTTGTTTAAATTCGAAACAATTGATCAAATTATCCATAGCTTACTTTGTTAATAATAACATGATAGAAACATATCATTCAACGAATAAAGGTAAATAACTTCTTAATTTATAATTTTAGATCCCTTATTACTTAATACTTTTTTAAAGGGAATCTAATTTACTATCAAAATAAATAAATAAATATAGGGTGTTCCATTAAGAAATACAAAGTTACATATTGTTGCGCTTAAATGGAGCAGCCTGTATATAAATGGATATGGTATGTAGATAGATAATAATGTATCATATAAATTATATTTGAAGAGTTTTTCTATCTGACTTAAAATAAAAGAGTTATAAAGAGAGGACAGACCGATGAATCACCCTGTATATATATATATATATATATATATATATATATATATATATATATATATATATATGTGTGTGTGTGTGTGTGTGTGTGTGTGTGTGTGTGTGTGTGTGTCTGTGTGTGACAAAATTTTCTAATGCAATAACTCTAATAATACAATTCCAAAAATTATAATTCTTTCGTATTCCTCTACGTTACATCCACGTAAAGAGCTGATTAGATTTTGGTTATAATTGGCCAACCGGAAGTACTCTCATCTGAAGACTTTAACAGTTTTTCTTGAAAAAACGATGTTAAATATCATTTTTTCACATTTAATGTTATTATAAATATTAAAGAATAGTTTAATCTCTATACGATTTGAATGCATTTTATACTTCATATTAAATGCATATAGAGTTAAAAAATTATGAAGAAATTAAGTATCATATATTAACCAGCTATGCTATTAGTCTGGAAACAGCTGCTATTAAGAAAATTCTGATTGAAAGGTGTCAGTGCCAAGTGCAGTAGACAGTATGTTTGTGTTATAATTTTACTGGAAATATAAGATCTTTTGTTAGAAACTTTTTGTATAGAATTTGTATGAAATACATACAACTTCCTTAAGGTAATCTACAAGAAATATAATCTTTTGTAAGGAACTTTCTGTATGACATTTATACAAAATACATAGAACTGACGGAAGGTAATGTGCTGGCCCCATCAGATTTTTTAACTCTATATCCATTTAATATGAAGTCAATTGCACTTGACATTGACATCTTCCAATGAAAATTTTCTTAATATAGTAGCCAATAGTAGCTGTTTCCATACTTATAGCATAGCTGACTAATTTATGAAATAATTTATTAACTCTATAACCATTTAATAAGAAGTATAAAATGCATTCAAATCATATCGAGAATAAAATATTCTTTAATATTTATAATAACATGAAATGTTAAAAAATGATATTTAACATCGTTTCTTCAAGAAAAACTTAAAATCTTCAAATGAGGGCACTTCCGGTTGACCAATTCTAACCAAAATCTAATCAGCTCTTAACATAGATGTAACAAAGAGGAATACGAAAGAATTATAATTTTTGGAATTGTTGTAATAGAGTTATCGCATTAGAAATTTTTTTCACACACATACACACACACACATACACACACACACACACACATACACACACATACATACAGACATCATCGTAAAAATAGTAAAATCGTATTCTAGGGACCCTAAACATGCTTATTCATCAAAAACTCACCACCGAATTTTTTGACCAAAGACAATTCCTTCCTTACCTAAAGGTGACGGAAGGTAAAAATTTGAATTTTTCGCACCCTTTAACTGTTATCCTTCATATTATCAATAAACTTTTTACTATTTTTGATTATTTAAGACATTTATTTCTTGGCAGCTCTTATATTGTGTGCAGGCAGATTTGATGTTATTAGATCAGTTGTCTGGATTCGTAATCCCATATCCTATATGCATCTTCTCTAACTAAACATATAAAATTCTAATCATGTAAGCTGTTGAAGAAGATTCTCACGTCAAAAATAAACTGAACAATCCACTTGTTAGAAAGAGTTATAAATTTAAAATGCCATCATTTATATGTGGCACAAATATGTGACAAAATTTCAGATGCATGTTGAAATGTTGCGCGAAATCCAACATATCGAATAAACTGAGAATTTCTCGCCGGTAAAAAGAATAAGTTCAATAATGGGGAAGTAAATTCGCTACATGAATAAATGCAGTGGAGAAAATCCAGAAGCCTTGGAGCGTAAAAAGTGCGCACATGTCGGCTTGTAGTAGTTGTAGAACATGGGCTCCGCGACATGCCACGTTGTCCTTTAGCCCCTCAGTACCCTGGTCACGTCCACGGAATCGTAAACATTGAATCTGGCGACTACGGGAACTTTATAGAGAGATTTTTATAACTTTAGAGTAGGTTAATCGACACATAAATCGCGCATGACGCCTGTAATACATCGGCATTGTCGGACTAATACACTCCAGTCCGCAACAGCTGCAAACCAAGACTTTATCAAATACTGCTTTTATCGATACGTAAATGTTCTTTTTATCATTTTTTTAATGCCGTCTCAGGTCGTGCTTGAAAATATAAATGTTTGGCATTTACGCAATATTGGATTCTTGACATTATGGGATACAGGTTCTCGTAGATTATAGTCAAATTTTTATGGATTTAATATTCTATCGCAGATGCTAGAAGTGGGAAATAATATCATCGGGATATCAAACACAGTTTCTTTCGTTGCAACAAAGAAAATATTCTTGAATACTGTCACCTCTATTTAAAGTGACTGTTTATTATCTATCAGTTAAGAATTAAACTAAATGTTAAAAGCAATGCTGACAACAGTTTTAATCTTCAATTAGCTCTAACCAAAGGTGGTAAGAACAATTTTGCAACATAACCGCTAGTGAACGTGGTAGGAGCGGGCCTAAATGTATTATCAATAGTTATACAACAAGAGAGGACGAGGTGTGTTTTCAGGTAAGTTATCGAATCCACAAACTGTATATTCAGATGATTTTCGAAAATTGAGTTGTACATGTTAAGATTTATTTATTTATTTACAACCTCCCAACAGGATACAAATCTCAATAATAGGGGGGTTGGATACACCAATAGGTACATCACAATAACAATATGAATAGACACACATTTTGCAGAAATATACATTTTATATAATAAGAAAACAACCAAGTACAAAGACAAATGTAGAAATTGATTTTAGAATATTACAAATTTTTACATAAAATATTGACAGTAGCTAAGACTGAAAATATCCATTTTATCATTAATAATACTTTCGACTTCATTATATATTAGACATAATCGTCTAACTGGATCTCTAGTTTCATAATTTTTACCTCCCGCTACCCTTGGTAAGGGAGGTATAGGGATCGTGCTAAAAATCGCATATCGAGATTTTGGTAAATGACCACGTTTTAAGGTCCCTAGAATCCAATTTTAACATTTTCACGATGATGTCTGCGTGCGTGTGTGTGTGTGTGTGTGTGTGTGTGTGTGTGTGTGTGTGTATGTGTGGATCCTCCACTCTAACTAAAATACTATAATCCAGAAAATTTCGAAACCTTGTATTTCGAACTTTTTCTGTAATGGAAAGAGCCCATTAGATTTTGGTGTAAATCGGATAACCGGAAATGGCACTTTACAAAAAGCTCAAAATAGTTTTTCTTCGAAAAATATCTTTAAATTTTATTTTTTCGATATTATTGTTATTATAAGAATTAAAGATTATTAAATTTTCTACAGATTTGCATTAATACTTTTTCTTTATATTTTATGGATAAATTTATAAAATTATCTATAATTCAAATGTTTGTAACTGACAGATAAATGTCACTGCCAAAGAACTAATCATTTCAAGAAAAAAGTAAATAGAACAATAGGAAAGGAAATCAATACAGTTTTCAGCATATGTAAATATGTAGGTATGTATTAGGTTAATAAAAATTAACGATTCGCAAAAAAGTTGAAGCTAATTTTTGGATTAGTGAATTCTATTCTATCCTGGTATTTAAAATTTAATCATTTTATTATAATTCCGGTGGCTCAATGGTTAGAGCAACGCTTCATGTCATGAGTGCCCTCGGGGCTCTGGGTTCGAATCCCACTAAGACATGGATGTGTGTGAATGTGAACCCACTCTGTAATTGGGATTTAATCCTGTTGAGAGGTTTAAAAAAAGGTAGTTACTTGGATTAGATTAGATTATATTTTAAGAAATAAACTGTCAAAATTAGAGTTTCAATACAGTTTCCAGCATATGTAAATATGTAGGTATGTATTAGGTTAATAAAAATTAACGATTCGCAAAAAAGTTGAAGCTAATTCTCATTTTTGGATTAGTGAATTCTATTTTATCCCGGCATTTAAAATTTAATCTTCATTTTATTATCAAAAGAGGTAGTTGGATTAGATTAGACTATATTTTAAAAAATAAACTTTCAAAATCAGATTATAATTCGCTAATCCAAAAATAAGGATTAGCTTAATCTTTTTTGTGATTCGGGCGGTAAATGGCGGGAACTAAGTATTCAGTAATATCATTTATAAATAAAACAAAAAGGAGTGGCCCTAAATTTAACCCTTGTGGCACACTAGATGTAAAAATAAAATGATAAGATTTAAAGCCATTACACCGAACAAACTGCTTGTAATTTGTAGTATACGAGCGCAACAAATTAAGAAGATTAGGAGAAAAGTCAAACTGATGCTGAAGCATAGGTATAGATTATACAATTCATAATTAATTCAGCCAATGTCATTTGAGAATTTTACTTAAGGGACGAACAAAAATTAAGACGAACAACAATAATAGAAATATAATATAAAATGTATTAATGGATAAAAATTTTTTCAAGTGTAAATCTATTATACTTTTGTATCTGTCAAATTATTCCACTTGATCCCATGCACCCGACAAGTCGGCGACTTTGTCTTTGAATCAGTATTGAATACGATACATTCAAGTATTGTCCGCGAAGGAATCATCCAAAATACTCATGAGAATCCGAAAACCTAATGGCATATGTATTTATGACCATTTCCTAATGGATACATACACAAAAGCTTTTATTATTTGGAATATAGTGACTATTGAATACAAGCTACGAATATGAGTACATTGAATCTATTTTCCATTTTGTATCTGACCTATGTTCCCAGTATGCCTTTCTAGTTCCCCCACACATTACTTTCCATCGGGCGCATTTGAAGCCGGAAGTACACGTCTCGTAACTTAGTTAAAAATGCATTTCCACATTTCCGATCCGTGGTGGGCTGCTCGCGTAATGCGAAATCGATCACGCGGCTCTGGAAGAATCGCGGGCTATAAAACTCGCAACCACCGGTATAAATCCCGCGTAACGTTGCATGACTAACGGCGAGAGCGGTAGAGAGCCCTTTCCTGCGTGGGGACCAGACTTCATTACTTTACCGTTTGCGTTCGAACGCCGGGGTTTTGATGGCCGATGGGTGATAACGCGCGTGAGCAAGAGGTATTAATGTATGCGCTGTTTTCTACACTTTTTACGCAAGATGATCGGGGATACCAAGGGTTTTTCTGGAAAATAACGGTGATACTTGAGCAACCGTAAATTATATCTTGACGTCCTTTAAAAGATAATTTACTGCTAGGAGTGGAACGTAATGCATTGGATCCACTGACCAACTTTCTGGAGAAATGTTTCACAGCTAGTCTTAAGTAAAATTTGTAACTTTGTTATAGTCATGTTACCGTTCATCGAATAATAGAGGTTCTTATGCTTATGTCATATTCATAACAGTGCGTAACAAAGATATTCAAAACGCCCGTAATATAGCAATTTTTTTATCCATAACAACCCTACAATCCATTATAATATTTAACGAGTCGAATTTCGGCCGTAATACGTATGATGATGCGTTAAATGAAAATATGTCAAGAAGTGTACAATTTAGTTTATTAAAGTTACCTTTATAGTACATTAAGTATTAAGAACGGTAAGGACAGTTTACCGATCGAAGACAATGTTTTGTCTGAGATCGGCAATTCCTTACCGTTCGTGAAGCTTATACTATTTTTTGTACGATCGATGCACAAAATTTAAAAGAAAAATAAGATTTGAAAATTATTTTGACATATTAAAAAAATTTAGGTATCATTTTTGAAGTAAGCTTTGATTTTTGTTTCTATTTATTTACCATTGTTTACATGTACAAAAGTAGGCTGGTAACTAAGTAATAACTGTATCTGTATGGTAATATTATTACCATACTGATTTGTCAACAACAGTCTACAAAATGAAAATAAAATAAAATGAATATAATGCTCTTCATTAATACATAAAGATAACGTTAGCCTATCGTTCTAAATACGGTCTAATTAATTCTAAATTAATAAACATGAGAAATAAAGCACATAATTTGAATATTTGTCATATTGACATATGTCAAAATAATTGTGCTGTTAACAGTAGCAATCTGAAAGTAGCATTAATGAGAGAATTTACAAAAATGATATTTATCAATAATGTCTTAATTTTCTGAAACCGATAAACTATTGAACAAACCACGGATGTTATTAATCATAACAAGCCTTAGATATCTTAAAATCCTTGCTCTACGAGCTCGAATTTCAAACTTACATCTGCGGCAGTTATGACGTGCATAACATTCCTAGGTATGTTAATAGCTATTACCGTCTCGCCTCCTGAACGGTAAGTGAAGCACATCACTTACCGACGTGAGTCACATTACTTACCGTTCAGTAATTTGTAAATAAGACCTACTGTCTTCAAAACACTATCGGTAAACATAAAAAATAATCCGATCGTGCAAAAAAAGTTTATTTTTCAATTAACAGAAAAAAAGTATGACATTTTTTGTATACCTACTATATATATCACTTGGTATTTTGCTTTAAAGTTAATCCAAATCGAGATATTAATGAAAATCAATAAAAATATCTTTTTTCACGTGGTTTTTTCAATATGGCGGCAAAATCCGGGGTCGCCAGGGAATGAAAAATTAGTTGTAGTCTTTTTGAAGGTCCAAATTAAGAGAATAAAATTCCAGCTTGCCACCATTTATTTCCACAATAAATCCTTTGCCGACTGGCCTATTATATTATGAAAAATGAAATAAAGACAAAAGGTAGTCCGAAGCCAGATGTAAAATTAGAACAGACCAAATATTTGTGCGTAATGGAAATAAATCAGTGACATTTGATTCAATTATTCATCTGTACCTGTTGATTAACTGGTTAAACTGTTTGGATGTTCTGTTTCCCACTAAACTCTAAACATTCTAAACATCATCCCTGTTGTTAGCAGATATGTGAACCTTCCAGAGGCGGGAATTTGATTGCGGATTGCCTCGGGCACCTTTGCGGTTTTTACCCCTTTTCACCTTTGTTCTCTTGTGTTCTGGGGTTTGTCTCGTACAAAACCTTAATCACCAAACGAGTACATACTGTGTTTAGATTAAAATGCATTCGCTAATTACATGTTCCCATGGAGTTGCAATGGTTTATGAATGCATGAATCGATCGGCGGAAAGCGGAAATGATAATTGTTTGTAGGTTTGTATTGGTATTCCCCGGAGGTGCGTTAGTAGCTCGTATCGTCGAGTTATAATCGGGCGATAAATTCAGCGCTGATTATAGCTATGTTGTTGTTTTCTTGCGAAATCAAATAAGCATTTCATTAGATGAAAGGATATTCTAATTATACAGCATGTCTCACAACTCGCGCCTCAGACGAAACTGACACTTGCCGACGACAATAGGTTGCCAACAAATAGAAGAAAATAATTTGCGGCTGCTTGCATAACGGAGTTACAAGACTTTTTAATCCACCAATCCCGGAAGGATATCTTGAGTAGTGATGGGATCATTCGAATGAAAATAATCGAAATATTCGATTATGAAAATGTCTCGAGATATCTCGAGTGATTTTTAAATCATTCGAATGATTATACCGCTCGAATGATATTTCGAGAACTCGAGTGCGCTTAAATCATTCGAATGATTTTATCGCTCGAATGGTATTTCATGTGTAGACTGAATATCTCGGTTAAAGTCGAGAACTCGAGTGCGTTTAAATCATTCGAATGATTTTATCGCTTGAATGGTATTTCATGTGGTAGACTGAATTTCTTAGGTAAACTATTCGTGAACTCGAATGCGCTTTCATTCGTATCTCGTATTTCGTAATTCGGACTATGGGAAAGAAAACTCACGTAGATTAGAAACAAAAATAATTTAATTTCTTTGTTAAACTGCAGTATTTAAATTAATAAAAACAATAAAATAAAAAACTCTTCTTTCGTTACAGAACTCAGAATGACTACACTAAAAATAAATTAAATATAATTATAATATTAAACTAGACATAGGTAAATAAAAATATATTTTATAATAAAACCACATACGACTTAAATTCGTTTTTTTTCATTTCTTTTTTAATTGTTGGTGAAAGTAACTATATATCATTTTACATTAAAAAATAAAATATTTTAGGAAACATATTTTCTTGCTGTGTCACTAGAATGACAAAATGTCTGTAATATTAATAAAAATTATCTGTATCATAATTTAATTTAACTAAATAAAATGAAATTATAGCGAGTGGGCCAGCTTCATTGAGACGGGGCTCGTATAATTATTATTATTATTATTCACCTTATCAAATAGGAAATAAAAAATAAACCAGAATCAGTTGTCAGTTTCTCATTGCCATTCTGCCAGTATTATTGCAATTACTACAGACATGCAGCAGAGCAGAAGACTGAACGAGATACGGGAATGTGAGATGCGAAGTAATCCGAATACAACCAAACCGAGATCGAATGATTTGTGTTAGGGAGGGGTATTTTTCGCTCGAGCACAAAACTATTCATTGAATAAACGAATCATGAACGAATGAAGTTCTCATATCTCGAATACTCGAGTGATCATTCGATTATGAAATTCATTCGAATACTCGAATGATCATTCGATTATGAAATTCATTCAAATACTAATAATTCGATTCTCAAAATCATTCGATTATGCCCATCACTAATCTTGAGGTGTGATGATATTATTACAAAATAAAACTGGTTGCTAGGTTTTAAAAAATAATACTAGTGAGTTACAAAATTTGATTGACTTACTGTAATTTTGACACTTTAGAGTTGACTTTTCACTGTCAACAAATTTAGGTTAGCGAATATCCGAGATCATCATTTATATCGTACAGTGCAACGTGTTTTATCAACTGTGTACAATGTGTTAAACGAAAATATTATTGTCATTTGAATTCTTTGAGATTAAAACAACAAATGGTGGTTCTAAAAAGAACCGTTTTTATTGTAATGCAATTTATACAATGGTAATAACACCCATGGAACGATTCAATCAGAGCAGATGCTCATCCGTTCATTTGTAAACATAATCATTCCCTTTTTAACAGGCTCAATTTAGAGTCCATAATCATTTGTTCCGAATAGACTCTCTAGCGTTACGTCCACATTCTCCGTAACTTATAATCATTTCTAAGTAATCAGCGGCTGAATACATGGTAAGAATTTGCCTTTTTTTATTCACCTTGTCAAATTTAATTTGACACTGACATTTTTCAAAAACTACAGTCGCCCACACATTTTAAAGAAGATTTGATTTGTATAAAACCCTAGTAACGTAAAATTACGGCAAACACACGTTAAAGGTGTAGGTCTCTGATTGGTTAATTTTAAGACGTCTTTTCTCGAATATCTTTTAAGCTAGATTTTTTTTCTTCGAAATTACACATCCGTATCCAGTCTCGTGTTTCCTCATTCGCTCTGGGGCGCGATTTGTGAGACAGCCTGTATATATTACGATGACTGTGGTAACTAATGTATGTAATAAAAGTTTTTGGAGAAAATTTACTCTCCAAATTTTATTACTAAATGAGGTCTAGTCTAGTTGTCACTAGACATAATAAACACATAATAATTGTTTTATAATATACCATGTTAAAATTGCCAGAAAAAGTTTTGAAAGATGTTACACAAACTTGATATATAAGCAAATCTATCTATAGGTTAGTTGTACAGAAAGCTGAAAAGTAAAATCTTTAATTTTTTTGAGGATCAAAATATTGGACAAACGACTATTTCCCGAACTATACGGGAATGTGAAGAAGGTATATTATGTATTAATTTACCGAAAAGTGGGCGACCCGTACTTATGCTCCCAAATAGAATCAACAGACTTATTAAAATGTTCAATACAAATTTAGAACGTCATCGCGTAAATTAACTAGACGATTTAGAATTTTAAATATGTTTGTTAGCAGAGCTTTGGTCTGAAATGATTTAAAATTACGAAAATAAAATAATATAACCAAATAGACAACTCAGGGCCGGCCCAAGCACCAGGCAAGCCAGGCGACCGTCTGGGGCGAAATTTGTTTTAGGGCGACTTTTTGAGATTTTTTTTTAAATTATAAATTATTCATAAGTATAGTAGGTACATTGATTCGTCTTTGAGTGTAGTTTTATGTAAAGATTCTGGGACCAAAAGGCGAATTTGTGAGTTGCTTTAAACATAATCTTACAATTATTCCAGAACAGTTATTAGTAGTGAAACAAATTTTAGCAAACTTAAACTAGTAATTAAATCCCATTTGCATTCTACTATGAAAAGAAGAATGTTTAAATTTGTTGGCATTTATACCAATTAAAAATGATGTAGTGTCAAAATTAAATACGGAAAAAGTAATGGCAATCCAAGAAATTTACTGCAAAAATACCCCCAACATCCCGAAAACTATAACACTACAACAAAAACTTTTTACAGAATTCTGTATAGAAAACTGCGCTGATTAACATATCAAAAGTTTCCGGAAATAAGAGCCCGCGATGCATATAGAAATTTTACAAGAGTGCAAAATTTTATACAAAACAAGATTCTTATATTTTTACCTAGGATGAACTGTTAAAGAGTTACATTAGATATTTATTTGTGCTAGTGTTTTATACATAATTATGTTGTATAAATAAAATATTTCTTTATTATTAACATCAGGACGTTTCGGACCTTTAGTCCATCTTCAGCAGTAACAAAATTTGTGAAAGGATAATGAAAGTAGACAATGTACAAGACATCTTCTCAAACAATACTTGTCGAAGAATAAAATAAAATTTATAGAGTGCAATGCAACTTGTCAAATTTCCATATTAAACTTATGGGTGCGCTTACGAGACAAGTATTGTTTGACAAAATGTCTTGTACATTGTCTACTTTCATTATACATTTACAAATTTTGTTAACACTGAAGATGGACCACCAAGGTCCGAAACGTCCCCATATCAATAATAACCAAGGCGTTATCCATTTATTCCAAGATATTCCAGCTGATCCTTCTTGATTCAACAAATTAAATAAATTTCATCAGTATGATACGGGTATTTAAATTTAAATAAATGAGGGGCGCAATCTAAATTTTTCGCCTGGGGCGCTCAAAAGTCTCGGACGGCTTTGAGACAACAGATTGCGCGACTCTGCAGATGCTGTAGAACATTAAGGAACCAACATTTTATAGAAAACATAGAGACAGAGAGAGTATAATCTTCAAATATTTCTCAGGCAAAACTGATTGAAGATTTTTGGGCATTTCATAACAGAAAAGTATACAATAATGGCTGGGAATACCGAAACGAACAACAGTTACAGATAATAATATTTCTGACAGTCCGGGAAGTAGATTTAATATCGTCCAGAGACAAATGAGACAAGGTATTAAAAAACTATGTCACATTCAAAATAAGATTCCCCTATCAGTGTTGTAAAACTAGATTTCTTAACCCTTAAGTTTATAGGAACAACCTCTTATGTCAATGTTTCAATAAATAAAATTGTTTGATGAAGAAGTGTATTTTTTTCTGAAAATTTTTGTTACACACGTTATCAAAAATATAAAATGTATTATTTGGGGTTGAAAGCTTTAAAATAACAGCCCTTAACTCCACCCCTTGCATCACGCAATATTGCTAACTCCGAACACGTTTTATGGTGCGATGTTCCTAGTTTACTCTGGTTAACACGGCGGGCTTAAACGTTTGTTTCCAATCGTTTGTGCGTGGTGCTGGTGAAGTCGACTAGACCACTATTGCGTTTCATTTGCTTTCTGATTGGTTTCGTGGATTTGTTTAAATTGGGCTTTGTCACGCCACACTTTAAATATTGGAGTGCGCTGGTTTTTCTATGAATACAAATACAGGAGTGGATTTTCTGTGTGAAAAGTTCGATTAATATACTATTGGAGATTTGACAGGGATTTAGAAAATTAAAAAGTTTTATAAAAATTGTGTAAACTAAAAGATAACATTTATAAGTTCTGCATTATCAAATATTCGAAATCTCAATCGTACAACATTTATTCTTACAAAACTAACGGTTCGATATACACTTATATCTTCATATCATCAATCCCAAAATCAGCGAATAAAAGCAAATTGCTATATTGAGAGATAGTTAAAACGCCGTGGTAATATATTTATTTCATATTCAGTCATATGACTAAATGCGTTGTGACATATGTTAAACATGAAAATTGTTTTCAATTTTTAAATCTTTTCTTGAGAGTCCAAGAGTGAGAGAGAGAATTTATAAGCGCTTTTAATATAATTTGCGAATAAAGGCAAATTGGCCCATCTAGAAAAATGATAATAAGCCCTAGCTAGCTAGTCGCTTCCTTAGTAAGGTGCTTAGAATACAAGTCACTGAATTTAAGGGAATAGACCTATTTAAAAACTTTAAAAAATCTGATGTGGCCAGCCCATTACCTTCCGTCAGTTCTATATATTTTGTACAAATTTCACACAAAACATTCCTTGCAAAAGATTCTATTTCTTGTACATTACCTTCCGCAAGTTGTCAATTGCACTTGACACTGACATCGCTGACATCTTTAAATCAGAATTTTCTTAATATAGTAGTTGTTTCAATAGTTGTCTACTTTATGAAATTTGGTTTCTTTATAATATTTACCTTCCGTCACCTTTAGGTAAGGAAGGTATTGTCTTTGGTCAAAAAATTCGATGATGAGGTTTTAATCAATAAGCACGTTTTAGGATCCCTAGAATACGAATTTACTATTTTTACGATGATATTTGTGTGTTTGTGTATGTGTGCGTGTTTGTGTGTGTGTGTGTGTGTGTGTGTGTGTGTGTGTGTGTGTGTGTGTGTGTGTGTGTGTGTGTGTGTGTGTGTCTGTGTGTTACAAAATTTTCTAATGCGATATCTCTAATACTACAATTCCAAAAATTATAATTCTTTCGTATTTCTCTTCGTTACATCCATGTGAAGAGCTGATTAGATTTTGGTTATAATTGGTCAACCGGTAGTACCCTCATTTGAAGATTTTAACAGTTTTTCTTGAAAAAACGATGTTAAATATAATTTTTTCACGTTTAATTACCTTCCGTCACCTTTAGGTAAGGAAGGTATTGTCTTTGGTCAAAAAATTCGGTGGTGAGTTTTTGATGAATAAGCACGTTTTAGGGTCCCTAGAACCCGATTTTACTATTTTTACGATGATGTCTGTATGTGTGTGTGTGTGTGTGTGTGTGTGTGTGTGTGTGTGTGTGTGTGTGTGTGTGTATGTAGGTGTGTATGTAGGTGTGTGTGTGTGTGTGTGTGTGTGTGTGTGTGTGTGTGTGTGTGTCTGTGTGTTACAAATTTTTCTAATGCGACAACTCTAATAATACAATTCCAAAAATTATAATTCTTTCGTATTCCTCTTCGTTACATCCATGTGAAGAGCTGATTAGATTTTGGTTATAATTGGTCAACCGGAAGTACGCTCATTTGAAGATTTTAACAGTTTTTCTTGAAAAAACGATGTTAAATATCATTTTTTCACATATAATGTTATTATAAATATTAAAGAATTATTTATTCTCTGTACGATTTGAATGCATTTTATACTTCATATTAAATGGACATAGAGTTGAAAAATTATAAAGAAATTAAATATCATATATATTAGTCAGCTTTGCTATAACTCTGGAAACAGCTGCTACATTAAGAAAATTCTGATTGAAAGGTGTCAGTGTCAAGTGCAGTTGACAGTATGTTTATGTTATAATTTTACTGGAAATATAGGATCTTTTGTTAGAAACTTTCTGTATGGAATTAGTATAAAATACATACAACTGCCTTAAGGTAATGTACAAGAAATAGAATCTTTTGGAAGGAACTTTCTGTATGACAAAATACATAGAACTGATGGAAGGTAATGTACTGGCCACTTCAGATTTTTAACTCTATGTCCATTTAATATGAATATAAAATGCAGTCAAATCGTATAGAGAATAAAATATTCTTTAATATTTATAACAGTAAATGTGAAAAAATGATATTTAACATAGTTTTTTCAAGAAAAACTGTTATAATCTTCAAATGAGGGTACTTTCGGTTGACCAATTGTAACCAAAATCGAATCAGCTCTTCATATGAATGTAACGAAGTAGAATACTAAATTTTTATTACACACACACACACGCACACACACACACACACACACACCACGCACACGCACATACACACACACACATCATCGTAAAAATAGTAAAATCGTATTCTAGGGAACCCAAAATGTGCTTATTAAATAAAAACTCATCATCGAATATTTTGACCAAAGGCAAAACCGTCCTTACCTAAAGGTGACGGAAGGTAAAAAAAATACAAGGAAGAAGAAGGAACAAACAAGAAAAGTAGACCAAAAAGAGATGATTGGACACTGCAAAATTGTACGTAACATATACACAAATACAATATTTAATTCAATTAATGAAATAATTTTAAAAAAATCACTCGCGAATAGATGAAATTGAATTATTTTGTCTTTTGAAATTCTAAATAGAAAACAGAAAACAATAGTTTTATAATGAACAAACTGGATTCATTATTTAATTAAGGTAAAAACTGTTTTATTTTTATCTAAAAGAAACGACATTTCTGCTTGCCCTCCTTGAATGTGTTCTTGACTCTTGTGCATCGAAGTATGTTATGGTCAGTAAGGTTTTATTGATTTTGCAACAGTATTCTATATTTAGAAGTGATGTAACGACGGTAGATAAAAGGTTTAAGGTATCTGCCTCAGAAAATTGGCTAAAATTCTTCCTACAGAGTAAAACAACATTTAAAGTTTTTACTTACACGTACTTCAAATAAAGTTTGAAGAAGTTATACTTTCTTTTTGTTTGTCACCACGTATGAATTATTTAATGAAATTTTAGAAGTAAACTTTTAAACCTGTCATAAGTTTGAGGGTGAATCTTTTTCGATCCGGGAGTTATTATATATTTATGAAAGTGATTGAAATAATTTGTCACAAAATTGACAGTCGAAATTGAAATATTATAAAAGTTTTTAGGTATTATAGTGGATATAGTAGTAGCTTGCTAATATTATGAAATTCCTTAAAACTACATTGATTGAAAGGGATGAAAAAATAAAAGTTCTGGGTATACTTAGAAGCTAGTTTTTCATATATTCCGTAATTCGCTGTTATTTAAATATAAGCCATAAAAATTCTTCTATAGCAGTAGAGTACCTATTATTTTATATAATTACACTACATTACAATTTTATTACCAATTTAAATATCCAAGCGTCAAAGAAATCACGCAAACTCATAAAGCACACTGATAATATTTATTCATATAATATTATATTGTTCAATTAATAACATTTCATGAAAGTATTAATACGAATATTATATTGTTAAAAAAGATTTAGTATTATAATAAACAATTAAGTTGTAACATCTTCATTATTGAAATTGTCGGAGATTGCTGTTGGCGTTCGGTGTAACATGATAAACTAATGTAGAGGTATTAATAAAAAACATTCGCTTAGTTTCACAAATTTTAGCAATGTCTTTATTGCAATTTTGGCTGTTAGGCTATCATCAGAACACTGAATATTATTGAAATTTTTGTATGTATATGTTACGCCCAAACATCGAAAACGCTCAGTAAGCGATAAACAGCTACAACGCGTTGTGGACGATGCTGAACTACCAAATACCAAAATCTGATTATTTTTCGAGTTATGGATAATGCTGAAACGACCACGACGCCTGCTGAAAAATAACTATAAAATTAAAATTTATTTAAATTTCAATTGCATTTTTCTCAATATTTTTATAAAGTAATGATATGAAATTATTACATGGTTGAATTCAAGATAAAATACTCCACCGAATGATATATACCATCCGATTTAAAAAAAATTAACTTTATGTTATAGTTTGAGAACCACTTGTTAAAAAAATACTTTTCTTCAATGAGTAAATGCCCTCCTTCATTTACTACAACTTTTATTTGAATTATTTTTTTGTATTGCCCATAATAAAGTAAATAATCGGGGTGTCTCATATCCGAGAAACACCTATATATGTATATGTATGTATATATATATATATATATATATATATATATATATATATATATATATATATATATATATATACGGCCTAATTCTCTAAGCAAAATTGTTAAAATTAACAACCATTTTCAGTTGTTAATTTCAATGTCAGTTGCTAAGTTCAAAATCCCAATTCACTATTATGTCAAGTTGCTAAAATTTAACAACTAGTCGTTACGTCGAGTTGTTAATCTAGCAACTGCATTTCTCTCCTTGTTAGTATTGAACAATCGTTGTTAAATGGTTTTTCTTGAAAATTTTGCGATAGGAAATAAACTTTTTACTGGAAATAGAGGGACGACAGCAAAGGTAAAATATTTATGAACTAATATATACCTACATGCCCAATAATTATAAACATTTTCAAACAAGATTTTCGATTTATGCAAAGAAATTTGTGAGATGTTAGTAATCCATTCCCGATACTGATATCGGGAAAAAAGTATTTACAGAAATATTCAAACTGAGCAAGTGTCGTTTAATTCGTAAATTGAATGGTCTCATGCTTCAAGCATACTGTGTCAGTATATGCCCGAAGGTCTCATATTAAAAGATGAAGGGTTTAAATTTATTCCAAACTTATATATCTTAATTCTTAATATTGAACAATTTTTCTGATTCTCTTCCGAAAAGATCTAAATTCAATTTTTTGAAATTTATTTTCATTTACCTTACACATTTAAACTTAAAAAGCCATTTCAACAATGTCAAATTTCTATTATTTTTACTGCTACAACTTCTAGACGATGGTCATGTGTCATTCCCGATAATGAGATTCTTGAAATTTCGAAATCGGTCGCATCGAATGAATAAACATGTATACTAAACTGGAGAACTTCATCAGATTCTCCCAACACTTAATTTCTACGCCTAGCTATGGGTCTTATAAAGAGATTACAGGGCAAAATTTCAATTTTTCAAGTCAATCAACCATTTGCAAAATTTCCAACTAGCAGTTATCAGAACTGAAATGCAAAACTAGCTTTGTTATTCAATTAGTCCAAAATTATCATGAAATCTACCATTAGAGAATAATGTTCCGCGGAACATCTTGCACCCCAAATTTTCTTATCACTCATTATTAAAAAATCAAACGTCAAATGAATCAAAATCTGTCAATTTAGGTTGTGAATAGAGTGGGAATATGTACAAATATTGAGAATCGACATGCCTTTTAACTCACTTGTTCATAACTTCACTGCTATGTTTAACAATGCTTGTTCAGAACGACCGTTTTTAACAATGTCGTTAATTATGTATTTACTGAATATCAATTGAATGACAGTTGTTACAAGAGTTGCTAAAAATCGTTGTTAACTCTCAGTTGTTACCTAACGACTATGTTAACAACTATCTTAGTGAATTAGGCCGATATATATATATATATATATATATATATATACGGCCTAATTCTCTAAGATAGTTGTTAACATAGTCGTTAGGTAACAACTGAGAGTTAACAACGATTTTTAGCAACTCTTGTAACAACTGTCATTCAATTGATATTCAGTAAATACATAATTAACGACATTGTTAAAAACGGTCGTTCTGAACAATCGTTGTTACATATAGCAGTGAAGTTATGAACAAGTGAGTTAAAAGGCATGTCGATTCTCAATATTTGTACATATTTATACTCTATTCACAACCTAAAGTGACAGATTTTGATTCGTTTGACGATTGAGTTTTTAATAATGAGTGATAAGAAAATTTGGGGTGCAAGATGTTCCGCGGAACAATATTCTCTAATGGTAGATTTCATGATCATTTTGGACTAATTAAATAACAAAGCTACTTTTGCATTTCAGTTCTGATAACTGCTAGTTGGAAATTTTCCAAATGGTTGATTGACTTGAAAAATTGAAATTTTGCCCTGTAATCTCTTTATAAGACCCATAGCTAGGCTTAATTGTTAGGAGAATCTGATGAAGTTCTCCAGTTTAGTATATGTTTATTCATTCGATGCGACCGATTTCGAAATTTCAAGAATCTTATCATCGGGAATGACGCATGACCATCGTCTAGAAGTTTGAGCAGTAAAAATAATAGACATTTGACAATGCTGAAATGGCTGTTTAAATTTAAATGTGTAAGGTAAATGAAAATAAATTTCAAAAAATTGAATTTAGATCTTTTCGGGAGAGAATCTGAAAATTTGTTCAATATTAAGAATTAAAATATTTAAGTTTGGAATAAATTTAAACCCTTCATCTTGTAACATGAGACATGCGGGCATATATACTGACTCATTATGCTTGAAGCATGAGACCATCCAATTCACGAATTAAACGACACTTGCTCAGTTTGAATATCTCTGTAAATATTTTTTTCCCGCTGTCAGTATCGGGAATGGATTACTAACATCTTGCAAATTTCTTTGCAATCTTATGTATATAATTATTGGACATGTAGGTATATATTAGTTTATAAATAGTTTACTTTTGCTGTCGTCCCTCTATTTCCAGTAAAAGTTTATTTCCTATCGCAAAATTTTCAGGAAAAACCATTTAACAACGATTGTTCAATACTAGCAACGAGAGAAATGCAGTTGCTAGATTAACAACTCGACGTAACGACTAGTTGTTAAATTTTAGCAACTTGATGTAATAGTGAATTGGGATTTTGAACTTAGCAACTGACATTGAAATTAACAACTGAGAATGGTTGTTAATTTTAACAATTTTGCTTAGAGAATTAGGCCGCTAGGCTGGTGACTTGGACGACGGAGGATAGGGCGTTAAATGGTAAAATCTTAATGTTCGGTTTTTTGCTCCCCTAATTATTTTAGAGCAAAATTGTATTTAGGTTTTCGCTACAGAAAAAAATATTGCCTCCGAACATGCTATTGTTTATAATTTTTCAATTTCCAGAACCGTAAAAATAGTCGAAGAGAATAACATTTTCGCAAAAATCATTGGTCCCATGGAACAAAAATTTAAACAAAAACGCAAACATCTGTCATAGATCCTTGACGTTTAAACTTATTTTCAAAACGAGGAAAATGAAAACATTTTTATTGTAGTTGATGACAACAACGTAATAGTTGATTACAACAATGCAGTTTGACGAGAACGAAATTTAAGATTTTTTTAAGGTTTTAAATGTGAAGAATCTATGGCATCAATAATTTTTGCAAAAATGTTATTATTGTTTTCAACTATTTTTACGGTCCCGGAAATTGAAAAATTATAAACAATAACATATTCGGATGCAATATTTTTCTGTAACAAAAATCGCAATAAAATTTTACTCTAAAATAATTAGGTGAGCAAAATTTTTATTTACTAATTTGGAAGCAGTTAAAATTAAACTTGACCCCTTTTAATGGACCTTTCCAATTTAAAGAGATAGAAGATATGCGCAATGGGGATCTGCGCATAGTAAGAACAACTGAGATCTATGACGTTTGATTCTAAAACATTTAGACGTAAAATGTGAGAATAACTTTAAAAAATCTTATCGAAATAAGTTACAAAAGTTTTTATTGAAGGTAAAATGTCTAACGATGCAAATTTTCACTGAGAACACAGGTATTTTAATGACTGCAATATTTTTGACGTTTCGTTTGACAACTCAACTGGCAGTTGTTCGCGCCATTTTCTTACTATTTGCAGCGATAGAAAGAGATAGCCCTTAAATTGGAAAGGTCCATTCGGGAAGACCAGAGATCAAAGGTTCAAGAAGTGGTGCTTCCATTAAATCTAACTGTTCGTTCATAAGATTTTTCCTTTCGTTTATGGCTTTCTTAATTTTATATGCTATACTAGGAGGTTTAAGGCCGTGGCGCACTTGGGCGAGGCGAAGCGAGGCGAAGCTAAGCGCGGCGAAGAGCCGTTTTTTTCATTCAATATATTATTATGTGTATACGCGCACTTTGGTGAAGCGAAGAGCAGAGCAGCGAAGCGACTTGCCGGAATACTTCGAGGAGAATATTTTTCTCTGCTCTTCTCTGCTCTTCGCTTCGCTGACCTGAAGTGTGCGATAGCGCAGCTGCCTAAATCAGAACGAATACGCCCGAGACACATTGGCAATAGCCGGTTTAGAATTAAATTTCACACGTTTCATATCAAACAATACATATAGGTTCTATGAAAATGTCAAACACAGAAGAGAAATTAGTTCTTCTGGTTTCAAAATATAAAGATCTGTACGATATAGGGTGTCTCGAGTATTCTAATCAGACATTGAAAGACAACTGCTGGTTAGAAGTAGCAGAAGAAATGAATATAACCGGTATGATATGCTATGTATATTAAGTTTATTAATTGTAAATATAACAATGTACATTACAAAATGTTGAATTTTAAGCAATTCATTAAATATTTGATCCAGTAGATATGGATATGACAACTGAATATGTACTACTACTTAAAACAAAAAAACTAAATATATTGTGAAGTCAATTAAAAAGGAGATTAACTATTTAGTTATACAATGTAGAAGAATTTTTCAAAAAATTTAGTTCTGAAAATTCCTTACATATTAAACGATTTCTATTGTACAAAATAGTATTGCAGACTCAACAAAAAAGGAGATTAACTACTTGGTTACAGAATGTAGTAGAATATATCAAAAAATTTAAACATTTTTTTGGTCTCTCTGTACCATGGAATTTTGCCACTGCACTGAACCTACGGATGAAATAAAATAATTTATAAATTTGCCTCGTATAGATAGTCCCTGCGTTCTTGCGTTTCCTCCGAGCTATCCATCTTTTGAAGCAAACGCGGAGGTTTCTCGATGAAAACTGCTCGCAAGTGCGCGTTGGTTCTAAAAATGACTCTTTGCCGCTCTTCGCTTCGCCGCGCTGCGCCTCGCTCAAGTGCGCGACGGCCTTTGTCTCTGGCCTTTCCTTTCAAAAGGTAATTTTTTCCCAATCATATCTGCAAGCAGACCCTAATTGGAAATTTTGATATTTCCATAGAGCCCTGGAATGTATTTCAACAAAAATGTTACTTTCATCAATGTTCAAAAAGCCATCATTAATAATTGTTGAACAAGAAACTTTTACTGTAATATTACGGGCTTCATAACAAATATAAATTAACGCACCATAATCAAATTTTTACATTAACATTTATTGAACCCTTTTAATTAAACTGTAATGTCCGCAACGCCAAGTATTGGTCACTTCGCTTATGATCGGTGTCCAACTCTAGTCCTGGCAATCACCGTCGATGTTTAATCAAATATCAGCACGTTGGAGAACTCTTGGCCTCCGGACAAAGCGTGAATACGATGTTGGCCAAGGGAATTAATACTAGGGAATCGGTTACAAAGGATTATAACCGTAAGTGGTCCTTTAGCCTGCTAGTTAGTTGATTATTACTAAGGTGTAGTTGATTTAGGATAATGGTATTGGACGTCGCCGTGAAATTCTATCAAGTAGCACATCAAGGTGGTGCTATGTTAATTAATTGGTAAAAGGGAAATCAATGATTTCCGATGACAGATTTTAGAGTATCTACCCCTAATTTATCATCGAAACGGATATTGTAATTTAAATGAATGAGGTTTAATGCACGAATAACCAATGTCAAATTTTGTCCAACAAAGACTGTAAACTATTATCAGTTAATATACAATAACAACCACATTCCAACTTCAAAAGAACCTGTAGGAATCGGCATCGATTATGTATCAAAGTGAAATTTTAAGATATGTTTTGTTTTGGGGGATGAAATTTGATATCTATCTCTGCGAAGTCGGGTCACGCATATACCGTGTTGACAGGTTTAAATAATAATGAAAAGAGTTTGTAAATATAAGTGTCTATAACAGCTATTTTAATTATGCTATGAAAATATTTCGAGATTTCCTATAGAGCACCTAGAAACGATTGGACCCTAACGTGTTAAAAAATATTTCCATCCAAAATTACATAAGCATACCAATTTTCATAATTTTTGAACAACTATTACAATCTCCAGAAGGAAAAGTCTGAAAATGACCAAAAATCGCAAAAAATCTAAGGTGTACCCCTTGCGATTTTTTCAGTTTTTGGCAATTTTAATGAATGTTTAATAATTAATGTATCCGTTGGAATATTTTGATGAAAATTGGTATACTTATGTTTTTTGGTACGAGAAATTTATTGGTGATGTCGTTGAATGTGTACCGCACACCCATTTTTGGGTATGAGGATGGTGTGGTTTAAAAAAGAGTGGAAATTTAAAAAAAAATAAAAATTCTGAAAATTTGTATTTAAGTAGTTTGAAGAGTGTAGATTTAAGATTTTAAAACCACAGGTCGATATCTCTTTTCGTGTCCGAGATATTCGGCCTCAAAACTTTGCTCAAAAAAGCCCATTTTTGGGTCATATCCCAAAAATGGTCAATTATACACCGCTGGCGATATCACCATTAGATTCTACGAGCAAAATTACATAAGCATACCAATTTTCATAATTTTTGAACAACTATTACAATCTCCAGAAGGAAAAGTCTGAAAATGACCAAAAATCGCAAAAAATCTAAGGTGTACCCCTTGCGATTTTTTCAGTTTTTGACAATTTTAAGGAATGTTTAATAATTAATGTATCCGTTGGAATATTTTGATGAAAATTGGTATACTTATGTTTTTTGGTACGAGAAATTTATTGGTGATGTCGTTGAATGTGTACCGCACACCCATTTTTGGGTATGAGGATGGTGTGGTTTAAAAAAGAGTGGAAATTTTAAAAAAAATAAAAATTCTGAAAATTTGTATTTAAGTAGTTTGAAGAGTGTAGATTTAAGATTTTAAAACCACAGGTCGATATCTCTTTTCGTGTCCGAGATATTCGGCCTCAAAACTTTGCTCAAAAAAGCCCATTTTTGGGTCATATCCCAAAAATGGTCAATTATACACCGCTGGCGATATCACCATTAGATTCTACGAGCAAAATTACATAAGCATACCAATTTTCATAATTTTTGAACAACTATTACAATCTCCAGAAGGAAAAGTCTGAAAATGACCAAAAATCGCAAAAAATCTAAGGTACCCCTTGCGATTTTTTCAGTTTTTGACAATTTTAAGGAATGTTTAATAATTAATGTATCCGTTGGAATATTTTGATGAAAATTGGTATACTTATGTTTTTTGGTACGAGAAATTTATTGGTGTTGAATGTGTACCGCACACCCATTTTTGGGTATGAGGATGGTGTGGTTTAAAAAAGGGTGGAAATTTTTTAAAAAATAAAAATTCTGAAAATTTGTATTTAAGTAGTTTGAAGGGTGTAGATTTAAGATTTTAAAACCACAGGTCGATATCTCTTTTCGTGTCCGAGATATTTTTTTTTTTATTATTTAGGAAAGATTATTTATTATTTACATGAAAATGTACAAATGGTTGCAAATATAAACACAAATTGAGTAAGTAAATGTTATTGTAGAAGGCGCAAAATATAAAAAATAGTATAAAGAACTCATTTTATAAGACTTTCTTTCGCACTCGTTTTCTAAATTTTGACGCGTGCGAAAAAAACATGTCTTATAAATCACGTTCTTTAATATACTATTTTCCTCTTTTAAAAATAACGATTTAAGGTATATGCGTGCTACTCGGAGTTGATCATCTTGATAAAAAGAAAGCGGCTATATCTTCTCAATGTCATAATAATTAAAGTAAAAAAAAGTAATACTGGAGGAATGATTTGACGATTATAGAAACTATTCATACGTTCAGATCTTACTAACTTTAGCATCGCTGAAATACTAAATTTAGGCTCGGTTTTTCCACCTCTTTGATAAAGTGCTAATAACATCTGCAAGATAAAAAAAAAATATCGCATCATTTAATTGACCTGTGTATTTTGTCAATTTACGCTCTAATATCGATTTGATATTTTCATTTTATCTTGCAGTTAAGTTACCTGATACTTTATCCAAAGGTGGTCAAACAGGGCCTTAGTGAACGAATGTGACTATCTGACTAGAAAGCTCGAGTAATACTGACTATAAAAAAGAAATTTAATATATTTATTTGAGAAGTAGTGGCTAAAGTACTTATAAGACAAAATGTCCAGTTATATTGTAACTTTCGTTATGAATTATATTTGGAAAAATAATGTGTGGCGAAGGATGATTGTAAGAAACAAGAAAATAAATAAATAAATATATCATCACGGCCGTTGCTGGGTATGCCAATCTGCTTTGTACACAGAATTCGGTAATGATGAATTACATATTTGTACCTCACGGGCGCTCATTGCTGGCGTGGAAAGTGCACCACAGGGGTCAATTTTGGGCCATTTAAAATTTGAAATATTCGGCGTCGGTCGGGATCGAACCCGGTTCTCCAGATTCGCGACCAGACACTCAGGCACGCGGCCACGAGACCTCATATAGGGCGCGAGCAGACACGCGTGATTCGAGCAACCTTGAAGTGCTTTTAATCAGCTGATTTGTGTGCGCGTGTCACTTTGACAAGTACAATGTCTCTTTGACAAGACCAGTGTTTTGACTTATTTTGATTTTGAACTGCTAAAATGTTATTATTTTACAATTTTCAGGCAGTAAAACACATGAAATTAAAAATAAAACATTTTAACATTTAAAAATTGTGTACGTAAAAAGCATATATGTATGTTTTGAACAATTTTTAAGAATTGTAGTCTTTATTAAATAAGCAAGATCAATAGCCGATTCCATTCCATGTTTGTTTTGTGTCAGAAACCTTTCAGTCCCGTTGACTCGTTTAAAATGAGCACAATATATTTTCAGCCAAAGAGCTCGCTCGTCTGGAGATGTTAATAACCTCACTCTTTATTAAATCTTACAAGTTATTGTTGTAGAGTAATTGTGAAGCCAAGGATATAAATGATGTTACAAGTTCAAAAGGGCGAGTGAGTGAGAAATGTCAGTCTGTCAGGGAGAGACCGTAGTAGGAGAAGTCAAATTAGATTGTTCGTATCTTGGCAAATAAATGCAATCACTCACCCGAGATCCCGTCGTACGTCCACCAGTCTTGCCAATTGTCGCAGCCCGCTGGAACAAAGAAATCACGTTATGAGACACCACTCAACACACACAGATCTTATTGACTTCCAAGAAGTCCAAAACTAAAACTACGACAAATAAATGTCATTTATGTACGAGGAAAATTGAAGCATGTAAGAAGAAAGAGATCTATATTATTTCACACTTCCTTGCACATAAGAGTAGGGCATGATAGTGAAAAATGTCAGCTGGTAGCAGTAATACCTGAATGGTTATAAATAAAGATCTAAGAGTCGAGCCCAATATTTGAGATATGATACAATGAGCCTGTTTCACATTTTTCAAAAAGTATTTTAAATGAAAGTTTATGCAATATTTTTCTTATTAATAATTATTTTTTTAAGAATTTATTTTCGTAAATAATTTCGAATATTGGCGCCAAAAATAGTAATGAAAAACAACCCCCACTCCTGTGTCGTAGAAGCACATACATTACGTCATTCACAGCCAATAGAAAAACAGTTTTTCCATCACCTACATTTATTTTTGTTATTTAGGGCCAGTATTTCCATCTCCGGATAAAGTTCAGGATAACTATTCATCAGATAAATGATAAAATATCGCATCGAAATAAGAGCATAAATGAGGTAAATTATATTGAATGTCATTTTTTGATGCGATATTGTTCATTTATCTGACAGATAAGTTATCCAGCACTTTATCCGAAGATGGAAATACCGGCCCTTAGATAAATAAACGTAGACGATAGTTTATCACATGTTAATAACAAACTTCTAATTTGACATTTGACGCTGACATTTTGCATTATAAATGAGTAATAATGGCTAATACAAAATACACTCAAGCTAAGTCGGACAGTTTACCGAAAATCGAAAACTGGATGATGACTGAATTTATATCAGAAAACGACTGTTTTACTGTTGCCAAAATAAGGTGTGTTAAAGAGTTAACGTAAAATAAAATGTAAAAACCCAACCATCAGCTCTTCGACCTATTGCTTCCAGCCACAATTTTCTTTTCTTCGCATCTTTTGGCATATTTATAAATTCAATAGTAGGTTTGTTCCTAGCGCATTTTTGCAAGAAGGCCCAATACGATACTGTAAATTACTCGTTTTATATTCAATTTTGTATTATCTAACACGAACCAAACTCAAAAATTTGACATTTGTTTGACAACTTTGACAATATATTATCATAACACTTGTAACAAAACACAAAGAATTGACACTATAAGGGACCAATTGGAGCCGATGAAGATGTATGTATTGTGACGTGTTTAAATATTAGAAAATTATATACTGGATGTTAAGAAATAGAAAAAAAAATGATGAACAGTTAATAGTATTTTGTGTACCAAGGACGTTACGATGATGATAATGCCAAAGGCCCTCGGGTTAGATGTCGTCCGATGGGCATTATCATCTAGTAACGCTCGTGGTGCATACAAGATTTTATTTCTCACTAGAATATATGATATAAGTTTTCATTTATAATAATTTTGATTACAATAATGCTTAAAAAATTAGTGATCCGTCAAAAATCAATGCGAAACATTGCAGTCTGCAATTCGACGTACTTACTATTTACATGTGTGGTGAAAGTAAATTGCTTGTTTTGCCCTTTTCATAATCAATTTTAAAGTATTATAATTAAATTAAAAATGATTTCTGTGTTGTGCTTTCAAAACTGCTTTCTTATTATATTAATTGTTGTAATCAATTAATGTATTAATTGTTGTAATCAATCATTATTATTGTAATGAATTATAATTAAAAAGAAAATAATTTTCACTATATTCCGTTCATATTATTTTCAATTTAAAGTCCATCAACCATGATAGGATTATAATGAGGGCATAATGAACGATTATACCCTCATATAATGCCCCGGTTGTTATAGATATGTTTATATACACCGTATCCTAGCAATAAACAGTTCATAATACTTTAATGACACAAATAATAATTAGACATTTTTATAGAACGTTGTTGTAGAAACGCTCAATCTTCAAAATGTAATAACTTGTGACTAAGATATTGTTTGGGTAAAACAGTTTTATTAAACTGTTTGGCATTCTTGAAAGTATAATATTTGGAGTTTTTTAAGCGAAATAAATTTTTAGACAAAGATTATTTTCCGTCCAAAATTGATAATTATTACAGCAATCGCGTGATGTAATCATTTTGAACACCCTCCAAAAACTATGTCAGTACAATTTTGATGAAATTGGTATAATTATGCAATTCATTATCATTATTCTCCCATTGTTCCGTAATGAATCAACTTCTAGAATAGTTCAGATAGTATAATGGGACCGTAACAAATTCTCCATGTTTCTTGTTGTTTTCTAAAAGTTACTGGGAAACCTTGCCAACTTAGTTCAAAATTTATCTTACGTGTGTTTAGATAGAGGAGTTGAAATAAAGGAATTAAGGACGAAAACAAAGGGGATACTCCGAAACGAACGTGGAAAAATATATCGCATTATTCAATTAAATCGGGTTGATGTATTCGTAGCAAAACAATTTGCTAGACAACTTCGTTTCGCGATGACCTTAAGGCTCGATTTTACATAACAAAACAAAAAAATATTTAAAAAGTAAGTACTTCTAAAGAAACATTTGCCCATCAACAATCAACATAATGTTAGGGAAAACAAATTATTGGAGATGCAATCTTGGTAAAATGATTTTATTAAATTTCCATTTATTTAACAATCCGACGTTTCGTATCCTAATAAACCATCATCAGGGCTATGTTAATATACAGGGTGTAAAGGAAATAAGTGCATTAAATTTAACCAGTACTGTAACTCGACGAGAGCAACAATATTTCTCAAAAACTTTTTTTTCTAAGTCTTTTAGATTTTGAGTTAAAATTCTTTAAAGATTTACTGCATATTTCGTTACCCGCCCATAGAAAACAAATGGCTGCTGCCGTATTCAAGTGGGATACAAACAGCTCAAAAATTGTCGGTTATCGGTTACACTTGCAGTCACAGTAATTAATAAACGAATCAACGGAAATAACATTTATTATTAATTAATTCGTAATAGTACAATTTTTAAAATAAATTTAAATTTTGGATAACAAAATTATAAAGTTGTGTATTAAACCAGGTTTTTAATCACCTGTGAATAGAGGAAGACAAGGAGGAACGAGGTAACGAGGAAGAGGAAGGGCAAAAGTAAAGTTCTGAGGTTATGAGATGATTATTTATCGTCGACAAATCATAATAGTTTAAATACGTTATTCAAAAAAGTACAAACTTTTGTCCATTTAAACGAGGTACATGAGAGTCGTCCATGTATTGTTCCCGCGCAAAAATTTTTTAATGAAAATTTTTACAGCATTTTCGTCTGCCGAGATGTGTATTACCTTCCCAAGTAAATTCAGTCTCATTAATGAACATTATAAGCCATTCCTAAAATTGAAGTCTGTTATGTGCTGAAAACATTGAACTTTTTGCACATGGTATGGATACAACTGTTGCTTTTTAAAAAATTGGCATATGTGACACTCCGTATTGTGATAAAGATGTACAAGATTAATAAATGTGCGAATATTAGGAACAGTATAATTTGGAAACGCTCCGTCTAAATGTGTTGGCAAATCTATAACAGTCTTTCTATCAACCACAAATTAAAATGTAGTAAAGATACGAATAAATAAATGAACCATAGGTAAGTAATTACAATGTCTGTGTACTCGCTATTTGTAAACGTAAGCATTTTGACAGAATTTTTCCTTATAAACAAGTTTATTACTAATGTCAAAATTTAATTGCAACAACTGACAGGACTGTCAATTGCAAAAACAAAATTTTTCAGGGTTATTGCTACTGCATTGTGCATTCAATTATTAGAAAAATACTTGGAACGACTCGTCAATTTACGGGGTTGTAAAAATGCTAAAAAAATATGCGATTTCGAGAAAAAATTATTAAGAAATATTGTTGCTCACGACGAGTTATATTACGAGTTAAATTGAATGTACTTATTTCATATACACCCTGTATAATTAGAAGGGTATCTGACTATTATGTTCGTTCAAAAAATTTAAATTAGTAGATTTCTTATAAATTTGACAGCGTTTTAGACAATTAACATCGATGTCAATCACAGTTGAATCCCGTCTCTGTAACTGATAGTAATTAAAACAAAAAAGTACGTCTTATAATACGAGTATTCTTCTAAATGGAGATAAGTGAAGGTAGAGCTTGTTCGTGACTAAACATCCATTTGTCATAGTTGCATTACCCTAGTTAAATTTGAAGGTGCGCCACTGCACGTCCTAGTTGCGCTTCCTTTCTTTGACTTTAACGAGATCACTTCGAAGACGTTATCATTAAAATAGGAACGAAGCACGATGTTAACTTAGTTGCATTGAAAACAATTTAAAGAAATGTATTTGATAAAAAATCTCTTTGTGTTTCACAATAAAAGAAGAGGATATATTGACGATCTGTTTCTCTGACAAAAAAAACACAATTTGAGACGGTTTCTGTTTGTATTCACAACTGGGGATAAATGCAATGATCTGATATTAATGATAGAATGATAAATATATATATTTTTAATACCTGTACTGTAAGTTACCTATAAATAACGAAATTTACACACAGTATTTCTCAGTTGCACTATTCATATTACTCTCTACCCTTAACTTATTCCAGTTTTTTATATGTACTAAACATTTAGGAGATCATATACATCTATTTCCAGATTACAAGTTTGACTAATAGGAAGTAAGGGATTGAGAAATAATAGCTATTTGTGTATTAAGAGCGCAAAATGGGACATTGTCGATTGAGAGGTTGTTGACGAGCGACGCAGGAGCGCGGCATTCTCTCGAAATCGACAATGTCCATTTGCGCTCGAAACACACAGTAAATAATAAAATGTATACTTTGTACTTACAGTACTGTACTGTATTTCAGATAAGAATAGACTTGGTGGCGCCGCTGATCCAGCCTGTTTTACACAAATAAAACTTATGAATTAGTTTTGTTTCGTGTATTACATACTTGACAGCTCCTAACGTCAAAATTTAAAGTTCTTAAATACATTATAAAGTCAAAATGGAATAAATAATATACCTGCTTTACATATTGCTATTGTAAACTTGGTTTGCGTTTAAATTCAAATTCAAATTATTTATTCGGCGTATTACAAATACAAAAAATGTTTAGCCTTGTCATTACATATAGATATTTCACATAATAGATACATAATAAATATGAGCGATACAACACGTTAAAATATCATCAATATTTGACAACGATAGGTACATAATAGAAATATGACAAATTACAACACATTAAAATAGGATCAAAATATTTTACTACGATATATATATATATATATAAATGACCTACCAAATCATGTCACGGTAAATAATATCTCCATGTTCGCAGATGATACAACGTTTTTCATTAAAAATAGGAACATTGACATTCTGAACGTAATAGTAGAGGTCCTAGTATGGATCCTTGGGGAATTCCATGGTACATAACTTTAAGTTCGGATGTTTAGACCAATCAGAAAACTGGAATCGTAAGCCCTAACTTACTAAGTCTATTCTTATCTGAAATACAATATATTCAATAGTTTTGCAATAAAGATAGAAACGTATTCAAATATGACTTCAAGATATACTTTTGGTTTTCGTTTTTCAAAAAATTAATGCCAATTTTGTAATGAATATTATTAGTTTTTTGTATATTTTTTTTTTCAAGTACATTAAACTAGCATAGGGAAAAAGTGAATACCCATTGGAAGCAACTTTTGTAGGTGATAGCACAACTGTTGACACAATTTATTTTATATTTAATATTAATTTATCGTTATTGTCCATTCTTCTTGAGCTATTGCTTCAATCTAATCTATGAATTTTATACTTTGTATACGTTTTGTAAAGGAATGCTTATTTTATTTTCACAGCAGTGCGGCATTTTGTTTGGTTATGTAATATACCGACAGAGCAGTTATATGTCAGATTTACTAGTGAATGTGGTAAATGTGTAACTACAGTTCCATTAGTTCCTGACTAAACGTTTCCATTAAGAATATAGACTAGTGACATTTCTCAACATTTTATAGTTAGAAATTTGAACAGCGAGCGATTTTTTACTTTGTCGCGCATAAGCGGAAAAGTGACATTTTGCGTTGACAAAAGAGAGCGCAAATAGCTACTTTGTATGTAGACTGTAGAAAAATTATTTTTCATTCTTATTTACACTCTATTTGCAAAAAATTTATATTACTATCTACAGTTAATTTGTTTCAGTTTCTTATTTGTACTAAATATTTAGAATATACATCTATTTCTAAATTACAAATTTGATTGACAAAGAGTAGGGGATGAGAATTAAATTATTTTTCATCCTTATTACACAGAAAAATTAATATTACTCTCTACCGTTAAATTGTTTCAGTTTCTTATTTATTTTTAACACCTAATTTACAGTTTAATATATCTATTGTATTTTTTTTCCTATTTACGAAGTCTAGGTATCTTATAGAATGTTTATAATGATTACGTAAGTCCACCATATTGCAAATCTGACAGTGGTACTTCAATAGCAATCAGCGAAGTAGTTCGTAATGATGCGAAACAGAAATGTATCTGCCATTTATCCGAAGCAAACTCGTAACGTATAATTTCTTAAAGTACATTTCCCAGTGGACTTATTATTTTCCAGAGTTCTCTTATGTAGTATTATTTATTTGTAAATTTGTAAGAACCGCTCAATAATGTACCAAGCACCTCACTAATTCCTAATATTGATGGTACTTCACAATAAATGCTCTTTCGGGAGCAAGTAAAAATGAAATATCTGTATTTTCAATGAAGATTGCGCGAGGATTAATACTTATTGCGTCTTATATCGCCCACAATATTTATATATCTTCTGCGCAAGACAATTTAATACGGGATCGTTCAAAAAGAAATAGCACATTAAGGTATTTCGGAAAAAGATTATTCTAGACGCGTAGGGAAAAAACATTCTTGCAGGCATTGACAATGCCCAAAAATGGCATACTCAGTATTCCAACTTTGACATTTCCTTTGGTTCTGTCAATTACTTCGATCTTCGATTTGATTTGGCGAATAAGTGAATTGAGGATGCCACTTCATATGCAACTTTGTCCCGTTGAATGAATGAATTCATGAGAGAATGAACAAGTGTTGATATGCTTTCCGAATTGGACTCCCGATCCCGAAAACCGTCTCAAATTCAGGTCAAAGTTCAGGATATACTATATAGGGATCGTGCTAAAAATCGCATATCGAGATTTTGGTAAATGATGTCTGTGTGTATGTGTGTATGTGTGTGCGGATCCTCCACTCTAACTCAAATATTATCATTCAGAAAATTTTGAAACCTTGTATTTCGAATTTTTTCTGTATTGGAAAGAGCCCATTAGATTTTGTTGAAAATCGGATAACCGGAAATGGCACTTTACTAGAAGCTCAAAATAGTTTTTCTTCGAAAAATACCTTTAAATGTTATTTTTAATTTAAGATTAATGTTATTATAAAAATTAGAGATTATTATATTTTGTATAGATTTGCATTAATACTTTTTCTATATATTTTATGGATAAATTTATAAAATTATTTATAATTTAAATCCCAGAGCCTACGGTTTAAATAAACAAAACGCAGTTATTCAAATGTATGTAACTGAGAGATAAATGCCACTATCAAAGAACTAATCATTTCAAAATAATATTAATAACGTTTTAAAAAAGGAAAAAGTCTATAGAACAATAGAAAAGGAATTCAATACAGTTTCCAGCATAAGTAAATATGTAGGTAGGTATTTAGATTAATAAAAATTAACAATCCACAAAAATGTTTAAGCTAATCCTCATTTTTGGATTAGTGAATTCTATTCTATCCTGGTATTTAAAATTTAATTTTCATTTTACTGTAGTTCCGGTGGCCCAATGGTTAGAGCAACATCTCATGATGGGTGGGTTCGAATCCCACTAAGGCATGGATGTGTGTGAATGTGAACCCACTCTGTAATTGGGATTTAATCCTGTTGAGGGGTTTAAAAAAGGTAGTTACTTAGATTAGATTAGACTATATTTTAAGAAATAAAATGTCAAATTTAGAGTAAAATTCGCTAATCCAAAAAACTTAATCTTTTTTGTGACTCGGGCTGTAAATGGCGGGAGGTAATGTGTTGGCCACACCAGATTTTTAACTCTATATCAATTTCGAATTTACAAATTTTGAAATAATAATAAGTCCCCTCCAATGCTGATGCAATTAAACAGCAATACGCCCTACCCACCATAAAGTCGTCAACACAAAGAGATGCTGAATGCAAATGCAACTCTTGCGTCAGTGGGCGATCGCGATCGGGAGAGAAAACAGGCGTCGCGACGTCCCGGAGCCAGTCTACGAGGCGCCACGTCACTATAACTTCACTCGGGCCATTTGTAGCCAGTTTTTGTCTGTCTGCAATCCGCGAACCGGCGCCAAATCTCGGAGAAATGAATAAAAAGCGCGTTCGATGTGTATATCGCGGAGTCGCCGGCCACATGGCGCCAATTCCCAAAAGGGGAGGACACAAATCGACTATGGCCATTTCTTCATTGCACATTCGCAAAGTTTATTATAACAAACTCTGTATCTATGGTAACGAGGTACTTATTTACTAACAAATCAAAAATAACATGCCTGATTTAATAATAAATAAGCAAATAAAATTTTGTATGTAATACAGATCGTAACTGTAATACTGTACACGTCGTTTTATCAAACTCGGCCACACCTCGTTTGATCTTCACGACTAGTACATACCATAATAATTGACGATACGATCCTTATGACATAAATAAGTATTATAAAATTATTTTTGTAATATTCAGAACCATGAATGAGTCAAGAATTAAAAACCAAAGATTTTTGTGGCAACTTAACTTCACTGAGACTGAGACTTAAATCATGTCTAGTGGATAATATATCGTTGTTCATAAACATATAATAAAAAATTAAAATTAAACTACCATACCGTGTCCAGCATTTAAAGCAGCAAATCAATTATGGTCTTTCAAAACACACGATTTTTTACTTTTTAGATAAATTATATAGGGTAAGTCCAGAAGAGATGGCTTATCGGGTGAGATGACTCTTGTGCCAAAATACAAATAATAGTATAACGATGGGTTCTGCTATTATTTGGATTTTGGGTGAGATGACTTTTGTGCCAAATAATAATAAAACGATATGTTCAATAGTTTCCGAGATATATTTGGATTTTGGCACAAAAGTCATCTCACCCGGTTAGCCATCTCTCCCGAAATTATCCTATATCAAAATAACCTCGAAAGAATACTAAATCAATTGGTACATGATTTACTGTCCGTATCAATTATTTTACCACGAATAAAAAAAAGCAACGATGCACACAATCTTAAACAAACTCGGGAACTAATTCTTATTTAGCAATGGAAGTAAGCGTAAGAATAACATAAACGTAAGCGTAAAGTTGAACTATAATATTCACAATGCTGCCACATATTTCTTACGCTTATGTAGGTGCGTAAGATGTCCGTAAGAAAAACGTAAAGTTGAACTAAGTTCCTTACAAAAGATTATATTTCTTGTACATTACCTTCCGGCAGTTGTATGTATTTTATACAAATTCGATACAGAAAATTTCTAGCAAAAGATCCTACATTTCCAGTAAAATTATAAGACAAACACACTATGTTAATTTCACTTGACACTGACATCTTTCAATCAGAATTTTCTTAATATAGTAGCTGTTTCCATAGCTATAGCTACTTTATGAAATTTAATTTCTTTATAACTTTTAAACTAAGTTCAACTTTACGTTTTTCTTACGGACAAACCGAAGTACTGCGCATGCGCGTAAAATATCAAATACTCTAAACGAGTTGACTTGGGTTAGTTTGTATGTGGTTTGTATTGATCATCATCATTATATTTCTTTTGATTTATACTCGTATAATTATGGATAGATATACAATTATGATTGATTAATTTAATAGGATAAAAATTATAAAGATGTTCTTAAGAAAGAGAACAAATGGGCAGAGATAGTAGAATATAAGCAATACATGTATAAAAAAACTGTGAATGATAAATAATAAACTTCGAACTAAAATACCAATATGTTCCTAAAATAACTAAAATCTTCATTTTTACGTCATGCCCATTGTAAATATACATAAGATTTTCATATTTTTATGTTATGTAGTCCTTACGTTTACGGCTATTGTGAATCTAGACAAACAGTTGAATTAACGCGGCCAGTACACATTTTCATATATCTACTTTTAAAAATATTGGTATTGTAAATAAAATACAAAATTGCGAACACAGGTTAATTCGTCCGCTTATTGAACAAAAAATAATAGTAACTATAACTAAATACTTTATTTTCTCTTGTTAATATAAAAAAAATAATCTTAAATTAATTTTTGTTTAAGCAATTATAGGTATTCGTTTGATAACAAAATTGAAAGATTTTGTTTCATACCAGTCCTTTTATCCACAGGTCCTAAGGTCTTGTTTAAAATAGGGATGCGTTTGGTCTAAATTTAGACTAGGTTTAATATCAGGTATAACTTAAATCATTGCGAAAAACAATAGTCCTAAGATAGACATGGTTTAAATCAAGTTAAAAGTACTATGAATGAAATTGATGCTTTTTTATTACAAGCGCATTTGATTTATTTAAAGTTTTGTTGAAAAAACATAAATGTGATATAACAGATAACTGGCCAAAACTTTCTGACCTATGCAATCAGGTAGATGATGATCCCGTTTGAAACTCGAGAACGCGAACTATGGTTGATTTGATGATATCTCCTTTTGATGAGACAAAAGACAAGCTTTGAAAATGGTTTACATAAACATCAGAGAGTGTCTGCAAAGCTGTGATCTAGTGGGCAGGCACAGGTTGACAAATGGAAATAAGTCTGTCGCTGGAATGTCTATTAACTCTGCACGTATATAACGAACAGCATATATGCATAGTTTCAAGCAAATTTCACTTCTGCACATACCTATGTACACAGTGGAATTTAAAATTGGGTCACCATTTGCCGTTTTCCACACCGCCACATGTGATTAAAGTGGAGACAATATTTCAACGTCTGAATTTCATAAATTATTATGTAAATATTTTACAAATACAAATTTGCAACTGAAATTGTAAGTTTTTACTAGAAACAGGTTCAGTATAGCCATATGTTACTCTTGCCCTTGCCATTTTACTGTCATTACTCAAAGGTATTCTTGAGAATTCATGGGTACTATCATCGACTGTTTTGTTAATAAGAATTTCTAAACAAAGTATTTTATAAAAAAAACAATCTGGCGTGGCCAACACGATACCTTCCGCCATTACAGCCCGAGTGACAAAAAAGATTAAGTCAATCTTTATTTTTGGATAGCGAATTTTACTCTAATTTTGACAGTTTATATCTTAAAATATACTCTAATCCAATCCAAGTTACTACCTTTTTTTAAACCCCTCAACAAGATTAAATCCCAATTACAGAGTGGGTTCACATTCACACACATCCATGCCTTTGTGGGATTCGAACCCAGAGCCCCGAGGTCGTTGCTCTAACCATTGAGCCCCCGGAGCTATAATAAAATGAAAATTAAATTTTAAATACCAGGATAGGATAAAATTCACTAATCCAAAAACGAGGATTAGCTTAAAAAAATTTTGAATCGTTAATTTTTATTAATCTAAATACATACCTACATATTTACTTATGCTGGAAACTATTGAATTCCTTTTCTATTGTTCTATTTACTTTTTTCTTTTTAAAGCGTTACTAATATTATTTTGAAATGATTAGTTCTTTGATAGTGACATTTATCTGTCAGTTACATACATTTGAATAACTGCGTTTTGTTTGCTTAAAGCGCAGGCTCTGGGATTTAAATTATAGATAATTTTATAAATTTATCCATAAAATATATAGAAAAAGTATTAATGCAAATCTATATAAAATTTAATATTCTTTAATTTTTCTAATAACATTAAACTCGAAAAAATAACATTTAAAGGTATTTTTTTTTGAGCTTCTAGTAAAGTGCCATTTCCAGTCATCCGATTTTCACCAAAATCAAATGGGCTCTTTCCATTATGATAGTATTTGAGTTAGAGTGGAGGATCCACATACAGGTGTCTCACAACTCGCGCCCCAGACGAAACTGACACTTGCCGACAACAATAGGTTGCCAACAAATAGAAGAAAATAATTTGCGACTGCTTGCATAACGGAGTTACAAGACTTTTTAATCCACCAATCCCGGAAGGATATCTTGAGGTGTGATGATATTATTACAAAATAAAACTGGATGCTAGGTTTTAAAAATACTACTTGTGAGTTACAAAATTTGTTTGACTTACTGTAATTTTGACACTTTAAAGATGACTTTTCACTGTCAACAAATTAAGGTTAGCGAAGGTGTCATCCGAGATCATCATTTATATCGTACAGTGCCAACAGGCTCAATTTAGAGTCTATAAACATTTCTAACTAATCAGCGGCTGAATACATGGTAAGAATTAACCTTTTTTATTCACCTTGTCAAATTTAATTTGACACTGACATTTTTCGAAAATTACAGTCGCCCACACATTTTAAAGAAGATTCGATTTGTATAAAACCCTAGTAACGTAAAATTACGGCAAACATACGTTAAACGTGTAGGTCTCTGATTGGTCAATTTTAAGACGTCTTTTCTCCAATATCTTTTAAGCTAGATTCATTTCTTCGAAATTACACATCCGAGTGCAGTCTCGTGTTTCCTCATTCGCTCTGGGGCGCGAGTTGTGAGACAGCCTGTATACATACACACACATACACACAGACATCATCGTGAAAATGTTAAAATTGGATTCTAGGGATCTTAAAACGTGGTCATTTACCAAAATCTCGAATCAATAAGATGTATACCATCGACAAAACCTACAAAACCTACAAAATAATAATTCCTGATAGGGATCTATGGCAACATTCTCAAAGTCCGGTTGAAAAAGATGACATAATCATCTATACAGACGGCTCCAAAACAACCAATGGAACCGGAGCTGGAATACATGGGGCAAAGGGAATAAGACACAACCAATCGGTTGGACTAGGGACAAATGCAACAGTATTCCATGCAGAAGTACACGCAATATTAACCAGCGTGCAATTACTATTGGAGAAGAACTACCACAATAGAAGAATCTCCATAGTAACAGACAGCCAAGCCGCACTCAAAGCTTTAACCTCGTGTGAGGTAGGCTCAGGATTAATTCTGGACTGCATCCACAGATTGAATGCCTTAGGAGCGAGTAACAAACTAAGACTGATATGGGTACCCGGGCACTCAGATATCGAAGGAAACCGGGTAGCCGACCGTCTTGCAAAAGACGGGACAAATATACCTTTTATAGGACCCGAACCTGCATGCGGAATAACTGCGGAAACAGTTAAGCAGGAAATTAATACTTTGCTCTGGCAATGGCACAAACGGCACTGGACAGCCATATCAGGCCAGAGACACTCCAAGCTCTTTCAGAATGAGCCATCCAAGAAAAGAACTGACAACTTACTCTTAATGAGCAAGCAAGATGTTAGATTAATAACAGGACTGGTAACAGGACACTGTCAATTAAACAAACATTTGCACAGGTTGGGCCTTAAACAAGAACCAACATGCAGAGGATGTGGAGAAGAGGATGAAACTATTCAACATTTATGTCACTGCGAAGCATTTATGGCAAGCAGACATAGTCTTTTAGGAGCAAAGAAATTGCATACTGAGACACTAAAGGACATCAGTCTAAAGAAAATCCTGGAGTTCACAAAACAAACAGGACTTCTAGAATAGAAGTAAAACACGGAGGGTACAATAGACCAGAAAGGTCGCAGTACAGGGACAAAGATGAACCACCTCTCGATAATAATAATAATAATAATAATAATAATAATAATAATAATAATAATAATAATAATACCAAAATCTCGATATGCGATTTTTAGCACGATCCCTATACCTCCCTTACCAAAATAGTCTGACCGATATTTGTGTAAAAACTAACCGGGGTTGAAATGAACAAAGTCGAATTGTCTTCATCTTCCCTCGGACGCCGGGCAGCGGAAATTCGGTTAGAGCGTTCACTTATAAATACAAACCAGCTGAAGCTCAGACTTCAGTCTCCAGTCTCCAGTTCGCCGACTGAGGGAGTTTTCCTCTGATACGATGTTTTTTATTACTAACGTTTATTTTCTTCATATGAGTTTCGCTGCTCTCTAAGAACAAGAACGAGAATAAAATATAAATTTAATACCGCGCAACCGGTTATCGACAGTTATTAATCCTAAACTAAACCCTTCTGAGCTGCAATCCTGACATTCTTAAATCGATAAGGCGATAAAAATATTTACCAGATTTCTATGTCTTTCTTACAAACTTTACTGCTTTTCAAATGCCAATGTTGTGTTTAATTCATTGGAAAATACTTTACGACAGCGTAAACTAACATCAAAAGTTAAATAAATATCTTTGTTATTAATGTAAAAGTATTACTATGGATACTGTATCGTTCCAATAGTGGGACTGTACGATAGCAATCGCTTGCTATCGTCGCTAAGTGATAGAACTGTCAAAAATATTACTCTGTACATCGCCAATGATTGCTAGCGTAAGCTAAGATAGCAACAATATACGAGATATTGCTATTCTGAATATGTCAGTTATACCGTGTGTCTGTCTTAAAGGTGTACATAGGAGATTGACATGGGAAATCAGTTTTTTGCAATTTCCTGCTCGCCTAATTATTTTAAGCAAAAACGCGTCAAATAAAAGTTTTAGGGCATCTAAATCAGTAAACAGAATTACCTTTACATGCTTTGTAACGACACAAATTAAATATGAAAATTTCAATAATTACGTTGAAAATATCGACAGCTATGGAATTGAACAAAAAATAAATAAATAAATAAATAAATGCTTGACGTTTTATCAAATTGTCAGAAACGTCAAATAAGTTAACTAACATTGTGACAGATAAAACATCAAGCATTTATTTATTTTTTGTTCAATTCCATGGCTGTCGATATTTTCAATGTAATTTTCGAAATTTTCATAATTAATTTCTGCCGTTACAAAGCATGTAAAGGTAATTCTCTTTACTGATTTAGATGCACAATTTCATGCCCTAAAACTTTTATTTGACGCGTTTTTGCTTAAAATAATTAGGCGAGCAGTAAATTGTAAAAACCTGATTTCCCATGTTAATCTCCTATGTACACCTTTAAGACAGACACACGGTATATCATAGCGTAGTTTTGAGATCCCACCCGAGATAAAATGCAACATAGTCAAATGAACATATCATAATTTACTGATTTATATATAATTTAAGAAAGTAATAAGAGCAGTATAAAAAAAATATTTCAGATCACAAATTACGACGTATTTTCAAAACTGCACCATTAACAATTGATTCGCCAATATTTTTGTTAACAGGTGTATGATTATTTTCTTCTATTGCACGTAGTAAATTATTTTTATTTTCATCATTTCGCGCACTTTTTGTTCTTGCCCTTTTCGTATGATTCTTATCTAAGTAATCACTTTCAAATTTTGTATATTCTCGAAACTGTAAAAGGATTTGGTCTAGGACCTTCAAGATATAAATTTGCAAGCATATCACAAACATTTCTCAAACTATAACCAACATTGTATATACCAAATAACATACCAGTCGGACGTTATTGTTATTAACGTCATAAGGCTGATATGTAGCAAATAACAGATGAGGTTGAATGTTGTAAAATCGAGGCGATAGCCGAGATTTTATAATCAACCGTGTCTGTTATTTGTATATCAGCCATGTGACGTTCAGTATTTTTCATAATAACATAAAATATCTTCTTAAACTTCTATTTTGTATGGCACATTGACAGGTGACAGCTCTTCATGACAATTTCATGATGCTGAGATTCTTTTTAGGAACACATGATTTTTTAATAATTGTACTGTTATAAAAAATAACGGCCGTGGCTGTTTTGATGCATATATCGGTTGAGCATACAGTACTGTTAAAGCACATTTAACAAATTAACAGTATGGTATTATGAAAAGTCTTTTTCCCACTCCTAATATCGTAAGTAGGCTATTAGGACATTGTTTGTAGGGATGTATGTTTATTTTTCGGTCAAGATATAGGTTAGCGACGGGAAGTAAGAATTGGGCTTACTTCCCCACAGCTGCACTTACCTCCCTCTTTGTGAAAAACCAACAGTTAGATATTTTAAACTTGTGTCAAATATTTATTCGTTCTTATAATTTATAATTTTGAATTTAATTTCTATCAAATTGTTCTTATTTCATAAATATTTCCATTCAGAAGTTTCCGTTGACGTGACAAATGTGACAGATGACAGCGTTTTTTTTCTTAAATTTTCCATGGAATACTTAGATTCTTTTTATGTATCAATATTCAACTGTATTCCTTGACAGCCTTGACATATCTGGCAGTGAAAATGAACAGGTAAAAAATAAATCATCGGAAGTGGAAAAAATCTTATATGCAACACGAGATGTAGGTACATTTGACCACTATCGAACTTATTTGCAAGCAAAATCATCCTCGTTTAGTAAATGGTACCTACATCTCTTGTAGCATAAATGACTATTATTAGACCAAGGCCCAACAATCCGGTAAACAATATTTTTTTTGAAGAATTTATTGTTTACTAAAATATTTATCATTGCAAAGTTTTTAAAAGCTATTATATTTATGGTATATTACTTGAAATTTAATATTAAATTTCAAATGTTGATCAAATATTAAATTTACCAATATTTAATTACACATATAGAAAACACATCAATAAAAAACAGAGTTCAATAAACTTCAACTTTAATATACAATATTTACAATAAAAATAATTTAAATATATAGCAATTTCACAATTTAATAATTTTCACAATAAAATAGTTTTATACCGATAGGTTTGAAGTGCATAATATTTTTATTCTAATCAATAATAAATTTTCAGATTGCATGACTTTTTTAATTTAAAAGTTAAAATAATTTTAACAAGAGATAAAAACTCAAGATGCATTCAGACTAATCCTAGGAGGAAAATAAAAAGACCATCTTATTTTCTTTCAATTAAAAAGGAAAATAGCTAGTCTTTTTCAGACTCATCCAATTTGAACCAGCGAATGAAAATGACAAAAGAACAAACGTATTCCGACACCTGCGCTCTTATTTCATATTTCACACACTGCACTGGCACTGGGCCGTTGCCGTTTTTAATTCAATGCACGGCGCCGTGGAATAGTTGCAACCAGAGTTATTTAACAGCATAACTTTTCAATTTCAATCTGGAATCACATTGTATACACGAGGCCATACGTATTCTCCGCATCACCGGTGTGAAATATTTGAATTTCAAATTGAAATCAAATATGCAGGCGACGTAGCTAGGTGTTGCATGACGCCCAGAGTTAAAACATTTCGGTGAGGAGTGAAAGACATGCGCGAGATGGGAGATACATAACTCCGACGACGACCCGATGAGATGCATTCCGCGGTGTTTTAAATTTTCTTCTGCAACTTCCGTCTGGCTGCAGTGTACATATTTGTTACTCAATGCCAGCATAAAGCTACTTGATTAATATTTATTTTATTCATGTTGTTCCCGCGATGAAAGGTGCTGTAATTCAAAACTTGTTTTTCAAATCTAGTTTGACTTATGAAAAAAGCAAAAAGATGTGTAGGCGCGTAATACGTAAATATGAAACTGAAACTTTTTCTTCTCCTTTGGCTTTAGCCTTACATTTTTGTCGGAGTCGGCACTGTTTCATTTAAGTATATTTCTCAAAGAAAACGATAGTACAATAGTAACTATGGCCCGTATTCTCGCCTCTTGAAGTAGCGCTACTTCCGAAGTAACACTATTTCGATTTTTTAAATTTTATTTTATTTTATGAATAGATAAGAATGGGTTTCATATTTTTGTAAATGGAACCTATAGGGCGCAAGCAGACACGTGACTCGGGCGTCCTTGACGTACTTGAAATCAGCTGATTTGTGTGCGCATGTCATTTTGACAAGAACAGTGTCACTTTGACAAGATCAATGTTTTGACTTATATTTATTTTGAACTGCTAAAATGTTATTAATGTACAATTTTCAGGCAGTAAAACATATGAAATTAAAAATAATAACTTCTCAACAGTTCAAAATTAAAATAAGTCAAAACATTGGTCTTGTCAAAGTGACATTGTTCTTGTAATAATAACAAGCGCACACAAATCAGCTGATTCCTAGCACGTCAAGGACACTCGAGTCACGTGTCTGCTCGTGCCCTAAAATGGAGAAAAGAATTAAGCAGGAATGCAGTCAATAAGTAAAATTTATTTAGTCAAACGTCAATGTAAATAAATTTTACCGGTTTCAGGATATTATTCCATTGTTTACATGTACAAAAGTAGGCTGGAAACTAAGTAATAACTGTATCTGTATGGTAATATTATTACCATACTGACTTGTCAACAACGGTCTACAAATGAAAATAAAATAAAATGAAAATAAAATAAAATGAAAATATAATGCTCTTTATTAATACATACAGATAACGTTAGCCTATCGTTTTAAATACGGTCTACTTTTATTCTAAAGTAATAAAAATGTGGAACACAGCATATAATTTGAATATTTGTCATATTGACATATGTCAAAATAATTGTTCTGTTAACCATAGCAATCTGAAAGTAGCATTAATGAGAGAATTTCAAAATATTGTATTTATCAATAATGTCTTAATTTTCTGAAACCGATAAACTATTGAACAAACCACGGATGTTATTAATCATAACAAGCCTTAGATGTCTTAAAATCCTCGCTCTACTAGCTCGGATTTCAAACCGACATCTTCGGCGGTTATGATATACATAACATTCCTAGGTATGTTAATAGCTATTACTTATTGACTGCATTCCTGCTTAATTCTTTTGTCCATCATTTATGCAGTCGCTTATCATCACTCACAAAAACCTATAATATTTGAAATAAGTGGTATTTATAATTCAATTTACTTATAATTCTCTAATTTTTAATAATAAATTTGACATTTGACAGAAGTAGCGATTTTTCGGAAGTAACGCCACTTCAAAAGATGAAAATACGGGCCTATATTATTATATGACGGATTATGTTAACCATTATCCACGAAGATGACGTTTGAAAATCATCCGTGTCAATAATGCCCATAATCTCGAATATAATACTGTACTTTTTCTACTTCTGTAAATTTGGATAGTGTTTCACAAGAATCAAAATATACTCTTGATTTTGTCTTGAAATCAAGACAAGACCAAGACAAGAAGTATTTTTATTTCCAAAGACAAGACAAGAAAATATCATCAAGAATAAAGATTTCTTTATTTTGTGGTTGCCGTGGCCCGACATTTTACCAATCCTTTTCAGGAACCGCGTTCCGAATAGAAACCGGTAAATAATTTCAGGACTTACGGAACACAAAACCGTAAACCTGATCAAACCGGTTGCGTTACGGAACATACTATAAAATAAACGGGAATTATGGGCTACTTGCGTGCTATTTTTTTATTTGATATTTTTGAAGAGACGATAAAACTTGCTACCCATATTTTTTCTTTTGGCAAAATTTCCATTAATTGGCCAGAAAAAAAATAATTAAATTTTAATATTTAAACTACCGCCATATATGACGTAGATGTACGCCGAACCAATGAATGGCCATAAAGCAATAACATCGGTACGTTCAATAGCAACAGCATGTGCGGGTAATTTAAACATGACAGATCATCTGTTTGACGTTTGAATAATAGTTTGGAGGTTAATATTTTCGCTTGTCATTTTAATCTTGCACAAGTATAAACTAAGTTAAAATACTTCAAAATCCTGCTTAACAAATCGAAATACGTAATAAAAGTAACAGAAACCACGCAAATTCTAAATAATAAAGAAGAGTGACAGTGACAGAAAAATGAACTAATGTCAAAATCAAATTAAAACTCGCACTCGCTCGCCATCTACAGGTTACATTCTTAAATATGCATCCCTTTCTCCAGTCAAAATAATGACGTCAAAGAATATATTCTTTCTTAATTTATTAAAAAACAAATTTTTAAAATAAAATTTATATTTTTCCGTACGTTTTCAACTTTACTTTAGGTATTTAGTGATGGATATCAGATTTTCAGTACCACGCAAGTAGCCTATTGATTTCTGGTTCTGTGATTGGCCGGGAAGAGTGAATTTATGAATCAATTATGGCTTACTATAATTAATCGAAAAATTGAAATCAGCTGATTATTTCTTCTTATTAACATACATGTCAACCATATTCATCAATGTTTAATTTGTGAATGATTAAGTTGTTGATGAATATAACAATAGATATATTTGTGAATTCTGTTATATAATATGAAATGCAATATTAAATGTACTATCAAAGGAAACCATTAACAAATTAAATTGTGCATTTGCTCTAGGAATGAACACAGGTAGAGAAATGTGTATTATTCATAGATTCATAAATTAATGTTAAAGACTAATTATTGACGTAATTATATTTTACAGTTGTTTGCTCAATAGAACTAACTGTTCTGGAATCGCGCAACCATAACGACTGTAGTAGTCAATTATATTCTTTTTCTCTGTAGCTACTACATAAAAAAATCATTTTCAACGATATTCATTGCACAATTGACACATATGTAATTTGTACAACTTACATGCTTATTATACCGATGCTACATGTTTCGTTTTAACTAAAAGTTCATTATCCTTATACTCGTACTTTTTTCATGAGATCTTTAATAAAAAATTCAAATAACTTCATCAACATCAACTCTTCTCATAACAGCATAGGCAGCAAGTTATTTCTTTCAGTTAATCCAGTATAAATACACAACATGCAAGAGACAGAAATCGTTGTAAAAAGTCAGTAACAGTTGAGCATTATTCCAGATTAAGTTAATCCTGCAGCATTGCCGTTTGGGAGTCCGGAGCGGCTCCGAGCAGATCCGGAGGCGCTGTCCAAAGCCGATTACACGCACCCCGACTCTGACCACGGCGGAGCATTTTCCGGGACACATCTACAAGTCTAATTCATTGCAAATGTTGATAGGCGACGCGACCCTGTATCACATTCTAAGAGCAGACATTGAGATCAAGATGATATTCTTGAATTTAAATTTGGGAAGAATAAGAATAAATAAATAGGTTTTCGATTCCGACCGACGCCAAAAATTATTTAGACATTTAATTTGCACGACAGTAAGCTCAGAAGTGCACTCTCCGCGGCAGCAATGCGTGCCCATGAGGTGACGCATGGTAAACGTTCACACAACACGAATATGGCAACATCATTACCGATATCTGTGTAAAAAGTAGACTGGCACACAAAGCTTGGGGTTTTCCGGTAAGGACCGAGTTCACATATAATAAAATCACCTAAACCTAAATCATCGAATGCTATTCCACAAACAGGATACAGCAGAATAACCTCACTAGTTTTGAAGGTAAATAAAAAAATTAATACTCCAGACAAAATAGTATTTTATGTACCAAGGGCGTTACGATGATGATAATGCCAGGAGGGCAACGAGGATCTAACCCGAGGGCCTTCGGCCCGAGGGAGAGATGTCGTCCGATGGGCATTATCATCTAGTAACGCTCGTGGTGCATACAAGATTTATGTCTCACTAGAATATGTGAAATAAGTTTTAATTTATAATAATTTTAATTACAAAAATGCTTAAGCTTTGGCGTTGCTAAGGATGTTTTTTAATTGTTTTGTTTATTATCAACATATATTTATTTTTAAAACATGAACGTTTTATATCATTGGAGGTTATGGAATGGGTGAATTTGATGAAGATATTTTTTCGAAACGGTGTAAGAAATTATTTTGAATACGTTGAGGAAGAGACACGCATAAATGTTCTCCCTAATTATTCCATTCTCGTCTGTTGAAGATGTAAGTATTATATTTTGATGTTCGTTTTCACATAACAGATCTCAGTTCTTTATTTCTTAGGCACTTATTTATTAATATTATTATATTTTAGAGAGTTTGTACTGCTTTGGATGTCACATGTGACGATAAATAATAAAAATGAATTCAAACGTGGATAAATATAGTCCCCCAAAAAAATAGTGATCCTTCATCCGTCCAAAATCAATACGAAACATTGCAGTCTGCAGTTCGACGTACTTTTACATGTGTGGTGAAAGTAAATTGCATTTTAAGACCCTTTTCATAATAAATTTTAAATATTATAATTAAATTAAAAATGATTTCTGCGTTGTGCTTTCAAAGCTGTTTTTTCATCATATTAATTGTTATAATCAATTAATGTATTAATTGTTGTAATCAATCCTTATTATTATTGTATTGAATTATAATTTAAAAAAAATTACATTATATACCGTTCATATTATTTCTAATTTAAAGTCCATAAACGATGATCGAATTGTAATGAGGGCATAATGAACTATTATGCCCTCCCATTATGCCCCGGTTGTTATAGATATGTTTATATACACCGTATCCTAGCAATAAACAGTTCATATTTTCATATCCTGAACTTACAACACTGGAAGCTGTATCTCATGTGGTTTTGAAAATAATATCGGCGAAGTGGTATGCGTCATCGTCCAAACACTGTTGCAAGCGACTTATGAAAAACCAATACGAATGTATGTCTTGCTAATACATTCTAGCTTTATTTTATAAGATTATGATGCGGGGTCAGGCATAGGCGCCGAATCTATGGGTGCTAAATTTGTAATGGGTATATAAATTACTCAGTTATTGGTGTTTTCTTTTACTCAAAATTACTATTTAAACGCAATTTCCGTGGTACCGAGTTAGAGATGAAAAAAACTCAAATACAAATAGTTATTTTTAAACCTTATAGTGACCATGTGGTTAATGACCACGTTTTAAGGTTCATAGAATTCAATTTTAACATTTTCCTGATGATGTCTGTGTGTATGTATGTGTGTCTGGATCCTCTACTCTAACTCAAATACTAACACTCAGAAAATTTTGATACCTTGTATTTCGAACTTTTTCTGTAATGGAAAGAGGCCATTAGATTTTGGTGTAAATCGGATAACCGGAAATGGCACTTTACTACAAACTCAAAATAGTTTGTTTTCGAAGAATATCTTTAAATGTTATTTTTTCAACATTAATGTTATTATAAAATTAAAGATTATTAAATTTTGTACAGATATGCATTAATACTTTTTCTACATATTATATGAATAAATTTATAAAATAATTTTAAAAGTATGTAACTGACAGATAAATGTCACTGTCAAAAAATTAATCATTTCAAATTAATAATAGTAACGTTTTAAAAAGAAAATTGTAAATAGAACAATAGGAAAGGAAATCAATACAGTTTCCAGCATATGTAAATATGTAGGTATGTATATAAATTAAAATTAACGATTCACCAAAAAGTTTAAGCTGGTTGGATTAGTGAATTCTATTCTATCTTGATATTTAAAATTTAAGCTTCATTTTATTATCAAAAGTGTTGTTACTTGGATTAGATTAGACTATATTTTAAGAAATAAACTGCCAAAATTAGAGTAAAATTCGCTAATCCAAAAATAAGTAAATAAATAAATATATCACGGCTTATTACCCGTTGCTGGGTGTGCCAATCTGCCTTGTACACAGATTTCGGTAATGATGAAATATTTGCACCTGTGGGCGCTTGCCAGGCGTCACCTCACGGGCACTCATTGCTGGCGTCGAGAGTGCACTACAGGAGTCAATTTTGTGCCATTTAAAATTGGAAATATTTGGCGTTGGTCGTATTAAACCCGGTACCACAGATTCGCGACCTGACAGTCAGGCACGCGGCGACGAGACCCCATGGGGTCTCAAAAATAAAGATTAACTCAATCTTTTTTTGTGACTCGAGCGGTACATGACGGGAGGTATTGTATTGGCCACACCAGGTTTTATATAATTATCAACGCCCTTATCTATAGCATCTATACATATATTTAAAAACAGGCGCCTATGGGGTTAGGTATAATAAAAAAAAAACGTATAATATACGTGTATAAGTGCGCACCATATTTTAGGTAAAATCTAAAAGGTTAGGTTATGTTTAGTTACATTTTTAGGTGATTTAACGTTAGGTGAGTTTGGTGTTAGTTAATTTCCACCAGAATCTTTTATTCCCTCATCAGATGTAATCCACCCCATACGTCTCAATCCGTGTGCAATTTAACTGGGGGTATATTCACCCTGCATGATCTGGAGCTGTATTTCACATCGGGACGTATCAGTGCACGAGTGGTGTGCTGGCCTGTATTTAAATTAGTTGTCTATATGCGTTGAAGTCCGAGCCGGCTCGACTTGCTTGCCCCGTTTCCTTCGCTAATGGCGCTCTTTGACCAGCAGATTGATAGCGAAGACGCACGCGAGAAGACACAGCGCTGAGGAAATGGCCGACCGTGTAATATCCTGCCTTCTGACTCCCGACAGTCTATGATACGATACGGGTACGGGTTCCACTTCCACCGAGGAAAATGTTGCTTTCATGCAGCTATTGCTGTTTGTGTTTGATGTATTGAAAAGAACTCGTGTTTCAATTATCGAACAAAACCAATACGAAGGTCAATGTGTGTTCTGGCACGCGCTGCAATGGTTTTCTATTGGATCTATATGTACCTATATATCGCTCAAAGATATTCGCCTATCTCCATTTTTACTTTACGCTTAGAAAAGGGGGATATAGTTATCGTGCCAAAATTTGCAAAATAAATAATTATGACCGAGGTTTATTTTCAAATAGAACAACAGTGACACCTTGTGGTGCTTTTTTCCACGACAACTGTTTTTTTTAACCCTATAACTGCGACTAAGTCTAAAAGGCCCAATTTTAGATTTCAATTATTTTTAAACGTTAAATATCTTTTACAGTTGACTGTTGGTATAATGTTAGAGGAAAAAAATTATTGGAGAATGGTAAAATGATTTTATTGAATTGACGTTTATTTAACAATTCCGACGTTTCGGTTCATAATAAAACATCATCAGAGCTATGTTAATATACAGGTTGTCTCACAACTCGCGCCCCAGAGCGAATGAGGAAACACGAGACTGCACTCGGATGTGTAATTTCGAAGAAAAAAAATCTAGCTTAAATGATATTCGAGAAAAGACGTCTTAAAATTGACCAATCAGAGACCTACACCTTTAACGTGTGTTTGCCGTAATTTTACGTTTCTAGGGTTTTATACAAATCAAATCTTCTTTAAAATGTGTGGGCAACTGTAGCTTTCGAAAAATGTCATTGTCAAATTAAATTTGACAAGGTGAATAAAAAAAGGCAAAGTCTTACCATGTATTCAGCCGCTGATTACTTAGAAATGATTATAATTTTCGGAGAATGTGGACGTAACGCCAGAGAGGCAGCACAAGTCTATTCGGAACGTTGCACTGTCCTACATAAATGATGATCTCGGATGACACCTTCGCTAACCTAAATTTGTTGACAGTGAAAAGTCAACTCTAAAGTGTCAAAATTACAGTAAGTCAAACAAATTTTGAAAACTTACTAGTAGTATTTTTAAAACCTAGCAACCAGTTTTATTTTGTAATAATATCATCACACCTCAAGATATCCTTCCGGGATTGGTGGATTAAAAAGTCTTGTAACTCCGTTATGCAAGCAGCCGCAAATTATTTTCTTCTATTTGTTGGCAACATATTGTCGTCGGCAAGTGTCAGTTTCATCTGGGGCGCGAGTTGTGAGACACTTTGTATAGTTTGAAAAACTAATAATAATGGCAAATAACATTTTTTTACATTAAGGCTTGATTTACATTAGCGGTACAATAACGGTACGATACTTCTTGGTGCAATATATTTTAATGGACCCATTTACATCTACGTTCTCAGGACAATGACAGCCCAATGATTTTGACTGATTTACATTAGCAATACGACCAGGGTACAGTATAGTTTAGTTTCTGTTGAAAAAATATTGTATATCACAGTACTACTTTTAATAGAAACATGACATATACACCACAAACTGTCATAATAGATAAAAACAAAACTATATTGTAATGGTATTATGTTCGTACCGTCGTGGCACCGTCTAATGTAAATGCCTCGTGTAATTGACATACCGTCATTATACCGTTATTGTACCGTCATCGTACTGTCATTGTACCGCTAATGTAAATCAAGCCTTAATGTTATTATTAATAGGAAACAATATTTAATTCTCTATACGATTTGACTGAGTTAAAAATTACAAAGAAATTAAATTTCATAAATTAGCCAGCTTTGCTATAACTATGGAAACAGCTATTATATTAAGAAAATTTTGATTGACAGATGTCAGTGTCAAGTGCAATTGACATAGTATGTTTGTGTTATAATTTTACTGGAAATATAGAAACTTTCTGTATGGAATTTGTACAAAATACATAGAACTGACTTAAGATAATGTACTGGAATTATTGAATCTTGCAAGAAACTTTCTGTATGGAATTTGTACAAAGTACATAGAACTGACGGAAGTTAATGTGCTGGCCACATCATATTTTTTTATTATGTAATAACACATTCATTTTATATAAATAACCCTTAAAACATCACATAAGTAGAACTGAAAGGCCCAATAAAAAAAATATGTCATCATGGCATATTACCCATTGCTGGATGTGCCAATCTGCTTTGTTCGCAGAAATCGGTAATGATGATGACATATTTGTACCGTGAGGGCGTTTACCAGGCGTCACCTCACGGGCACTCATTGCTGGCGTGGGGTCATTGTGCCATTTAAAAATCGTAATATTTGGCGTCGGCCGGAATCGAACCCGGTTCCCCAGATTCGCGACCAGACACTCAGGCACGCGGCCACAATACTAGTTTTATTAAGCTAATAGCTTTAAAAATGATGGTGAAAATTTCACTAATCCTTCTTTCGTTATTCAATTTCTACACCTACACAAGCTTAATTCATATTTTATGTATGTCAGGTTTTATAACTATACGAATATATGTCAAAAGGTTACGTTACATTTTGATTCAAAAGTGAATTAAATCAAAACAATTCCTTTTGAATCGTTTATTTATAATGTGACTATTCATACTCTGGCGTATATTAATTTCTTTATATTGCGTAAAATAAAGTTCAGTGTGTATGAAATAAAAATACACATTAATTTTATTTATAGCTTTTAATAAATATACACAGTACAGCTTTATTTATTGGTGGACGTCAGTTGTTACATATTGTAAAAAATATTTAACTGCCAGACACAAGCACAAAAAGCCGTACAAATTAAAGTCATGTATCAGTTTTTAATATAAAATAAAACTAATTTTCCGGAACATTTATATTTTGGTCATATTTCTCTGACAAAAGCAGAATTAATAATCATTTTTTGCAATATTGTTTTTAAAATTTCACAAATATTATTTTAAAAGCTGTATTTTATTGAAAATAAAATACTTGTGGAAAACAATTTATTTACACCGACTGCCCTAATGCGCGAAAGCACTTTAGGGGATCGTCTTCGCTTTTCTAAATAAATGAAAAGAGGCTCTACAGTTTTACCAATTATGCAAAATCTGTTTAGATTTTGTTAAAAATTAATAATAGATGAAGTCTAAGGTTAAATTTAACTAAAACTATTATAATTACCTCTTAAAATTAATTTTAACGAAAACTAGATACGTATTTCGAAAACTAAGCTCTCATCATCAGTAATACAACAAGTGAAAAGTTAAACAGAGTAGTCAAGATTACTCAACATGTCAACAACCTAACAACTCTGAAAAACAAGGGAGAGAACTGGGATTATATAGGGATGGGAGTCACAGGTGAATGATTACCTATAAACTAAGATAATTTTCGTCCAATAATGAGTCATTAAATTTTAAATCGTCCAATAAAATTTAACTTTGTAATAAATTGAAAAGTTTTGAGTTTGGTATGGGACCGAGATCTGCGTTCATCAAATTATTTTTATATTTATTTATTATTAAACTCTCGTATGCATCTGAATATCTATCATTATTAATATGTTTTAAAAGTTTAATATTAGAATTGTTAACTTTGTGATTATTAATGAACATATGTTGAGCTACGCTAGATTTTTCTGGATTACCGCTTTTTAGATGATAAAAATGTTCTTTAAATCGAGTGTCAATTTGTCTTTTAGTTTGACCGATGTAAACTTTATTACAATCATTACAACTAATTTTATAAATACCGGAATTTTTGTTAGTATCTATTTTATCTTTAGGATAATTATAATAGTTTTAGTTAGGATTTTGTTACTTATTTTTAACACATTTATTTTTTTATTTTTGCAATATCATTTTTCTTAAATCTGTTGCAAAGAAATAAGAAATATTTTTAAAAGTTATACGTACCTAATGTCATGTTTTCTAAGAGCGAGGGTTTGAATTTTATTACAAATGAATGACAAATACATTCAGTATTAGTAAAAACCTGAGAGGTATTTTGTGTATTTTCAACTCTGAAGTATAAATAAAAAGTTACAGACATAATATCAATTTTTTTAATAACGTGATAAAAATAAGATACCGTTTCGTAACAGATTTTAGTTTTGTGTCGTTCATGAACGAGTTATTCATTTTGAACGATTCTCTTTAATGAGTCATGAACGAAAGGCTCTTTAGTTCGCACAGTACGGGACATGGCTCACCAATTTACACACAAGATAATAAATATCAAGCGTCCAACTATAGACCAATAAGCATAGTATCAGTTTTACACAAGTTTTTTTAAAAAGTTGTACTAAATCAAATTTTATCTTTTCTCACGAAGAATCAGATATTGATTGCTGAACAGTTCGGTTTTCGTAAAAACTGCAGCACCAACACTGCTCTGTTTCAATTATTAGATAATATTTATAAAAGTTTAGACGCAGATGCTATTACTGGAATATTTTTAAATTTATCTAAAGCTTTTGACTGCTTTGATCACAATAAACATAGAAATTGTGAGTAATTATGGACTATGTGGTATCTTTACAAACTGGCTTGAATCTTATCTGTTCAATCGAAAACAGTGTGTGTTTTACAACAATAATATATCTGATTATCAGGCTATTTCGTGCGGAGTACCACAAGGTTGTATACTTGGCCCAGTATTATTTATAGTAACGTATGGTCTTAAAGTTTTGAGAAATTTTTTAGATAGTGAGAACTTTTTTAAAACTCTTTTACTTTTTAAACTAACTATTACAACAATTAACAATACGTATAGCAATTAATATTTAACATTTAAATTATAATAATGGACAATTATCTTCAATGGGCCTTATTTTTTTTCTGACTTGCCCCATCATCCTATGGACAACATCTGGATCGATTTCTCGAATCTTTTGGTAAATGCGACGTCGTAACTGTTCTTCATTTGCAGCTTCCCATCCTTTGTAAACTTTTCTGGTCAATATTGACCAAAATTCTTCTATTGGTCGAGTTTGAGGTACATTGGGAAGATTGTCCAATTTCAGAACAAAGTCTACGTTGTTTTCGTTATACCAGTCTTTAGTTATTCTGGCGTAATGGCATGAAGTTAGATCAGGCCAAAACATTATATCATCATCGGCCTGATGTGCATTTAAAAATTGAAGCAATTTAGAGAGGAATCTTTGAATATAAAGTTGTGCAGTTAAGGATTCTCCTCGAACAAGATCAATGTTCGGCTGCGAGATATATCCGCCTTCAGAAATGGCACACCATACTAAAATTTAATCCTCAAATTTAGATTTACTTTTGAACTTCATATTGTCTGTTGTGTTTTTCATGTCATTAGTATAAAAACCATCGTTTCCTGTCATCTCTGAATGGGACAGAGTAAAATATTTCTCGTCATCCATTACAATAAGTTTATTGAGAAAATGAATGTGCCTTAACGCACGACATCTAGAGATTCTTTCTAATTGGGCCACGGTATCTATTGGTGCCTTTCTTCTTTTTCGAAACACCACGTCATTTCGATAAAGTGTTCTAAAAACAGTGGTTTTCGAAACATCGAATCTTCTGGGTACATTTCGTTGTGACACTCTATTTACATCTATTGTCTGACTTAATAATCCAAGTAAAAGGTACGTCACGGCAAATGAGCCCAGGAAACTGACTCCTGCAGCAGTAAATGACTTCTTGAGAACTCTGGGATTGCTTCCAAAAAACTAAGATAAGACCATATTATATTATATCTTACAGATCACAGTAAGAAAACCATGGCTTAAAATTTAAAGCTTTCCAAAACGCCAGGAGTGGCTTGAATTTTCAAGCCAAAACAAGTCATGCTTTCAAGTTTCAAGCCAAGGCCGTGAATCGCTATACGAGAATGTCTGCTAGTGCTGTTAGTATTACCAATACATTTTCTTATTCTCTGATGTCTGATTCTCGCTGCGAGCATATTACTGATGCATTAGGTTATCAGTATTCTATAAACTAATGTGTGTAAAGGTAATTTGAAATTGATTATATTAGTTTGAGGCCACCGAGTGTAATATGCTAATTATCTCTTGTTATTAAACAGGTACATATATTGGTATCTTCATTTAGATCAATATTGTTTCAGTACGAAACACATAAACACGCTTGTGATTCCACATGTTATTTTATGCTAATATCATGTGCAGTCTTTACTGGGATTTCAACCATCTACCGAACAACAATTCCCATGCATATGCATTCACTAATCATAGGTGAATTACGCTCACTGACAGCAATTCATTAATTTGCGAGAAAGACTCAAAGAGCAACACCATATTCAACATTGTGCGATATAGAATTTATTTATGCAGAACAATCAAAAAATATGGGTGAAAATCATAATGTATACAACAAAAGTTTTGAGACAAATTTTACGCTCCAAATTTTATTGATAAATAAGGTCTTATTTATTTGTCACTGTTTTAAAATATACCATGCTAAATTTGCCAGAAAAAGTTTTGAAAGATTTTATACAATTATTTAAACTTGAAATACCCAAATCTATCTACAGGATGTTCCGCGACTACACCGACAAACTTATACCATATATACCGGGGGTCATTATGATCAAAAAATGTTATATGACCTATACATTACGTCATTCACAGTAAATAGAGAAACAGTTTTTCCAACACCTATATTTATTTTTGTTATTTAAATAAATAAACGTAGGCGATAGTTTGTCACGACATGTTAATAATAAACTTCTAATTTTACATTTGACGCTGACATTTTCCATTATAAATGAGTAATAATGGCTAATAAAGAATACACTCAAGCTAAGTCGGACAGTTTACCGAAAATCGAAAGCTGGATGATGGCTGAATTTATATTTTATTTATTTATTTATTTATTTATTATTGACCTCCTTACAAGATATAATATTACAATTACAAGGGGGTCAAAAATACACGAATTAGCAAGAACCCAAAAAGCATGTTTGACGTAGACAAAATGTGAAACACGATATACATACATAAAAAAAAATACACAATAGAAGGAAAAAATATATATGAATAAGATTTGTTCTATTTATATCAAAATGTACGTAGATTAGAAATCAAAATATTTTTAAAAGCAACGTAATTTATGTTAAAAATGTCAACCTAAATATCTATTTTCCTTACAATATCATTGTAAATGAAACACAGTCGGGTAATTGGACGTTTTAGAAAATAATTTCTCCTTATGTGATGAATATAAAATGTAATGCTCGTATGTATTCTGGATGAAAGGCGCGGAATATAAATTTGAACATTGTTTAAGCCAGTAGTGTCGTCGATTTTGTTTGATAATAATTTATGTAGATACAGACAAGAGTACATCTTACGTCTGGACTCCAATGTAAACATATTGAGATGTAGTAGGGCAGCAGTATAACTATAGTTCAGGGGATTAAAATTTATTGAAATTTTTCGTGCACAATATATTACAAATTTTCTTTGTACCCATTCGATGTTATTCCTTGCAAGTGGATTTAAATAATGATATATATATATATATATATATATATATATATATATATATATATATATATATATATATATATATATATATATATATATAAGTTTTACTGTTACCGAAATAAGGTGTGTTAAAGAGTTAAGGTAAAATAAAATGTAAAAAACCAACCATCAGCTCTTCGACCTACTGCTTTCAGCCATAATTTTCTTATCTTCGCATCTTTTGGAAAATTTATATATTCAATAGTAGGTTTGTTCCTAGCGCATTTTTGCAAGAAGGTACAATACGATACTGTAAATTACTCATTTTATATTGAATTTTGTATTATATACCACGAACCAAACTCAAAAATTTGACAATATATTTATTATAACACAAAGAATTGACACTCTAAGGAACCAATTGGAGCCGATGAAGATGTATGTGTTGTGACGTCACATTCTGTTTCAGATCACGTGACTTTTTCAAAATATCCAAATTTCAAAAATTAATTGTAAAATATCTAATGGATATTTGGTGATATTTTCAAATTTGAGGCTATTTAAATAATGATATCTTTTTTAATTTATAATACTTAGAAGGCATATCAAAATTCTTGCAACAGCCCTATTATGTCAATGTTACAATACAAAATAACATAATAAAACTGAACATTTTATCTTATTATTACTTGTGTTTCATTGAAATTTTGTTACCTTTTGACTAGTGGCATTATGTGACAGAACGACATATTATTTTTCATTTGTACGTTACACAAAAATGTCTTCATACTTTTTATAATTGGATTTCAAATAACATTCAAAATATCCTTGTCATAAAATGTATTTAACAAAAACCAGTTAGTAAGTCTTGATTTTACAAACAAAAAGCTGTACGCATGTAACTAATCTATTTTAAAAATGCTTATAAATACAAAAGAATATTACTTGTAATACTGAATATCTATCTCCCACCCGTTGGTCACGTTGATGAATAATAGTTTTCTAGTTCCATCTGCTAGGGAAATTTTCAATTCGAACAAATGAAACGTCACATAAAAATAGGAATAATATGTTCACTTAAACGAAACGTGCAAGTGCATTTGCAAAAGCATCGCATATATCCTGCATGTAATGCCAGGTTGTAACCGAGACGGCATTTTTTGATCACAGAGCTGTCTTGTTTAATAACTACGCCATGGTTCTAATGATAAAATAAATTTAATGTGATAGTCGCAGTATATGAGAATGTAAATTCCGTATTAATATTTCCATTGAGACTTTTATCATTACAAAAGTCAGTAAAGAAGGTTTAATATTTTGCATTTCAAATTTTAAAGTGCTATAAGATTCTTCATCGTACTGATATGGTAAACGTAAAAGAACTCATTAAAGATAAATAAGCAGGAAAAATTTTATATTAAACGTCAGTAAGTCGTAACAATATTTTATATCAACTTTAAACGAAGAAGAAATACAATAACATAAAAGTGTTTCCTTTGGTACTTTCTCCTTCAAAGAACGTGAGGTGATGCCTGAAACCCAGACTAACACGGTCTCGAGGTGAAATTTTATATTATACTATTTTTTCACAACTAAAAGTAGAACATCACAAAAATCCAAATTTTTAAGAATTAAAAGTTTGTGACAATTTCGACTGTCATCTTTGACAAATAAATTTAAGAAACTGTCTTTGAGATTCACATATTTTTCAAATTTTATTTCGAGAGTTTTGAGTTAGGAAAATCAAGGATATAGAAAAGAACCCTTCAAAGAACCCCGAGAAATATAAATAAATAAATTTGGAAAGGTGAATTAATGGAGAACTAGTCCTTGAAGAGCAAAATATTTATTGATACATTAACAATAAACAACACCGACGTTTCGGTCACAAATTGACCATCCTCAGGGTTAGTTTAAGTTATTTTAAAATTTCAGATTTGTTAAAATAATAATGATACATAATCAAAAACAAAGATTGGTGATGTCGTCAATTTATAAGAAAAAAATGCGTACATTGTATCTGTAACTTTCCTTGTAATGTAATGATCTTATTTTCCAACTGTATTTTAACTAACCCTGATGATGATTCATTTGGAATTGAAACGTAGGAAAGTTATTTGAATTACTATTTAATAAACACTGTTTACCACGACTGCATCTCCAATTGTTTCCTATCATCCCTACAATCATACTAACAGTCAAGTAATACCATAAAATTTATAACAAAAAATCTGGTGTGGCCAACACAATACCTCCCGCCATTACCGCCCGAGTCACAAAAAATATAAAGCTAATCCTTATTTTTGGATTAGCGAATGTTACTCTAATTTTGGCAGTTTATTTCTTAAAATATAGTCTAATCTAATCCAAGTAACTACCTTTTTTGATAATAAAATGTAGATTAAATTTTAAATACCCTTATAGAATAAAATTCATTAATCCAATAATGAGAATTAGCTTAAACTTTTTGGCGAATCGTTAATTTTTATTAATCTAAATACATACCTCCATACTTACTTATGCTGGAAACTGTTTTGATTTCCTTTCCTATTGTTCTATTTACATTTTTCTTTTCAAAACGTTACTATTATTAATTTGAAATGATTAGTTCTTTGACAGTGACATTTATCTGTCAGTTACATACATTTTAATAACTGCGTAAAGAGTTTTGCTTGTTTAAAGCGTAGGTTCTGGGATTTAAATTATAGATAATTTTATAACTTTATGCATAATATATGTAGAAAAAGTATTAATGCAAATCTGTAGAAAATTTAATAATCTTTAATTTTTATAATAGCGTTAATCTCGAAAAAATAATATTTAAAGGTATTTTTCGAAGAAAAACTATTTTGAGCTTCCAGTAAAGTGTCATTTCCTGTTATTTGAATCAAAAACCAAAATCTAAAGGGCTCTTTCCATAATAGAGAAAGTTCGAAATACTAGGTTTCAATTTTCTGAATAATAGTATTTGAGTTAGAGTGGAGGATCCACACATACACACATACACTCATACACACATACACATATAGGTACACACATACACACATACACACAGACATCATCGTGAAAATATTAAAATTGGATTCTAGGGACCTTAAAACGTGGTTATTTACCAAAATCTCGATATGCGATTTTTAGCACGATCCCTATACCTCACTTACCAAGGGTAGCGGGAGGTAAAAAGTGTTAAAACTACATCACACTCCACAGTTTTTTTACCATGAAATGAACAGGAGAGCAGGAAATTGCAAAAAACTAAAATCGTATGTTCGCACCTTAGCGTCAACACCCTGTATATTTGTTGTTAATGGGCCGTGTCAGCGGCATGTTGCATTGTTGAGTTGGGGGCTCATGCTCCATCTGACTACGTAGAATATAATTCACATGTAATTTCACAACTTTCGCTGATGTACAACAATGTAATTCTGCTTCAATACTATATGTATTTATTTATAATTCTCAACATGAATTTTTTAGTTGCTGATGACGAGCGGATTTAGCTCGAAACGTCCTAAATATAATTAAACAAGGAATATTGGAACTTGAAGGCCTTTTATTTATTGCACATTATCAACATTGTTCCCTCATACAACATTTATATATAAGAAGTATAGACGTTTTCGACGAAGGTCCTTAATCTGTAAACGAGTAACTTTTTCTCCTAGTATGAAGTCTGGGACAAAGTTTTTTCTCAAGCAAAGAAACACAAAGTAATTGTTTAATAGAAAATCTGTTTATGAAAACACTCTTGGTAATATTCGTGACTATAAATGTTTACGGCGTGGTCATATTTCAATCGCATTTTTATATCTTTGAAGAAGTGAATATATAGCAGTCGAGTGTATTTTCCTCCGTTAGAATGTCAAGACAAGCGCGTACATAAATACATGAGCGCACGTATGCAGCCGTAGCAATAAAAGCTATATCATCCGCGCAATAATTCTCCCCGTTAGAGTAGTTCAGCAACCGCTAACAGACTATAAATCGAAGCAACATAAAATAACGAGACGCTTTGTGGTTTCCGGTGCTAGATTCAAATGTTCCATTCCCACTGCTCAGCCAGCAGACAACAGTAGAGGAAGAATCAGTGGCGTACTGGCGTCGCTACTGCAAAAGTACGAACTACATTCAGAAAGTTGATTCCATTTTTAAATATTGTGGACATTGATTCTATACATATAGTTCATGGCGATATCGAGGTGAAAGATTTTCTCTAACATAAATCAAACAATCTACAACGATAGAAATCTGTTGGTTTTCTTGGAGGGAGTTATCTATTAGGTTAACATTTTAGAAGAGAATTTTTACACAAAATTAATCCCTGTGGTGCTTTTTCGACAGCTTTGAAGACCCGTGAGGTGACGGCTGATTAACGTCCTCAGCGTAATATTTTATTATTTAAATTAAATTAGATTAGATTTATTATTGCCAAATTGGCTTAGAATCTACATTTTTCATGTATACATTTTTATTGATAATGTTAAATTAGCCCCTCGTTTTTTGATGACTTCCTTCATCCAGTCTAGTCCTGACCCTAAGTCGTCTAACAGTACGTTTTCATTTCTTCTTTCTTTCTGAACCTCTCTGCACGATGTCCTTAGATGCCTAAATATTTCCTCTTTTCTCCAGCAGAGCCTGCACGTTCTCTCTTCATTCGATTACCAGTATTTGTTATTTCTCTTGATCTTGATATTTTTCTTGTCGTGCAGTAAATACCGTGGTTTTGACGTCGTTTGGATTGATTTGTATAGTTTATTGTAATTTGAATTGTTGATCTTACATTGTTGTTCTTTTGATATAGCTCGTAATATGTGTTTTCTCCATTTATGCATAGCCTCTCTATTTGTACTGTGGAATATCCATTTCTTTCGTAATAAGCTTTTCTTGCTTGCCCCCATTTTTTTAGTTTGTTGTTTTCCTCTCCCTGTCTTATTACCCGCCAGCATTCTTGGAGAATTGAATTTTTGTTGGTTCTTATTCGCTCCTCGTATTCTCTTTCCTGTTTTTACTCTAATTTTTAATGCTTTCACGTCTTCCATTACTATATACTCTGGTGTGCATCTATCCAGGCCCAAAATGCACTTTATGTACCACACTTGCATGTCTTCTATCCGTATATTTCCGCCCCGTAGAGTAAGATACTTTTGACTATGAATTCTGAGATTTCTTTGAAATTTTCTTTCCCTAACCTCCATATTTTTTTAATAGAGGCAATTGCTTAATTTTTTTGATATTCTAAGTGCTTTGTGGGTTGATTGTTTCTCTGAAATGTTTATTCTAAATATATAATTCTTTCACTTCTTTGATATTTTCAGCAGCCTACTTCCACCTTCTTTTGTTTCTCTTCCTTGGCCTTTTTTAAATTTCATTAGTTTTGATTTTTCAACGTTTATTATTTATATGTTTAAGGCATATTATTCGACGGGAAATCTTTGCTCGCGTGGAGAGTGCACACAGAGGTCACTCGTGCACCATTTCATATTGGAATAGTTATTAACGTCATTAGGCCGATATAAAGCAAACAACGGACACGACTGAAATTTGTAAATCGAGGCGATAGCGAGACTTTTATTTGCTTTATACCGGCCTAGTGCCGTTAAAGATTTTTCGTAATACCATAAAGCTCTTCACGATACTGTGATTTTTTTAGAAAAACTTTATCCTTTTAGCCGGTAGGCGTTACAGCCACCTTTTCAATTTTTATTCGTTCGTGCGTCAATTATAATCCTTAACGGCCGGCGTCCGTTGTAGACCCCTTTTCACTTAGTGTTTGGTTCTGTTAAATTATGGTAACTTATATAGTAGTACGGCAATAATTTTGGAGTCGACTGGGATCTAACTTAGGTTTC